>CAKLBY020000071.1:0-600000 GCA_921007115.2 Peronospora matthiolae | reverse complement strand
AATATCACAGTAACCCACCATCGATGACACATCGGAGTAGGCTCGCACGTAAACGTGCCAACAATTTGATGTCCGAGTCTTGAAACACCTCGCTTACAAGAGCATGTAGCAATGCTACACATTACTCATCACGTGCTTATGCCGCACGAATTAAATCTACAATAGATGACGACAGAGTCGTAGCATGAGCAAGCTTATAATCAGGTCTGCGTAACGACGCATTAGACAAAGAGTTTTGCTCGCCCGGCTTTTAATTCACCTCGAAGTTTTATTCAGCAAAGAATGAAATCCAACGGACCGTACACTGTGAGAGGTGAGGCGACTGAGTCGCAGTGCGTAATGACGCATGATCTGTGAAGATCACAAAAGGCTTTGAGCCCAGTAGGTGGAGTCTGAACTTGACAAGAGCATATTTCATTGCAAGTAACTCTTTTTCGTGAACTGGATAATTCTCTGCAGCCTCGAGATGAAGAGATTCATACACAATGACGCGCTCATGTCCATCGACATCTGTCTGCGCTCATGCACAACCAATAGCAAAATCAGACGCGTCACAGACGACACTGAAAGGTCACTCAGGGTCATGCAAAGCAAAAATTGGAGCTTGAAGGAGGCTGTAATTTACAGCTTTAAAAGCGTGAGCATAGACTGCGTCCCAACTCCAAACCGCATACTTCTTGAGAAGTTTGGTTTATGGCCTTGCCATGTCAGCATAGTTTGCACTGCACTTGTGAAAGTAATTCGCAAAGCCAAGCCATTTACGCAAGTCCTTTTGGTTCAACGGAACCGGCCAGTCAACAGTTTAATTTACCTTGGCGGGATCTGCTTGAAGGCCGCGCTTTCCAATGAAGCACCCGAGAAAAGGAATTTCTTCTGTACCGAAAATGCATTTCGATGCATGTGCATACAACTTGTTCGTGCGCATGCACTCGAGCACTGCTCGTAAATGGTCAATGCGATTGTCCACATCTGACCTAACATGATCGACACGGCTATGGACAAAGATGTCATCAGAATAGCTTTGTGCATATCCTCGGTGAGGTCGGAACAGTTGCGTCACAAGACTATTTAAAGTGGCCGGGTCACTAGGCAGCCCTTTAGGCATAACCGGTCACTCCCAAAGCTTACCGCTTGGAGTACTAACCGGTGTGAGCGGAATATCACTCGCTCGCATAAGCAGTTGATCATGTCCGTCGACCAAATCGAGTGCACTTAACATTGTACAACCTACTATAGCGTTCTAAAGAACATCCTTTCGAGTGAGAGGCATCTATGCCGGTAAATTGGCTGCATTAAGCTTATTGCAATCATGCACAATTGCCATTCGGCTTTATGACACAAAATGTCGATGCCGAGTGCGGAGACTTTCTCTCACGCACCATGCCAACCGCTTGCTTTGCACGAAAGAACTCGTCAATGACGTCACACTGCTCCTTTGGTAGGGTCATTTCCGTGTCACAGTATTAGGTTCCAGGAACCAGGTCAATTTCATGACGTACGCCTTGATCAGGAGGCAGCGTGGAAGGTAGGTCGTGACACTCCACATCGTGAAACTCCTTTACCAAATAATAAAACGGTGTTTAGGATCTTCAAGATGGATGACCCACTTCAAGCACTCAGCGATGCCTTTGTGTCTTCCAAGACAGCTTCATCAAGAAGTGAAGACTAGTTAAACTCGACATCGGGTTTATTGATTACCACTTCAGATAAGTCACCTGAATTTAAGTTCAGGCCAAACTCATTGACCGGTATTTCGTCTAGTGATAACAGAGTATTCAGTGAGGGTAGAGTATCAAGACTTACTGACCCATCTGCGTCGCCAGTCACTCCATAAACGAGAGTATATAGCTGCTCGCTAGTATCACTCAGTCACGTAATAGACGCCTTGCGTTGCATAACAGCAATCTGGCTATGCTGTCGTCTCTGTGACGAGACTGAGCGTATCAGAGAGACTGAAACTTTCTCGTTCCCAAGATTGATATCATCACCATCCTTAACTTGCTCTGTACAAGAACCGGTGTCATTACCGACACCCGGAAAATTAATATCCCCAAAATTAATATGTTGATCAACCTTAATTTTCCCAGTATCTGGGCCGACGTCATTACTGACATCTGGGACTACAATGTCCCCAAGGTGACGAACTGCGTCACCCTTAATTTGCACTATAGCAGGAACGATGTCATGCCGACATCTAGGATTACACTGTCCCCAAGATGACGAACTGCGTCAACCTTGTTTTGATCTGAGTCAGATCCGGTGTCATTAACGACGTCTGGTCATGTGTCACTTATAGTGATATCACCACCCAGTGGGTACTTACGTGCCACTCCACGCTCATCAATTGGTTCTCGCCCTTGATGACTTGGTATTTCACCAACAATGTCTTGACTGACATTTTGTGTGTCGCAATCACGGCCAACATCACTCAGTGTGTATGTACGTGCCACTACACGCTCACCTGATGATTATAACCCATGAAGACTTGATTCTAGACTAATGATGCTTACAGCATTCAGTGATTCATTATCACAACGATTATTAATCGACGGAGTAAGTGCCGTTTCACTAGCAGTCAACGAGCTTGGCCCGCAACTAAAGTTTTTGACATCGTCCAACCCAATGAGTTCAGACATACTGATGTCTATCACATTGAGTATCTCAGTCCGTGGCTCGCGCCGATAGCGCTTCTTTTTCTTAGCAGAAGCGGGATCATGACTCTCTGAAGCTTCAGTAGGAGCAGTGCGGATTTCGCCTAAGCTCTTTGACCTTCAATCAATCCATGACTCATGGCGTTCTAGCCAAGCCATACCAAGGATGACATTATGTATCTCATCCAAGTCAAAGACTAGACAGCGTCCAATACTGTCAAAGTCCGAAAACTTCACACCAAAGTTCACAGGAACTTTAGGCACAGTGGCTAATACACCTGTCGTCAAGCGGACAGTGATAGTCTCATTCTTTCGCGCTTTCAGCGCCTCATAATACTTCTGACTAACTTCCAGGGAACAACGTCGGACGTAATTTACCGACGCCCCGGAGTCGATCAATATTGACTACGTCTCATCAAAGACCTTCACTGTTGCTTTCGCAACTAACAAGCCTGGCTTGTACTCATGCTTCGTGACATTTCTCACGAAGACGCTTGGGGCTAGTCCCTGTTCTCCATCACCTCCCAGAGTTACAACAGAGCCTAAATCCTCCCTGGCAGGGCGCCCCGCGCCTACTGGAACTCGACGCCTTTCCGCGCCTTACCAACTCGTTGGTTAGAGACGGGGGGGGGTAGGCTTAAATGAGCCTGTCTGCTTCTTCTCAAAGGACAATTGGGGCGAAGGTATTTACGGTTGTTCGAAAGCTGTTCTACAGCATAAAGCTCGTATTCTTCGTCAACATCAGCGAGACTAAGGTCCATGGGCTCTGTCCTATCCATAAAATGAGTATTACTCGGCGATTCCGATTGTAAACCATGAGTCCCGTAACAGGCAGCGTTAAAGTTGAACTCTGCGTTCACCACTATGTCCACTGCACCCTCATATATCGAGGGTTATGCACAAAACAATTATGTTCTGGCAACGCCAGTGCGAAGACCCTCCATAAGAATGGTTACCAGAACCGTCTCAGGTAAAAAGTCGAGCTGCATAGCAGCGATGAGAGTTCGCAACTCCTGGACGTGATGGAATAAGTCCTTTTTACCCTGGCAGGTTGACAGGAAGCGTGATCGCACGCGATATGCCTGATTAGGCAGGGCTAACACCTGAGATTTAGCATGTCCCAGGTGAGAAAAGCCTCTTCCATCGAGTGGCCAGAAGTGAAGGCCCGCTCTTAGTCTCGCCCACCTAACTTCTATAGGGCAATGCCCACCTCTTGCTGCTCTGACCGCGCAAGGTCGAGCTGATGGCGGTCGACATCTCTCGAGCCCGCAAAAGGATATTCTCCCTCTTTTTAGTTAAAAGTCTTGACACTTAAGACCAGAGGGTGAGTCCTTAACTTAGTTACCGGTAGTGAAACATAACGAGTGGGCATGGCAGATTCCAAATGGTCATGGACCTGTCCGATCAACGTGGACGCAAAATTCGAGAAGGTCTCGAGACGTGCACGTAGCGCGTCCGGGCCTTGAGACACGATAAGATCCACTTGCTCGTGCACGATCAACGCCTTGAGATTCTCAAGCGTGATCTTCTGGACCTCAGAGAGGTTCATGGCCGGTTCCATCATCGCAGAGGATTCAGTATGTAAAGACTCAGGTGTAGATTGACTACAAGTGCTACCAAGTGTAGCGGAGCTACTTAGCGCTCATTAACAGAGAGATTCTTAGACCCAAAGAGTATTTTAGCTATAACAAAGTAACAACGACGTGCAGTCGTTCAAGCGTACACGCTTAACACTCTCGGTTCCAAACTGATTGCGATTCACAGAATCACACACTAACTAGTCACATACTAGTTAAATAAGAGTAAACGCCTTTACAAGGCTAATGCTCTAAACAACACAAAATTCCTTGACTAGGCACTTGTGTCCAACGATTCAAAAGGGGAACCGACCTTTATTAATTCTATAACTACGGTAACAAAACCTAAAACTTTGTCTGACTGGCGTCTACATTGCGATCCTATGACAGAAGTCTTATTCCTTATCCCTGCCTGATCAGGTGCGGTATTACCGTAAGCACGTGGTCCCAAGACTGTACCACTCAGATCCACCAATCTTTGCTCGGCGTTGGCACAAAATATAACCTGTGTACTTTTTGCGTGTAAATCCCTTATATTAGGAATGGTACACAGGTTAATGAATAGGACTTCATTGAAAATTAATTCTTTTTTTACTTCTACTCCTACTGACCGGGTCGTTCAATCGCTATTCTTCCTCCTCACGTACGGTGTACGTGAAGTGACGTGCGGCAACATCTTAAGCCATGCCAGTACAAGTCACCAGTGCCCCATTACACTACCTACACGCACATCTTCAGACGCCTGCGAGGAAATGGTTTTACCGTCTTTTCTTTTGTGTAGAGAGGTGGTGTTCTACGACTGCCTCATCGATGGATGGATACTTGCTTGTTGTGAGGCGTGGACACGGTTGCACTTCTTTACCACAAACGTTAAAGCTAGGTTGCAAAAGGTAAGACTAATTTCAATTTAATATACCATACAAAAATCGAACTTACTATCATTAAAAAAAATTAGATAAGCGTTATGATGAGACGCGGCCTCTACAACGCGTTAAAACTTAATACACGCGCACTGATGACACCTTCAATGACGTCAAGTAGTGACGTCATTCTTATCAATGACCACGCTTTGTGGTAGGAAAGCTAATGCTGTACCTCAACCACATATCATGTTTAAGTGCGTACCGCAGTCAGGACCTTTTTCAGAATATTCCGTGTCGTTGCACGGAAAGACTTGTACAACGGTTTGACTTCGTTACACATTAATGTTACATCCTATTGCATGTGCTTAAAAATGCACAGTAAGACAAAACTCACGAAGACACTCAGGCTAAGATCGACGTCATGCAACGGGCTGTCCCTTTTTTCCATACCTTTTTAAGGTTTCCTAAAGAGGCTTTCGCGAATGATCTCGGTGCTTGAACACATGCTTTGTTTTTGTGTTAGAGATACTGACGTAAAAAGGGGAGGCTATTCCGTACTTTTAATTTTGCTATTCCGTACTGCAAACGGCGTCAAACGTTTTTACGAGCAGCTGATTAGCTTAATAGTTAAATTTTATCTGCATTATGCTATACCTCGAAGGTCAGAGGAGCGGAGATTAAAGAGCTTCCATTGACTGGAATCACTGTTAAGCCTTAGGGACGGGTTAAACATCTTCAACTGGAAGATTACCGATGTCCAAATCTATCTCTGGAGCACCAAGTGTTACTGCTTTATCGAGCTGAACCTGGTGCGACGACGCCTGTACCCGATAGCCTACCGAAGCTAGTGTTCCAGCAAGCGAGCTGCTACTTCCTGATAGCAACTCCAATTGATCATGCAGCGATTCTCGTCCATGTACTGGCGAACACCATCGTACAGCTTGGCTCGGTGTTGGCTTGGGCCTATCCTGGCCATCATCTCCGGCTTCGTGCTCGTCAACGCCGACTATACAACGTAACAAGGGCTGAACTCTGCCGTGGGTGTCATTTAATGACAATACTGTATCAAGGATACGTGACGTACGTCGCATGTATGCCTTACATCCTACGCGAACGAGCCGTCTTCTACCTCGAGTGTAAAGCGTAGACGTATAGAACTCTTTAATACTTCCTCGGCATCACGTTCGTCAAGACCTCCTACGTCTTTGGCAGCAGTCTTCTCTTCACCATAATTTTCACCCCTCTCCTCGGCATCTGGTCATTCAGCACGGATGTGCCCTAATGGCTCAAAATCTTCTACTCCGTGCTCATGTAGACGCTCCTGGGCCAGCTGATCGTTTACTAGCTGTTCAGTGGCGAAGTCTTTGCCGTTTTGGGCGTCCTTAATTGTGTTCTGTTCCTGCTCTTTGCTAGGTTCAACCCGCCTGCTGCTGCCATCCCGGACAGTTACCGATGGCTCATGACGTCACTCCACAGCGCGATTACTTCTTGATCCTCGTCTCAATCGTGCTCGTCAACTGTCCTGAAGATCCGGAGCATGTTGAGGTTACGAAGGGGTACAGCAACGTGCGGTCGGAACCCGCGTGTCAACCCCTATGGATTGCACCGCCGTCAACGTGTTACACGACGGTCAAGCGCTACCTGGACGACATTTTTAGAACTGATGACAGCGACATGTAGACTGACTTTTGCTACGTCTTGGTCTTCCTCGAGGTCTTTCAGATACTGACGCTGCTGGCACTGTGCTACGTGAACTCTCGGAGGCGCTAGAGCAGGTATAGAATTAAATATGAAATGGTGGTAAAGGTCGTGGTGGTGGTTTACAAATGGAAGAGTAGATGTAACTACTACATCTCATTATGTCAAGACCAATCTAACAAAATAGTTAACCGGGTTGCAGTAACAATAGACTACACAAGAAAGGAAGATTTACGCAAACAAACTGATGTCTTCGATCTGATCGTTGTGCTGGGGATGTTGATAAAGAACAAGATATGCACTTCGAGGTACAGTAGTGTTCAGGTAAGGACCGCTTGATTGGAGTAAATAAAATGCTAAAGATACGAATGGACGGACCTGGGTTGATCACCGCCCTGCTACGTGTGCTGTTGATCCTGGTGTGGTCAGCCACACCACACGAGTCATACAAACTAGCGTAAAGGGTGGCATAAAGGGAAGTAAATCCAGTCAATGGAAGCTCTTTGATCTCCGCTCCTCTGACCTTCTATGTATTGCATAATGCAGATAAAATTTAACTATTAAGCTAATCAGCTGCTCATAAAAACGTTTGACGCCGTTTGCAGTACGGAATAGCAAAATTCGAAGTAGGGAATCGCCTCGCCCGTAAGAGACACAAATTTCGGTCAGTCCACACAAGTCTTACCTATTCAGTTGCGATAACATTCAAATTGTGCTCTCCAAATAAGCACCTCCTCCCTTTTCAGTTGGTTGTCGGCTACTTCTTTGTAAATTGTCGTCGCCTAATCTCCCGTCAGTCTTCGATTCGACAGCGTGACTTTGATGACTTCTTGTCGTTCTTGGCGCTGCGTCACGTTCGACGCGACGGGAACGCTGTTCCGTCTTACAGAGCCAATGGCAGAGACTTATCTGCAGTTTTGGAAGACTGCGTCAGGTCAGTCGTTCTCTTCTGGTCGCCACGAAGCTGCAGTCGCTGCTCTCAGTTCGCACTTCCCCGTTGAGTTCCGCCGACTTGCTCGTGATCTCCCCAACTTCGGATCGGACTGTGAAGCTACAAGTGCGTTTCCATGGTGGCGACAACTCGTGCTCAACGTGATGGAAAGCGCTCAAGTGGCTGATTGTCTCGCCCATAACGAGGAGCAAGCAGAGCGCTTTACGCGCGAACTGTACGCTCATTTTAGCCGTCCCGAAGCATGGACAGTGTTTGACGATGTGCGACCAACACTGGAGACGCTCAAATCCTTGAAGGTTCCTATGGCCGTCACTTCGAACTTTGACGAGCGATTGGAGCCCCTTATGGAGCGACTACAGCTCCGAGATTACTTCCAGGTGATCACCGCGTCAATCACGCAGCCAGAAATGAAGCCACATGCATCTATTTTCCGGTCGACATTTAAGAAGCTGCAGAGAGAAGAGGGACCGACTGTTGCAAGCTCATTTTTGCATGTAGGCGACCACCCGTCAAAGGATTTCAGGGCTGCGAAAGGTATTGGGGCTAATGCTAAACTGCTGTGGAGGGCAAAGCATCGACCGCCACCCATCGACATCGATAGAAACGAATGCATTATGACGTTGCATGAATTGGTTTCGGATGAGTATGAAGGGGATTGTAATTTTGATGATCCACTAAAGGAAAGGATGCTCTAAGTTTAGATCTCTTAAGTAGACGCGTGAATATGAGCAAAGAGCTGTTGTCAATTAAAAACCAGGCGCATTGCTGCGAGTAGATCATGCAGCAGATAGAAGATACTACTCGCTCACGGAGTGCAATAAGTTTATCGTGTAGTCGACGCAGATATTTTGAAGTTCAAGCAATAGTCTTACGACCATCTTGAGTAGTTTCGCAACGTACAACGATCAGAAATATTCACCTACTCTAGTTATCGGAACAGAAACAAGCAATGTCACTGCACTAACAAATCGTCAGTAGTCAAAAGTATTGCCTCCGGTTGGGCTACATGTGCTGAGAAAATCACTGTTCGTACATGCAATCGGCAGCATCGGCGATTTATTTCTGCGAACAATGTAACGGTGTCACACAAATAGTTGTGATAACCAGGTACATTGGTGGTACGCACAAAAAGAGATCAGTGTCAATGATTAGGCATCCTTTGTGTCACATACGCAAAGCGATAATACCGTACCCTATCGGTTATGGTTAGAAAGTATCTATCGCAATAGGGTCTTCATAGCGGCAACGTAGTTCTGGTGTGGTACACAAGAGGAGCTACGATGAGAACCGTTCGATCAAAGATGTGAGTAAGGCATGTTTTCGCTATAAATCAATCGATTTACCAGTTCCCCTTTTGATCAGTTTCAGACACGTGTCTTTCTAAGACTTCTTTGGTCGTAACCGTTAAGTGTCTGAGTTAAAGAAGCTAAGTACTCTTTGGCATTAGTGCCACCTGGTTCCTTGGTGTCGTAGTCTCCTGAACCAAAGCTAGAAGCTTGAGCGTTTGAACATACACTGACAGCAAAGTCTCACCAAGTCTGCAAAAATAGAGACCCTTTCAGCTAACACCCGCTCAGCTTGACATACCAAAAAACTCTGCTAGTCCAGATGCCTACCTCTGACTAAGGAGTAAGGGTAGCACTGCTTTGAATTCTCTAATATGGTGACCTTTCTAATTCTTTTACCTTTAAGTGGAGGAGATGGTAAAGCAATTATTTGTATCAGCAGGATTACAAAGCGGTCCAGAAAATAATCAAGTAGCTGTTGATGTACAGTCATTCCTCGGATGACTAATAGGCTTGGTGGAGACAAACAATAATACAGGGTTGCGCACTCTGAAGTTCGAATATTGATACGAGTAATCAGTTCGGAGAATCGGATAAAGTTGCAAAGAATATAAATTAGCAGTCACTGAAGAATGAGTGTGGTGGTGTCAATGTATGTATCAAACCAGTACATTATAGGGGGGAAACGCGATCGGCCTTTGCTATAAGCGTCCAGCATTTATTTGTGTGATCATGTTCACCTTTGATCGATTATAGGCCAAACACAAGCGTGCGTCACAAAAATGACCTAACCAAAGAGTGACTTCGGATATAACTATATACCTATGTGGATGACAGGCTGGATCGCACGTAGCATGTAGAAGGTACACCTAACCACGTTATTTACTGACACACACAGGCGAGTTCGATTTAGAAAGTTCGGCTTTAGCTTTCGCACTGTCACTAATAGCATCACACTTCCGTCTCGCAAGAAACCAAAAAATGTGATGATTTATAAATAAATTACATCTTTTTATGCAATTAAGTAGTAGCTTACTGTTCTAGAATCGCAGTGTAGTGCATTTGGTAGGGTTGTGAAGTCGAGTGCCACAGGGTGAAATTTGAATAATTGGGCGTAGTTTACGACATAGATCACATTAATAGGCTTGCAATAAACGCCTTCGGAGTGCTGTAGTGTGAAAGTATGTAATTGACCCTGAATGAAAATGAACGTCCCTAATCTGAGTTAGACTGGGTGTATTAAATTGAAAGCCTTTAATAGAAGTAAAGCTCTAACGGTTGTAGGCGGATGAGTGAAGGGAGACACGACAAGTCTCCAATCCCTCCGATGTACCTACACAACAAGTGACTCGGATTGGCGTAAGCCTTGGCCACAAACAGGTGCAATAGAAAACTAATGTGACGAAGGGTAGAGTATGGACAATGAAACAAAGTCGCAAGGCCCAAAAGGGAAAAATAGGGGCTAATGCCCGCATGGATAAAAGGAAAAGCTGAAAGCCAAAGGCTTCAAGCCGGGAGACAATAAGCCAATTGGCAGAGTCAAAGTCACAAGCTAAAAGAAAAAGCCTAACGTTGAAGTACCAAAGGCAAAAGCCCAAGCCAATTTTCTGCAGCCAAAAGCCCAACACAGGAGCTTTTCGTAGTTGATAGGAATAGGGAGAGCCCAACCCGATGACGTCTTATAGGCATTCAACGTAACTTACATTCACTCATAGCAGCCCTCTAGGCTTGCAATAACGTTTGTAGGACTTAAACATGTGTAAAAACGAACGTATGTACTAAAATGTATAATTCAATTTATCTTTAGGACAAAATCTACTTAAGATGTTTTATTTAAAAAAAAACAAGGTGCCTCATGTTGAGTATTTTCCGGCGAGATCTGCCAACCTCAACTTTTCCACCTTTCGTCGCGGCCAAGCTCTTCAATTTTCTAATCTTGTACAGCAGTAGGTCTTACCAGCATAATTTGACAGCCAAATGTCGTATGTTCGACCTCTACATAGTGCGACAAAAGCCGATCCAAGAGTTCTCTCCCTTCTTGAATCAGCAAAAACACGATCCAATCTCTGCCCTTAAATGTAATGTATGTTAATTGCAACAAAATCAGAGTGAATGTTGCGTGTGTTTGAAACGAAAAGAACCTAGGAGCCGAAATTGGTATTTATTTTCAGTGTCTGTCAAAATCCGAGCGAAAAATGGTGGATTAATGTAGTCGTACCACTCCACAACAAAAAAATTGGGAATTTCAGTGATGGCTTGACCGTTCTCTTAAACTATATTTGGAATGAGCACCTGAATCTACTTGTTATCCCGACACCCTGCCAAATATTAGAACTCAGATTCAATAGTGCTCCAACAGCAAGATGCAATGAGTTCTCTAAGCCCCTGAACTTGTCAGAAGTCATTGACACTTCCTCAGGTCAAACTGTTAATTAACGTAATGTGAGCAATAAGAAATACAATTTTGTCTATCTTTTCTGCATTGTAGCGATCGATTTCAGCTTTCTCATTGAGAAAACATTTCATAGCATTCTTGAACTCTTCCTTAAATGAAACGCAGATATCAGACGTTGATCGAGTCATTACGATCTCCCACTAAAACTTAGACACAACTTTGTTACTAAAATCCTTCATCAGACACAAAATGAGCTTGAAGAGGGTCACTTCGACTCTTTTTTTGCCGGACAACCTGGTCCATACAAAAATGCTCAAGAACATTTGTTTATCCATTTATTCTTGCAAAGAAATTGTTGATCGGATGTGTCCACAAAAAGATGCCCCGCCAACAAAAAAATGTTGCTGACCCAGATAACCAACGAGTTTTACATCTTCACCACCATAAGAGACTTCTCGTCTATCAGCTCGAGAAAATTGATTCTCAATTTTTCCGGTAAGTCTAAACTGACCATAGGGTACTCGTCAATTATCACTACGTAATTTTGTTGAACATGTCTTGCACGACAACATGTCGTGCAAGATATGTTCATCAAAATTACGCTTCATTAAGCTCCACGAAAAGCCGAGACCCCGCCTCAACCGGTGCCAAAAATAATGAAGTTAAGGTAAATCCAAAAATAAAAAGGCGCCTACGCCGTAAACGATCCAGGGATAACATCCTCACGAACAAGTGCGGTAGAAATACACATATAGTGCATGGCTTACCATTCCCTGCCGTCCCATCAAATAGAATGTAAAGTTGATCTTCATTTCGCACAGCTTAAATAACAATATCAACACATAACATCCGCTTTTGATACAAATCGCGACGAGTAACAGCTGGAAGTTCAGCATGCAAGAAATCTGAAGGGCATTGTTTCATCATAAAACTTAGCCGATTGGAAGCATTTGTGTAAGGTGCACCAGTGTTACTCAATTAATTTTTTTCGTGCCATTATATCTGGGCTTAACAAATGGTTGAGATAGGAACTGTTGCCCGTTACGTAGATAATTTAGCTGCTACTATCCATTGCTCAGACTCTCCAAGTTCATGTTCACAGTCACGTTCTTCCACTAACTCATACTCAATTGAAGGAGCTTAACATTCTCGCGACAATATCTGAAAAGGTAGCATCATCTGTTTCCAGAAAATTGTTCTCTTCGTCTTCGGGATTGTCTTCATTATCCGGCCCTCCAAAGGTCTTTTTAAACCAGAAAGGATATTTGATCGAAAATAATTACAAAAGGATTGTAAGTAAGTGATTGGCTGTTTCCACCATATTTGTAAAGGTAACAACGATCGTACTATCCTGTTTAGACAATAAACCAATTTGGAACCCTTGATCGCAAACTTCCGGCAAAAATCAATCAAGTTAGGTAGTAGCTTCAGGTTTAAATTTGAAAAGTTGGGCTAAATTTGTGCATGCTTTGCAAAAAAGAGTTAGCAAGTTGTCTGCACTGATAACCTCTCCGGTTGTTTTGTAAATGCGCAACTTTTGAGTGCTAAATTTGTGGGATAGCATCACAAAATGGAACGATGGCTGACAATGCTTTGAGCCTAATATTATATCAGAGGCTTCACCTCCTCCCACATCTCAACGATCAATGCAACTAATCATTAAAGATCTCAACTTAGGGATTGGATTATCGGAATCCTGTGCGTTTAAATCATAGAATGTAACGATTTTTTGCAAGATCTCCCACTTCTTCACCCTTGGATGTACTTTAACCATATATGCGCTACAGCTGCGAGACGTTTGAGAATGAGATGAGGGTCCGTGTAAGCTCTTCAATGCTAGTACATGCCAAAATCAATAGTTGTACCACGTCGAAGCTGGATCGTATAACGAAATCGACACCCATTTTCCCTTTTTAGACTTGCAATACCCGTCGGGGCGACAACTGTGTCGCTGACATCAATTTGTGAGCTCCAAGTTAAGATAATTCGATTGCCCCTAGTGACGATTCGATGTACATCCTTAGTCTACTGGGGCCTCGTGACTTCAATCTATAATGAAAAAGATCTTCATTTAGTAGTAACTCGATTGCTCGAAAGCCTCGTCAAGAGGTTTTACTGTTGCAACGAACGTTAGAATCGCTTACGAGCAAATCGCAATGGATTAAAAATTGTGCCAAGATCATGCTTCAAGACGTCGCTACTTACTATAACTCTACCGCGTGGATGGTGATGCGTGTGGCAAATCTTTGCACTTACGTACCAAAACCACGCTAAAAAGAGCCCTGCTTGCATGGTTATGCCATTAGCAGCACCGATTAGGATCCAGCGGAACAGGTATTCAGCTTCTAAATTGCTGTAGACGATAAGCGTTGATTTAAAGCGAAGCTTTTAACCGTTTCACTATAATTCTCATTCTAGGTACCCTCAGCGCCTATGGTATTTTACCGTTTCACTAAATTCTGATTATTTGGTACCCTCAGCGCATATGGAGGCGATCATGTGTATGCAGATCTGGTCGTTACAAAATATGTGTAGGGTAAAGTATTCAGTGATCTCGTCCAGTGTAATCCTGCGTCCCATCCTGTCCTGCGCAGGATAGAACGCAACGAGGCCAATCCCGCCCCATCCCGCGCGGGACGAAGCCTTTGACAGGGCTTTAAGGCCCAACTCTGTACCGGTGAGAGCAAATACTCCTCTACATATTAAAAAGACAAGACCGTCGCGTGGAGCTTCGAATGGCGTTAAGAGTGCAAGAAAAGGTATCCACACTAAAAAGAAGAAGAAAAAGAAGAAGACAAAGACAGGTGTGGTGGTAAGAAGACGATGAAAGACAGTTACGTAAATTTTCAGAGCGGTATCAGCAGCGATATGGATGTCACGGCGAGGAGGAGGAGGCTATAAAGCATGACAAGAACACGACACGATAACACTCTTTGCTACTTTTGACAAATTGACGTATTCCCGAGACTAAAAGCGATAGAAATGCTCGATTTTACGTGAAACCGACTATTGCTTGTAGCTCCGTCTAGTACTCACTTAAAACGATTTTAAAAACTGTGCCAATGTTTATCCTATGCGGAAATGAAGATCCGCTGTGGTATTAGTCCTAATCTGAACAAGTTTGGTG
Organism: Peronospora matthiolae; assembly: GCA_921007115.2. Lineage (NCBI taxonomy): Eukaryota > Oomycota > Peronosporomycetes > Peronosporales > Peronosporaceae > Peronospora > Peronospora matthiolae. The sequence goes on along the minus strand of CAKLBY020000071.1, from coordinate 585,451 downwards.
GCGTCGTTTAATTACGTAGTTAGTTATGGATCATTACATGCCATTTATTCAGATTGATGGATTGCACTGGCTCGACGTATCGAAACTCGAGATCCAGAGCAGATCAAGAACGAATATTGTACGAGACACAATCTTAGGGTGCATACACTTTTGTGGCATCCCGTTCAAGCGGGATGGTGCGTAATCACACGGTATGCTAAAATGGTTGAATGTCTTACACATAGAATTGTCCAATCAAAATTGGCTGTTACGAGTGTTCACATAATAAAAGAACAGGAGAGCGATTCTAACCGAAAAAGGAGTTTTACCTAAACAAATTGCAACTTGTCACAGCCATCCCAGCAGAAACTAAGCTGCAGTACACGACAACTCCTTCATACCCTTGACTGTGTAATAAGCTGTGGCACCACGACAAGGAAAAACATCTTATGCATCAATGGTGCTGCTGCTTTCTTTGTTACCAAAAAAAAGCCAGGCATCGAATCCCAGGCACTACCGCGCGAAGCCAAGGCGAACACGCACCTCGGTCAATAGCGTTGCTGCTTTTTTATTTTCGCAGCACAGGGGAGTCACAGTAATGCTTAATTTGCGACAGCAACTTCTGCGCAATATTACCTTTGGCTTACGCACATTAATACCGGATGAACAGCTACTTGTAGCAACCACCACGGTTACGACCAGTCAGTTAAAATTTGGATACATCGAGTCGAAGTGAATGTCAAACGGCAGTCCGAGATCTTCATCATCCAGTACACGAGACATATGTGGTGGTCGCAATAACCCAGAAGCATCTCGGGACGGTGCGAATAACGGAGGCATCGGGCCCCACAGAAGGGGGACTGCCAGTCTCCCTCGCCGTTGAGCCTGTTGACGTTGCATGTACCCGCTAAGCCGGCGCTCACGATCCTGTTGATTCCATACTTCCATTCTCTTTTCATCAGTGTAACGTCTGACGTAAGTAGCTTTTGTATCACCTCCAGATTGCAGCGCGACACCGTAGTCTATCAAAAAAGAGGGAGCAACAACCAATGAATAGCTTTAAGACTCCAACTATCCAGCTATTTAGCTATCCGTAGCCGTACCACGCAGTAAAAAGTGTTGCCACAGCTCAAACGAGTCAGTCGACAGATGAATATACTGCAGTTACGAAGTAGTGGAAATACAAATACGTGAGAACCAATTCTGCGATATCGAACTTGTTTCTCCGTACTTTGCTTGTCCCAGCGACTCGGCAACATTCTAAAGCTGTCAGAAACGTCCCAATACGCACAAGGAGCTGCTCCGGCAGACGATTTAGTTCTGCATCAGAAGGAACCACACTTCTGTTGCTTGAGAATTCAGGAAATAAATTGCGCTGAAGTCTTTCGGCCACGACCCACAACAAAAGCGAAGTTAGAAACGATGCTACCTGCGGAAGCACCTCATCGGATTACAACCTACCTCCAGCGGAGAATTTCCAAGTAGCCGCGCCATTTGTCAGTACACAGTACTTGACCCTCATCCGGTCTTTGGTGATCCGTTCGCGGCCCTCGGGGTTTCACGAACTCGGAAATTCTGTGGCATGTAGTGATCAGACACGGTACTAGATCTATGCAGTACTGCTTTCTCTTCGCGATTGTACAACGCACGTGAGACTGATACGAACACTTTTGTCGATCGACACAAAATGGACGAATAGTTTTGTGCCCACCACGAGCGCTCGAACGTGAACGTCTGTGTCGGTTTGACCCATTTTCGGCACTTTGTAGCATCGAGCCGGCAGCAGATTCACGTCGCCTGAAAAGACGTTAATACTCTGTAGACCAGCTGCACCAGACTCAAGGTCAGGGGGCGTCCAACCATGCTCTTGTAACAAAGCATGCGTCATCCAGAGTAGCGTCCCGGCTGCAGACACCATTTCAAAAATCCGAAATCGTGAGACTTCTCTAAATAAAAAAGAATTTATGTGGCTACTGATATTAGACAAGCTCAAACGACGAATCGAACCTGGTATATCGATAAAATCGGTATTCTAAGAAGCAGGTAAGACACACATTACTACCAACTGTTGACTACATTTTCCTCCGTGCGAACCTTTCTCTATAAACATTATTCTGCTTTATTCGAATCCTGCCTTGCAAAGGATTGGTCCTTTTTGACTTTTGGCAACAGCCAAGAGCGAGTTGAGGTGGGAGAGCTTAGAAGAAGGTAAAATGGAAAGTGAATTATCATCTAGCTAGGTCCTTAGTTCGTCTCGTTGTACTACTCTAAGCCTATCGATATCGACTCTATAATATTAGTAACAAAACGATGAGTCGATCCCATCGTTACACACTATCACACAGTGTCGTCCATGACATATGGTCATTAGTATCAGTAACCAACACCGTTACCAATACTCCCCCTCGACTAGAAGTCTCTGATCCTGGCCTTGTCCAGCAGCGACTCGAACTTCTTTGTCGAAATCGGTTTGGTCAGAAAATCTGCCAGCTGTGACTTGGTTTCAGTATACTGCAGGTCGATAATCTTGTCTTTCACCTGTTCGCGCACAAAATGGTATCTGATGTCGATATGTTTCGCTCGACTTTGATAGCCGTCGTTCTTAGCGATAGCGATTGCACTCTGGTTGTCTTCGTGAATCTTGACAGCATAGTTAATCTGCACTTGCATCTCCTTGAGTAGACTTCTTGTCCACAGAACCTCCTGCACACATAAAGAAAGAGCCATATACTCTGCTTCTGCCGTGCTCAGTGCCACGCTCTGCTGCATCTTCGACTTGAAAATCACAGGTGCGCCATTAATCATGATAAAAACTCCCGAAATCGATCTGCGATTCCACTTGTTACTTGCCCAGTCTGCATCGGTGTACGCGCTCAGCTGAAGATTGCCTGAAACTCCTTCATAACAAATTCCTTTGCTCTGCGTCGTCTTCAGATATCGCAACACTCGAATCGCTGCATTCCAGTGCTCTTCATGTGGAAATTCCAAATGACGACTCAGCTGACATACTGTATACGCAATATCTGGTCGTGTGCCTGTTGCCACATACAACAACGACCCCACTAACGATCGATACGGTCGATTCTTCATTCTTGTGTCAGCTTTGTCCATCTTGACCATCGCTTGCCCTTCAACACTTGGATTTGACACTGCTTTCGCATCAACTTGATTAAATTTCTCGACCATTCTTGATATACACGATCCTTGACTGATCTTCAGACGTCGATTGTTGCGCAGGTACTTGACTTCGATTCCAAGAACGTATCGAACACCCCCCTAGTATCTTCAACTGGAAACGACTTGATAGTTGAGCTGCCACATCTTCCATCACTCCAGTAGATTCAGCCCCAATTAGAAGGTCGTCCACATATAATGCAGCGTAAATCCACGAGCCCTTGGTCTCTTTGACGAAAATGCATGAGTCTGCCACGCATGAAAAGAACCCCATCTCCACAAACACACACGAAATTGTCTTGTACCATGTAGCGGCCGCTTGTTTCAGCCCATACAGACTGCGATTCAGCTTAAGCACTTGATTATGTTCTGCACGAACACCCAGAGGAGGGTATACGTATACCTCTTCTTCCAAAACGCCATACAGAAACGCAGTGTCGACATCATATTGATGAATCAACATCCCCTTTTGACAGCACACCGCCAAAAACACCCGTATTGAGTTGAGGTTTGCCACAGGTGAATATGTCTCCATGTAGTCAACTCCATACGTCTGCCTGTAGCCAAGTGCTACAAGACGTGCCTTGTATCGAATAATCTCACCCAGCTCGTTTCGTTTGAGTGCGAACACCCACTTGGTTCCAATCACTTTCTGGTTTGGACGCTGTGTTTGAACAGTCCAGGTGTCCTTTTCCTCTAATGCCTTGAGCTCAGCTTGAATGGCCTTGTACCAATTATCACGACGAGGTGACTTAAGAGCTTCTTCGTATGTCGTTGGGGTCTCGAACGCTGCACATGCTTGCTCATACCCAATACGTAGTCTCTTTGTGCCTTTTTCTTGACACACTTCTGAGCCGTCATAAAAGTCCTCATCAGCACCATTCACTGGTATTAACGCTTGAGATTGTCCATGTTGAACCGATTCTAGTGGAACCATCGCGGTTTCTTGCGATGCTTGAATACTTGTCTGTCGACTTGGTCGTATCACCATCTGTCCTTGTCTTGACACGTCTTCAGCCGATTCTTGATCTTCTTCAATCATCGTCACATCATCAATTTCAAACATTGGATCGTCAGCATTGGAACCCACGTGTTCAGGCATCTTGCTACTGCATCTTGATGGTAGAGCCATCGTTGTTGTACGCCTGTCTTGCATGTGACTCTCTTCTTGAACACTGTGACTGTCCTCCATTGCTATGTCCATGTCTTTCGTGACTCGTGGCTGTTCTAAATCGATAGAAACAGTGTCTTCGTCATGAACAGCGCGAAACTCTTGGTCACTTGATCTGCTGTAACGTTGCACGTACTGAAGTGGTGGTCTCTCATCGAATTTAGCCGATCTCGTGTGCGTCACCCTCTTGGCATCTTCATCCCATATTCGAAGCCCCTTGATTTGATCCGAGTAACCTAGAAAAATACATCGAATCGCCTTCTTGGTCATCTTGGTCCTGTTCGACTTGTCGACATGTGCATATCCCTTTGATCCAAATACACACATCTCGGAGAGGTCAGGCTTCTTCCCGAAGATGAACTCAAATGGAGTTTTAGTCGGGTGACTAGCACATGGAACTCGGTTTGTCACATAGACTGCCGTGTTCATCGCCTCAGCCCACCAAATTTTATCCACTTGCATATGGCTGAGCATTGCTCTGGCCCGCTCTGTCAGTGTCCTGTTCATGCGTTCGGCCAGCCCATTCTGTTGTGGCGAATAGGGTACCGTCGTCTGATGCATGATACCAGATTTTCGACATACACCGGAGAAACGTCTGTTGACGTATTCCGTCCCGTTGTCCGTCCTGATACACTTGATCTTCTTGGACAGTTGATTCTCCATAAGTGCCTTATACTCTATAAAGCGATCCGTCACTTCCGACTTGTTCTCAATATAGTATGCGACTATATATCTCGAGTAATCATCAATAAAAGTCACGACAAATCTTGATCCTCCTCGAGACTTCGATTCCATAGGTCCCATGACATCACTGTGGACCAACTGCAACACCTCCTTGGTTTTCACGTGTCCGTATGGTGACTTCGGAAACGTCTTGACGGTTGCTTTACCCATGATGCACCCTTCGCAGATCTCGATATCATCTTCAACGCCTTGATTCTTCTTGATCTTTAATCCATTGACGCAACCTGCCATACCCTTGAGCATCTTCGTTGACAGGTGACCTAATCTTGCATGCCACACTTGTAGATCAGCCGCTCCTGATCCGTCACTTGATTCTTGCTCTTGAGATGTCTCTCCGCAAACGTTGGCTACCTCAGCCGGACTGCACTCTAAGACGTACATCTTGTTTCGTCTTGGTATTTGGGCAACGACTTCCGTGTTACTTCTGATCTGACAGCTCAGATCTGAGAAGATCACTTGTAGACCCCTCTTTGACAATGCCGATATTGACAGTAGCCTTCGGTCTAGGCCCGGCACCCATAGCGTTTCTTCGATCCTGATCACTTCACCAGTCTTGAGTTGCACGCGCACTGTCCCAACACCTTGCGCTTCCACTTCGCTGCCGTCTGCTATGGTGATCATGATCGGGTCCGTCAGTGAGTTTAAATTCGAAAACTCATTTCTGTCGGGACACATGTGGCTGCTTGCCCCACTGTCCAATAACCATCCAGCTGACGTCCGACTTGACGCAGTAAATGCTCTCTCTTCTCCAGATCGCTCTGTCTCCACTTGTTCAGCCTTGCAATCTTGACGCTTGTGCCCATATTTGTTACATCGGTAACACCTTCCCGAAAACTTTTCACCTCTTGAACTTGATCTCCCCATATGTCTGCGCGGACCTTTCTTGTACTTGGAAGTGTGCGTACTTTTCAGTGCGATTTCTTGGTGTTCTGTCCTCGCCATTCCATCGTACTCCCGTCTCAGCATTTCCTTAGCGTGAAACAGTGTCATTCCGGGCATGTTCTCAATTATCTTGACGATAGGGTCATAGTCTCTCGTTAGACTACCCAATAGGATGACCAAATGCTCATCCTGTGAGATCTCTTGTCCCACAGCTTGCATAGTCATGCACAGCTCGTCAAATCTCAGGAAGTGATCCATGATGCTTCCTCCCTTGGCCAACTTGAACTCATGTAGTTGCCGCCGCAACTGCACACGATTGTGCATACTTTGCCGCAGGAAGAAAGTCTTCAGTATGTCCCATGCTTTTGCCGTTGTCTCTGCCGTGCGCACCATTGACTGAAGATTTGTGCTGATCATTGTGGACACAATCGCGAAGGCCTTCATGTCGTTGACTTTCCAAGTTGACGCGCTTGCGTCTCCTTCTTCTGGGGCCTTCATAGCGTCTAGGTGCTCTAGCAATCCCTTCTTTGCCAGCCTCATCCTTGCGTTGAACTCCCACACGAAGTAGTTATCTTCGCGGAGTATGTCGCCCGCATCCGGCGTAGTTGGGCTCATAACCTTTTGACTTTTGGCAACAGCCAAGAGCGAGTTGAGGTGGGAGAGCTTAGAAGAAGGTAAAATGGAAAGTGAATTATCATCTAGCTAGGTCCTTAGTTCGTCTCGTTGTACTACTCTAAGCCTATCGATATCGACTCTATAATATTAGTAACAAAACGATGAGTCGATCCCATCGTTACACACTATCACACAGTGTCGTCCATGACATATGGTCATTAGTATCAGTAACCAACACCGTTACCAATAGTCCTGGCATTGAGAGATGTGACGATTACTACGACGACCACAAAAGTTTGTCAACAGAGACTGCCAAAGCTGATGTGCTAGGCATTCCCGTTACAACAGTCTGCGTGTGACGTTCACTGCAGCCACCGAGATGCCATCGGTGAACATAGCGCGGCCAGCGCACTGACACTTCATAACATCAGCGACTCGTCCCGATGATTCGAGCCCTACCTCAGATAGTTGCTGTAGCTTACCAGTTGATGCAGCGCAGCAGTATCGGATTGCTAAACCGTCAAGCAATTTGTCAGCTGTGCTTCTTACGTGCAGCAGCACTGCTGTGTTCTAGACTACGCAAAATCTATGTTGACAATCAAGGGATATTACGCGTAACGACGACGTGCATTGTGCTACTCGTTCTTGTAACTGACTCGTCAAGGAAGAAGACATGAGACTCTGATCTGTCCTCTATCCATTACTATGATGTATGTAGTCGTCACGATGAGCTTCCTCCGCGATAACTCACTTGCTCCGACTTAGTTGCTGCTGCTGCTGTTGTTACGGATATAGTACGGTTCGTCCTGGAACTCCGTGTCGCAGTACGGGAACAGCGTGGGGTCGTCCGTGGGCGTAAACAGGTGCTTGCCAGCATCAATCATCACATACGAACCCGCAAAGGCGCAGACGACAATGACCACCATGGACGCCCCCTTATCCCAAATAGACATGGACTTCCAGCATACTCGCCAGTAGATGATCACTGGTAATAGCAAACAGCTCGTCGTGTGGGCAGTGGCACCCGTGAAGTCCTGGAGGTCGATAAAGCGCTTGCGTGCCAGCACAGCAATGACCACCAGAATGCCAACGATCGTGAGCCGCAGAGCCACATAGCGCAGCGGGTTCTTGCGGTACGGCGCAATCACTTCTTCTGCTGTGATGCCGCCGAACTCCAGCGCGACCCGCAAGTGCGACATCCGTCCTGACTCTTTTTCAGCGAGACTCGCAGCCGAGACTTGACGGGGGTGGGTCGTGTCCACTGGTGTCGAGCTCTGCATGTACGAGCGCTTCTCCTGCGCCTCGGGATCCATCTCGACGATCATCTGGTCCGGCAACTCTCCGTTGAATCGAATCACGTCGGGGCCCTTGTGCATGCCAAGGATCAGCCGCTCGGCCATGAAGAACGGCGGCATCATGAGCGTCGAGAAGGCGATGGAAATGTGGATCTGCATGAACAAGTACGCCATCACCACGGCGCCACGGTCGGCACTGAAGCCGAGAGGAGCCAAACCAAGAGGGTCCGACGTGTTCACGATCGAGTAGAGGATGTTGCCGGACAATTGGCAGCCACCTGCAGTGTAGCCAGCCAGCGCCATAACAATGAAGAGCGCCGAGACGAACATGATCGTGATCACCACGACACGTGGCATACGCTGCGGCTGCGAGTGTTCACGTTGGAGATCAGGGACGACAATTGCAGCGCCGTAGGCCAGTGCGAGGTTCCCGAAACATGTCAAGACCTGATGAGCCGAAATCGCAGGAGAAGGAGCGGAGGTGTGGCCGCGCATGTTCCACTGCAAGACAGACACGGCAATGATATCAGCGATGATCGTGCCGAGACAACCGGCGAAGGCCATACCAGAACTCTCCTTTAGTGTCGGAATCAAACACACGGGGGCAACCATAAGAGCCATGAAGATGATCCAGAAGATCTGACTGAACGAGTCTGGAAACAGCACTTCCAGCATCGTACTACCAAGTATGAGGAATGCAATGGGGCACAGGAGGCACACACCCATCTGCGAGGCTACCGTGAAGAAACGGCCCCATTTGCCTAGGGCCCACTCGCCCAAGTCACCGTACGTCCGCACTGAGGAGGGCGCCACGAGCATCACTTTGGACAGCTTGAGCGTGGCGTACGTGTTGGCAAAGATCATGAAACAGAGAGCCCCGGTGGCGAATACGGGACCGGCACGAGCGTAATTGGACGGCATGGCCAGCGATCCGATACCGCAGACGCAACAGAAGAGATTAAAGGATGTTTTCGCATCTTCCAGCGTGAAGAACGGGCCCTTGATATGGGGCATGGGCTCTCCGGATGATTTGAAGGGACAGAGGGGTGACGGCTGATGGGGTGCCGGGGAAGTTTAGTTGTGAACTTCCTCAGGTGAAGAAATCGGAAAGTGAGCGACTGCATCGCTCGCGAGACCCCTTCGACTCGGACCACGATCTCGTCTAAGGGTTTGCTTCTACGAACGTGCCTTTTTCGCACGCGGCATTGAGCCAGACAGAACCGCTTCACTTGACGGCTCTTTTTTTTTCGAGCAAGCGCATACTCGATGCAAGTGGAAGCCACCACACGATACGAAGTGCCGGGGACCGTTCGGGACAGAAAAAGGCTAAGGTGCAGCAGTGCACTCTTTGCAGCCCATCTCACGGATGGACTCAGGCTTAGGCCCAGCATTTTGTGAGCTCCTGTCCCTGCCCTGCTTACAGCAACTTGACGTTGCAGCAGAGGATACAAAAGCTGAGCAGAACCCGTCTGGCTCAAGATCCGGAGCACGTATCACCGATGAACGTTGTTGAGTCAGGACGTTGAAGTCCCTTTCGTGACATGGCAGTATGTTCGCGTGGTCTGTTGCTGTCGTTCAGTCAATCGTTCATTAGTAACTTGTGGTCAAGGAGGCAGCGTTTGCTGACCAGGGGATGGGTAAACCGGGATGCAACATTCACCATCGTCTGCGAGTCCACGCTCCTGGGCGTGAAAGCATCCTGTAATCAATTTGGACATGCTTCAAATGTTTTGTAGCCCCGCTTAAATTACCTGGACAGGATGACCTGACACACTACCTTTGCAAGGCTCTCCTGTGCTAGAGCTCCAGTGTCGTGTAGATATCATTAGCAATACGTTATGAGTACATTCGCACGCAACGTTGTAAAAAGGTGTCGCTTATGCAGATAAATAGGCGTCATGTTTCTGTACAGCACTAATTCCTTTCTGCCCAAATCCTGCTGGAAATTAAACGCGGACCGTAACAGCAACCTGGCAGACCGGTGTCACCGATCTTTGAGCGATCCTCAACACGGAAGATTTGTAGCACGGGTACATGTCATCTCCATTCTCAGATACCATACACCCTTTGATAAGGTATGGGCTCAGTGGACGGCGATCTCGTGGCAGTTACAACTACAGGATTGTTGTGTGTTAGTATGCATAAGGCAAATAAAGTTGATTCATCAAAAACGGATCGTCGCATCAAGAGGACCATCAACACTCCTATGAGCTAAAAGAACCATTTCAAGACAGGACTCCAGCCCCACAAATGCCTGTCTACAGCCTGCTGGCTAGTCGCCTAACCTACATGTTCCTAGATCTGTTTTGGCAGTGCCCGAAGGTGTGAAATACGGCTCTCGCTCTTTCTCTGAGGTTTGAATTTTGGTGGTAGCTGTATTCATGCAGCGAATGACTGTGCCTAAGCTTGTCAGTATCAAGTCCAGGCTCTCCCAGAAAAAGGTCGGCCAAGATCCAGTTATTAAATGCAGGTATCATCACGGCATTTGGACGGCCCTACCGGCTACGACTACCTTGCTACAACTTCATTACGATCGCTATCCGCTTTTAGCAACCTAATTTATCTGTAAAGCTGAAGAATGGGTCGGAACAAGAGCTAGGAACCAAGCTTCAACAATTTGCGAGCTCAGGATAATATGTCGATTCGAAAGCTTTTGGCTACATCAAAGATGACGAGAGTGCTTTGACGGAACTAACAACTACATAATTCTGGAATATTAGAGGAGGACGAGTAATTCAGTGTGCCCATTCGAATGAGACACTCGTTGCAGATTGCGCCCGCCAGGACCGTAGTAATTAACATTTTGCGTGGTGCGCGCCCGCTGCTCGATGTATTCCCACGAAGTTACCGTGCTGCTCATACAGTTTTAGGAAATAAGACTTCGCAACGCGCAGAGCACACAATCCAGCACTGATCTATGGTATAAGTTTAGCTTCTCGACCAAACCCGCTATCAGCAACCATAATTTATAATGGTACGTTCACTCAATACTACAGAGAGCCGAACGTAATGCGATCTTCGTGTACAATGCTACATTCCCCATTCGGGCTGTAGCGCATAACCCGGCGGACTTCGAACGCAGTCGGTGGTGGAAGCTTCGGAACGAAGGAAGGATATATGTATAATGGAGGACACATTACCGGAGTGATCACCGTATTCGACACCTGTTGAACAGGAGAACCTGTCCCGTGATAGAAAGACATTTGCCAGTCAACAGACAGTACCATTTGATTTAGGTCCTAGTATTCAATAAGGGGTGGGTCCCGATCAAGTTGTTTACTATGTTCGATAGGTTGTCAGCTAATTCGCTCCTGATAAGCACTTAAAGGTGGTCAATAATGTAACTACCGCAGAGATTTGAAAAGAAGGCGGATTCAATATCATCACTTATGGCAGTTTTTGCTGTATTTTCACTAAAACTTGACAGGCGAAGATCCCTTTCGCTAAACCCGCTTCGAAAAGTCGACTGACTCATTTTGACATGTCACATCGTTTGCAGTTCAATACAATCGAAGATGGTCCGTGTAACGGGGCACCCCATGTTTGGGTGCCACGAAACTTCACGTACACTAGTACGTGCAGAGGAAGCTAATCTACTCAACAACTAAGCTGAGTAAAGGGTAAAAGAGAACTGTAATTAATTTAGTTAAGCTATCAATACACCTCCAGTCTTTATCTAAATATGTTAAACTACGTCGTCGTATGAAGACAACCTGCCCACCACTCATTGCGCGCGTCCAGCAGCGATTGGTGGCAGTCTATGGTTGATATGTCTGATAGCAACCAATCTTGGAGCAGCGCATGAATATCGTCTAAAGGGGATTGTACTCCTTCAATATTATCCATCTCGGATAACATTGGTAGGATGTTGTCATGCTAGACAATATCCCTATTGGACCGTTTGGTGTCAATATCATGTAACGGGCTACCCTGTTACATCATCCCTCTAACTATCAATCACCCGTTAATTGAGTTATAATTGATTGGGACAGGGTGACCGCCGTTTTTTTTTGGGGGGGGATTACTCCGGGAAAGGGAGCGCTTGTTGGTTGAATCCCATTCATTTTCCAATTCAAGGTATGGTTTCAAAATCCAAGCGATTTGCTTCTGTAGCAACAAGAAAGGCGGCTACAAGCATGCGTGCATCCGGAGAGAGTACTTCCTTCACCTCAGTAGCATGTGATTTGTCTCCTGCTGCTGTGAATAGTCTACTTGGTGACTGTACATCCTCTACGTCTGCAGCGGGTACCGCGAATCGTAATCCAGATGAGCCTGAAAAAAAACTCATCTATTCTGGCGAGTCGGATGATGTATCCGACTTCACCAAAGGATGTGGTGAATACGTATACATCTGATCCGGCTTGAGGATCGGATCAGCTTAATGTTCAGGAGTTTAACCTTGTAACGGAACAGTTGCATGGTGAACTGGATCATGAACGGACTCGGCGTTATGAGCTCAGGATCTTGTAAAGGATAATTCCAATTCCCTAACGCACGATCGTTTGGACTATAGTGCCGCGTTTGCGTTCGCACAACTTGAGAACGGACGTTCGACTCGTTCTCTTCGTGACGAGCTGTCTGCAGCTCGTCGAGACATCGCTCAACTGCGTGAGCAGGTCGTTTCTCTAGTCGATAATACTGGCTCGTTGAAATGGGATCACTCGAAGGTGGTATCGGCTCTCGACCGCGGAGGTGTTCTTTGCATCTCGAAACGGGCTCGTACTGATAGTACAGGCGGAGACGACCGATGTAAAAACTAGGATGCGTACGCATCTTACGGGGCAGTTAAATCGTGTACGCGTTGCCCATTCGGCGCAACACACATAACGGACCGATGCACTTGGGCAGTGATTTACTGCTGCCCACGTTTGTCACTGCGTGTTTCGGTAAGTTTACTGTTGACAGTAAAACTATACCTCCTTCATCAAATGAAAGAACTCTTCCTCTTCTGTGTTTGTCTGCTTTTCTCTTCTGTCTGTCTAGTGCATTTGAAATAGATTCTTGGACATAGCGGACAACCGCTTCGCGAGTCAGCAGAAATCTCTCTGCTGATTGATCCTTGTCAACAGCAGTGAGCTTCATGTGCACTGCTAAAAGAAAGTTGTCTCTACCAGTGAGGGCGTCATCTTCCTCACTGTGGCATTTATTGGCGATACTGAATATACTAGCATCGTCGTCATCATTATCATCGATATCGATCGCATCAACATCGGCATCCATCATGTCGACTCCATTGTCGACGGGTGATGTGCAAGAACCAGATCGGTTTTTGTTCGGGTGAGTCCCCTCCATTAAACTAGAGTCACACGCTAAGAAGGCGGGTGAACCTGGATGGCGTAGACCATTCACGAAGAAAGGTGTCTGCGTTGTCGACGCGTGCACCGGGTTGTTGATCGCGAATTCCGCCATCGGCAAGAACTGACTCCAGCTCGTGAAGGAGTGGACATACCCTCGAAGTATCTCTTCAAGGACGCAGTTGACGCGTTCCGTCCGACCATCTGTTTCTGGATGGTCAGAAGTTGACATCGTCAAACGTGTTCCAAGTGAACGGGACACGGATTGTCAGAACTCTACTGTTAATCGGGGGTTCCTTTTCGACCAGAGTTCACAGGGTAGCCCGTGAAGTCGGAAGATAGTATCGATGAAGACACGAGCACAGCCATGGGCTGTGATTGACTCCAGTACAGCAACAAGATGTACCATCTTGCTGAACCGATCAACAAACACAAGAGCACCAGTATTCTTGTGAGCGTGTTTGTGAAACCCATAGACAAAGTCCATCGATACGGACTGCCAACAATCGGTAGAGGCTGCAAGGGTGCGCGGGATGAAGGACTAGGTTTCACACGTTGACCATCTTCGCAAGCGCGAATGTATTTGCGCACAAACTCATACTGTCGAGGCCGTAAAAGTCACGACTCACCATGAGGTTGGTCTTTCCTCTACCGCTATGTCCACTTGTTGGGGCATCGTGACACTCGTACATGATGCGCAATCGCAAATCATTATGAGCGGGAACGACGACACGAGGTGTGTCGCTGTTGACTGCTGCATAGTACATCAGTCCATCACAAACCGAACACCGTTCGGTTGAAGAGCGGTATCGAGACGACAAGCTTTGCAAAGCTTGACTGCATGGACTAATAACCTAAGCCATCTAACGCATTAGAGACTTATCTTCTGAGTATGCTTTTCGCACGTCGTCGAGCAGATTCGTCGACGGAACACGCACTGTTAGTGTTGCTACAGTGGGGTCAACCCTACTGCTGTGTTGAGCGGTCGGTTTAAAATCGGGCCGAAGCGAAAGAGCATCAGCGACGACATTAATTCGTCCTGTTTTATACTCGACAGGGAAGTTGTACTCCACGAAGAAAAACAGCCACCTCGCCATTCGTTGCGAGAGGTGTGGACTGCTTACGGCCGTGCGTAACGACCCATGGTCGTTACAAACAATGAAGGGTCTAACTCCTAAAAGAGATACCCGAAACTTAGCCAGTGAATGTTTCATGGCAAGGAGTTCCTTGTCATGAACTGGGTAATTACGCTCAGCTGCTTGCAGCTGACGCGATTGGTAACAGACGAAGCGCTCGAATCCGTCTGAGTCGTACTGCATTAACGCGCAGCTGACTGCAAAATCGATGGCGTCACAGACCACACGGAATGGTCTGTCCTGGTCTGCGATCGCCACCACAAGCGATTGTATCACGCTTTTCCGAAACTTTCATAAGGAGTGCTGACACTCAGCGCTCCATGATCTTTTCTCGTTTTTCTTTAGCAGTCGAGAGAGATGTACGGTCATCTCGGCATAGTTGCGCGAGTATTTGTGCAAATACGCTGCCAAGCAAGGAGCTTTCGAAGTCCCTTGACGATGACTGGCACAGGCCAGTCGCTAATCGTCTTGATCTTTTCCGGATCAGGGCGTACATCGTTTTTACCCACGATGCAGCCAAGAAGTGGTATTTTGTTCGCTGCGAATATACACTTCTTGGGGTTCGCGAACAACTTATGCTCACGCATTAGAGTAAGAACCTTCCAGACGTGGATTGCATGAGCCTACACGTCCGTCTTTCCATCCATAGCCCGGCTATGGACGAAGACATCGTCGAAGTAACTCGGTACGAAATCGCGCACGGATCGCAACAGATTCGTAACACATCAATTAAGAGTTGCGGGGGCGTTACTTAGCACCTGTGGCATTACTAGCCACTCCCAGAGCATGCCACTAGGGGTGCTCACTGCTGTGTACGGGATATCCCGTTTGCGCAGGAGGATCTGATAGAATCCTTCCATCAAATCCATGGATGAATAGATTATCCTTTTTGTCATAACATCTATGATGACTTCATTCCTCGGATCGGCGTTTAATCCGGTACCGTTGCAGCGTTTAATTTGTTGAACTCGTGCACTATTCGCCACCCTCCTGTGGCGTTTCGCACAGAGAAGGTCGGAGAGCTGTGTGGAGATGTTGGTTCCCTCATATGACCAGCCGCTAAGCGATCGGCAAAGAATTTGTCGATCGCTGTGACCTGTTCACGAGGCAGTGGCCACTGCTTCATGACACAGTATTTCGAACCAGGTTTTAGTTCGATCTCATGCCGAGTGCTTTTGTCCTTGAGTATTTCGAACCAGGTTTTAGTTCGATCTCATGCCGAGTGCTTTTGTCCTTGGATGGCACGGATTCCGGGTAAACATCCCTGAATTCAACCAAATCTTTATACAAAGGATTTGTCTTCAAAGACTCCCAGGATTGAGACTTGTATTGCTCAATCCGAGTATTCTCATCGAGGACACACTCGTCCATCGATGAGCTACTGTGAGCCCGTTTGTTCTCAGCAACACTTGTGCTGACCGAATATCGGCGACGTATTCGTCCTCTGTGACGAGTACGCATATCTGCTTGATCCACGCAGATCTCGCAAGAATCTGTAAGATTGTAGCGTTGGCAACTTGATTACCTTCGAAGCTGACTTCGGGTGCAAAACCAGATCAAGTTTGTAAGCGCCTACACTTGATCCGTCATTCACCATGACATCCACTGGCTCGGTGCTTTCCTGGAAAAACACATCCGCAGGTGGTTGGGGAATCCACACCTTCAACATAACTCTCTCGGGAGTTATTGCTCTCAAGAACGCTAAAATCTCTTCCAATACGTGTACTGACTGTGGGCGTAATACCACAGTCACGTCCTCTTCGATAGACTCTCTTTCAGTCGAGCGGGTTTGCTCTACTATCGACTCCCTGATAGTCGATCTCGCTTCAACGTGTTGTCCATCCTGAACAATACTAATCTCTCTTCTCGGATGCACCCTTCTTGGCGTGCATCCATGTTCCAGTCTACTCGATTTCTTCGAGTGGTGAACCTTCAGCGCAGCCTGTGTCTCTACATAGGTGCCGGAAGCTGGTTCCACAGTGTAGTGGCCTTCTACACTGTGATCTTGTGCAATCGTACTAATTACCGTACCACAAATGATGCCATCGCACTCACTCGTAGTACATCCACGTGCTTGTGGACGCTCCAAGACGTTCATCAGATGGCCATCCGATGAACAAACGACATGCATCTTCACGGATCGATGCTGTTAGCTAACCAATGGCTTGTATCAACTAAGCCATGGGAGACCAGGGATGACATCAAATTTGTCATCCAAATCTAGAACGATAAAGTCATCATCGTGTTGTTTTCCTTCTAGCATGTAGTGGACCCGCTACACGCTTGTTCATGTGTACATATGCGCCTGTATCACGGCACACCGTCATTCTCGGTTTAGGGAACTCTCGCTCAGCATAGTTTTGCCTATTGTCCTCTAGCGACTGTCGTCGACTAAAACTGCTCAAAGCCCCACAGTCAACTCGGGCGCGAAGTGACATTCCGCAAGTCACTTCGATCGTCAAAGTGATGAGGGAAACCTCACACTAGGGGCAGTATTACACAGTGACTGTGTGTCGGGAGCAATCTTCGTCAAGAGTCTTGCAGATTCATTTGACGTTGCTGGATCAGCAGGGTGCTTCCTCCCTATTGACCCTGTCCGTTTTTTGAAGGACCGACTTGCTGTCGTGGTTTAGCGGCATGGTTAGACCTACGCCTAGGACCTTTCCTTGGTCAACGGTGGTCATCACGTCCTGTCTTTGGACGTGTTGCGGTGCTTGAGACACTACAATCGTGAGCGTTGTGTCCAATATTCTGACAGCGATGGCATCTTGCCGTTCGCTTGTGACTCAGAAAGCGAGAGTTCTTGCTCCCGATGTAACAGAGGTCCATTGTTCCGGGACCTTCTGTTTCCAGTCGTCTCGTCGGACGATAGATTGACGAGTTAGCCTGAGACTGTCTCAGGCTTAAGTCTTCTTGTTCCGCATACGCTATCGCCTTTTCCAGCGTATGGAAGACCTCTCGGAACATTTAGGTCCTCACCGGCCCATCCACAAGGCCGTAGATGATCACGTTGATGAGCATGTGCTTATCAACAGGGTATTCCGTAACGCTACTCGCAAGGTAGCGTAGATGTTGTGTGTAAGCGTACACGTCACGCTTACCTTGCATTAGTATCAAGAGTGCAGAGCGCGCACTGGACTCGGCTCTCGGAGACTCAAACGTCTCTTTTAAGCTGAGACTTCAATGTCTCCAACGACTCAAGCACGTTTGGGTCGTGAAGCTTGAGCCCTTAGGCCCAAGTATTTGCTCGTCCTGTCAAGTTTGACAGGGCGAAGTTTACTTGCATTTTGTCATTCTCGATGTGACGGGCCCTGATAGCATCGTCTAACTCGACGAACCATATCAAAGGGAATCTTCATTGGTTCCCTTGTACCTTAGGATATCAATATTCATGGTTCCGAATTGGCGCATGTGCGTCGGTCCGCCCATCGACTGATGAGAGCCTTGCTGCTGTAGCAAGGCTATCTTCTGCCTTTCAACGGCAAGTTCCCCTTGTAAAAACTTGTTAATAGCGGCATGTTGCTGGTCTCTGCTTAGAGACTCCAACATGCCACTGATGGCAAACTCGTTCATGGACAACTCAGGCGGCCGACTACCTCCCATTCTGAGTCACTCAGATGGGAGTAGCCTTTCTGTGCGACGTGAAAGCTGTCGTCTTCTACGTCCAATATGTTCCTGTTGTCGTACAAGAAGTAGTCATTGAACGGACTACAAATTGCTACCAGGTATAACGGTGCAACCTCTGTTTGGGTGCCACGAAACTTCACGTACACTAGTACGTGCAGAGGAAGCTAATCTACATAACACTTAAGCTGAGTAAAGGGTAAAAAGAGAACTGTAATTAATTTAGTTAAGCTATCAATACACCTCCAGTCTTTATCTAAATATGTTAAACTACGTCGTCGTATGAAGAAAACCTGCCCACCACTCATTGCGCGCGTCCAGCAGCGATTGGTGGCAATCTATGGTTGATATGTCTGATAGCAACCAATCTTGGAGCAGCGCATGAATATCGTCTAAAGGGGATTGTACTCCTTCAATATTATCCATCTCGGATAACATTGGTAGGATGTTGTCATGCTAGACAATATCCCTTTTGACACCGTTTGGTGTCAATATCATGTAACGGGCAACCCTGTCACAAGTCGAGAA
The DNA here is from genome assembly GCA_921007115.2 of Peronospora matthiolae. Lineage (NCBI taxonomy): Eukaryota > Oomycota > Peronosporomycetes > Peronosporales > Peronosporaceae > Peronospora > Peronospora matthiolae. The sequence goes on along the minus strand of CAKLBY020000071.1, from coordinate 567,009 downwards.
CAACTTGATGATGCTAAATAAAAACCACAGGTCAACCACCTCGCACCCTTTTTAGTCCTAGTAATATTCTTTGGGCATTCAGCGCTAGGGACTTTTGCAAGATGCTCTCTAGTCGCCTAGTTAGCCAGTCCATTGTCAAAGCGCTTTAAGTAAAGGTAATCGCGCAAATTTGCGTTCGCCACCTGCAAGTAAGGTGGTGCTTATGTAAGCCGATGATAACGTTGGAGTCACATGCTTTAGTACACGTCAACAGTTTGGGGGGGTACTGCCACAGCGCGGTCTCCCTCCGCGGTGTCACTCCTAACAGATTTATTGTACAGCGGTCGATGCGCCACAATAAGGTCAAAAATTAGACTTCAACGTAAAGAAAAGTCAAATTCGGACCCGTTAATTGTCACATCGAGTTACGGTACTGCATATCACCTATTTCTAATCCTTTCGGGACTACGCATCGGCGTCATCTCATTTCATGTGATCGTTAGCAAATTTTTTGGCAGTAGACGAGACGGTATAAAATCATCGAGATTTGTTAATCTTTCTCTCCAGATACTTGTGAATGTTTTTGAGGCGAGCCTGTTATATGACATTGACATGTGAATTGATGTCAAACCCCTAAAAATGTGTTATTTAAAAGTATTACAATGGGAGGCAAACGCCGGGTAGATATCACCTTGGGAGCTATATTCAGGATTGGTGCCTTTGTGGGTAATACAATGTATGTAGATGATGACACTGTCTGACCAATCAAGAATCAAGTATTAAGTTGTGAAGAAAATGAGGACAGGGAGAACTGTAAGCAAGTAAACACCGTAGATATGATGGTCAGCTATACTTTAAGCGAATCCCGACCGATGTGTATCCAAACTCAACGTACCTACATATAATCCCCAATTTATTTTAAAGTAATTTTCACTTGCTTAGCACATTCTGCTAGTGTTCACATTGTTTGTAATTTCTAAATATGTGCAGTTCACACTGTATTGCAGGCTTATATTATCTCTTCCTAGCTGGAAGAAAAGCGTAGTTCGTCTAACGATACATGAGCCCAGTGATTATGTACGCTTTTAAAAAGATATTTTCTACACCAAGACTTTGCAAACAGGTGATGAATCAAATGGCATGGAAGGCTGCCAAACACGAAGGTCCTCCCGCGGCAGACTCGTCATCTGTCTCGTGCTGTACTCTATAAAGTAAGACGAATCTTTGCCACAATCGCAAATTTAATTTCAATCGACCCTGACGCGCTTGAGGAAACGCTAAGTTTTTCTCAACAGATAAAGTACTAATATCCATAGCTGCAGAGATGATGTGATCAGCAGTTAGCACTGTTGAAACAGCTACGAAGTAGAAGCTGCTTCTATGCTCGGCCTAAATAGTTGCAAGAATCAAATCTTGAACTTGACCTTTTATAATCAAAGTGATCGAAGAAGACTCCATTTAAAAATAGTTTTGATCTTGACGGTGCCATTCGAAATTCTTACATTGAAGACGACGCGAGAGATTTTAACTTTGAAGCGTTCCACTTGCCTGGATATAGTAAAGCCTAAGCTATAGAAGTTGACCCTTACATTCCATACACTATAATTCTGATGATAATTATAAGCCGCTTTGCATGGTCCAAACGCTTACCAGTTAATTGGTTGTGCCCCGCACTGACGAAAGTGCAGAAAGATATGCTTTGAAACCTGACGCACACGTTTTATGAAGAGGTGGATGATAATATAAGCAAGACTTATAGGTAAAAGTAAATCTGTGATTAATTGAGAGCCCTAAGGGTGGAGCTCATAGTGATCGTGAGCAAGCTGATAGCCGAATTCTTGAATCGTACTTGTCAGTGTGTGTCTGTAAATAATGCGTGCTGGTTGTGACCTTTTACGTGATACGTGCGATCTAGCCTGTCCACTTCATCGGTTTACGGGTATGTCCGAAGAATCTAAGGCTTGATCATTATTGAGACGTACGCTCGTGCTTAGATTAAATCGATTCAAGGTGAACATAATCACATAAGCAAATGGTGGACGCTTATAAGCAAAGGCCAATCGCGTTGCCCAATTATACATTGCTGGTTTAATACAGGCATCCACAGCATTAGAATCATTCTTCAGTAATTGCTGTTGTATTACGCTGTGCATTTGATTCATACCTCGGAACTAGATTTCTTACATCAAAGGGCGAACTCCAGAGCTTTCTCCACTATCTTATAAATCGAGTTCTGTCCGAGCAGCGATTGACGGTTTAGGTAATTATCATAATCGCCTATACAGTATCGATTAGAGAGCAAAACCCTAACGTTCTGCAAGCAGGAAATTACCTTCTATGTAATATGCTAGTAATGTATTCGATGTAAATCTTTTAGTAATGGTAGATTTTGTCAGCTAATAAGAATGATAGATTGATTAGCAGGATTCTCTCCATGACACGCTAAGTCAAAAGCTTAAGCTGCCATGTGCTAATTTCAGATCTCTGAACGATATCCTGAATCTTTTCCAGGGTATTACCGTTGACGGACCAACGTTTCATACACGCGATATCTTTAAGTCATTTAATTATATGCCGTAAGAATAGCAACTTACGTCAGGGTGCTCGTTAAGAACCCTACGGATGTCACGTCAAGACTTACTAGTTCACTATGGTTAAAGGCGATTACTAACGTACATATGTGGAGGTGCAGGAGGATTTGGTCCTTATAAGCCCAATATGACTTGGTGCCAAGCCACTTCAGATGACTGGAAAGCGAGATATCGTACTTCCTCATTTTTGTAATAAAGAGAGCGAGATAATTTGCTCGCCAGGATCGGCAACTCATGCTGAATGTGAGTTAGAAGCATTCTTCGCCAATGTACCTGGAATCATTACTGACGTTACAGGATTCGCAGGTTGCTCCGCACCTTACATTTTCACGGCTCACTCTGATGTACTTCTTTGCATCAATTCGGATCAACGTCACTTGGCCTACTTTGCAGACGGTAGATCGTTGAGATTAGCGGCATGAGACATAGGCTTGTGGCAAGATATTTATAAATTTAGTGTTCTGCATAATGAAAAAGGAATTTTGCAGCTACTGACAATCCAGCAAGCAAATTATCTCGCCCTCTTCATAACGGGTACTAAATTTATTAATATCTCGCCACAAGCCTTTGTCTCATGCCGCTAATCTCAACAATCTACTGTCGGCAAAGTAGGCCAAGTGACGTTGGTCCAAATTGCTGCAAAGAAGTACATCAGAGTGAGTCGTGAAAATGTAAGGTGCGGAGCAACCTGCGAATCCTGTAACGTCAGTAATGATTCCAGGTACATTGGCGAAGAATGCTTCTAACTCACATTCAGCATGAGTTGCCGATCCTGGCGAGCAAATCATCTCGCTCTCTTCATTACGAAAATGAGGAAGTACGATATCTCGCTTTCCAGTCATCTGAAGTGGCTTGGCACCAAGTCATATTGGGCTTATAAGGACCAAATCCTCCTGCACCTCCACATATGTACGTTAGTAATCGCCTTTAACCATATCGAACTAGTAAGTCTTGACGTGACATCCGTAGGGTTTTTAACGAGCACCCTGACGTAGGTTGCTATTCTTACAGCATATAATTAAATGACTTAAAGATATCGCGTGTATGAAACGTTGGTCCGTCAACGGTAATACCCTGGAAAAGATTCAGGATATCGTTCAGAGATCTGAAATTAGCACATGGCAGCTTAAGCTTTTGACTAAGCGTGTCATGGAGAGAATCCTGCTAATCAATCTATCATTCTTATTAGCGTCTCATTAAGTAGGAATGAAAGTGATCATATAGTCAAGATGATTTACGTTAAGATGTACTAGACTTTGCAATCGAAAGAATCCAAAACTCTAATCAAATTACAACACTTTTTGCAAGCAGCTTTAATTTACGAAGCATGAAACTTACGTTACAACGACTAATGCGGAAAAAGAATACATGTATCACAAAATGAGAACAGAATGAATCGAATGATAACAGACAAAAGTGATTATTGCAAAGATGACAGGATTTGAAAGTTAAATATAAACGTATCTGGATGCATTAAAATCTACATATTCCTTAGTTAATCACACAGATGCAAACGAGCTTGAAGCTGAAAATTCCGAACGATGATACCGTTCGACTGCTTCAAGAAGTACGCAACACAATTTCTGGCCGATGTGTACGCTAAAAATTAGCATTGAAAACTGTAATCAGGGGTTGAAAGTGCGTTCAATCATCGAGATGAGGCCAAAGTCCCGACCAGCTACATAAAAGCCGAAGCTTGTATCTCAGTAGGCAGTAACAAACACATTTCCTTTCTCTACCATGTCGCTAGGCCATTTTAGCAGCAAAAATATGATACGGTCTCAATTATTTTTTCTTGTGAGACTTGGCTAAGGCAGAATATTGCAAGTTATCATCTTGTCGAGGCGCTTGAAGATAGAGATAAAATCTTTGCAACATCAGTGCCAACAGATCAGTGGTACCAAGTCACGTCTTTTCAAACGACTGCCGGTGCCATGCTGATTCCGGAGGATCACAGCATTTTCTATAAACAATGCGTTCCACCAGCTAATTTTTCTTCAGGCGGGAAGAACGAAGAAAAGAAGCCTTTGACCGCTGGAATAATAAGCCAGCGACCGGTTCCGTAGACCGTACCAGTGCGGGGTGTGGTTACACTAATGGAAACAGTCATACGACCCTCCGCCTTGTTGAAACCTAACAAAACAATGCGTCATTCTCTTAGTGTTTCACAGCGAATATAGTTCTGTGACTCGTGGGACAAGAGGTTTTGTGACTTGCCAGTCGAGAATTTATGTACCTAGAGAACGATCCCAGTTGACTTATCAAAAAAAAATAATCACTGTTAGGGCAAAACGTTTCAACACCAGCATGTACTGGTATGACCTATAAAACTCACCCAACAATTTACTACTAATGAAGTGAGCTGCACCAGACTCTTTACTATGTCCAGGTTTCAACAAGTTCATGTACAAGACAATTAATGCATGACATCAAGAGATAACTTTTGCAAACCCTGTGTCTGAATTGAACCCACACTTCCCAGCACAAAGCACTGTAACATTAACCACGATGCTAGAGTGCATACAGCCCTACCTTTTGCAACATCAACCTCCTGGTCCTTCATCGTATCCTTACTCTGTACCAAAAGAGTGGTAACCTGTACCTACTGGTCATTGACGTGATCTACGGCTGACAGATTCATTGGGAATATTTAGATTTTATAATAAACCTGTTACGTTCTGACGATTTGTTCAAATCCTGTGACCCTTTAAAATTATAGCACGATATAACAAGCGTACCACACGATCGTAAATACAAAATGAACGAAGAGATGACGTAAATGATAACAGCAGGGAATGTTTATCCACACCCATCCGCTTTTTGCTATCCGCGAACCCCCTAAACTGGTATTTTTAAAGCGCCCGTCAGATTGGCCAATGTGTAAGAAACACTTATTATCCTTTTTTATAGCACTTTAATAAAAGTTATACAAGTCCACATTAAATTGGTTTGCTCACCCTCAAGATGCAAATATAACGCCCTTGAACTTGAATCTCGTTCCGTTATGAACATTATCTTGACGTGTTTATTGCGTTACTTACTCCGAAGGATGCACACGATACTCTTGCTGATGCACAGACCGCTGTACAGAGCGCTGCTTGGGAAGATATTTTTGCGTTAAGTCTCTGCGAAGAAAAGCAATTAGACCGAAGCCAAAGTATTCGAATTTGTTGTAGCCATAGAAAGAAGTAAAAGTCCTTGGAAATAAGGTGACGGTTTTTGCAACAGAATTACTCATCTGCTTCTTTGCGCATGATGCCTCATCGTACGGAGGGCGATGAAGAAAACTGCTGAAAATCGAGATAAACTGCACCGAACATAATCGCAAGCGCGTTGGTAACATTGCAGCTTTTGCGATTATGAGAAATCTTTTCAAACCACAGAAACTAATAGAACTTTTTAATTGAAGCAGCAGTACAAACATCTGTGAGACGTCCTCTACATTTCTCGCTATCTACAACATCATCATGTGTAATGCACGTACAGAGCCAAAAATAAGAAATGACAAATGGTGTATAACTGCATGATGGATTCACGGACTTTCCATTTAATATGAAATTGCATCCTGTGCTGTGTAATTGTGTAGTGTCTTATGTAGAAGACCTATTGTTAACGGTTTGGGACTTATGATTACCTGTATGAAGGAGTTTATGCGGATGGCAAAAGTGTGTGTATGTAGATAACTATTTTCAAACATTATACCAAGGCGTATACTGAATGTAGGGTAGGACATAGAAAAGTTATATCAGGGTGATTCCTAGACAAAAAACGGTCATTTGAGTATTGTCAAATGATGAGCGGGCATATTTGAAACACCATTTTTGTTTGCTATCGATATCACCGCTCACAGCAGTTTCAAATTGTACGGCACGTAGCGCAGGCATAGTATAAATCGACATATGTGGATGGTGGCTTAGCACCATGCTAACATACCGACGCGTGAATAAGCTATTCAGATGACGTCTTTTGTTTTCTCCATTCGTCCTGGCACGTCCTGCGTATAGCAATCCTTCATAAATTTTTGTTCGAATTCCACTTCAATTAGATATCATCAGTAGATTGACACAGTGTATAGGATTGCAACCGAAGGTCGTTCATTTTCTTTTAATTTTGTATTACTGGTATATTACGTCAGCGCCAAGTGGTGACATAACAGATATTTACTGGCCGATGTTGTTTGTGGAAAAAATCGAGATTATGCACAGTTAAGACGCATTTCTACAGTGCAGAGATGTCGACTTCAATTTGATCGACTGTGATGTCCTTGGCTACAACGTTCGTTTTCTATTGACTTTCAAGGCTCACCAAATGTCTAGCGTCGCTTTGTACAATTACGATCTTAGATCTCAGTCAACATCAAAAGCAGTTCGCTCGAAGAACACGAGTGTGTATTAAATTGGATCTATCGAGTATGTGTTATTAGGTTGTAGTTCAGTCGGAAGCTGTAAAGACGGTTTGATCGTTGCTAGATCTTTTTTGTGGCTGATATCCCTCTGAACAATTACAGATTATCATCGTACTAGGTAGTCGATCCATCGCAATCAAGATCAGCAATGGATAATAATGAAGAAGAAAAGCAAACTGGCATCCGTTTAAATAAGTTGTTGACCAAATACAACTAATATCATTTAATCAGTAATAGAACTCAAACGAAATTGCAACAGCACATTTCACGTTAATTCAATTGACAAAGGCGGTATAAGGCAGTGTGAACAAAAATTGACTATTGATTTGTTGTGCGTTAATCCTTTTCGCAAATATTCGACCTGCAGAAAGTTTGATCTGCAATCTTGTCAAGCATCCGAATCCATAAATATGACAATTTGTAACTGTAAAACAAATAGCTTAAAGATGTAAGGTTGGAGATATGGCCATGACCTCAGAAAAATTATGCTGTGATGATTCGACAAATGTTAGAGGATGAAGCACTACCTTTACTTACATGAACTGTGTCCATGCTTAGTAAAGACTGAAGTCTAAAGTAACTAAAAGTGAAATGCTCCCATTTCATCTCAATCTACATCTAATGCCGCACTAAATATACAAGATCTAACTAAAGCTTGAAATTGTTAAAGATGCATCTAAACGGTTGAACAAATGTTCCGAGAAGGAACTAAAGTGTAAACGTCATTTAGAAATTCAGGAATCTATTGAGCGAACACTTGTAAATGATTCAATCGTTTTTACTTTACTTACTGTGTTTTTAAAATGAAATAACTGAGATTCAGATGATTAAGGCCAGCCTAGCATCGATCGAAAACGAGGATATCTATGGAGTTTTTATAATATGATCACACTATCCACCTCCCACCAGCCCCAACTTTCTTGATATCAAATAGGAACACAAAACTAACGAAACAAATACAAACCAATATAGAGCAGCCCCAACTTATCGTATTGGCGCTTTCTAATTTTTTTTACAAGAATAACAGAATCAGTAAGTTAGCGATTTTGGCGTAAATTTTAGTTCTCGCATAGAAGAACGTCTCAGTTAGATCAGGCGGTAGCAAATATCGTAAAAAAAGCAAATGTGCTTAGCGTGCTGCAGGATGTGGGCCGTGAAAATGGCCATTAGCTTTTTCAGCAAATACAATTCATGTGACGGGATGAGTCCGTTTCATGATAATATAAGGTAAATATCAAGAGGGAATATTACGTTAATTGCGACATTAAAATCTCACAAGATTAGTTTTATATGTATTATTGTAATTCGGGGTCAAATTATGTTCAAAGGCTGATAAAGGAGAAAAACAACAACAAAAATGCCGAGCCACGACACAAGAACGCAATGAGTGGTGGAAAGATAATAACAACACATGTTTGTATGAAGGTATAGTTACAAGAATACTTATTACAAATTATTAAATAGGAGATTAATTATTTCAAAGACTGCTACATTTTTATCTCGTATCAAAACCTCCCTCTGCACAACACGTGTTAGTAACGTTTTAGGAATCCTGCTTACACTGTGTTCAGTTTGAGCATCCAGCTTTGTGACAGACCGAGCAATTAGTTCCTCGTTTCAGCTCAGCCTTTCAGCTATAAATCGAAGTTAACCGAGTATTTTAGGAGATCTGTACCCATCCTGTCCTCCTCTTTAAATATATAACAGATGGGTATGTGGGAAAATTGTTTATTCAATAACTTTTACAGATGGGTGTGTGGGGTGGAACTAAGCCATGAAAGGTAAAGGTACATGAATGAGGGTGGTTACTTTGTACGCATCGCACAAGATAGAAAATGCAATGGCTGCCATTATATGTGAATCCGATCAAGGAACACTCCGTACATGCTTCATCGTCAATTTTTGCCCTAGTGTGGGCAGCATTTTTGGAAATTTTGCAGTTCGATTCAGTAAAGAGGGTTCGATATTGGTGTGGATATGTTAATTGTGATTGCTGCCTTGCCTTCATGCATGTTACTACCGAAACTTTAAGGCAAATCGTTAACTGGGTTCACTAATTTTTTTACTTCTCGAAATCCTCGATGCTTACAGACGCCTATTTTAAAAAGCTTGATAACACACAATGCTATTTGCGTTACAAAAGGTAATGCCATGCTCTATCTATTTAAATAAATGAGCCTAAGAGATAGCAAAACAATTGTATGAGCTACCAAGAAATTTTAAATGTTACACACCAGAAGATGCAGAATGAGCAATCAATTAAGTCACAACCAAGTTGCCGGTCAGGCACGAGACACTTAAATTATGATCCTTTGCTTCTTCTACGCAATACCTAGTGAGAAAGGTAATTTATCCTGTGCTTGACTTTCCTCTCTTGATTATATAACAAACAATCATTCAAATTATGCAAATTCTTTGATAGCGTAAACGTAAATCTTTGATGGGCGTCACATTTCGCATCATTTTGGCTGCGATCATGAATCTAATAAATATATGTATAACCCAGTGATTGTAGGTCTAAATTCTTCCTCTAATTATCATAATTTTAATAAAAATATAAATTATGCACATCAAGGCGTGCTCCTTACTTTTCGAATTCGTTGATCTGGTCGACAAGGCACGGAATGGCGTGCGTGGATGAAGACTACACCTTATTTAAAAAGGCACTTGTTTTCTCAGAAGTAATGAGTAAGCAGAATTCCATGCAGGGGCTAGTAACACAGTCATAGGCCTATAGAACTGGCGGACGCAGATCTACATCACGACGCACAATGTACGAACGGCAATCAAAAGTCCGTACCAAATAAAGCTGTGTAACGGTAAATATACTTTGCGACGAAAGACTTATACCCACGACATCACAAGACCTACCATGTAACGGGGTGAACCGTTACATAACAATTTATATTAAATTTGCTAAAAGAATATAACTATAAGAGTTAAATTCTCAGAATACTGTCATAAGGACAACATTCTGCAGCACTTACCGATTAGTTCCTAATTGGCTGATATAGGCCATTATATCAACCAACGAAGACGCGCCACGACAGACGCACGCAATGAGTGGTGAGCAGAGGACTAATTTACACATTTGTATTTAGACATAGCTAGACAAGGATAAACAGTGATTTATTGCAGACATTAACTATTAAAAATACAGTTCTACTTTTTACTTTAACCAAGTGCTCGCTTCTTCTTACCGTCTTCCTCTGCACGTACGAGTGTACGTGAAGTTACGAAACACCGCCTCATTCTGTCATCAGAATAAGTAGCTTGTGTTGTCACCAGTACAAGCTTCAGGGTGCCCCATTACACCTGGTAGCACCTTGTAGTCCGTCCAAGGACCACGTTCACATCCAACATGAATATGTTGGATGATGAATATGACAAAAGCTTTCGCGCTACACGTGACGGCTACTCCCATTTGAGCGATGTCGAATGGGATGCGGTTGAACGAATGGGTTCAACCATGGGCATCCATGCTGTTAGCGCCATGCTAGAGGCTCTCAATAGAGATGCCCAACATGCTACTATCGCCAAGTTCATTCAAAATGAACTTGACGCAGAACGCGAGAAAGTAGCCTTGCTTTACCAACAAGGTTCTCAACAAGCAGAGTTGTTGAGAGAACAGGGTGCTCAACAGTTTGAACTGTTGAGACAGCAGCAGGCTGCTGCTGGCGGGTCGATGCACTCGCGTCGACCCGAAACCTTGAAGATTGACATCTTCAAGAATAGGGGGTCGAAGAGGACTCCCTCCTGAGATGGTTTGTCGTGTAAGACGACACCATAAGGGCGCGTCGCATCGACGACGGGGAAATGCAAGTCGCATTTGCCCAGTCAAATCTGGCAGGACGTGCCAAGACTTGGGCACTGGGGCTCAAGCTGCACGACCCATATGCGTTTGGGTCGTTGGAAGTCTTCAAGTCGCGGCTCAGACAAACGTTTGAACCGCCTAGAGCTGAGTTCCGAGCTCGAACCGAACTCTTGAAGCTCAAGCAGGGTATACGTGATGTGCACGCTTACGCGCAACATATACGACATCTTACAAGTTGTATAAGTTCTAACCCGGTGGATGAACACACGTTGGTTTCGGTGTTCATGCAGGGTCTTGCGGATGGTCCCGTCAAGACTCACCTGTTTCGGCTTGAACTAGATTCACTAGAACAAGCCATTTCCATTGCGAAACAGGAAGACTTTAGTCTGAGACAGGCTCGCGCCAGCTCGACATCATATCGTCAACCGAGACGATATTACAGCGGAGGTCCAGAGACAATGGAAATCTGTTATGTAGAGAGCGAGAAGGCTCGCTCTACAGGCTACAAGAAGTTGCAGAGATGCAACAGATGTCAAAAGACAGGACACTACGCTAACGAGTGTAGTGCCCCTCGTCCAGTGTCTCGCAACACTGGGCGTAGTGACCGACCACCCATGAGAAAGGGGCAGGGACGAGGGTCCGCTGTTGGTGCAAAGACGCAACAACGGGATGGACCGTCAAAAAACGGACAGGATCAGTAGGTGCAGAGCACCATACTGGTCCAGCAACGTCAAGAGAAGTTATAGGCTTCTTGATGAAGGTTGCTCCCAACACACAAACGTTGTGCGTTGCTGCTCTAGGTAATGAGATCTAACTCATTACCTTGAAACTCGAAGTGACGAATAAGTTGTCTCTTCGAGCTCTAGTCGATTGTGGGGCGTCCAACAATTTGTGCGACGCCAATCGCTAGAAGATGGTCACTTTAAGTTTGTTGAATGTGACACACCTCCTACGAGGATGACGGTACGTCTTGCGACAGGCGCATCCGTAACCGTCATGAAGCGTATAGTGAAGATCCACTATACCCTAGAAGATACCCAATATGACGATGACTTTATCGTATTGGATTTAGATGACAAATCTGATGTCATCCTTGGAATACCGTGGCTCAGAAGGTACGAACCACGGGTAAACTGGCAACATTGAACAGTAACGATGCCTGCCGCTTGTTCATCAGATGGCCATCTGATGAACGTTTTGGAGCGTCCACAAGCGTGTGGATGTACTACGAGTGAGTGCGATGGCCTCACTTGTGGTACGGTCGTTAGTATGACTGCACAAAACCTTAGTGTAACAAACAGTTACACTTCGGAGCAAAGTTCCGGCGGCTGTGAGGGAACACAAGCTGCACCGAAGGTCCACCACTCGAATAAGTCGAGTGGACCGGGACAAAGATGTATCCCTAGCGGTTAACATCTAGAAGAGAAACGATCGATCGCTCAAGTTAAGCGAAACAACAATCCTAGATCGACTGGAGAGTCTTTCGTAGAGGATCTCGCTGTGGTTGCGCAACCCCAGCTAGAGGAAGTAAAGGGAATAAGTCCCAAGATTACAAAACAGCGGAATTAAGTTCCCCGAAACCCGATGAAGTAAGTCCCCGGGAAGCCGAAGGAGTAAGTCCTTCGAGGCCTGAGGGAACAAGTCCCCAGGAAATGACAGAGACATTGAAGTCATAGTCAATAACGGATCAGGTGTAGGCGCTTATACACTTAATCTGATTGCGCCTCCGAAGTTGACTTCGGAGATCACTCAGTTGCCAACGCTCGAACATAAAAGGTTCTTGCGTGATCTGCGTAGTGGCAAAGTCAAGCAGATCTTCGTACTCGTCGCTGAAGACGAGTGTGTAACCGACATAAGGTCAGCAACAGTGTTTACTGAGAACGAGAGAGTTCTCAGTAGTTCATCTATGGACGAGAGTGTCCTCGATGAAAAGACACGAGTTGAGCGATATGACTCCCAATCGTGGGAATCGCTCAAGACAAATTCTCTCTACGAAAATTTTGTTGAATTCAAGGATGTATTCTCTGAAACTGTTCCGTGCGAATTACCGAAGGATAAAGGTATTCGACACGAGGTCGAGCTTAAACCAGGCTCGAAGTACTGTGTCATGAAGCAGTGGCCACTGCCTCGTGAACAAGTATTTGTGATCGACAAGTTCTTTGCCGATCGTTTAGCTGCGGGCCATATGAGGGAATCAACTTCCCCACATAGCTCTCCGACATTCTGTGTGCGAAAAGCAACAGGAGGGTGGTGGATTGTGCATGCATTTAACAAGTTGAATGCTGCAACGGTACCGTCTCAGACGCCGATACCAAGGAAGGACGTAATCATTGATGGTATGTCAAAGAGTACCATATTTTCGTCCATGGATTTGATGGATGGCTTCTATCAAATCCTTATGCGGGAACGGGATATACCCTATACCGCAGTTAGCACGCCTAGCGGCATGCTCTGGGAATGGCTAGTAATGCCACAAGGGCTTAGTAATGCCCCTGCCACGTTAAACAGATGTGATACACATCTGTTGAGACCAGCACGAGAATTCGCGCCGAGTTATTTCGATGACGTATTGATCCATAGTCGAGTTATGGATGGAAATTTGGACGTTGATGTTCACAGGTACCACGTCTAACAGGTTCTTACAATCATGCGAAAGCATCAATTGTATGCAAACCTCAAGAAGTGTACATTTGCAGCAAGCGAAATACCACTTCTTGGGTGCATCGTTGGTAAGAACGGTGTACGTCCTGATCCCGAAAAGATCAAGGCGATCACCGACTGGCCTGTGCCGGTTGATGTCAAAGGTCTTCGAAAATTCCTTGGGCTAGCGACGTATTTGCATAAGTATTCAAGCAATTACGCCGAGATGACTGTACACCTCTCTCGTTTGTTGAAAAAGAACGAGAGGTGGTTATGGAACGCAGAATGCCAGCGCTTCTTTGATGGTATCAAGCAGAGCTTGACGAAATCCCCAGTTCTCGCAATTGCCGATCAGGACAGGCCATTTCATGTGGTCTGTGATGCCAGCAATTTCGCAATCGGCTGTGCATTAATGCAGTACGATCTTGAAGGCGTTGACCGCGTCGTCTGCTATCAGTCGCGTCAGCTGCAACCAGCTGAGCGGAACTATCCAGTGCATGACAAGGAACTACTTGCCTTGAACTATGCACTCGCGAAGCTCAGAGTCTATCTATTAGGAGATAGACCCTTCATTGTTTACACTGACCATGCGTCATTACGCACGGTAGTGAACAGCCCGCACCTTTCACAACGAATGGCGCGGTGGTTGTCATTCTTTGCGGAATACAACTTTACGGTCGAGTACAAACCAGGACGACTTAATGTCGTCGCTGATGCACTCTCACGTCGTCCCGACTTTGAACCAGTCGTGAAACCCAACAGTGAGACAGCCACTGTTGCGGTTATGACGTCCACCATGCCATCTTCAACGTTATATGATGATGTGAGGCGGTTATACGCCCAAGATGGTGAGATAGTGAAGTTGTTGTCACATCTCTCCCAACCATCTCGAGAATCGTTGAAACGATTGTCGTCTGCGTTTCGATCTGCATCAGATCGATACAATACTCGTAACGGTTTACTGTACTATACAGCCGTTTCTGGTGACACACCACGTGTTGTCATTCCAGATGATACTGATCTGCGTTTGCGGATCATGTTCGAGTATCACGATGCTCCTATTGGAGGACATCGTGGCCGAGAGAAAACATATCTCACGGTAAGTCGGGCTTTTACTGGCCCCGCCAGTATCAGTTTGTGCGGAAGTATGTTCGCGCATGCGAAGTCTGACAACGAGTGAAGTCAAGTCCTTCACTGCGTGCACCTTTACAGCCTCTACCGGTTCCGGCTGAGTGCTGGGAATCCATCTCAATGGATTTCGTTTTCGGGTTACCCAAAGACGCACGCGGGAATACGGGTATTCTCGTATTTGTTGACAGATTCAGCAAAATGGTACACCTTGTGGCTGTACCAGAGACAATCACGGCAAGTGGCTGTGCTTGTGTCTTTATTGACACCATCTTCCGACTTCATGGGTTGCCCCGTGAACTCGTATCAGACAGAGATCCACGCTTCACAGCTGATTTCTGGCGTTCCGTGTTCAAATCACTCGGAACGCGCTTGAAGATGTCTACATCTGATCATCCAGAGTCAGATGGTCAGACGGAACGTGCCAACTGTGTCCTTGAAGAGATACTTCGAGGATACGTACACTCCTTTAAGAGTTGGAGTGAGTTCTTGCCAATGGTAGAGTTTGCCATTAACAACTCGGTACATGCGTCCACGACACATACACCGTTTTACGTGAATGGCTTGCGCCATCCGCGTGTACCTAACTTACTCGAGTGTGACTCTGGTTTAAGGGGGGAGGGACTCGCGCGAGCAAAAACCGATTTGGTTCACGCTCATCACGCTCGGACGATGAGGTCATTGCGTTTGATGCCGATATCGATAACATCGACATCGAAGAAGATGATGCCAGTGAGAGCGAGGAAGCTCTCACTGAAGAAAAGGTTGATGTTGCTGCAGTGCACTCACAGCGCACTGAACCTAACGAGTCAGCAGATGAGTTCATACTGGCTCGTGAAACGGTAGTCCGTTTTGTGCAAGACTCCATCGCCGAAGCGGTAGATAAGCAAAAGCAAAACGCTGACACGAATGGAAGGGCAAACACTCTTTTATTTAATAAAGGTGACTTAGCCCTACTGTCTACGGTTAATCTACCAAAGCATGTAGTGACTAACTTGGGTAGCAGTAAACTACTACCCAAGTACATCGGCCCATTTCTTGTTTTGCATCGCCTAGGCAATGCACACACGATCGAGGTGCCACGTAAGATGCGAACGCATCCCACGTTTTACGTTGGTAGGCTTAAGCCGTACCATCAGTACGCTGCTTCTTCCGATGAAGAACGCCCTTGCGCTTAAGCATCTCGTAGAAAGCCTTGTGCTCCCGATGATGGGCATCGACAAGGGTCTACAGAGCAGTAATCTCAGCCCGAGACCGCTCAGCATCCCCACGAGCTACTCTTCGCTCTTCGCTCTTCACGCAGAGACGTCAGAGCTCTCTCGTTCTCAAGCTGAGCAAAGACAAACTCAGCTCGATGCTTCAAGACAGTGTCCGCCAGTTGAAGACGCCTGTCCCGCTCATGCCCGAGGTCGCCGCGCAACGCAAGAGTTACGCGATCAAAGAGGCTCTCGGGGACGCACGCTCCCCCGCGATAGTTTGATGAGCGCTTTCCCTCCTCCTCCACCTCCATTAGAGGACTCTCGCGGTGGCCAGCGCTATCTAGTTGAGCAGCTGTTGAACCACCGCGACGTGAACGGACGTCGGACGAGTTATCTCGTCCGGTGGCGCGGCTATCCCTCGTCCTGGGATATTTGGGAGCCCCGCTCCCAACTGATGGTTGACGTACTGGGTCTGGTCGAGCAGTACGACGCGGCACATCCTGTGCCGCAGAAGGACCGCCGGAGAAAGTCTTCCCGGCACGGTCGTAAAGGGATCTAAGGTTGTCAATCCCTTCGTACATCTCAGTAGAGATACGTACGTGCCACCACGGGCTATTAGGGAGGTAAGCCTCCTTAGGTGATCGTGCAGCGTTGTTCACACAACATGGGCACGAGTCTCCCCAAGAGAGGCAGGGTAATCCTTTCTCCCTTGACAGACGATGCAGCTTGTAGCGTGCACCTGTCGGGGTTCGCTTTTCAAACTTATCACGAGCTTTGATAAGTTTGTCGTTCCAAGCGTCACGACCTACATCCTCGAGGTTATGGATGTAGGCGTTCCACGCCTGAAGTAGTGAGGTCCCATCACGTTTGTGATTCCCACTGTACCATCGATGCTTAAAGAAAGCATCGATGAAGAATTCATTCTCAGTGTGATAGTCTTTCGCACTGGGGTCAAGGTGATGGATCCTTGACGAATCGAACAACAGTGTTCGATAGCGATCACTTGTCATCGCCGACAAGCGATCCATGACTGACTTTGGAGGCAACCATGCTTTCTTTTCGGGAGAAAGACGCAACACATTGCGGTCCCGCTCTTCCTGCGACGTGCCGACAGAAGAACTGGCACCTCGTTGCGAAGTGGTGTCAGTAGGAGAACCGACACCACTGTGAGCGCCCGAGTCTTGCGATCTCGAGCGCCTACGCTTTGGCGATGGTTCATCTGATTCGTCAGACGAACCAAAGATGCTACGACGCATAGCATCATCCATGCCACGCTTGGCAGGCGGCTTGAATTCGATCGCCTTCGATACAGATCCATCTTCCGTATCAGGAGAGTATGAGACACGAGCTCATACTCTGTGAGACATGAGTGTCTTCATGACGAGCGCCTGCATCACCAGGTGACACTGGCTGATACGCTTTAGCAACCGATGAGACACCAGTTTCTGCGGTATCTGCTTCGGCGTCTGCACAGAGACGTGCAGACGCGCTCTCAGCGGCATTGTTCGCGCACCGCGTGGACTTGTTAACCATGCGATGAAACGGATGGACTGTGGACTCGGACCAACAAGTGCAAACCTGTCCCAAATGGTTTGGGACGAGTATCCGTTTAGTCAGTATTCAGTAAAGTGACTGGTGGTCAAGGGGGGGGTGATGTAACGATGTAACGGGGTGAACCAGTTTCATAACAATTTATATTAAATTGTAAATAGAATATAACTATGAGAGTTATATTCTCAGAATACTGTCATAAGGACAACATTCTGCAGCACTTACCGATTAGTTCCTAATTGGCTGATATAGGCCATTGTATCAACCAACGAAGACGCGCCACGACAGACGCACGCAATGAGTGGTGAGCAGAGGACTGATTTACACATTTGTATTTAGACATAGTTAGACAAGGATAAACAGTGGTTTATTCACAGAAATTAACTATGATAAATACACTTCTACTTTTTACTTTAACCAAGTACTCGATTCTCCTTACCGTCTTCCTCTGCACGTACCAGTGTATGTAAAGTTACGCGGCACCGCCTTATTCTGTCATCGGAATAAGAAGCTTGCACTGCCATCAGTACAAGCTTCAGGGTGCCCCGTTACAGGGAAGCTCTTGGACGAATAAGGGCATTTGAATACAGGTTCACATCGACTACCCAAAAAGGTCCGAAAACGGCACTTCGTTTGTGGTACAAACGTAGTAAGTCCATCTCTTCGGCATTAAAGATGTAAATAGACGATTGTGAATTACGATACACCTGTCGTATGCTGGTCACCATTTAATTGTGCTTGAGAGCTATGATGTACCCATCTTAATTCATATCGTGTGGGGACACCGTCGCAAAAGCGTGCGGAGTCACTGCTTTTACTG
The DNA here is from genome assembly GCA_921007115.2 of Peronospora matthiolae. Taxonomy (NCBI): domain Eukaryota; phylum Oomycota; class Peronosporomycetes; order Peronosporales; family Peronosporaceae; genus Peronospora; species Peronospora matthiolae. The sequence goes on along the minus strand of CAKLBY020000071.1, from coordinate 548,882 downwards.
CACTGTACTGGCTGTTTATACCCTTTTCGTTGCCGTTTAATTGTTTTACATAGCCTTTTGGCAGTGTCGTCTCGTCAAGCGCGTGACAACCTTTGTCAACTAAAACAAACAGCTCTCCTGTGATTTTGTAAAGGCCCTCAGTGTTGCTTTTAAAAAGGGATGTTAGAGCTTCGATATAGCAGGTTGTATGAGATCGATGGATGTTAGCTCTCAAGAATTCAACACAACAATTTGACAAGTTGTTTTTTAAATCAACCACTTGTTCAATAAATGGGGCGAAGGCTCATTAGCGAAAACCGAAGGCTCATAAGCAGCTCCTTTTTATAGGGAAAAACCTAAATCAGTGATATGGATGTGATTATTGTTAGTGACAGTAAGGGTGTAAATCTAAGTAAAGGGATGTGATTATATGAACTTCCTATATTTATTGATCATAAACGGTGGTTTAAATTCTACAAAGCAAATTTGACCTACATTTAGATGCTTTGTACCAGCACAAATTTACGTCCTTAATAGGGCTATCAAATTTGTATCGATATTTATATTCCAGACGCAAGCGGCTTACCGACCATGGGCTCATGTCGCTATTGACACCTAAAATTAATGCCGCCTACCGGTGAAAACATCGTGTGTTCGCTCTCATTCTCACTTTGCTTGACAACCTGCACCTTTCATGGTAAATACGTCGCGTTTTGAGTGTAGTAAATTTTTGTTTAAACACAAGCTGTACAAACGAGTCGAAACTCATAATCCATATCCCAGCCGCTATAATAAGGAACGTGTTGACATTTTTACCTCGTGAGTATAAGCTAAAACATCTGAAGACTCGCAAACTCACCGCTTACGTAATAGCCGATTTTTGTGAGATGACGTCGGTAAACGTGACGCCGAACCAGCTCGTCGCTTGTTGCAGTATTTCATTACGTCACGGGCCTGCGCATGTAAAATATCTTATGCGCGTAACTCGCAAGTAAAATTAAACCCAATAGTGTAATGTCTGTGGTGCAGCCAAGAAGATTTAGAGCGTGCAAATGCTGCCTGTTTTATCAAGAAGCTACTAGCCACTAACCTTCGCGGTATCCATTAAAAAACGTATGGATACGGACTCGGTACACGTGAGCGATTGATGAGAGATTGCTGCACGATAACGAAAGTAGTCTCCTACATCGTAGCTGATACACCTTAACAAATAACTTGAGTACAACAGATAGACTCCTTGGAATTGTTCTGCCACCACGACTGGCACACTCAACAATTTAAACAAATATCCCTGGCTGAGAGCCAACGATTTAGCGCAGCATCTATAATAACGCGTCACTGCTTCCCTGTAAAAAGAAACCTTCTTGTGTTGAAACCACAATGATCTTATGCGGTTGGCAGTATGTACATCTGCAGCTGCAATGAACTTTGCAGTAGAATGGCAATAGAGTGAGGGCACTGCACACCGTTCTGGTGTGCGTATACTTGCTTGAATCGTTAAGTAGGTCCCGCTCGACTCTTTAAATCCGTGATGTTAAGAAACAACTGGCAAGCCTCTTGAAACTTGAAGGAAGTGCTTTGAGCAGATAAGATATGCCATTTGACTTAAATTCGCATTAAAAAAACACTTTCCTTGAACTGTTCGAAAGGACCCTTGTACTGGCGCAGACAGCTGCAGTAAAACTCGATGTTTCCAGGAATGCCACATGGTATAAACGACATCGATGACAGTGCTTAGCGAGGGCGTGCCGTCTCCTGCTAACAATGTTGTACGCATTGAGTTCAATTTGACTATGTAACGGGTTCACACTAGCCTTTGGCTAAATTGGTCAAAGACCTCCCATTAATGATATGGATGAATGTGTGTGACCTTAGATTTTATATCAGCGAGAGAATATCGATTGATCGATCTTCCCAGGTTTACGGTACTTACCGTGTACGTACTTTGCACCGTCATCATCTGATGACTGAGTGATGTGGCAACCGTCCATTTAGTTCGAATGCTAATGTTTGTATTCAGGATAATATAGGGTCCATAAAGTAGGATTTTCCTTGATATAAAATCTAAATGAAGTCCAGTTCTCATTTTGAGCAGAAGTCCCTAGACTTCCCCTCCTTTCGCACCTTGCATTTGACAGTTCCTTAGAAATGTCGTGAGTTAGCGAGTCTTTAGACTCTGGTTTTACGCTTTTGAACATTGTGCGTGTAGCTCCTTAGAGCTACAGTAGCTGAGGTGTTAGCTCGTAGAGTCCACCCGAGTTCCGTAGAACTGGGTGACTCTTTAACTTGACAAATTCGTTCCGTAGAACTAAAAGGCTATCAGCCGTAAGACGTTGGCTTGTTGAATAAGTCTTCCTCTGACTTAAAGAGCTGCGTAGCTCTGCTACAGTTGGTAGCACTTGTAGTCAATCCTACACCTGAGTCGTTTTGACTTATCCTCTGTGAGAAATGGAAGGCCTTGAATACCTCTCTGAGGCTCAACGTATTGCGCTAAATTAGCTTAGATAGTTGATAGGGGTCGAGCCCGTCAACCACATCGTGGCCCAAGGCCTAGAAGTGCTTAATGCACGTCTTGATGCATTAATGCAGTTTAAGGCCACGCTGATAGGGCAGGTCCACGACCATTTAGCCTCAGCCGTACCTACACGGTGCTTTCCAGTACCTGACAGTGATTCAAAGACTCGTCCGCTCACTATTAGCGTTAATACTTTCAAGGGGACAGAAGCGAAAAGTGTCCTCCTCTGGATCCGAGAAATCGAAATGGCTATTAAAGCATCTTTTCTTCAATCGGAACGACAGAAAATTGGCCTAGCCATTTCTAATCTCGATGGTAGAGCCAAAAAATGGGCTCTTACCTGTGATACGTCGGTAAGCGCTGCGTTTCCTACATAGAGTTCGCTTAAACGAGAGATGTCTCGGGTGTTCGCGCCACCGAATTATGCGTTTCGTGTTCGCTCTCGATTTCTAGCCTCCATGCAGGAAAAAAAAGAATTACCGGACTTTGTGCAAGAGTTGCAAACTCTCATAGCTGCTATGCAGCTGGACCCTCTTCCAGAGCAAGTCTGTTTCACCATTTATATGGTGGGCCTTCGCACGGGGATCGCAAGCACGGAGGTCTTCCGCGTCGATACCTTAACGTTTGAGGAGGCTGTAGGCATAGCGTTGAGTGCTGAGTTCAACTTTTAAGCCGCTCGCTATGGCACTCATGGGCATAACCAAAGATCATTTGATGGGTTGAGCCCATAGACGTCCGCCATGATGAGAAGAAAAGAGAGATCTTCTGGCTGTTGAACAGCAATGTAATGTCCGTTGATGTAACATGTACGGGAGCACCAAGCACTTGCGCACTCAGTGCCCACTGCGGAAGCCGCGTCAAAGTCGGCCAATCCGCAATCCGCCTCCTAACCCAAAAGTTGTACGGAGCGGAAAAAGGTCAACTCCTAGTGGGCGCGGGGCGCCCTACTAGGGAGGAACTAGGTTCTGCCGAATCTTCAGATGGTAGAGATAGATAGGTCTTAGCCCCAGACGATCTCGTGGAAATTTCCACGAGACGTCAGTATAAGCCAGGGACTTAGTGGTCTCGGCTACAATTAAGGGCTTTCAGGAGCCGCAGCCAATATTAATTGACTCTGGAGCGTCATGAAACTATGCTCGACGCCACTCCCTAGAAGGATGTCAGCAATACGCTGAGGCGATGAAAGCGCATGAGGGTGATGTTATCACTGTTCGCTTAGCGACAGGTATTCGTGTCACCGTTCCTAAAGTTCCTTTGAACTTAGGTGTGAAACTTTTAAATTCCGACATTACCTAACGCTGTCTTTTCCTGGGTTTGGAATCGAGATTTGATTGCATGCTTGGCATGGCTTGGCTTAAACGCCATGAGCCATGGGTTGATTTGAGGTTGAAGACCTTAGGCGCAACGCGCAACGTTCCTAGTGAATGTTTGGAGAGTCACGAAACCCCCTTTGCTAGGCAACAGAAGCGCTATCGGCGCGCGCCACGGACAAAGTCTGTCAGTGTACTTGACATTGGAGTGTTTGAGATAGTTAACTCTGATGTCATTGACAATAGTGAAACGGCACGTATTCAGTAATGTGACACTAGCAATGACAGTAAATCACTGAATGCTGGAAGCTTTCATGGCTTAAGGCCGAGTCATCCTGGGAGTGATCCCTGTGATGCTCGTGGAGTGGCACGTAAACATCCACAGATTGAGGTCGGCCGTGATGGCACCCCACTAATTGTCGGTGATGACATTGTTGGCGATTCGTTAAGGCATCAAGAGCTGTGATCAACACATGTACGTGGAGTAAAACGTGAACATTCACAGAGTGAGGTCGGTCGTGATGGCATTCCACTAAATGTCGGTAATGACATTGTTGGCGATGCGCCAAGGCATAAACATCTTTGCTCAACGGATGCGAGCGTAGTGGCACGTATAAATCCACAGAGTGAGGTAGGCCGTGAGGGCACCACACTTAAAAAATGTCGGTAATAAAATTGGCTCTCAAAGAGAGCAGGTCGAGGTTGAAGATAATTTTCACCTCGTGAAACCGAATGTCCCTAACATGTTGACGTGTTCAGTTTCTTTACAGAGACGACAGCGACGACAGATGACGGCTGTGAAATGGAAGGCTTTTGCCATAACCCAGAAGGACACTAGTGAACAGTTTTACACATTAGTCAATGGGGTGTCGGGTGCGATTGATGGAGAAGTTGGCATTGAGGCCCTCCCATCATTTAATGCTCTGCTAGAGCTAGACGAAATGTCTGTAGAAGAATTTCATCAAGCCTTAAAGGCTGGTGCTTTGTCCGATATGGTGGTCCTTAGACCTGAGCTTGAGTTGAACTCGTCATCCCTTGTAGATGAGACAGTACTTGAGGACATTAAAGTTGCACTCAGTGCTCGCAGTGGATCTGCTACTTTGAAGGATCCTTCGGATCCCATTGATCTTTTGGTAAAGGAATTTTAGGACGTGGTGTGTCATGATCCACCATCCACTCTGCCTCCCGACAGAGGTGTGCGCCATGAAATTAGCCTGGTCCTTGGGACCAAATTTTGTGCTACACGTCAATGGCCATTGCCTAAGGAACAGTGTGACGTCATTGACGAGTTCATCCGTGCAAAGCACGTGGCAGGCATGGTGCAGAAAGAAAATTTCCACACTCGACACCGACATTTTGTGTCAGAAATCCCAATGGAAAGTGGCGTATCGTGCACGCTTGTAACAAGCTCAAAGCGGCCACTATACCTATGCAGACACCTAATACAAGAAAGGATGCTCTTCAGAACGCTATGGTGGGTTGCACCATGTTTAGCGCACTCGACTTAGTCGATGATTACTATCAACTGCTCATGCGAGCGAGTGATATCCCGCTCACAGCGGTTAGCACGCCGAGTGGCATGCTTTGGGAGTGGCTTGTTGTGCCTCAGGCACCCCGCAACATTCAATTGTCTCGTGACACACTTGTTCCGCCCTCATAGAGAACATGCACAAAGCTATTTTGATGACATTATTGTCCATAGCCGTGCAGAACAAGGAAGTCAGATGTGGAAAATCACAATGACCATTTTCGAGAAGTTCTCGGGTGCATGCGCACAGACAAGTTGTATGCAAATGCATCTAAATGCACTTTTGGTGCTGATGAAATCCCTCTTTTAGGGTTCTTTATTGGAAAGCGTGGCCTAGGGCAAATCTCGCTAAAATCGAATCCGTTGTGGATTGGCCGATTCCGTCTAACCCAACAGACTTGCGTAAATGGCTTAGTGTAGCCAATTACTTACACAAGTATAGTGCAAACTATGCTGACATGGCACGGCTGCTAACCGAACTTTTAAAGAAGGATGCAGTTTTGGGTTGGGACACAGTCCAGGCACAAGCTTATTAAGCTGTTAAGGAGATTCTCCTTCAGGCTCCAATTTCGGCTTTGCCTAACCCGGAGAGACCTTTTTCTGTCGTCTGTGACGCATCTGATTTTGCCATCGGCAGTGCATTGTTGCAAACTGATGTAGATGGAAATGAGCGCGTCATTGCGTATGAGTCTTGCCAGCTAAAAGCTGCTGAAAAGAACTATACAGTTCATGAAAAAGAGTTAATCGCAACGAAGTATGCTCTTGTCAAGTTCAAAAAAACATCTACTTGACTCCAAGCCGTTTGTAATCTACATGGATCATGCGTCGTTGCGCTCTGCGACCCAGTTGCCTCATCTCTCGCAACATTTGGCCCGTTGGCGTTCATTATTCGCTGAATATAACTTTGAGGTGAAGTACAAACCAAAGAAGCAAAATGCTTTGGACGACGCGTTACTACGAAGGCCGGCTTGTGATCTTGCTCATGTTACGACTCTGTCGTCTTCTATCCCTGATTTAATCTGTGCGGCTTATGCCAAGGATGATCAGTGTGTCGCGTTTTTACGCACACTCAGTTGTGATGAGTTTAAAGACTCGGAAATTATATTGTCGGCACGCTCGCGTGCAGGGCTACATAGATTTTCTTTCGATCAAGGCCTCTTGTGCTGTAGCACGGATGCGGCGGATTCTCCGCGCATCGTCGTACCTCATGATGAGGAATTGAAGTATCGTATCTTATTTGAGGCGCACGATAAAGCTTAAAGCGGTCATCTCGGTTGAGAGAAGACCCATGGCTCGGTCAGCCAACACTACTGGTGGCCCAAATTATATGAATGGGTGAGCACATATGTGCGTACGTGTGAAACGTGTCAACGGATCAAACACTCCGCTCATGCGGCTGCGCCTTTGGCGAGTTGCCTGTACCCACGGGTGGTTGGAAATCCATCAGTATGGACTTTGTGTTTGGTTTGCCAACAGATTTGGACGGCAACACTGGTATTGTGGTCTTTGTTGACCGTTTGAGTGAGATGACTCATTTAGCGGTTGTGCCGGCTTCGTTTGATGGTGAACGTACAGAACGTATTTTTATCGAAGCGTGATTTGTCGACACGTTTTGCCTTTGGCAATTGTTTCAGATCGCGATCCTCGCTTTACGGGGAAATTTTGGAAGTCCATCTACGAGGTGTTCAGCTCCAGATTGGACATGTCCACCGCGGATTATCCGCAGACCGATGGTCAAACTGAACGCGTCAATCGTGTCAATAGTGGCATTTTGCGCAGCGTTTGCGCAGATTCGCCTCGGCGTTGGAGCTTTATGCTTCCAATGATCGAAGTTGCCATGAACAATTCGGTCCACGCCTCGACTGGCCACACCCCATTCTATGTTAACGGCCTCACTCTTCCGCGTGTCCCATTGACGCTACCACTCCGTGGTTTCGGGCTTGTTGGGGGAGGGATTGTCGATCGGCTTGCTGATGTCAGCCCTGCCACTGTTCAAAAACAGGTTGATGAGTTCCTTTCAACAAGGTCTAATGTCTTAAGACACGTGTGAGATGCAATGGCTGATATCCAAGAAAAAAAAGGAACAAGCAGATGCCAAAGGCGTAAATCGTATTGAAAGTTATGAGCTCGGAGACAAAGTCTTGCTAAACGCTATGAATCTATATCTAAATGCAGTTTCAGCTGTTTTTAACGCGAAGTTGCGTCCGAGCTGCATTGGAACTTTAACGGTCATGGCCAAGAAGGGCCTTGCGTATACGCTCAACTTGCCGCGCAAATTGCGTACACATCCCGTATTTATGTCGGCCTGCTTAAGTCACACCGGGACCCGTCCCATGTTGACTTGAAGGCGCTTGCGCCGCGTACATTAGCGGTGCCACAGGATGTTGCATCCGAATTCAGAGATCAAGTTGCGCCTTGACACGAGTCTGACGTGACTCCTTCATCTGAAGACGGGCGCGATCGCCTTTCATCGTCGCCAGACGAGATAAAGAAGGGCTTCGTCCAGGGTTTTATGAGTCTGACCCAAAGTCTCACGGAGATCCTCCACTTCCTTAACCAACGCAGCATGGCTTTCAGCCGATACTCCGAACACCGCCGGCGTTGCCTGATAAGCAAGAACTTTAAGCTCCATGTGGAGCGGGTAATTCAACGGCGTCGTCGTCATGGTCACTACCAATATCTGGTGAAGTAGTGTGGGTACCCTGAGTCTAAAAGCTCATGGTAGTATGAGATTCACCTTCGGCAAGACTGCCCATACGCCGTTGAAGTTTTTGAGCGCCACGGCCGAGCTCGTATTAACGAGCTTGAGGCTTCTCATTTATCGTAGTGAGAGCGGGAGATTTCGTGTCAAAAGATTGACGTGAACTCGCGGCTGCAGAGGTAGCCGAAGATTAGCGGGAGCGTAATACTCCCCGCAGACGGCCTCTGGCCTTTAACTTCGCGAAGTCATAGCGAATCTTTCGCTCTAGACGAACGTCTGCCACACTGGCACTTTCGCGTAGCGCGTGCATGCTACTGAGGCGTCGAACGCCATGCACTCAGCGGATGAACATATTGCCATCCGCAGTTCCGTCCCCATCTTCGGACTTAATGATGGGTTAACCCCTAATTCGTTAAGCCGGTGTTCCTTGGGCCTGCTTTGCAGCCGTTCTCTGTATTGACTCATAGTCATCAAAGTAGGTTCCAAGCACTTCTCTCGAAGAGCCTTGAGGCATTCGAGCTCAGTGGGCGTTTTTGTCTCGGGGCGGTAGCCCATGTTGCCAAAGTATGGCGTGACGCTTGAAGAATGAGTACTTCCACGCCAGGTGGAGTGAACGTATATTCACTGTGTCGTTGCAACGTTGTCTGAACTTCTGACTTGCTCCGTGCGCTTGCTGCTTGATCAAGCATGCGTTGTTGCTCCTCGTCAAGCGGGTTAGTGATGCCGGATGTATCCATGGGGGACATTGCTCCCAGCGCTGTTAGCGCAGTCGTGGCACTACGTTCGGGGAACGGATTAGGTGTCGGATGGGGAATATGCCCACGCACAGGTGTGCTGGGTTTGGATTGCTCCTCCCCCTCGACTTTGGTATCACTACCACTGTCAAAGCCCACATCCTCGAAACCAAGGAAATTGGCTAGAGCCCTTATCTTCCAGGAGGTGCCCAGGTCGGTCCATGTGAGTGCGTTACTTTGTAACAAGTCTCAATTGGAGAATGAGTCGAGGGACATTTGTGATAACGTCAGTTTGGTGGGGGAGGGTGTAACGGGGTCACACTAGCCTTTGGCTAAATTGGTCAAAGACCTCCCATTGACGATATGGATGAATGTGTGTGATCTTAGATTTTATAACAGCGAGAGAATATCGATTGATCGGTCTTCCCAGGTTTACGGTACTTACCGTGTACGTACTTTGCACCGTCATCATCTGATGACTGAGTGATGTGGCAACCGTCCATTTAGTTCGAATGCTAATGTTTGTATTCAGGATAATATAGGGTCCATAAAGTAGGATTTTCCTTGATATAAAATCTAAATGAAGTCCAGTTCTCATTTTGAGCAGAAGTCCCTAGACTTCCCCTCCTTTCGCACCTTGCATTTGACAGCTCCTTAGAAATGTCGTGAGTTAGCGAGTCTTTAGACTCTGGTTTTACGCTTTTGAACATTGTGCGTGTAGCTCCTTAGAGCTACAGTAGCTGAGCTGTTAGCTCGTAGAGTCCACCCGAGTTCCATAGAACTGGGTGACTCTTTAACTTGATAAATTCGTTCCGTAGAACTAAAAGGCTATCAGCCGTAAGCCGTTGGCTTGTTGAATAAGTCTTACTCTGACTTAAAGAGCTGCGTAGCTCCGCTACAATTTACACATCGTTGGGGGCAAGAGGCTTAACATGTTCCCAGCCTTATCAGGACGATGGGTGACATTATTTTGTCGGCGTCATCTGAAACTCCGATTCGCCTAGAATGGGTCTGAAGCGTGCCTTGTCGATTTAACATCCCCCCTTTTTGTCATAGCTTTAAATGGGTGAGTGAGTTGCAGAGGTCGATAGCTTTCAAATGGTGATCCGTTTCCCTTAGAAGCAGGACGCTGATGGGCTACATCGTTATTTTAAGACGGGGCTACCAGAGCTAGACACGGAGTCGGAAGGTTTGCATTGAAGCTGAACTACTATAGTTACTCAGCACGATGTAATCTTTTACGCAAACCCAAGTCATCATAGGTATCTGGATGGTATACCATACAGTTCTGAATAATTCCACATCAGGCAATCTATCGACAGGCATTCCATTTTCTTGTATGCTTCCATACCCCCCATTGCAACCCGTGCTATAGCAATTGAATTTGATTATTTGCACGAATACGTGACTACGGGCTGCAGCCTGTCAACGTCCAATTGCGGTCTGAAAGCTTGACAACGGGCTGTGCGGCCTTCAAGTGTGAACAGCGCATCACATTTTTACCAAGCGAATCAATTTTTATCACAAGGAATGTCTTACGGATTGTTGATGCCCGAATTGCGGTAGTGTCACGAGGTGCCAGAGACTTTACTTCACTTGTTTTGGGTGTGACTAAAGGAGCGTGCGTGCTGGGGTAAGTCCTCAGACATTGGACTGGCTCCATCTCTACTTCTCGTGTATTTTCTATCTGTTTTGGCAACCGTCCCAACCGACAGGCTCCCGGGTTATAAAGCTTTAGTGGCTTACACTGTTAAATAGGTTTTAAGATGATGCCATGGAGGGCGAACAGGTTTGGCGACGCATATGGTTCCTGATGATCTCTATATGTACCGCGCATTTGAAGTGTGAGCGAAAAGATGCCATTTTATATAGCGCGCAGTCCATGACGTCTGCCAGTGCGGTACGATTCTGGACCAAGGGATACGTTCATTTAACCACGTTAGCTACGTAAGAACATCGAGGAGCAAGTACAATGGATCAAACAGATCAGTTGCATGCCTGTCCTAACCTTTTTTTAACCTCAGTGTGTAGTGACGAACGTCTAGCAAGGTTTCACGGATCTTCGCCGCGTCCGTTAATATTTTCCTGGCTTGTACGATTTCAGACTTCAAACACACAAGCATAATGGATGTTAGACATTAAATTATCTCAGTCAATCTCTTTCTACTTAAAAATTAAATCGACTTGTTTTGGTGGCACGATATCGAATAAATACTTCCTCGTATTCGTTTACAAATGTGGTTTATAGTGCGCAGTATACAGTATTTATACACTCGGTTTATTGGGGTTTCGATGGTCACCTACTGCTTCCTCTGATAACGTTTCCCACAATAACTAATAGCTTCTGCTATATTGAAGGATTGGACGTCCACCAGGGTCATTCTATGATTGTTCTATGGTCGCTATCTTATTACTTGATACTAGTAGCCATGAAGTGAAATGTAAGTTTATGTATGGAGAAATTGTTTTAGCCGTGGGGTAGCAATTAATTCAAGCCAAGCATCTAGGCGGTTTGTGTGACGTTGAAACTCCAATTTTAATTCGGTAGGCTGCGGAGTAGCAATTTTTAACGATGGCTGTTCTGGGACAGCGAACACAAGGTCCAGGGACTACTCAAGATGGGTATCTTCTCGCGATTAGTCAATTCGTCTGCAATTAGTTAATCTGTCTACAATCGGTCAATCGATCTGCAACTGTCTCCTCCTGTGCTTCAGCCCCTTCTTTTCATTCCTTCTCTTTCTACACTGTTTCAGATTCGCTTGATCATTACAATTTGGATGGGCACTGCCGTCTCCTTTATGAAGATTATTAAGTGACAAATGAAGAGTCAGCCAGAAAATTACACCGTCATACTAACAAAGAACCACAACCCTAGCAAAGGACAAGGATAGCAAAGTGTCTCTGAACTTGAGGCACAGTCTTATAAAATGGTACAAACAAAAGATGAGGATCTGTGATAGTAGTCTTTGATGCTAGAATTATGCTAATTTTGGGTAGATTTTTTAGCGTGGGCGAAGAGTAGTGAGTGGTACTGAGTGAGCTTTTCAATTTTAATCCTTTTATAATTGACTAAGATAGTGCATCTGGCAAGCGTTTATTGTCTTTTTTGTGCGGTGTTGCATGACTACTAATCATTCATGTGATTTATTTTAATTTGATAGGTATATTTTGCAACGTGCGACGCCACCATAACCCGACAGCTAGTACCCTCTGCTAACTTATAGAATATGTGTCCGCCGAGGCTAACAGGTTAGTAGAGGGAGTCCTGTAGTCAACATCTTAAACATGACATCTCAGCGTAACACAGATTCGACTGTACCGCGGTAAAAAGTCGTTCTATACCCGCTCCTGACCGAACACCGGCCGTCCGACTCACATCCATATGGGCACTTGGCCACAGTTCGACTCATACTTTTGTAGAAAAAACCGAGTGCGCAGTCGATCAACTTCACACTCACTACCGACAAGTGGCAGAGCCTCGAGCCAACGATATTCGCACACAAGCAGTCGACAATGTAGTGTCGGTCAACACTTAATCCACTTGACACATGCCCCATCCACCGCTTGTGTGTGTCCACGGCTCATAACACACGCTAAACGCCTTCGTGCTCAACTGAGCAGCAGAAAATCGTCAGGCAGCTTAACAGTTGAAATACTCGACTACATAGTCATGCACAAGAACACGTCTGCCGGTACGAGCAACCGCAAGCGCACTGCGCACCGTCATAAGCGCTGAGCAAGCGCCAGACCTTTTTAACACATAGCGGAATAGAATGATCGCGTTCCGTTCCCCCACACTTCGACCTTCGCACTGCTTGTGCCCCATCAAAGAGATCTAAAGATCATGATCAATGAATACGAAGGCGTATAAGGAAGTCTTATCCATAAAACATGCGCGAAAGAATTTTTGTCTCCCAAGAGCTCCAGCAGCATGACATCTCAGAGTCCACGAGATCAGAGTGAACCAGCGCATCTGTATCCAGTTGTCCAAGATTAAGACGAACTCGATGATCGTACCCGACACCAGTTGTAATGAGCTCGCAGACGTTGAAGCAGAGGCCGTCTGACCGTGCACCAATTTACTTGCCATCGTCGTGTTAGGAGTGACAGCTGTTACAGACTTGGCAGTGCTTAATAGACCACGAGGAGGTACGAATAAAAAAGTCAGCGCCAAATTGCTACCTGATGATAGGCGTGTCGATCACGAGCGTCACCGCAACGACAGCCGAATCTGCATGGATCTCACTACCTTGTGTGTACAAGCCGTTGAACTGGATCACCTCGTTTTTTCAAAGCTGCTGCTGCCTTGACATAGTGCACGACGTACTTCATGGAGGACGCCAGCACCAATGTACATCAGAGTTGGTAGCACAGTGGTTGTGGGGTAAATAGTAGTACCTTATCCATTCAGTAGCAGCACGAATTCCTGGACATGGCGGAGCTGCATTGCGCTCGATGTTTACCAGTCATGTTTGCCTCATCGAAGAAATATTAATACATCTTACGCTTAAGCACTCGTGTCTTGATTGAGCTGTTGGCTACGACCCCTCGTTTATACGCGAGTTAGCAGAGGCAGCTGCAGCAGAAGTGGCGTGGTGGGTAACGTATGTAGTCGGTTGTGACCGCGTCAGTCTCGTCTGCATGTGACAAAATTGCTTTAGTCACACGCTATTCGTGTTTACTGTCATCGCAACAGATAGAGTAGAGCCGTAGCGAAGCACCGGCTTCCTCAACGACCAACCGAGAATTGAATTCAGTAATGTTGGCGTCGTGACGTAGCCACGTGTTTTGAACATATCGCATTCATAAAAGTTAACTCTAAATACACCTACATTTATTGTCTAATACACCTACATGATTCGCAGGCTATTCTTTTTTACTTAAATAATTTAGGTTGACATTTACTGAGAGAACATCCACCATTTAACAAGACACACCCATAATTTAGCTCAAGAATATCCATTTTATTCAAGCCCCCGTTGCTTCAACATCACACGAACTCCTTCGTACCACAGAATTCATACTATTGTCTTTCTCTTTCATGTTTGAAGGATTGTCCATTAGTGACTGCGCAAGAGCATGTCGACAGCATGATGGTGGATTCGGCACCAAACGGATTGAGGCGAAACTTGCATAAGATTTGCGCATTTAGCATTTGCATTCGTTCTCCCGCGTTGGCTTTTGACTTGGCATATTGGAAGACGTTGTAGACATCGCTTGCTCACGGAATCACGCTCGTCTCCTTTGGGGTCGTTTAGTAACACCTAAATACATGCAAAGGTACGGCATGTGTTAAATGGCATTTTAATTAATACATTTGCACACTTCTGTGCAGCAGCTTCAAATGATTTATCTAGTCAAACGTGGCCTAGACTCAGTCTCCTTCTCATTACGTACGCCGCGCCGCTGGGAAATACGACAGCTTTACTTCGATTATGTTCGAATGTGTCTAAAGAGGCAGTTGTTTGAAAAGTGTCGGCCGGGCTCAATATCCGGCAAGTTCTTGTCAAATGTGATCGCAAACTCATGCGAACTGCTAAAAATTTTAGTTCCAGGGTCTAGTAATGACATCAACCGTCCCTGGAACTTTTAATGGTCGTTTTCTTGCAAGAATCAGGAAGAATGCGCTAGATGCCGCGCGATCTAGTTCGGAATGCTAACAGCAAGACCTAGGCATACAGCATATTGCTTGACAGTACGATCGGCTTCCTCTTGACTTCCGAAATGGCCCGACTGGGAAATGTCTTTACAACCCGTTGATGGAGCGGGAGCGAAAGGATTGCTAAATCAATAGTGTATTCAACATTTGCAGAGGCATCAATTTCAGCATCAGACTAGCCAAGGAGACCGAAGCAGGAGCGACAGAAGGTTCGATATCGTGAGCTGCATCACCAAGGGTGAAAACGTGATGGCTCATCGTCATGCAGACGATAGTGTGACATAGAAGGAAAGAGGCCTGACTCTTGTAAATAGTAGACGTTCTCTTGTAAGAAATAGGCATTTCTTGTGACACAGTACATCTTTTCTTGGTATCTGCTAGTAAATAGTTCACTAAAGCTAAATGGATAGCCTGCAGAGTATGTAGGTGAATTTAGAGGGAAGAAAGGCGTACGTGAAGAATTACCCCATTCATGGTGCAACACTTTCTGGTCGCAATGAGCGCTTCTACGAAGTTACAAAGCTCCTTTATCGTATGCGACGTTGAAAATCTGTTTCTGACCAGTTCATGCAAAATGGCTCTGACACCGTTTCGGGCTGATTATGATTTGTACCGTACGGTCATTTGCAGGAAGCCCACCGACCACTGGAATAGCTCACTCCGTGTCAGAAACTGCCTTTTTGACGGTGGCTAACGGTAGGAAACTACCTTGTAGATGGTGGCTCATGGTTGCAAACTGCTCTGATCGATAGGAACTACGTGAGACTGGCGGGAACCTATAGTGTACACTTGACGAATACAACCCAGGTTTGGCAGGAACAATCTTTCAATTCCCGCTCCTTGCTAATGATTGGCACTAGTTGCTCTCAAGGCAATATTTGATTACGACCTAGCAAGTGGATCCGTCCTTGTGAGTGTTCCTAGACCGCCATCATAGCGATGGTGTCTTCATGTATCCATGTTCTTGTGCAATTCTATAGATCCCGGCCTACATGCCCGTTAATCAGCTGAAGTGCACGTTGAACACAACGTAATCTTTTGATCTCAGCTCAATCATGTTGGCGTCACAGCTTTCCAAATATTGGTCAGCTTGCTTCCGAACGGACAGCAAGAATCTTCTCAAGGAGTCGCGTGTTGTCCACCTTTTTTCCTGCGAAACGTCGTTGCACTTCGGCTGGATCAGCTGGGTGCGGTGTAGAACTTGTCTTCGACGAAAGGCAGTTGAAAAAGCTGATCGCTGGTACTGCATGGTTTTAACGCGCGATGCAAATCGACATTCAGTACGATGAGCTGTGAAATATATTGCAATACAAGGAGCAGTATTTCAATGAGCTCGTGGGTGGATTTTTCGCCTTGCACCATCCACGGCCTACTACGAGGCTTGACTGGAATCGCCATTCCTCAATCTGCCAAGCCTTCAACAGACCAGCTCCTCCTCTTGACCGACAATGCGAGTGTACACGCTCGACAGTGTTACCATCGCTGCCATTATGGCGTGCGTCAACACTTCAACAGTTATGTCCACGGCTGTCGCCAACTCACCTTTGGCTTCGCCTGACACTGCCCACGACCCCGTTCACGCTGCTAGGGTGTTAAGGTCTACCAGACTTGCGGACGATGAACAAAGATCGGGGGCGGGGCCTATGCCGGTGATTTTATCCGTGGAAGATAGCGCTCCTCAATTAAGCAAGCAGCTCATTTCCACGATTTCTTCACACTTGATCAGGGATGGTCCGAAGCATCAGTGGGGCGAAATGCCTGTTTCTCACGCGGTTCGTTCAAAGTCTGCAATGCGGATATCTCCTGGTGTGGCTTTGGAAAAGTCTACAGTTCAAGACTTGATACATCCCAATCAAGTCCTTGAGGTGGCGGATAGTGCAGGGAAACTTGTACGTTTTGGTAAGAAAACTCGCGATATCAAGATGGGTAAAAAGGGGCTACGTTACCTGTCGGAGCATTGGGCGACGAAGCAACTAAGCGTAAATGATGTTGTAGCGGATCTTAAACTGACCAACGCAGAACTCAACTTTAATCGGATCAAGGCGCTCGAGGACTTTGTCGAGTACATTTTCGGGGTTGAAAAGCGCGATACAGAGCTGGTGCAGGCGCTGAAGGCAACATACGGCGAAAGCCAATTGTCCTTCCTTCTGACCCGCAGTTTGGTGAGAAAACGAAACGAGGACTATGCACTAAAACTGCTGGCCGGGGTGATGACTACCTGGATGAATCGTGGATTTACCGTAGAGAAAGTGGCCGGCATGCTGCACGACACGAAAGAAATTCACTTTTCTTTGGTGGCCCAGAAGCTGGCAACCCATCCCATATTGGCGTCCACAGAGCAAGATACTGATTTGCAAACACTGAAGCTGTACAACGGGGTGTGCAGCCATTTGCGACCCAGATTGGCGATCAAGGAAATCATTTGAAGTAGCGGGTCGTAAAGCTGCCAGGGGGGACGCGGTTGCAGCTTAAGACGAGGTTAATTGTGCGAAGCACTTATTGACACCAAGGATTGAAGATCAGAGAGTATCTGCACGCGCTACTACAGCCGAGGAATAAAAAGAGGTGAGGCTGTTGATCTGCCTGAACTAGACGGTTTGCGTCAAATTTATTACAATACTAACTTTGTGTGCTATCGATTTGTCTGTTCTGTTCGCTGCAGCTCCAGAGTCGGGTTTGATTGAACGATGTTATCTTCCGTTGAATTGGCCGAAACATCAAGAACACGACACAGCTGTAGTAGAGCTAGATGTACTTCAATAAAATTTGTTTGCAAAAGGCGAGCCCGAAGGGCAAAGCATTCAGTGAATATGTGCAAGGTGGTCGTCAAACTCTAAAAACCTACTTTCTGTGTGTGTGCCCTTTATCTTCTATTTAAATATCTCTAGGTTTACCTTACACACCCTACTCAGCGCGATGCAGCCTGCCCCTTCTATGATGTAGTTTTCGAATGAGGTTAGATGTCCCTGATGCGTCGTGCTAAGTACTACGTAGCATATGGCATACTCCCTTCTCTCGTTGATGGAAATGTAATATTGATATAACTATACCGAGGTCACTAATTGCGACCACGAATCGTGTGGCGCAGGCACCAGTACGCGCACATAATTGCCTCACCCCATTTATCTGGGGCAAACAAAGAGCTAACGAGCGAACGTACGACGCTGAGGGGCAGCTAAATCTCACACCTCTGGCTAACAGTACTAGCGAAGTTATTTTTATACGCCCTACTGATGAAATTAAAATAGAATGCAGTATTGCTCACCCTTCACTGTCAGTGGCAGAGGAAGCTCCGTCAACCTTTTTCTTCCATTCAATTACATGTGTATGGCTGGCCGCACATTGCATTTGACGGCATGATCACCGTCCGTCTCTGTTTTCTGATATTCGTCTCCTTCATGTATGAAAAACACCAACGAGTAGCTTTGACTCAGCAATTCTGTGCTTCTATTTCTTATTACACAACGTACGACCCATTCCTCAACCGCCGACTGTAACGGGGCACCCTGAAGCTTGTACTGATGGCAGTGCAAGCTACTTATTCTGATGACTAAATAAGGCGGTGCCGCGTAACTTTACATACACTGGTACGTGCAGAGGAAGACGGTAAGGAGAATCGAGTACTTGGTTAAAGTAAAAAGTAGAACTGTATTTGTCATAGTTAATGTCTGTAAATAAACCACTGTTTATCCTCGTCTTGTAACGTGGCACCCTGAAGCTTGTACTGTCACCAGTACAAGCTTCAGGGTGCCCCGTTACACCTGGTAGCACTTCGTAGTCCGTCCAAGGACCACGTTCACATCTAACATGAATATGTTAGATGATGAAGATGACCAAAGCTTTCACGCTACGCGTGACGGCTACTCCCATTTGAGCGATGTCGAATGGGATGCGGTTGAACGGATGGGTTCAACCTTGGGCATCCATGCTGTTAGCGTCATGCTAGAGGCTCTCAATAGAGATGCCCGACATGCTACTATCGCCAAGTTCATTCAAAATGAACTTGACGCCGAACGCGAGAAAGTAGCCTTGCTTCACCAACAAGGTTCTCAACAAGCAGAGTTGTTGAGAGAACAGGGTGTTCAACAGTTTGAACTGTTGAGACAGCAGCAGGCTGCTGCTGGTGGGTCTATGGATTCGCGTCGACCCGAGACCGTGAAGATTGACATCTTCAAGTATAGGGGGGTCGAAGAAGACTCCCTCTTGAGATGGTTCGTCGAATTGGACGATGCCATAAGGGCGCGTCGCATCGACGACGGGGAAATGCAAGTTGCATTTTCCCAGTCAAATCTGGCAGGACGTGCCAAGACTTGGGCACTGGGGCTCAAGTTGCACGACCCATATGCGTTTGGGTCGTTAAAGTCTTCAAGTCGCGGCTCAGACAAACGTTTGAACCGCCTAGAGCTGAGTTCCGAGCTCGAACCGAACTTTTAAAGCTCAAAAAAGGTAAGCGTGATGTGCACGCTTACGCACAACATACATGACATCTCATGAGTTGTATAAGTTCCAATCCGGTGGATGAACACACGTTGGTTTCGGTGTTCGTGCAGGGTCTTGCGGATGGTCCCGTCAAGACTCACCTGTTCCGACTTGAACTAGATTCACTAGAACAAGCCATTTCCATTGCGGAACAGGAAGACTTCAGTCTGAGACAGGCTCGCGCCAGCTCGACATCATATCGTCAACCGAGACGATATGACAACGGAGGTCCAGAGCCGATGGAACTCTGTTATGAAGAGAGCGAGAAGGCTCGCTCTACAGGCTACAAGAAGTTGCAGAGATGCAACAGATGTCAAAAGACAGGACACTACGCTTACGAGTGTAGTGCCCCTCGTCCAGTGTCTCGCGACACTGGGCGTAGTGACCGTCCACCCATGAGAAAGGGGCAGGGACGAGGGTCCGCAGTTGGTGCAAAGACGCAACAACGGGATGGACCGTCAAAAAACGGACAGGATCAGTAGGTGCGGAGCACCCTACTGATCCAGCAACGCCAATAGAATTTGTAGGCCTCTTGATGAAGGTTGCTCCCAACACATAAACGTTGTGCGTTGCTGCTCTAGGTAATGAGGTCTCACTCATTACCTTGAAACTCGAAGTGACGAATAAGTTGTCCCTTCGAGCTCTTGGCGATTGTGGGGCGTCCAACAATTTTGCGCAACGCAAATCGCTAGAAGATGTTCACTTAAAGTTTGTTGAATGTGACACACCTCCTACGAGGATGACGGTACGTCTTGCGACAGGCGCATCCGTAACCGTCATGAAGCGTATAGTGAAGATTCACTATACCCTAGAAGATACCCAATATGACGATGACTTTATCGTATTGGATTTAGATGACAAATCTGATGTCATCCTTGGAATACCGTGGCTCAGAAGGTACGAACCACGGGTAAACTGGCAACATTGAACAGTAACGATGCCTGCCGCTTGTTCATCAGATGGCCATCTGATGAACGTTTTGGGAGCGTCCACAAGCGTGTGGATGTACTACGAGTGAGTGCGATGGCCTCACTTGTGGTACGGTCGTTAGTACGACTGCACAAAACCTTAGTGTAACAAACAGTTACACTTCGGAGCAAAGTTCCGGCGGCTGTGAGGGAACACAAGCTGCACCGAAGGTCCACCACTCGAATAAGTCGAGTGGACCGGGACAAAGATGTATCCCTAGCGGTTAACATCTAGAAGAGAAACCATCGATCGCTCAGGTTAAGCGAAACGATAATCCCAGATCGACTGGAGAGTCTTTCGTAGAGGATCTCGCTGTGGTTGCGCAACCCCAGCTACAGGAAGTAAAGGGAATAAGTCCCAAGATTACAAAACGGCGGAAATAAGTTCCCCGAAACCCGCGGGAATAAGTCCCCGGGAAGCCGAAGGAGTAAGTCCTTCGAGGCCTGAGGGAACAAGTCCCCAGGAAATGACAGAGACATTGAAGTCATAGTCAATAACGGATCAAGCGTAGGCGCTTATACACTTGATCTGATTGCGCCTCCGAAGTTGACTTCGGAGATCACTCAGTTGCCAACGCTCGAATATAAAAGGTTCTTGCGTGATCTGCGTAGTGGCAAAGTCAAGCAGATCTTCGTACTCGTCGCTGAAGACGAGTGTGTAACCGACATAAGGTCAGCAACAGTGTTTACTGAGAACGAGAGAGTTCTCAGTAGTTCATCTATGGACGAGAGTGTCCTCGATGAAAAGACACGAGTTGAGCGATATGACTCCCAATCGTGGGAATCGCTCAAGACAAATTCTCTCTACGAAAATTTTGTTGAATTCAAGGATGTATTCTCTGAAACTGTTCCGTGCGAATTACCGAAGGATAAAGGTATTCGACACGAGGTCGAGCTTAAACCAGGCTCGAAGTACTGTGTCATGAAGCAGTGGCCACTGCCTCGTGAACAAGTATTTGTGATCGACAAGTTCTTTGCCGATCGTTTAGCTGCGGGCCATATGAGGGAATCAACTTCCCCACATAGCTCTCCGACATTCTGTGTGCGAAAAGCAACAGGAGGGTGGTGGATTGTGCATGCATTTAACAAGTTGAATGCTGCAACGGTACCGTCTCAGACGCCGATACCAAGGAAGGACGTAATCATTGATGGTATGTCAAAGAGTACCATATTTTCGTCCATGGATTTGATGGATGGCTTCTATCAAATCCTTATGCGGGAACGGGATATACCCTATACCGCAGTTAGCACGCCTAGCGGCATGCTCTGGGAATGGCTAGTAATGCCACAAGGGCTTAGTAATGCCCCTGCCACGTTAAACAGATGTGATACACATCTGTTGAGACCAGCACGAGAATTCGCGCCGAGTTATTTCGATGACGTATTGATCCATAGTCGAGCTAAGGATGGAAAGTCGGACGTTGAGGTTCACAGGTACCACGTCTAACAGGTTCTTACAATCATGCGAAAGCATCAATTGTATGCAAACCTCAAGAAGTGTACATTTGCAGCAAGCGAAATACCACTTCTTGGGTGCATCGTTGGTAAGAACGGTGTACGTCCTGATCCCGAAAAGATCAAGGCGATCACCGACTGGCCTGTGCCGGTTGATGTCAAAGGTCTTCGAAAATTCCTTGGGCTAGCGACGTATTTGCATAAGTATTCAAGCAATTACGCCGAGATGACTGTACACCTCTCTCGTTTGTTGAAAAAGAACGAGAGGTGGTTATGGAACGCTGAATGTCAGCGCTCCGTTGATGGTATCAAGCAGAGCTTGATACAATCCCCAGTCCTAGCAATTGCCGATCAGGACAGGCCATTTCATGTGGTCTGTGATGCCAGCGATTTCGCAATCGTCTGTGCATTAATGCAGTACGATCTTGAAGGCGTTGAACGCGTCGTCTGCTATCAGTCGCGTCAGCTGCAACCAGCTGAGCGGAACTATCCAGTGCATGACAATGAACTACTTGCCTTGAACTATGCACTCGCGAAGCTCAGAGTCTATCTATTAGGAGATAGACCCTTCATTGTTTACACTGACCATGCGTCATTACGCACGGTATTGAACAGCCCGCACCTTTCACAACGAATGGCGCGGTGGTTGTCATTCTTTGCAGAGTACAACTTCACGGTCGAGTACAAATCAGGACGACTTAATGTCGTCGCTGATGTAATCTCACGTCGGCCCGACTTTGGACCAGTCGTGCAACCCAACAGTGAGACAGCCACTGTTGCGGTTATGACGTCCTCAGTACCATATTCAACGTTACATATGATGTGAGGCGGGAGTATGCCCAAGATGGTGAGATTGCGAAGTTGTTGACACATCTCGCACAAACATCTCGATAAACGTTGAAACGATTGTCGTCTGCGTATCGATCTGCATCAGATCGATACACTTCTCGCAACGGTTTGCTGTATTACGCAGCCGTTTCTGGTGACACACCACGTGTTGTCATTCCAGATGATACTGATCTGCGTTTGCGGATCATGTTCGAGTATCACGATGCTCCTATAGTAGGACATCGTGGCCGTGAGAAAACACATCTCACTGTGAGTCGAGACTTTTTCTGGCCCCGCCAGTATCAGTTTGTGCGCAAGTATGTTCGTGCATGCGAAGTCTGTCAACGAGTGAAGTCAAGTCCTTCACTGCGTGCACCTTTACAGCCTCTACCGGTTCCGGATGAGTGCTGGGAATCCATCTCAATGGATTTTGTCTTCGGGTCACGCGGGAATACGGGTATTCTCGTATTTGTTAACCGATTCAGCAAAATGGTACACCTTGTGGCTGTACCTGAGTCAATCACGGCTAGTGGCTGTGCTTGTGTCTTTATCTACACCATCTTTCGACTTCATGGGTTGCCCCGTGAACTCGTATCAGACAGAGATCCACGCTTCACAGCTGATTTCTGGCGTTCCGTGTTCAAATCACTCGGAACGCGCTTGAAGATGTCTACATCTGATCATCCAGAGTCAGATGGTCAGACGGAACGTGCCAACTGTGTCCTCGAAGAGATACTTCGAGGATACGTACACTCCTTTAAGAGTTGGAGTGAGTTCTTGCCAATGGTAGAGTTTGCCATTAACAACTCGGTGCATGCGTCCACGACACATACACCGTTTTACGTGAATGGCTTTCGCCATCCGCGTGTACCTAACTTACTCGAGTGTGACTCTGGTTTAAGGGGGGAGGGACTCGCGCGAGCAAATACCGATTTGGTTCACGCTCATCACGCTCTGACGAAGAGGTCATTGCGTTTGATGCCGATATCGATAACATCGACATCGAAGAAGATGATGCCAGTGAGAGCGAGGAAGCTCTCACTGAAGAAAAGGTTGATGTTGCTGCAGTGCACTCACAGCGCAATGAACCTAACGAGTCAGCAGATGAGTTCATACTGGCTCGTGAAACGGTAGTCCGTTTTGTGCAAGACTCCATCGCCGAAGCGGTAGATAAGCAAAAGCAAAACGCTGACAAGAATGGAAGGGCAAACACTCTTTTATTTAATAAAGGTGACTTAGTCCTACTGTCTACGGTTAATCTACCAAAGCATGTAGTGACTAACTTGGGTAGCAGTAAACTACTACCCAAGTACATCGGCCCATTTCGTGTATTGCGTCGCCTAGGAAATGCACACACGATCGAGGTGCCACGTAAGATGCGAACGCATCCCACGTTTTACGTTGGTAGGCTTAAGCCGTACCATCAGTACGCTGCTTCTTCCGATGAAGAACGCCCTTGCGCTTAAGCATCTCGCAGAAAGCCTTGTGCTCCCGATGGTGGGCATCGACAAGGGTCTGAAGAGCAGTTATCTCAGCCCGAGACCGCTCAACATCCCCACGAGCTACCCTTAGCTCGTCACGCAGAGACGTCAGAGCTCTCTCGTTCTCAAGCTGAGCAAAGACAAACTCAGCTCGATGCTTCAAGACAGTGTCCGCCAGTTGAGGACGCCTGTCACGCTCATGCCCGAGGTCGCCGCGCAACGCAAGAGTTACGCGATCAAAGAGGCTCTCGGGGACGCACGCTCCCCCGCGATAGTTTGATGAGCGCTTTCCCTCCTCCTCCATCTCCATTGGAGGACTCTCGCGGTGGCCAGTGCTATCTGGTTGAGCGGCTGTTGAACCACCGCGACGTGAACGGACGTCGGACGAGTTATCTCGTCCGGTGGCGTGGTTATCCCTCGTCCTGGGATATTTGGGAGCCCCGCTCCCAACTGATGGTTGACGTAATGGGTCTGGTCGAGCAGTACGACGCGGCACATCCTGTGCCGCAGAAGGACCGCCGGAGAAAGTCTTCGCGACACGGTCGTAAAGAGATTTCAGGTTGTCAATCCTTTCGTACATCTCACTAGAGATACGTACGCGCCACCACGGGCTATTAGGGAGGTAAGCCTCCTTAGGTGCGCGCGCTGAGTTGTTTACACAACAAGGGAACGGGTCTCCCCAGGAAAGACAGTGTAACCCTTTCTCCCTAGACAGACGATGCAGCTTGTAGCGTGCACCTGTCGGGGTTCTTTTCTCAAACTTATCACGAGCTTTGATAAGTTTGTCGTTCCAAGCGTCGCGACCTACATCCTCGAGGTTATGGATGTAGGCGTTCCACGCCTGAAGTAGTGAGGTCCCATCACGTTTGTGATTCCCACTGTACCATCGATGCTTAAAGAAAGCATCGATGAAGAATTCATTCTCAGTGTGATAGTCTTTCGCACTGGGGTCAAGGTGATGGATCCTTGACGAATCGAACAACAGTGTTCGATAGCGATCACTTGTCATCGCCGACAAGCGATCCATGACTGACTTTGGAGGCAGCCATGCTTTCTTTTCGGGAGAGAGACGCAACACATTGCGGTCCCGCTCTTCCTGCGACGTGCCGACAGAAGAACTGGCACCTCGTTGCGAAGTGGTGTCAGTAGGAGAACCGACACCACTGTGAGCGCCCGAGTCTTGCGATCTCGAGCGCCTACGCTTTGGCGATGATTCATCTGATTCGTCAGACGAACCAAAGATGCTACGACGCATAGCATCATCCATGCCACGCTTAGCAGGCGGCTTGAATTCGATCGCCTTCGATACAGATCCATCTTCCGTATCAGGAGAGTACGAGACACAGAGCTCATACTCTGTGAGGACATGAGTGTCTTCATGACGAGCGCCTGCATCACCAGGTGATACTGGCTGAGACGCTTTAGCAACCGATGAGACATCAGTTGCTGCGGTATCTGCTTCGGCGTCTGCACAGAGACGTGCAGACACGCTCTCGGCGGCATTGTTCACGCACCGCGTGGACTTGTTAACCATGCGATAAAACGGATGGACTGTGGAATCGGACCAACAAGTGCAAAGCCTGTCCCAAATGGATTGGGACGAGTATCCACTAAGTCAGTATTCACTAAAGTGACCGATGGTTAAGGGGGGGGTAATGTATCGGGGTGAACCGTTACATAACAATTTGTAAAGAATGTTAATCGAATATAACTATAAGAGTTTTATTCTTAGAATACTGTCATAAGGACACATATTCTGTAGCACTTACGAGTAGTTCCTAATTGGATGATATAGGCCATTGTATCAACCAACGAAGACGCGCCACGACAGACGCACGCAATGAAGGTGAGTAGATAGTTGATTTACACATTTGTATTTAGACATAGTTAGATGTGTAACAGGGCACCCTGAAGCTTGTACTGGTGACAGTACAAGCTACTTATTTTGATGACAGAATAAGGCGGTGCCTCGTAACTTCACGTACACTCGTACGTGCAGAGGAAGACGTTAAGAAGAAGCGAGTACTTGGTTTAAGTAAAAAGTAGAACTGTATTTATAATAGTTAATGTCTGCAATAAATCACTATTTATCTTCATCTAACTATGTCTAAATACAAATGTGTAAATCAACTATCTACTCACCTTCATTGCGTGCGTCTGTCGTGGCGCGTCTTCGTTGGTTGATGTAATGGTCTATATCATCCAATTAGGAACTACTCGTAAGTGCTACAGAATATTTGTCCTTATGACAGTATTCTAAGAATAAAACTCTTATAGTTATATTCGACTAACATTCTTTACAAATTGTTATGTAACGGTTCACCCCGATACATTACCCCCCCTTAACCATCGGTCACTTTAGTGAATACTGAGTTAGTGGATACTCGTCCCAATCCATTTGGGACAGGCTTTGCACTTGTTTGTCCGATTCCACAGTCCATCCGTTTTATCGCATGGTTAACAAGTCCACGCGGTGCGTGAACAATGCCGCCGAGAGCGTGTCTGCACGTCTCTGTGCAGACGCCGAAGCACAAACCGCAGCAACTGATGTCTCATCGGTTGCTAAAGCGTCTCAGCCAGTATCACCTGGTGATGCAGGCGCTCGTCATGGAGACACTCATGTCCTCACAGAGTTTGAGCTCTGTGTCTCGTACTCTCCTGATACGGAAGATGGATCTGTATCGAAGGCGATCGAATTCAAGCCGCCTGCTAAGCGTGGCATGGATGATGCTATGCGTCGTAGCATCTTTGGTTCGTCTGACGAATCAGATGAATCATCGCCAAAGCGTAGGCGCTCGAGATCGCAAGACTCGGGCGCTCACAGTGGTGTCGGTTCTCCTACTGACACCACTTCGCAACGAGGTGCCAGTTCTTCTGTCGGCACGTCGCAGGAAGAGCGGGACCGCAATGTGTTGCGTCTCTCTCCCGAAAAGAAAGCATGGTTGCCTCCAAAGTCAGTCATGGATCGCTTGTCGGCGATGACAAGTGATCGCTATCGAACACTGTTGTTCGATTCGTCAAGGATCCATCACCTTGACCCCAGTGCGAAAGACTATCACACTGAGAATGAATTCCTCATCGATGCTTTCTTTAAGCATCGATGGTACAGTGGGAATCACAAACGTGATGGGACCTCACTACTTCAGGCGTGGAACGCCTACATCCATAACCTCGAGGATGTAGGTCGTGACGCTTGGAACGACAAACTTATCAAAGCTCGTGATAAGTTTGAGAAAAGAACCCCGACAGGTGCACGCTACAAGCTGCATCGTCTGTCTAGGGAGAAAGGGTTACACTGTCTTTCCTGGGGAGACCCGTTCCCTTGTTGTGTAAACAACTCAGCGCGCGCACCTAAGGAGGCTTACCTCCCTAATAGCCCGTGGTGGCGCGTACGTATCTCTAGTGAGATGTACGAAAGGATTGACAACCTGAAATCTCTTTACGACCGTGTCGCGAAGACTTTCTCCGGCGGTCCTTCTGCGGCACAGGATGTGCCGCGTCGTACTGCTCGACCAGACCCAGTACGTCAACCATCAGTTGGGAGCGGGGCTCCCAAATATCCCAGGACGAGGGATAACCACGCCACCGGACGAGATAACTCGTCCGACGTCCGTTCACGTCGCGGTGGTTCAACAGCCGCTCAACCAGATAGCACTGGCCACCGCGAGAGTCCTCCAATGGAGATGGAGGAGGAGGGAAAGCGCTCATCAAACTATCGCGGGGGAGCGTGCGTCCCCGAGAGCCTCTTTGATCGCGTAACTCTTGCGTTGCGCGGAGACCTCGGGCATGAGCGTGACAGGCGTCCTCAACTGGCGGACACTGTCTTGAAGCATCGAGCTGAGTTTGTCTTTGCTCAGCTTGAGAACGAGAGAGCTCTGACGTCTCTGCGTGACGAGCTAAGGGTAGCTCGTGGGGATGTTGAGCGGTCTCGGGCTGAGATAACTGCTCTTCAGACCCTTGTCGATGCCCACCATCGGGAGCACAAGGCTTTCTGCGAGATGCTTAAGCGCAAGGGCGTTCTTCATCGGAAGAAGCAGCGTACTGATGGTACGGCTTAAGCCTACCAACGTAAAACGCGGGATGCGTTCGCATCTTACGTGGCACCTCGATCGTGTGTGCATTTCCTAGGCGACGCAATACACGAAATGGGCCGATGTACTTGGGTAGTAGTTTACTGCTACCCAAGTTAGTCACTACATGCTTTGGTAGATTAACCGTAGACAGTAGGACTAAGTCACCTTTATTAAATAAAAGAGTGTTTGCCCTTCCATTCTTGTCAGCGTTTTGCTTTTGCTTATCTATCGCTTCGGCGATAGAGTCTTGCACAAAACGGACTACCGTTTCACGAGCCAGTATGATCTCATCTGATGACTCGTTAGCTTCAGTGCGCTGTGAGTGCACTGCAGCAACATCAATCTTTTCTTCAGTGAGGGCTTCCTCGCTCTCACTGGCATCACCATCTTCGATACCGATGTTGTCGATATCAGCATCAAACGCAATGACCTCTTCGTCAGAGCGTGATGAGCGTGAACCAAATCGGTATTTGCTCGCGCGAGTCCCTCCCCCCTTAAACCAGAGTCACACTCGAGTAAGTTAGGTACACGCGGATGGCGAAAGCCATTCACGTAAAACGGTGTATGTGTCGTGGACGCATGCACCGAGTTGTTAATGGCAAACTCTACCATTGGCAAGAACTCACTCCAACTCTTAAAGGAGTGTACGTATCCTCGAAGTATCTCTTCGAGGACACAGTTGGCACGTTCCGTCTGACCATCTGACTCTGGATGATCAGATGTAGACATCTTCAAGCGCGTTCCGAGTGATTTGAACACGGAACGCCAGAAATCAGCTGTGAAGCGTGGATCTCTGTCTGATACGAGTTCACGGGGCAACCCATGAAGTCGAAAGATGGTGTAGATAAAGACACAAGCACAGCCACTTGCCGTGATTGTCTCTGGTACAGCCACAAGGTGTACCATTTTGCTGAATCTGTCAACAAATACGAGAATACCCGTATTCCCGCGTGCGTCTTTGGGTAACCCGAAAACGAAATCCATTGAGATGGATTCCCAGCACTCATCCGGAACCGGTAGAGGCTGTAAAGGTGCACGCAGTGAAGGACTTGACTTCACTCGTTGACAGACTTCGCATGCACGAACATACTTGCGCACAAACTGATACTGGCGGGGCCAGAAAAAGTCTCGACTCACAGTGAGATGTGTTTTCTCACGGCCACGATGTCCTACTATAGGAGCATCGTGATACTCGAACATGATCCGCAAACGCAGATCAGTATCATCTGGAATGACAACACGTGGTGTGTCACCAGAAACGGCTGCGTAATACAGCAAACCGTTGCGAGAAGTGTATCGATCTGATGCAGATCGATACGCAGACGACAATCGTTTCAACGTTTATCGAGATGTTTGTGCGAGATGTGTCAACAACTTCGCAATCTCACCATCTTGGGCATACTCCCGCCTCACATCATATGTAACGTTGAATATGGTACTGAGGACGTCATAACCGCAACAGTGGCTGTCTCACTGTTGGGTTGCACGACTGGTCCAAAGTCGGGCCGACGTGAGATTACATCAGCGACGACATTAAGTCGTCCTGATTTGTACTCGACCGTGAAGTTGTACTCTGCAAAGAATGACAACCACCGCGCCATTCGTTGTGAAAGGTGCGGGCTGTTCAATACCGTGCGTAATGACGCATGGTCAGTGTAAACAATGAAGGGTCTATCTCCTAATAGATAGACTCTGAGCTTCGCGAGTGCATAGTTCAAGGCAAGTAGTTCATTGTCATGCACTGGATAGTTCCGCTCAGCTGGTTGCAGCTGACGCGACTGATAGCAGACGACGCGTTCAACGCCTTCAAGATCGTACTGCATTAATGCACAGACGATTGCGAAATCGCTGGCATCACAGACCACATGAAATGGCCTGTCCTGATCGGCAATTGCTAGGACTGGGGATTGTATCAAGCTCTGCTTGATACCATCAACGGAGCGCTGACATTCAGCGTTCCATAACCACCTCTCGTTCTTTTTCAACAAACGAGAGAGGTGTACAGTCATCTCGGCGTAATTGCTTGAATACTTATGCAAATACGTCGCTAGCCCAAGGAATTTTCGAAGACCTTTGACATCAACCGGCACAGGCCAGTCGGTGATCGCCTTGATCTTTTCGGGATCAGGACGTACACCGTTCTTACCAACGGTGCACCCAAGAAGTGGTATTTCGCTTGCTGCAAATGTACACTTCTTGAGGTTTGCATACAATTGATGCTTTCGCATGATTGTAAGAACCTGTTAGACGTGGTACCTGTGAACCTCAACGTCCGACTTTCCATCCTTAGCTCGACTATGGATCAATACGTCATCGAAATAACTCGGCGCGAATTCTCGTGCTGGTCTCAACAGATGTGTATCACATCTGTTGAACGTGGCAGGGGCATTACTAAGCCCTTGTGGCATTACTAGCCATTCCCAGAGCATGCCGCTAGGCGTGCTAACTGCGGTATAGGGTATATCCCGTTCCCGCATAAGGATTTGATAGAAGCCATCCATCAAATCCATGGACGAAAAGATGGTACTCTTTGACATACCATCAACGATTACGTCCTTCCTTGGTATCGGCGTCTGAGACGGTACCGTTGCAGCATTCAACTTGTTAAATGCATGCACAATCCAC
Source organism: Peronospora matthiolae (assembly GCA_921007115.2). Classification (NCBI taxonomy): domain Eukaryota; phylum Oomycota; class Peronosporomycetes; order Peronosporales; family Peronosporaceae; genus Peronospora; species Peronospora matthiolae. Next base: position 518,547 of record CAKLBY020000071.1, on the reverse strand, counting down.
CACCCTCCTGTTGCTTTTCGCACACAGAATGTCGGAGAGCTATGTGGGGAAGTTGATTCCCTCATATGGCCCGCAGCTAAACGATCGGCAAAGAACTTGTCGATCACAAATACTTGTTCACGAGGCAGTGGCCACTGCTTCATGACACAGTACTTCGAGCCTGGTTTAAGCTCGACCTCGTGTCGAATACCTTTATCCTTCGGTAATTCGCACGGAACAGTTTCAGAGAATACATCCTTGAATTCAACAAAATTTTCGTAGAGAGAATTTGTCTTGAGCGATTCCCACGATTGGGAGTCATATCGCTCAACTCGTGTCTTTTCATCGAGGACACTCTCGTCCATAGATGAACTACTGAGAACTCTCTCGTTCTCAGTAAACACTGTTGCTGACCTTATGTCGGTTACACACTCGTCTTCAGCGACGAGTACGAAGATCTGCTTGACTTTGCCACTACGCAGATCACGCAAGAACCTTTTATATTCGAGCGTTGGCAACTGAGTGATCTCCGAAGTCAACTTCGGAGGCGCAATCAGATCAAGTGTATAAGCGCCTACGCTTGATCCGTTATTGACTATGACTTCAATGTCTCTGTCATTTCCTGGGGACTTGTTCCCTCAGGCCTCGAAGGACTTACTCCTTCGGCTTCCCGGGGACTTATTCCCGCGGGTTTCGGGGAACTTATTTCCGCCGTTTTGTAATCTTGGGACTTATTCCCTTTACTTCCTGTAGCTGGGGTTGCGCAACCACAGCGAGATCCTCTACGAAAGACTCTCCAGTCGATCTGGGATTATCGTTTCGCTTAACCTGAGCGATCGATGGTTTCTCTTCTAGATGTTAACCGCTAGGGATACATCTTTGTCCCGGTCCACTCGACTTATTCGAGTGGTGGACCTTCGGTGCAGCTTGTGTTCCCTCACAGCCGCCGGAACTTTGCTCCGAAGTGTAACTGTTTGTTACACTAAGGTTTTGTGCAGTCGTACTAACGACCGTACCACAAGTGAGGCCATCGCACTCACTCGTAGTACATCCACACGCTTGTGGACGCTCCAAAACGTTCATCAGATGGCCATCTGATGAACAAGCGGCAGGCATCGTTACTGTTCAATGTTGCCAGTTTACCCGTGGTTCGTACCTTCTGAGCCACGGTATTCCAAGGATGACATCAGATTTGTCATCTAAATCCAATACGATAAAGTCATCGTCATATTGGGTATCTTCTAGGGTATAGTGAATCTTCACTATACGCTTCATGACGGTTACGGATGCGCCTGTCGCAAGACGTACCGTCATCCTCGTAGGAGGTGTGTCACATTCAACAAACTTTAAGTGAACATCTTCTAGCGATTTGCGTTGCGCAAAATTGTTGGACGCCCCACAATCGCCAAGAGCTCGAAGGGACAACTTATTCGTCACTTCGAGTTTCAAGGTAATGAGTGAGACCTCATTACCTAGAGCAGCAACGCACAACGTTTATGTGTTGGGAGCAACCTTCATCAAGAGGCCTACAAATTCTATTGGCGTTGCTGGATCAGTAGGGTGCTCCGCACCTACTGATCCTGTCCGTTTTTTTGACGGTCCATCCCGTTGTTGCGTCTTTGCACCAACTGCGGACCCTCGTCCCTGCCCCTTTCTCATGGGTGGACGGTCACTACGCCCAGTGTCGCGAGACACTGGACGAGGGGCACTACACTCGTAAGCGTAGTGTCCTGTCTTTTGACATCTGTTGCATCTCTGCAACTTCTTGTAGCCTGTAGAGCGAGCCTTCTCGCTCTCTTCATAACAGAGTTCCATCGGCTCTGGACCTCCGTTGTCATATCGTCTCGGTTGACGATATGATGTCGAGCTGGCGCGAGCCTGTCTCAGACTGAAGTCTTCCTGTTCCGCAATGGAAATGGCTTGTTCTAGTGAATCTAGTTCAAGTCGGAACAGGTGAGTCTTGACGGGACCATCCGCAAGACCCTGCACGAACACCGAAACCAACGTGTGTTCATCCACCGGATTGGAACTTATACAACTCATGAGATGTCATGTATGTTGTGCGTAAGCGTGCACATCACGCTTACCTTTTTTGAGCTTTAAAAGTTCGGTTCGAGCTCTGAACTCAGCTCTAGGCGGTTCAACCGTTTATTTGAGTCGCGACTTGAAGACTTTAACGACCCAAACGCATATGGGTCGTGCAACTTGAGCCCCAGTGCCCAAGTCTTGGCACGTCCTGCCAGATTTGACTGGGCAAATGCGACTTGCATTTCCCCGTCGTCGATGCGACGCGCCCTTATGGCGTCATCCAATTCGACGTACCATCTCAAGAGGGAGTCCTTTTAGATCCCCCTATACTTGAAGATGTCAATCTTCAAGGTTTCGGGTCGACGCGAGTGCATCGACCCGCCAGCAGCAGCCTGCTGCTGTCTCAACAGTTCAAACTGTTGAGCACCCTGTTCTCTCAACAACTCTGCTTGTTGAGAACCTTGTTGGTAAAGCAAGGCTACTTTCTCGCGTTCTGCGTCAAGTTCATTTGGAATGAACTTGGCGATAGTAGCATGTCGGGCATCTCTATTGAGAGCCTCTAGCATGACGCTAACAGCATGGATGCCCAAGGTTGAACCCATCCGTTCAACCGCATCCCATTCGACATCGCTCAAATGGGAGTAGCCGTCACGCGTAGCGTGAAAGCTTTGGTCATCTTCATCATCTAACATATTCATGTTGGATGTGAACGTGGTCCTTGGACGGACTACGAAGTGCTACCAGGTGTAACGGGGCACCCTGAAGCTTGTACTGGTGACAGTACAAGCTACTTATTCTGATGACAGAATGAGGCGCTGCCTCGTAACTTCACGTACACTAGTACGTGCAGATGAAGACGGTAAGAAGAAGCGAGTACTTGGTTAAAGTAAAAAGTAGAACTGTATTTATAATAGTTAATGTCTGCAATAAATCACTATTTATCTTCATCTAACTATGTCTAAATACAAATGTGTAAATTAACTATCTGCTCACCACTCATTGTGTGCGTCTGTCGTGGCGCGTCTTCGTTGGTTGATATAATGGCCTATATCAACCAATTAGGAGCTACTCGCTAGTGCTAAAGAACATTTGTCCTTGTAACAATATTCTGAGAATAAAACTCTTATTGTAATATTCTATTAACATTCTTTACAAATTGTTATGTAACAGTTCACCCCGTTACACCGACCACTCGACGTTAAAGAACGTGAACACAAAGGGTTACATAGTTGTCGGGACCGTATATCTTGAATAAGAAGAAGAGATCAAGGTTTTGCTTCTCTTTCGTAATTTAAGACGTGATGGGCGTGGCAAGATGATTCTGTAATGGGGCACCCTTCGTCTAGGTGCCACGAAACTTCACGTACACTAGTGCGTGCAGAGGAAGCTAATGTTCTTGAACGACCCGATCAATGTAGGTAAAAAGAGAACTGTATTTAATAGAGTTGACTATCAATATAAATTCAATCTTTTTCTAACTAAATTAAACTACGTCGTCTTATGACGAAGTACTGCTTACCACTCATTGCGCGCGTCCAGCAGCGACTGGTGTTAAATTATGGTGATATGTCTTATATCAGCCAATCTTGGAGCAGCGCATATACTTTATCTAATAGGGTGTAATTTTCCTTCAATATAGTCCATCTTGGAAAAACATGGTAGATTACTGTCATGCTAGTGTGGTGGAGTGGCGATAGCCCATTTTCTGAGACGATCCCGACTCTCCACTGGAGCCCGGACGACCGACTAACGGAGGGGGTACCCCGATTCCGCGTTCTGTTTGTTCTTGCTCACCCTATGTACCCGTCGATGGGGCGGGTTGCGCTTTTCTTGGTGGACTTGAGCTGAAGCTGAACTTGACAGTCATAGGAATAGGTGTTGATCGGGTGGAAATACTTCACCCGGTCAACGTACGTGCGGATCGCTGGAAATTCTTCACTTGATCGCTTGTAACTTGGGTGCTCTCCCAGAGTCGCATTTGCCAGGGGTGATGCTTGATACGCGAGCCTTCTGACCACTTGAGCCGTCTCACGATCTTGAATCTGAACTGTAAGATTCACTGCCATCCATCGCAGTTGAGGAGTGTGAGAACTGACCTTTCGCCTGGCCAAACAATCCAAAAGAGAAGTTCACTTAAGACGTGGGTGACTCTCTATTCAACGGGAGGCCGAAGATCCTGCCCGGGAGAAGTCGACGCGTGTCTTTTTTTACGTTGCAAATTCAATTCTGTTTATTGTCAACCAACCAAACCTAAAGCTTATGATGACTATGCATATCTGTTCGCTAAATAGGCTGTCTATGTCATTCACCTCTTACATCCTGTGGTCCACAGCAGATATCCATAGTGGATAGTCCAAACCGGATCGTAGGGTACCGGATCGCGTAGTACCGGATCGCGGAGACGGATCGCGGAGTTCAGGATTGTGGAGAACCGGATCGCGGAGTTCCCGATCGCGGAGTACCGGATCGCGTTATGCGATCCACGGCGGGTACGTAATCTACCTCGATCATCATGACACACTCCACTTGACCTTTACCCCTTCGTGACCGTTAAGCGGGTTACTCTGCATAATTTTTACAGTCTTTTCCTGTCACACAACCGTGTGATACCATCACCCGTGCCAACGGGCCCATCTCCGTACGCGCTCCACCAATCAAACTAATTTTTGTACAAAAGGCGTATCGTGCAATCCACACTTACTTCATTCTTCCTTCGCGCTTCCTTACGATCGGTTCCTGCACCGACGCTTGATATACAATGTCGATGGATGGTGCACCCACAACGCTTATGGCTCCTGCATTACCTGCACCTCCCACATTGGAGGCCGATAGCCTAATTCTGTCTTCTACTCCGCCGCCGAGTCCACCCCTTAGAAGGCCAGTTGTGCTGCCGTCGTTCCAGGTAAGCGCTGCATCCTCGTTGAATTGTGCTGATTTGATTGCGGGGATCACAGCACCCTTCGGTCAACCGGATTTTCATGCCGCGGTTGTTGCCGACAACCACTCGTTGGAGGAGTTGTGTCGGGACCAGAAACTGCAGATCGACCGACTGCAAATGCAGTTGCAATCGTACTTCGGGGGTCGCCTTGCGCATGGCAACCTATGTCTAACAGCGTTATCTCAGTCATTGAAGGGATCGTTAAGATGTAATCGAGAGGTTGCACGGGTTCCAGACGGAGCTGGCGCGGCGCTTAAGATTAGATCAAGTGGTCCAAGACTCAAGTCGGCCCTCTCAGAAGCCGAAAAGAAGTTTACACAAGTCGAGGATCTGCGCACTCGTGAATCGTCTGCCGCCCAACAGCAAGTGGAAGCGATGACTTCGCGCCTGGCTGCTGCGGAACAGAATTCGGATGTCGACAAATAAGCTGCAGCAGCCAAGGCATCCAAGTGCAACAAATTCTTCCACAGAGTTGACTAGAAGCTTGACACGACCAGAATGGCGTTGGAAGACATGTCGAAGACCCATCAAGACTGCCTTCGTGAACAAAAGCTCGTAGAGGCGGAGCTGCAATGATTGCGATCAGACCTCGCGGACCGAGAAGCCTTAGTGGATCGTCTGCGTTATCAAGCATTGAACTGGGAACAGCAGTGTCACTAGGCCGTTTGCAATCACGATACGATCCGGACTCATCTGGCTCAATTGGCTTCAGTATCACCCCGCCTTCCCTTAAATGTACCGTCCACGGCCTCCGCTACCGCACCAACCGGCAAGCGACCTAGGTCCACGGATCCCGATCTTCCTATCAAGCGTCCCCGCACTGCATAGCTGACGCAATCTGGAACAGAATCGGTGGATACCTCTAAGGCCAATTCAGCCAGTGAGTGTTCGCGATCTTCTAAACCAGAGCGATCAGCCAAATTTTCTGGATCTGATGGAATACCACGCGTCTCTAAGCGACTCTCCAGATTAATTTGCTCGGACGGGTCCACAGCTACGTCAGAATCAGCACAGACTCCAACAACTTAAGGTACCGCGGGTAGAAAACGATCCGCCTCTTGAACAGGAAGCAAAAGCGTTCAGAAGCTTTCGATCTGCGTTTCATCGCTCTCCTTTACAAAGTCGTTCGAATCTTTTGTAGAAGATATTCTAGCCGCCTTGTCTGGATCGCGCTCTTTGTAGCGGCGCCGTGGATCGTTGAGCAATTTTCCACCTTCTGCCGGATCTGTACCTGCCCTAATTCCAGTAAACTCCCCCCGCCCCAAGTCTAATTCGTCTCCACTTCCGAGTAAATCAGCACCACGTGCCAAGCCCCGAGTCTTGAAGGTGGATATCTTTGGCGAATCATCACGCGACTCCGATGATTCGGTCAGCATGACCGGCAGAGCGCAGGACGTCAGGAATTCCGTGCTTCCGTCCGCGGAATACAACGGTGTAGCTCCGATCCGGGTACCTCGCGGTGAATGGCCTCCTTGATACCGCAATCGAGTACCCTGGTCTCACCCCCACGTACACCCGTGGTCGACTTCGTACTCTCAGCCCAACCTCGGTGGCGAAGTTGGACTTGGATACCTTGTTCAAGCACCTGACACGGCCGGCAGAGTACATCTTCCCAGCACCCACCGCGCCTCGATTTAAAGCTGCTGTGCTTGAATCTGAGTGGATTCCACGGCTAAATTCCTTCGTATCAAGTGTTAGCGTTGTTTAAGCGGGAGCCTTGAAACCATTACCATAGCCAAGTCACACCGGTCTTGCTTTGACGCGACTGGCTGGTTCGCAGAGTTGGCATCCGCGTACTGAGACTTCGAGACCCGGCATCGACAGGCAATGTGGGAAGCACCCCACGCCATTCATTTGCCGGCCGAGCAGCGCGATAGCGATCGGGAGTTGGCGCGAATTTTCCAGCAGCGCAAGCAGCGGCGATCCGATGCGGACCCCGATAGAAAAATTGTATTGCGCTTTATCCTTCAGGGATGATCGACGGACACTGCAATTTGGATCTGTTCTTGGATCCGTTCGTTATGCATCTCCCGTCACAGGTCAAGACGCGTCCATGGTACCCGGTTTAAACGATCCTCAGAAATGCATTGTCAACCTGATCTCCGCGTTGGCGCGTTTAGATACAGCTGAACCCTGGCGCAACCAGTTTCGATCGTGCATCGAGGATCATCCCGGGTCGTCGATCGCTCGCTTTTCGGGTAAATAAAGTTCATAGTAGTCCATAGCGATCCAACAGTCCGTTTTAATCGGTCAATGTATATCCATCTTTTTCTTCCTTGTTGATCACCACTCGACTTCATCTCATTTGCCGTTTCTGATTAATCACTGCAATTGAATTTGATTCCTTGGACCGCCACACACAACCCCTCCCTTTGTTCCCATCTGCAACCTTCTTGCAGGCAACTTCCGATTTGACACACAGGTTTTTCATCCACTGCTGCTTCGTGCAATTGCATCACCTCGAAGCAATTCTTGTTGACTCGATCACGATCGAACTTTTTCAGCAAGGCCCCACAGTTCAAATCGACCTCATCTACATAATTCGAATCGACCGATCCCTTCCATTGCACCAAATACTGGCGCTGAACCCTGCCAAATTGTGTCCGTCTGCCCGATCGCACATCCAAGATTTTTCAACTTCAAATTTATCTTCATCCAATGTGCGTTCCCAGCTATCTACGGCAGCAGGGATTCGTCAAAGTCTACGCGATCCGCCTCTTAAACGTTCAACAAGTTATTTGGCCGACCCAGGAAATGTTTTCACCCGAACAAGCTTGGATATATGTACCAACGGAAATGATCGATACGGTATATCCGAGATCTCCAACCGTACTGCGTGTCTACCGATAAGTTATCTAGCCCGGAATGGTCATGCCACATACGTGCCAGCTTTCGGGCGTATCCTTCTTTCACTCGATCCAAATGGAGCCACGCTTGCGATCCAAACTTCGCTCTCATGTGATCTGTCCTTAGCGTTGTGTCGATCGGCCCGATCTTGGATCGCAATAAGTAGACGATCGTTAACAGCTTCTCTTGCTCTCTGGTAATGACGTCGCATATGGAAGCGCCATCTCCTTACATCTTGGTCCCGTCGTTTGGTGCTTCCCAAAGGCAAAGTCGCTTCCAGCGTCGATCATGGGTCCCAATCGTGGATTAGGTAGAATGGCGTATATCCTCGTATGCTATCCTGTGCCACTTTGATGGCGAACGATAAACTCTCAGCGTAATCGTCCTAATTCTTCTGATCCGTATCTGTAACATACATCGTGAACGCCCTCGTCAAGGTCTGCTCCATTCTTTCTGATGTTCCATTCGCCTGGGGTCGGTATGTCATAGTAGCACGCTGTGTCTGGTCCGCGATCCGATTAAACACTAAAAAAATGGACATGAATCCGGGCTCTCGATCATGGCGGATCGCTTCACTGGCTCCAAATCTTCGAAAGACACACTCTTCGAATATTTCGGCAATCGTTTGAGCAGTTCTGGAGGAAATCGCCTTGGCGATAACGTACCCTGAGGACAGATCTACCCACAGCAACAACTCAGTGTTTCCTTTGTAAGATCGCGGAAACGATGGAATGTGATCCATAGCGATTATTTGAAACAAATAGGTGGCTTGACATTCCCCGGCGATTCGCCGCGCAGATAGGTTTACCATTTTCCGTCGTGCGTTCAACAAATCCTCTCACGTAACGCTAGACACTCCGATAGAGTCTTCCCCAGTGGAAATTGGACCACATATGTTGGTACGTCCTGCCGATACCTTAGTTTCCGCTCTCCAAACTTTTTTGATAAAGATGCAGGAAATCTTGATGGAGTAGTTCCGTAACCACCAAACGAATCAATTCCACGCGGCTATCTGGACATTCCGTCGATCGCGGGCAGAAAGACAGTAGTCCGCTTTCGTCAACTTCATAATCGATCGCGATCCGAGCACATAACTTTGCTCCTGCAATAGTCAATTCGTTATGTATCCGATCAGGAATTCCTTCAAGTTGGCGATCCAACTCTCTTCTTCCTGGGCTTGCTTGATCCTCTTGATTCTGATCCTCTAAACAACTTCCTCTTACATTACTTCAGGGGATCGTTGTCTCCTTACGGCTGATCTAGTAACAGCAGATATTTTCACGTCCTGATCGACGCTTTTGGGTGTCAATAACTCGTCCAACCGGTTCAATGAATATAAATTGTGAAGATCTTGGTCGGATACAGTCATCGTGCCTTTCTTTTGTTGTAAAGCGTTGCTTGCCAGTCGATCGGCAATCTGATTCCAGTCCCTCTTCATGTGTAAAAGTTCATGAATCGGCAACGATCGGAGTTTTTTTAATAGCTTTGTGACGTAGCAGCTGTAATCCGGGCGCCTTGCAGTCGAATTCTCTGCACGTCTGCCGGATCACTAGGATAAAATCGCCGCAAACGATAATGCGCCCCCGCGCCTGATCGGACAGGAGATAAAACCCAGTAGCAGGCCACGTTGATCTGCTTCTTTCACTGTCAGGTCTTTTGCGTATTCGGCTGCGACATTTGCGATCTTCCAATCCGGGAGTTTCCACGCTATTGCACTATACGCCCCGCCTTTTTGTTTGGTTTGGGCCGATCCATCGAAAATGACTACCAAAAGAGTTTCACCCTCCTCCACCGTTGGTGGTGGCAGGCTTATGGTATGTTTTGGCTGTTTCCTCGGGGCGATCGCGATGAACATCTCTTTAACATCGTCGCGCGGGGCAATGCTGGTGGCAAGCGTACCAAGTATTTTATCTTCTCTCTTTTTACACTTCTCGATCTCTAGCGTCCAAAATGACAGCAACGCCGCCCATCTTCCCAGCCCCTCATTAAAGCCTGAAGATTGAACCAGCGAGGCCAACGTTGAATGACGTGTGAGTATCGAGATCTCTCGTGCAACCAACATAGTGTAACCGATATATAGGATGCGCAACAGAGCTTAAACTTCTTTAAACATTATTCCATAGCTATTCTCGGTAGGTTTTATCGTTCTGATAGTTAACGTTACAGGCCAGTATACTCCATCGTGTTCCTGTAGCAAAGCTGCAGATGCTGCCCATTTGCTAGCATATACCACGACCTTTGGAGGACGATCCGGATCATAATGTTTAAGAATTAGAGTCTTAGCAATCTCTTCCTACAACAGAGTAAACGAAATCATCTCCTTCTCCCATCGACTTTTGTCTGTGCAGGTAGGATCGCCCCCAGCAACACCGAAAAACGCTGAGTCGCCCCCTGTAACACTGCTACGGTTCGGATCGCCCCCGGCGACACTGCACGGTTTGGATCGTAATCATTAAGACACTTCCTGTCGTCAGCTCTCTTTCCATTCCATGTTGACAAATCCGTCTCATCCATATGTCGGATCTCGTGGAAGTCGGCTTCGCGTTATTCGTATAGCACTGATGCATGTATCGCAAAATCTTCAATGAATCGGCTACAGTAATACAAACTCCAAAAAACGACTGCATCGACCGCAGCGTTTGAGGAAACGGAATGTTGACCAGCGATCCGAGATCCTTCGGGTGGGCTTCCAATCCAGCGAGTGATACTTAATGACCGACTGAGTCCACGCTTCGTCTCTAAAACGTTTGGTCAGGGTGATCGACAAATTCCACTAATCGCATGAACGTAGCAATCTATCCACTCTTTCGTACAAATCGGCCCTCGATGTAGCTGTAATTAGAATGTCATCGATGTACGATCTTCGACCTAGCACAGATGCTGTCCGACTGGTGTCCGGCTCTCCTGCTGTGAACACGGTGATCTGTTTAGGCGATTCCGTAGAGGAGGCACCCGGATCATCACCGGTCTTCGTCTATCCGTACAATGCATTGTCGATCAGGCGTTGGTAAATCTGTGGAGCGTTTTTCAACCCAAACGGCATCTGTAGCCATTCATACAAGCCTGACGGCAAATTGAATGCTGAAATTCTTCCTGCTCGTTTTGTCATCTCCACCAACCAAATCCGCTTGCCATGTCCAGTGAGCACTACCACATTGCTTTGTCCATGTCTTGTAACGTTTCATTGATCAGTGGCATTGGGTACACCATCAGCCTTGTCAACTGATTTAATCATCGATAGTAGATGCACAATCGAGTGTTTTCGCCATTCTTTTCGATAATAACGACGATCGGCGAGGCCCAAGGTGATGTGGGAGGACGAATAATTTTGTCCGAGAGCAGTCCTTTAATCAAATCCGCTAACTTTTTGCGAAACTTGGGTGCTACTGACCGTACGCTTTGCGCTATCAGGATCGATCCTCTCACGTCAATATCGCACATCGCTCCTTGTACGGCCGGAGGGAGTGCGTTTCCTTTACCAATAAGAAGGTGCTTGTTTCTGCAGATCAGTGATCCTAATCGTTCTTGGTCATCAGTCAGCGGTACATCTGAATTGCCTATTTAGTCATTGTCGATCGCAACCTCGGCAGTGGGCGTAACACTGTCGGGTAGTACCGCCATGTGCTTATTCACATCCTCAGCGTGCAACTCCCCAATTTCATGACTACAGGAAGCGACGTCTAATTCCATCGCGATCCGGTCTTTACACGGATCAGGCTCATCGTCGATCGTCACACCTGGTGAAGATCCGGCCTCTTTCCTCTACACATCCTCTGCTCCTTATTTCGTCGTAAGTTCGTGAATTGTGTGAACCACGGGCCTGACACTTGTCGATCGGTGATCCACTTATCGATCGTCGATCGTGTCATGCGATCCGTCATGCGATCTATCGGCGTTATTGTCCTTTTTCATCGCGACGTCTGCCATTGGCCCCCCGGGTGTTCGAACGCTTCCGCCCTTCTCCTCGATCGTTCGAACGGCATGTGGCAGTGAGTCCACACGTAGAAACACTTTTTCGTCTATAATTGGGCTGTCCTTTGGATCGTTATTCCATGCAAGCTGACAATGAACTTTCTTTGGCGTAGGGTAGGTCGGGTGATTCACAAGCGGTCCCGCGTATGCGGTCGGTACTTCTTCCTCTCTTTCAGTCGTAGCTTTAGAGGATAGTGTCTGCCACTCGTTGTACCGTCGCGATCCAGACGAGACGTAGCCTGGGTATCGAGGTATCATGTCGGCAGCCATATTATAGCCTAAAGCCGGTCCGTGGCCGAGAATTATTTCTTTGTCGCCGAGGTTTGTCAGCTACAAATACTTGATGCGACCTATTCCAGTATTTACGTTGGGTACCCATGAAGTATCGCGCTCACCCAGAGTTCAATAATAGACTGGACGTTGCCAATCCTTATCTCCGCCGACATACCGACCGGCATCACCAAATGCTGTTCTGGGGTCACGATCGGCTGCATTGATGATCTGTACAGAGGTCTTCGTCCTGCTAAATGATTCGTCACTTCTTCTGGCAATACTAGCGTCCCGTCAGCCAAATCTAACGTATACCTGCGGGCACCATGAAGTCCATACCTAGGATCACCTCTTGACCGACTTGATCACCCACCCACACGTCAAAATAGTATAATAGCAATCCATTCATGGTGATTTTGATCTTGGTACGTTCTTCGGTCATGTAAGTGTTTTCACCGATCCCCACACACTCTTGTTTCTAATTCTCGTCAACGACACATCCTACCTTACGAGCAAAGGCGGTGTCCACGATCAAAATTTTCATCTGCCGAGTCCAATATCATTGTGGCCTTTTCGTTGTTAACCTTCCCGACCACTTAAGCTTGATTGAATCATTTTCCTGGTATATGGTTATTCCAGTATCGCCTTGACTTGCCCGGCGCTAGGACAAGTTCCATCTTGGTGGGCGATCGGGCGTACCCATCAGGCCTTCTAACACTTGAAATGGAACGCAGACAGTTTAAAAAATCAAATGTATATTACTAATCATTCTGCTTATCCTCACTTCCGTCGACCCCCTTCCTCTGCACAAATCCATATACGCAGAGCCTAGAACGCTCGGCTCGTTCCAGATTCCAACCTAGCGAGCGTCCTAGTTTAGCATCTTCTCGACTTGTTCCGGCAACATCCCTGCATGCTTGGTAGGCACATACCACTGACGGATCTTGTCATAAAACTTTCCATTGGGCACTTTCCTTCCTCGTGGACGTCCTTGCAAAAGGAACACACGTAGTAGCATTTGTTCGAAGGATGCCCCTTACGTCCACACTTCTGACACGTAAGTCTTTTCCAACATCCGCGATCGTCATGTCTCTTCGAACCACAGTGCGTACACGATATTTGAGACCTTCCACGATCTTTATGGCGATCGCGAGCGACTTGCTCACTTCGAATGAATGGGTGTCCCGTATTCTGAGCGCGATCCGCAGCGGTAGCTTTGCACGCGTTGTGTCGATCTGAATTCTGAGCGCGATCCGTAGCCGTGGCCATATCTCCGTTGTGTCTATCCGAGCCGAAGTCCGATCTGCAAGAGTCTCTGTTAGACCCACTACTCTCGTGATCCGCCTGGATTCTCGTGATCCGCATGGATTGCTCTCACAGCTCGCGCTGGTTTTGCTGTAAATTAGGCCTTCTGTGGCGCAACACGCTGTCGAATTCGCTCGACACCATAGATGCATGGGCTTCTCGAACTTTAATGTTCTCACATTCTTGCAGCGTTTTCTTCCAGATCACCTGTATCTCCAAGACTTAGCATCGTTATCATTTAAGCCGGATCGTGATCGTTCAGGGTACGAATGTAATGATTAACATGTTCCTTGCAAGTGGCGGGCGATCCATTTCGTATCGGGATCTTCGCCCGGATCGCGGTCACGTCTAGACGGTACAAGTATTCCAATGGAGTCTCGTTCGATCGCTTACGCGCATGGTAATAGAGTCACCCAACTAGAGCAAATTTCTTTCCTCCTTATTTTGCCATGAAGCCTTCCAGTAGTGCCTTCCACGAAGTCCTCGCTGAGCGGCTAGGCTAGTTATACCAGTCACGCGCCTTCCCGTAAGAAGATCGTGTTCAGCGATCTTCTTACGGGAAGGCGCGTGACTGGTAAAACTAGCCTAGCACGTCTGCTCCACTGGCGCTTGATGGCGTAGGAACGCCAACTTCACCTTACTATTCCAGTTCCCGGCTCGTTCTTTATTATTCTATCGGCTGGAGAATAGTGTCAGCTCGGCCATGGCATGAATTCAAATCCTTTGGTTACCGAATTCGCCCCTCTCTGCCTCTCCTGCCGTCGTCACCGGCAATATTCTCTTGCCTCTTTGCTCCCGATGCTCATGACCATTGTCATGCGATCCGTTAGAACGCGATCCAACCGACTCCATGTCAATGTCCGACACGTGGATCTCCGGTTTGGGATGGCGATTTATAGATTGTCCAGCGTTCACGTGAGCCTTTTTTAGCTCCTATTTCTTCATGGCTGTTAAAAAATAAGAAGTTACTAATCTGACCCCACCATGTTCATAAACGGCGTTACTGATGGCTTTCCCGCTTGCCCTTCTGCCGCATTCCGTTCAAATGTCTTCCGCAACAGATCCGCACCCTTTGGTCTTAGCGACATCCGTTGGATCTCGAACAAATCGTTCGAGTCCTTTCCCGATTCCGCTGAAGCTTATCAAGACGATCCAATGTGTTTACCCTTGGGAAAATCGTTTATCGGCGTGAGAACTTGATCCGTCGTAATTCGCGGCGTGATCCGTTGATCCGAGGTGCCAATCGGCGGGGTCGGGTTGTCTCCGGGGTCACGTATGCCTAGAAGTGGACTCACCTTCTTAAACAGCGACTTTCCGGTAGCGGTCACTCGATCGTGGTTGCATTCTAATATAGTTTGTGCGTTGAACGTTCCCTCCGTAAACACCACCTCCTTTAGCGGATTGATGGGACTCTGTAGCCCCTTAGACACGTTGGGGGTTGGTGTGGGCACTGTTATCGGTCCGCGTAGCGATCTGGTCAGCTTCAGCTTGATCGTCTTGAGTACTGGATCTCTCGACAGCAGCTTTTTTAGCTTCTTCAGGTAATACTCCCAGATTAAATAGTCGAATTGCCAATGTTGAAACTTCACTTCGCGATCCACTGACTTTGAGCCTTTATCTATCATCTCTGTCCTGACCTGGCATCTGGCTGGGTTGTTCTTGTAAATATCTCGATATTGCTTTGCCTCCGCCAGCTTCTCAAACTCTTTCGAGCATCTTGTTTCTCTCTTTATCATCTCTGATGGTTCATCTAATAGATGAAAATCGTTTGGGGATTCTCCTAGGACTTTCATCCTGCGGTCGCGCTGTACAGTGCGATCTGCGGTAGCCCCCAGAGGGGCTTCAGGAGAAAATTAGGGTTTTAATTTCAGATTGTGAGATCGATCTACCCTTTTATTATTTTCTCGTCATCAAAGCCATTTTAAAACACTTTGACGATCTGTAGATCCTTCATCTTCGTGTGTATGCGACGATCTCTTATTCCCTGATGCATCTATCCCAGGCTCAGCCTTGATATTGTCTTCTTCGCTCAGGGACTCATGGTGTAATCCCGAGTCACCAGAAGATCCCGGCACGAGCACCATTGTGGTGGAGTGGCGATAGCCCGTTTTCTGAGACGATCCCGACTCTCCACTGGAGCCCGGACGACCGACTAACGGAGGGGGTACCCCGATTCCGCGTTCTGTTTGTTCTTGCTCACCCTATGTACCCGTCGATGGGGCGGGTTGCGCTTTTCTTGGTGGACTTGAGCTGAAGCTGAACTTGACAGTCATAGGAATAGGTGTTGATCGGGTGGAAATACTTCACCCGGTCAACGTACGTGCGGATCGCTGGAAATTCTTCACTTGATCGCTTGTAACTTGGGTGCTCTCCCAGAGTCGCATTTGCCAGGGGTGATGCTTGATACGCGAGCCTTCTGACCACTTGAGCCGTCTCACGATCTTGAATCTGAACTGTAAGATTCACTGCCATCCATCGCAGTTGAGGAGTGTGAGAACTGACCTTTCGCCTGGCCAAACAATCCAAAAGAGAAGTTCACTTAAGACGTGGGTGACTCTCTATTCAACGGGAGGCCGAAGATCCTGCCCGGGAGAAGTCGACGCGTGTCTTTTTTTACGTTGCAAATTCAATTCTGTTTATTGTCAACCAACCAAACCTAAAGCTTATGATGACTATGCATATCTGTTCGCTAAATAGGCTGTCTATGTCATTCACCTCTTACATCCTGTGGTCCACAGCAGATATCCATAGTGGATAGTCCAAACCGGATCGTAGGGTACCGGATCGCGTAGTACCGGATCGCGGAGACGGATCGCGGAGTTCAGGATTGTGGAGAACCGGATCGCGGAGTTCCCGATCGCGGAGTACCGGATCGCGTTATGCGATCCACGGCGGGTACGTAATCTACCTCGATCATCATGACACACTCCACTTGACCTTTACCCCTTCGTGACCGTTAAGCGGGTTACTCTGCATAATTTTTACAGTCTTTTCCTGTCACACAACCGTGTGATACCATCACCCGTGCCAACGGGCCCATCTCCGTACGCGCTCCACCAATCAAACTAATTTTTGTACAAAAGGCGGATCGCGCAATCCACACTTCCGTCATTCTTCCTTTGCGCTTCTCCACACTAGACAATATTCTTATTGTCACCATTTGGTGTCAATATCACCCAGCGGGCTACCCCGTTACATCGCCCCCCCCTTTACTATCAAGTACTCGTTGATTGAATGAGAACTGATTGGGACAGGTTGACCACC
The DNA here is from genome assembly GCA_921007115.2 of Peronospora matthiolae. Lineage (NCBI taxonomy): Eukaryota > Oomycota > Peronosporomycetes > Peronosporales > Peronosporaceae > Peronospora > Peronospora matthiolae. Next base: position 501,944 of record CAKLBY020000071.1, on the reverse strand, counting down.
GTTGGTTCACTCTGGGAAAGGGAGCACTTGTTGATCAAATTCCTTTCATGTTCGAATCTAACGCATGATTTCGAGAACCACGCGAGCTGCTACTGCAGCAGCAAGAAATACGGCTGCATGCATGCGTACAGACGCGGAAATTGCCTCTCACACCTCAGCAGCAGTTGAAGCAGTTGAATTCGTCACCTGTTGTTGTGAACGATCCACGTGGTGAGTCACCATGTGCGACAGGTATATCCGTTGCGTCTGCAGCGGGTACCACGAGTCGTAATCAAGATGAGTCTGAGATAGAGCATATCTATTCTGGCGAGTCGGATGACGCATCTGAATCGAAGGCGACTCTTCGCGTCTCCGGATCACCCGAGACGGACACTGCAAGAGCCAGGTTGACTGGCTATGGTCAACGCGGCGGTATCACGTCTAAGATCTTGTGACCGAGTGATTATTTCAACGAATCTCCGCCTCACACAAGTCCATCCAGCGATAGAACGCATGGGAATGGTGCTAATGCTCCTATACATCACCTAGAGCGAAGTAATTCGAGGGATCGAGCTATCACTGGTGTCAGTGCTCATGCTGACACCAATCAAGAGGCCAAAGACCGAAATGCTCTGCGCCACGCTTCCCGAGTGGGGTCCCTGTGAATGCTGCCATCCAGAGAGTTGGACCGGTTGGCCGGCACGACTACCGAACGGGATCGAATCCCTTTGTTCTATTGCAGGAAGATTTGCCCACCTGATTCCAGCACGGAAACTATCCGTGCTGCGAAAGAATTCTTCACCGATGCGTTTTTCAAGCACCGGTGATATAATAGCAGCCGTGCTCGAGACGGAAAAGCCTTGGTACAGGGATGGAATGCCCTCATCCACAACATCGAGTGTATTAGCCGTGATGCTTGGCTCGCCAAACTTGATGCAGCTCGCATCAGGTTTGAGAAACGCAACCCAGTCGGGGCGCGATACAAGTTGCACCGGCTTTCAAGAGAGGCAGGATTACCTTGTCTCTCGTGGGGTGATTCGTGTCCAGGTTGCCTGTACAATTCGAGCCGTGCCCTAGGGAGGCCTTCCTCCCTAATGATCCCTACTGGAGGGCGCGCATCTCTTCCGAGATGACCGAAGGTATTGACACCTTGCAATCCCTGTACTCGCGTTCAGGGAGGTCATATTCCGAAGGCCCTTCTTCAAACGCAGCGAGTGGGTCTCGTCGTACTGCTCGACGAGACCAAGGACGTCAACAATCAGCTGGGCACGAGGTTCCCAGCTGTCCCACGCCGGTGGATAGCCACGCCGGAGGACGAGGTAACTCGTCCAGACGCCCTTTACGCGGCGGTGGTTCAAAATAAACTCCACTGGGAAGCTTTGACCACCGCTTAGGTCCACCCAAGGATGTGGTGGCGGCGGGAACACCTGATCCGGCTCGAGGGTCGGATCAAGTTGATGTTCAAGGGCTTAACCGTCTAACGGAACAGTTGCAAGATGACCTGGCTAATGAAAGATCTAGGCGATATGGGCTTGAGGATCTTGTGAGGAATTATTGTAATTCCCTAACGCACGATCGTTCGGACGATCGTGCCGTTTTGCGTTTGCGCAACTTGAGAACGAACGTACGACTCGTTCTCTTCATGACGAGCTGTCTGCAGCTCTTCGTGACATCGCTGAGCTGCGTGAATAGGTCGCTTCGATAGTCGACCAGACTGGTTCGTTGAAACGGGACCACTCGAAGTTGGTATCGGCTCTCGACCACGGAGGTGTTCTTCTCATATCGAAACGGACTCATACTGATAGTACGGGCGGAGGCGACCAGCGTAAAACGCAGGATGCGTGCGCATCTTACGGGACAGTTTATTCGTGTATGTGTTGCCCATTCGGCGCAACACACGAAATGGACCAATGTACTTGGGCAGCAATTTCCTGCTGCCCACGTTTGTCACTGCGTGTTTCGGTAAGTTTACTGTAGACAGTAAAACTAGGTCTCCTTCATCAAATGAAAGAACATTCGCTCTTCCATGTTTGTCTGCGTTTCTCTTCTATCTGTCTAGTGCATCCGCAATAGAGTCTTGAACGAGCGGACAACCGCTTCGCGAGTCAACAGAAATTCCTGTGCTGATTCATCCTTGTTAACAGCAGTGCGCTTCGTGTGCACTGCTGAAAGAATGTTGTCTTCGCCAGTGAGGGTGTCATCGGCCTCACTTTGGCAGTCATTGGCGATGCTGAATGTGCCAGCATCGTCGTCATGTTTATCATCGATATCGATCGCATCAACATCGGCATCCATCATGTCGACACCATTGTCGACGGGTGATGTACTAGAACCATCTTGGTTGTTGTTCGAGCGAGTCCACCCCCTCGTTAAACTAGAGTCACACTCTAAGAAGGCGGATTAACGTGGATGGCGTAGGCCATTCACGAAGAAAGGTGTTTGCTGTTGTCGACGCGTGCACCGAGTTGTTAATGGCGATTTCCGCCATCGGCAAGAAGCTCGTAACCGAGTGGTCATACCCTCGAAGTATCTCTTCTAGGACGTGGTTGACGCGTTCCGTCTGACCATCTGTTTCTGGATGGTCAGAAGCTGACATCTTCAAACGTGTTCCTAGTGAACGGAACACGTATTGCCGAAACTCCGCAGTGAAGCGGAGGTTCCTATCAGACACGAGTTCACAGGATACCCGTGAAGTCGGAAGATAGCATCGTTGAAGACACGAGCACATCCCTGTGCTGTGATTGACTCTGGTACATCAACAAGATGTACCAACTTTCTGAACCGATCAACAAACACAAGAATCCCAGTATTCTTGTGAGCGTCTTTGAGAAACCCGACGACGGATTCTATCGATACGGACTGCCAACACTCTGCCGGAATCGGAACAGGCTGCAAGGGGGCACGGAATGAAGGACCAGGCTTCACCCGATGGCAAACTTTGCAAGCGCGAATGTACTTGCGCACAAACACACACTGGCGGGGCCAGAAGAAGTCACGACTCACCGTGAGGTAATTATTTTCTCTACCGCGATGCCCACTTGTTGAGGCATCGTGACACTCGTACATGATGCGCAATCGCAAATCATTATGAGCTGGAACGACAACACGAGGTGTATTGCCGTTGACTGCTGTATAGTACAGCAGTCCATCACGAACAGAATACCGTTCGGTTGAAGAGCGGTATTAAGACGACAAGCTTTGCAAAGCTTGACTGCATTGATCGGCTACATAATCCATCAAACGCAGAATAGACTCTTTTTCTGCGTATGCTTTTCGCACTTCGTCGAGAAGATTCGATGAAGGAACACTTAGTGATAGTGCAGCAACAATGGGATCACCCCTACTGTTGTGTTGAGCAGTCGGATTGAAATCGGGCCGACGCGAAAGAGTATCAGCGACGACATTAAGTCGTCCTGGTTCATACTCGACGGAGAAATTGTACTCTGCGAAGAAATACAGCCTTCTTGCCATTCGTTGCGAGAGGTGTGGACTGTTTACGGCCGTGCGTAATGACGCATGTTCGGTATAAACGGTGAAGGGCCTATCTCCTAAGAGATATACTCGAAACTTAGCCATTGCATATTTCATGGCAAGGAGTTCCTTGTCATGCACGGATAATTTCGCTCAGCTGCTTGCAGCTGACGCGATTGATAACAGACGACGCGCTCAACGCCGTCTCAGTCGTACTGCACTAACGCGCAGCCGATTGCAAAATTGCTGGCGTCACAGACCACACGGAATTGTCTGACCTGGTCTGCAATCGCCAACACAGGCGATGGCACCAAGCTTTTCTTGATGCCTTCAAAAGAGTGCTGACACTCAGCACTCCATGACCACCTCTCGTTTTTCTTTAGCAGACGAGAGAGATGTACGGTCATCTCGGCATAGTTGCGCGAGTATTTGTGCAAGCACGCCGCCAAGCCAAGGAACTTTCGAAGTCCCTTGACGTCGGCTGGCACAGGCCAGTCGCTAATCGACTTGATCTTTTCTGGATCAGGGCGTACGCCGTGTTTACCCACGATGCAGCCAAGAAGCGGTATTTCGTTCGCTGCGAATATACACTTCTTGAGGTTCGCGAACAACTTATGCTCACGCATAAGTGTAATAGCCTTCCGGAAGTGGATTGCATGAGCCTCCACGCCCGCCTTTCCATCCATAGCCCGGATATGAACGAAGACATCGTCGAAGTAACTTGGTGCGAAGTCGCGCACAGATCGCAACAGATTTGTAACACATTTGTTAAACGTTGCGGGGGAGTCACTTAGCCCCTGTGGCATCACTAGCCACTCCCAGAGCATACCACTGGGGGGTGATCACTGCTGTGTACGGGATATCCCGTTCACACATGAGGATCTGATAGAATCCATCCATCAAATCCATGGACGAAAAGATGGTACTCTTTGCCGTACCATCTATGATGACGTCCTTCCTCGGTATCGGCGTTTGATCCGGTACCGTTGCAGCATTTAATTTGTTGAACGCGTGCACTATCCGCTACCCCCCCCTGTGTTCTTTCGCACACAGAAGGTCGGAGAGCTGTGTGGGGATGTTGATTCCCTCACATGACCAGCCACTAAACGATCGGCAAAGAGGTTGTCGATCGCTGTGACCTGTTCACGAGGCAGTGGCCACTGCTTCATGACACAGTATTTCGAACCAGGTTTCAGTTCGGTCTCATGCCGAGTGCTTTTGTCCTTGGGTAGCTCGCATGGCACGGATTCCGGGAAAACATCCCTGAATTCAACCAAATCTGTATACAAAGGATTTGTCTTCAAAGACTCCCAATATTGAGACGTGTATCTCTCAATTCGGGTCTTCTCATCGAGGACACTCTCGTCCATTGATGATCTACTGTGAGCCCGTTTGCTCTCTGTAAACACTTGTGTCGACCGAACATCGGCGACGTACTCGTCCTCTGTGACGAGTATGCAGATATGCTTGATCTTGTCACCACGCAGATCTCGCAAGAATCTTTAAGATTGTAGCATTGGCAACTTGATTACCTTCGAAGCTGACTTCGGGGGAAAAATCAGATCAAGTGTATAAGCGCCTACACTTGATCCGTCATTCACCATGACATCCACTGGCTCGGTGCTTTCCTGGAAAAACACATCCGCAGGTGGTTGGGGATCCACACCCTCAACATAACTCTCTCGGGAGTTATTGCTCTCAGGAACGCTAAAATTTCTTCCAGTACGTGTACTGACTGTGGGCGTAATACCACAGTCACGTCCTCATATAGACTCTCTTTCAGTTGAGCGGGCTTGCTCTACGATCGACTATCTGATAGTCGATCTCGCTTCAACGTGTTGTCCATCCTGAACAATACTAATCTCTCTTCTTGGATGCACCCTTCTTGGCGTGCATCCGTTTTCCAGTCTACTCGATCTCTTCGAGTGGTGAGCCTTCGGCGCAGCCTGTGTCTCTACACAGGTGCCGGAAGCTGGCTTTCACAGTGTAGTGGCCTTCTACACTGTGATCTTCTGCAATCGTACAAACGACCGTACCACAAGTGAGGCCATCGCACTCACTCTCGTAGTACATCCACATGCTTGTGGACGCTCCAAGACGTTCATCAGATGTCCATCCAATGAACAAACGGCAGGCATCTTCACGGATCGATGCTGCCAGCTGATCCATGGCTGTCATTTTCCAAGCCATGGCAGACCAAGGATGACACCAAATTTATCATCCAAATCTAGTACGATGAAGTCATCATCGTACTGCTTTTTTTAGCGTGTAGTGGATTCCCACTACACGTTTGTTCACTGTTACGGATGCGCCTGTAGTAAGTCACACCGTCATCCTTGTTGGAGGAAAATCTCGCTCAACACAGTTGAGACTATTATCTTCTAGAGACTGGCATCGAATGAAACTGTTCGACGCCCCACAGTCAACTAGGGCGCGAAGTGACATCCCACTTGTCACTTCAATCTTCAAAGTGATGAGAGACACCTCATCACTGGGGTCAGTAACACACAGAGACTGTGTGTTGGGAGCAATCTTCGTCAAGAGTCTTGCAAATCCTCTTGACGTTGCTGAATCAGCAGGGTGCTCCGCCCCTACTGACCCTGACCGTGTTTTGGCGGTCCGACTTGCTGTCGCAGCTTAGCGATATGGTCGGGCCCACGCCTTGGACCTTTCCTTGGCCAGCAATTGTCATCACGTCCTTTCTTTGGACGTGATGCGGTGCTTAGGACACTACACTCATGAGCGCAGTGACCAACATTCTGCCAGCGATGGCATCTTGCCGTTCGCTTGTGACTCAGAGAGCGAGACTTCTCTCTCTCGATGTAACAGACGTCCATTGGTTCGGGACCCCTATTTCCTGTCGTCTAGTCGGACGATAGTTTGACGAGTTAGACTGAGACTGTCTCAGGCTGAAGTCTTCTTGTTCCGCATACGCTACCGCTTTTTCAAGCGTATGGAAGTCCTCTCGGAACATGTAGGGCCTCACCGGCCCATCCACAAGGCCGTAGATGAACACGTTGATGAGCGTGTGCTCATCAACAGGGTTTTCCGTAACGCTACTCGCAAGGTAGCGTAGGTGCTGTGCATAAGCGTGCACGTCACGCTTACCTTGCTTTAGTCTTAGGAGTGCAAAGCGTGCTCTATACTCGGCTCTTGGCGGCTCAAACGTCTCTATAAGCCGGGACTTCAAGATCTCCGACGACTCAAACACGTTTAGGTCGTGAAGCTTGAGCGCTAAGGCCCAAGTATTTGCTAGTCCCGTCAAATTTGACAGGCGAAGGTGACTTGCATCTCGTCACACTCGAAATGACAGTACCTGATGTCATCGTCTAACTCGACGAACCATCTCAAAAGGGAATCTTCATCGGCTCCCTAATACCTTGAGACGTCAATCTTCAAGGTTTCGGGTCGACGCATGTGCGTCAGCCCGCCCATCGACTGATGAGAGCCTTGCTGCTGTAGCAAGGCTATCTTCTGTCGTTCGACTGCAAGTTCCCCTTGTAGGAACTTGTTGATAGCAGCATGTTGCTGGTCTCTGCTTAGAGACTCCAACATACCACTGATGGCGGATTCGCCCATGCGCACACTCATGCGGCCGACTATCTCCCATTATGAGTCACTCAGATAGGAGTAGCCTTTATGTGTTATTTGAAAGTTCTTGTATTAAATGTCCAACATGTTCATGCTGTACACTAAGTAGTTGTTGGACGGACTACAAAGAGCTAACAGGTGTAACGGGGCACTCTTTGTCCAGGTACCACGAAACTTCACGTACACTAGTACGTGCAGAGGAAGCTAATCTACTTGAGCGACTCGTTCAAGTAAAGGTAAAAAGTGGACTGCATTTAACATAGTCAAGTTATCAATATAACTTCAATCTTCATCTAACTATATTAAACTACGTCGTCGTATGACGACAACCTGCTCACCACTCAATGCGCGTCCAGCAGCGATTGGTGGTAAACTATGGTGATATGTCTTTTATCAACCAATCTTGGAGCAGCGCATGAATCTAATCTGATTGAAGTAATTTTCTTTCAACATACTCCATCTTGGATAAAATTGGTAGAACATTGTCATGCTGGACAATACTCGAATTGACTCCGTTTGGTGTCAATACCATGTAACGGGCTACACCGTTACAGATTCCGTAGACCAAAAATTGAGGCATTAGAGCTTATTGCGCTCTTCTAATGTAAAAGTTTAGTCGTAGTGTGGCGAAGATTAACTCCTAATCTTTCCTAACTCCTCTTCGCCTCTTGCATAATGAACTGTAGCTTGGTAGCAGCGAGTTTTATGCCCCTTTATTGTAGATACAGTCTCTGTCGCTGTCGCCATACATGCTTGTGAATAGGTCTGCAATTGTTCCCATCTCGATACTCAACAACCAAATAGCAACGCCGAACCGACGTGTCGACTATGATGCAAAGCTAGGCAAAGAATTTACTGTTTTGGTGCATCTAGTCTGTAGCGGAGCTACACAGCTCTTTAAGTAAGAGGAGGACTTATTTAAAAATCCAACGGCTTACGACTGACAGGATATTATGTAACGGGGTAGCCCGTCACATGAAATTGACACCAAACGGTGTCAATTCGAGTATTGTCCAGCATGACAATGTTCTACCAATAGTATCCAAGATGGAGTATGTTGAAAGAAAATTACTTCAATCAGATTAGATTCATGCTCTGCTTTAAGATTGGTTGATAAAAGACATATCACCATAGTTTACCACCAATCGCTGCTGGACGCGCATTGAGTGGTGAGCAGGTTGTCGTCATACGACGACGTAGTTTAATATAGTTAGATGAAGATTGAAGTTATATTGATAACTTGACTATGTTAAATGCAGTCCACTTTTTACCTTTACTTGAACGAGTCGCTCAAGTAGATTAGCTTCCTCTGCACGTACTAGTGTACGTGAAGTTTCGTGGTACCTGGACAAAGAGTGCCCCGTTACACCTGTTAGCTCTTTGTAGTCCGTCCAACAACTACTTAGTGTACAGCATGAACATGTTGGACATTTAATACAAGAACTTTCAAATAACACATAAAGGCTACTCCTATCTGAGTGACTCATAATGGGAGATAGTCGGCCGCATGAGTGTGCGCATGGGCGAATCCGCCATCAGTGGTATGTTGGAGTCTCTAAGCAGAGACCAGCAACATGCTGCTATCAACAAGTTCCTACAAGGGGAACTTGCAGTCGAACGACAGAAGATAGCCTTGCTACAGCAGCAAGGCTCTCATCAGTCGATGGGCGGGCTGACGCACATGCGTCGACCCGAAACCTTGAAGATTGACGTCTCAAGGTATTAGGGAGCCGATGAAGATTCCCTTTTGAGATGGTTCGTCGAGTTAGACGATGACATCAGGTACTGTCATTTCGAGTGTGACGAGATGCAAGTCACCTTCGCCTGTCAAATTTGACGGGACTAGCAAATACTTGGGCCTTAGCGCTCAAGCTTCACGACCTAAACGTGTTTGAGTCGTCGGAGATCTTGAAGTCCCGGCTTATAGAGACGTTTGAGCCGCCAAGAGCCGAGTATAGAGCACGCTTTGCACTCCTAAGACTAAAGCAAGGTAAGCGTGACGTGCACGCTTATGCACAGCACCTACGCTACCTTGCGAGTAGCGTTACGGAAAACCCTGTTGATGAGCACACGCTCATCAACGTGTTCATCTACGGCCTTGTGGATGGGCCGGTGAGGCCCTACATGTTCCGAGAGGACTTCCATACGCTTGAAAAAGCGGTAGCGTATGCGGAACAAGAAGACTTCAGCCTGAGACAGTCTCAGTCTAACTCGTCAAACTATCGTCCGACTAGACGACAGGAAATAGGGGTCCCGAACCAATGGACGTCTGTTACATCGAGAGAGAGAAGTCTCGCTCTCTGAGTCACAAGCGAACGGCAAGATGCCATCGCTGGCAGAATGTTGGTCACTGCGCTCATGAGTGTAGTGTCCTAAGCACCGCATCACGTCCAAAGAAAGGACGTGATGACAATTGCTGGCCAAGGAAAGGTCCAAGGCGTGGGCCCGACCATATCGCTAAGCTGCGACAGCAAGTCGGACCGCCAAAACACGGTCAGGGTCAGTAGGGGCGGAGCACCCTGCTGATTCAGCAACGTCAAGAGGATTTGCAAGACTCTTGACGAAGATTGCTCCCAACACACAGTCTCTGTGTGTTACTGACCCCAGTGATGAGGTGTCTCTCATCACTTTGAAGATTGAAGTGACAAGTGGGATGTCACTTCGCGCCCTAGTTGACTGTGGGGCGTCGAACAGTTTCATTCGATGCCAGTCTCTAGAAGATAATAGTCTCAACTGTGTTGAGCGAGATTTTCCTCCAACAAGGATGACGGTGTGACTTACTACAGGCGCATCCGTAACAGTGAACAAACGTGTAGTGGGAATCCACTACACGCTAAAAGAAAAGCAGTACGATGATGACTTCATCGTACTAGATTTGGATGATAAATTTGGTGTCATCCTTGGTCTGCCATGGCTTGGAAAATGACAGCCATGGATCAGCTGGCAGCATCGATCCGTGAAGATGCCTGCCGTTTGTTCATTGGATGGACATCTGATGAACGTCTTGGAGCGTCCACAAGCATGTGGATGTACTACGAGAGTGAGTGCGATGGCCTCACTTGTGGTACGGTCGTTTGTACGATTGCAGAAGATCACAGTGTAGAAGGCCACTACACTGTGAAAGCCAGCTTCCGGCACCTGTGTAGAGACACAGGCTGCGCCGAAGGCTCACCACTCGAAGAGATCGAGTAGACTGGAAAACGGATGCACGCCAAGAAGGGTGCATCCAAGAAGAGAGATTAGTATTGTTCAGGATGGACAACACGTTGAAGCGAGATCGACTATCAGATAGTCGATCGTAGAGCAAGCCCGCTCAACTGAAAGAGAGTCTATATGAGGACGTGACTGTGGTATTACGCCCACAGTCAGTACACGTACTGGAAGAAATTTTAGCGTTCCTGAGAGCAATAACTCCCGAGAGAGTTATGTTGAGGGTGTGGATCCCCAACCACCTGCGGATGTGTTTTTCCAGGAAAGCACCGAGCCAGTGGATGTCATGGTGAATGACGGATCAAGTGTAGGCGCTTATACACTTGATCTGATTTTTCCCCCGAAGTCAGCTTCGAAGGTAATCAAGTTGCCAATGCTACAATCTTAAAGATCCTTGCGAGATCTGCATGGTGACAAGATCAAGCAGATCTGCATACTCGTCACAGAGGACGAGTACGTCGCCGATGTTCGGTCGACACAAGTGTTTACAGAGAACAAACGGTTTTTCAGTAGATCATCAATGGACGAGAGTGTCCTCGATGAGAAGACCCGAATTGAGAGATACACGTCTCAATATTGGGAGTCTTTGAAGACAAATCCTTTGTATACAGATTTGGTTGAATTCAGGGATGTTTTCCCGGAATCCGTGCCATGCGAGCTACCCAAGGACAAAAGCACTCGGCATGAGACCGAACTGAAACCTGGTTCGAAATACTGTGTCATGAAGCAGTGGCCACTGCCTCGTGAACAGGTCACAGCGATCGACAACCTCTTTGCCGATCGTTTAGTGGCTGGTCATGTGAGGGAATCAACATCCCCACACAGCTCTCCGACCTTCTGTGTGCGAAAGAACACAGGGGGGGGTAGCGGATAGTGCACGCGTTCAACAAATTAAATGCTGCAACGGTACCGGATCAAACGCCGATACCGAGGAAGGACGTCATCATAGATGGTACGGCAAAGAGTACCATCTTTTCGTCCATGGATTTGATGGATGGATTCTATCAGATCCTCATGTGTGAACGGGATATCCCGTACACAGCAGTGATCACCCCCAGTGGTATGCTCTGGGAGTGGCTAGTGATGCCACAGGGGCTAAGTGACTCCCCCGCAACGTTTAACAAATGTGTTACAAATCTGTTGCGATCTGTGCGCGACTTCGCACCAAGTTACTTCGACGATGTCTTCGTTCATATCCGGGCTATGGATGGAAAGGCGGGCGTGGAGGCTCATGCAATCCACTTCCGGAAGGCTATTACACTTATGCGTGAGCATAAGTTGTTCGCGAACCTCAAGAAGTGTATATTCGCAGCGAACGAAATACCGCTTCTTGGCTGCATCGTGGGTAAACACGGCGTACGCCCTGATCCAGAAAAGATCAAGTCGATTAGCGACTGGCCTGTGCCAGCCAACGTCAAGGGACTTCGAAAGTTCCTTGGCTTGGCGGCGTGCTTGCACAAATACTCGCGCAACTATGCCGAGATGACCGTACATCTCTCTCGTCTGCTAAAGAAAAACGAGAGGTGGTCATGGAGTGCTGAGTTTCAGCACTCTTTTGAAGGCATCAAGAAAAGCTTGGTGCCATCGCCTGTGTTGGCGATTGCAGACCAGGTCAGACAATTCCGTGTGGTCTGTGACGCCAGCAATTTTGCAATCGGCTGCGCGTTAATGCAGTACGACTGAGACGGCGTTGAGCGCGTCGTCTGTTATCAATCGCGTCAGCTGCAAGCAGCTGAGCGAAATTATCCGTGCATGACAAGGAACTCCTTGCCATGAAATATGCAATGGCTAAGTTTCGAGTATATCTCTTAGGAGATAGGCCCTTCACCGTTTATACCGAACATGCGTCATTACGCACGGCCGTAAACAGTCCACACCTCTCGCAACGAATGGCAAGAAGGCTGTATTTCTTCGCAGAGTACAATTTCTCCGTCGAGTATGAACCAGGACGACTTAATGTCGTCGCTGATGCTCTTTCGCGTCGGCCCGATTTCAATCCGACTGCTCAACACAACAGTAGGGGTGATCCCATTGTTGCTGCACTATCACTAAGTGTTCCTTCATCGAATCTTCTCGACGAAGTGCGAAAAGCATACGCAGAAAAAGAGTCTATTCTGCGTTTGATGGATTATGTAGCCGATCAATGCAGTCAAGCTTTGCAAAGCTTGTCGTCTTAATACCGCTCTTCAACCGAACGGTATTCTGTTCGTGATGGACTGCTGTACTATACAGCAGTCAACGGCAATACACCTCGTGTTGTCGTTCCAGCTCATAATGATTTGCGATTGCGCATCATGTACGAGTGTCACGATGCCTCAACAAGTGGGCATCGCGGTAGAGAAAATAATTACCTCACGGTGAGTCGTGACTTCTTCTGGCCCCGCCAGTGTGTGTTTGTGCGCAAGTACATTCGCGCTTGCAAAGTTTGCCATCGGGTGAAGCCTGGTCCTTCATTCCGTGCCCCCTTGCAGCCTGTTCCGATTCCGGCAGAGTGTTGGCAGTCCGTATCGATGGAATCCGTCGTCGGGTTTCTCAAAGACGCTCACAAGAATACTGGGATTCTTGTGTTTGTTGATCGGTTCAGAAAGTTGGTACATCTTGTTGATGTACCAGAGTCAATCACAGCACAGGGATGTGCTCGTGTCTTCAACGATGCTATCTTCCGACTTCACGGGTATCCTGTGAACTCGTGTCTGATAGGAACCTCCGCTTCACTGCGGAGTTTCGGCAATACGTGTTCCGTTCACTAGGAACACGTTTGAAGATGTCAGCTTCTGACCATCCAGAAACAGATGGTCAGACGGAACGCGTCAACCACGTCCTAGAAGAGATACTTCGAGGGTATGACCACTCGGTTACGAGCTTCTTGCCGATGGCGGAAATCGCCATTAACAACTCGTTGCACGCGTCGACAACAGCAAACACCTTTCTTCGTGAATGGCCTACGCCATCCACGTTAATCCGCCTTCTTAGAGTGTGACTCTAGTTTAACGAGGGGGTGGACTCGCTCGAACAACAACCAAGATGGTTCTTGTACATCACCCGTCGACAATGGTGTCGACATGATGGATGCCGATGTTGATGCGATCGATATCGATGATAAACATGACGACGATGCTGGCACATTCAGCATCGCCAATGACTGCCAAAGTGAGGCCGATGACACCCTCACTGGCGAAGACAACATTCTTTCAGCAGTGCACACGAAGCGCACTGCTGTTAACAAGGATGAATCAGCACAGGAATTTCTGTTGACTCGCGAAGCGGTTGTCCGCTCGTTCAAGACTCTATTGCGGATGCACTAGACAGATAGAAGAGAAACGCAGACAAACATGGAAGAGCGAATGTTCTTTCATTTGATGAAGGAGACCTAGTTTTACTGTCTACAGTAAACTTACCGAAACACGCAGTGACAAACGTGGGCAGCAGGAAATTGCTGCCCAAGTACATTGGTCCATTTCGTGTGTTGCGCCGAATGGGCAACACATACACGAATAAACTGTCCCGTAAGATGCGCACGCATCCTGCGTTTTACGCTGGTCGCCTCCGCCCGTACTATCAGTATGAGTCCGTTTCGATATGAGAAGAACACCTCCGTGGTCGAGAGCCGATACCAACTTCGAGTGGTCCCGTTTCAACGAACCAGTCTGGTCGACTATCGAAGCGACCTATTCACGCAGCTCAGCGATGTCACGAAGAGCTGCAGACAGCTCGTCATGAAGAGAACGAGTCGTACGTTCGTTCTCAAGTTGCGCAAACGCAAAACGGCACGATCGTCCGAACGATCGTGCGTTAGGGAATTACAATAATTCCTCACAAGATCCTCAAGCCCATATCGCCTAGATCTTTCATTAGCCAGGTCATCTTGCAACTGTTCCGTTAGACGGTTAAGCCCTTGAACATCAACTTGATCCGACCCTCGAGCCGGATCAGGTGTTCCCGCCGCCACCACATCCTTGGGTGGACCTAAGCGGTGGTCAAAGCTTCCCAGTGGAGTTTATTTTGAACCACCGCCGCGTAAAGGGCGTCTGGACGAGTTACCTCGTCCTCCGGCGTGGCTATCCACCGGCGTGGGACAGCTGGGAACCTCGTGCCCAGCTGATTGTTGACGTCCTTGGTCTCGTCGAGCAGTACGACGAGACCCACTCGCTGCGTTTGAAGAAGGGCCTTCGGAATATGACCTCCCTGAACGCGAGTACAGGGATTGCAAGGTGTCAATACCTTCGGTCATCTCGGAAGAGATGCGCGCCCTCCAGTAGGGATCATTAGGGAGGAAGGCCTCCCTAGGGCACGGCTCGAATTGTACAGGCAACCTGGACACGAATCACCCCACGAGAGACAAGGTAATCCTGCCTCTCTTGAAAGCCGGTGCAACTTGTATCGCGCCCCGACTGGGTTGCGTTTCTCAAACCTGATGCGAGCTGCATCAAGTTTGGCGAGCCAAGCATCACGGCTAATACACTCGATGTTGTGGATGAGGGCATTCCATCCCTGTACCAAGGCTTTTCCGTCTCGAGCACGGCTGCTACTATACCACCGGTGCTTGAAAAACGCATCGGTGAAGAATTCTTTCGCAGCACGGATAGTTTCCGTGCTGGAATCAGGTGGGCAAATCTTCCTGCAATAGAACAAAGGGATTCGATCCCGTTCGGTAGTCGTGCCGGCCAACCGGTCCAACTCTCTGGATGGCAGCATTCACAGGGACCCCACTCGGGGAGCGTGGCGCAGAGCATTTCGGTCTTTGGCCTCTTGATTGGTGTCAGCATGAGCACTGACACCAGTGATAGCTCGATCCCTCGAATTACTTCGCTCTAGGTGATGTATAGGAGCATTAGCACCATTCCCATGCGTTCTATCGCTGGATGGACTTGTGTGAGGCGGAGATTCGTCGAAATAATCACTCGGTCACAAGATCTTAGACGTGATACCGCCGCGTTGACCATAGCCAGTCAACCTGGCTCTTGCAGTGTCCGTCTCGGGTGATCCGGAGACGCGAAGAGTCGCCTTCGATTCAGATGCATCATCCGACTCGCCAGAATAGATATGCTCTATCTCAGACTCATCTTGATTACGACTCGTGGTACCCGCTGCAGACGCAACGGATATACCTGTCGCACATGGTGACTCACCACGTGGATCGTTCACAACAACAGGTGACGAATTCAACTGCTTCAACTGCTGCTGAGGTGTGAGAGGCAATTTCCGCGTCTGTACGCATGCATGCAGCCGTATTTCTTGCTGCTGCAGTAGCAGCTCGCGTAGTTCTCGAAATCATGCGTTAGATTCGAACATGAAAGGAATTTGATCAACAAGTGCTCCCTTTCCCAGAGTGAACCAACGGTGGTCAACCTGTCTCAATCAGTTCTCATTCAATCAACGGGTGATTGATGGTTAAGGGGGGGCGATGTAACGGGGTATCCCGTTACATGAGGCTGACACCAAACGGTGTCAATCGGGAGATTGTCAAGCCTGAGAATTCTCTACCAACATTATCCCCTTTTAAATCATTTTATGCGCTGCTCCAAGATTGGTTGATAAAAGACATATCACCATAGTTTACCACCAATCGCTGCTAGACGAGCGCAATGAATGGTGAGCAAGTTGTCGTTATACGACGACGTAGTTTAAAATAGTTAGATAAAGATTGAAGTTATGTTGATAGCTTAACTATCCCAAAAACAGTTCTCTTTTTACCTTAATTTGGACGAGTCCCTTAAGTACATTAGCTTCCTCTGCACGCACTAGTGTACGTGAAGTTTCGTGGCACCTAGACAGAAGGTGCCCCGTTGCAAAATAGTTTTTGGAACGAATATATCAAGTTAAAGAGTCACTTAGTATTATGGAACTCGGGTGGACTCTACGAGCTAACAGCTCAGCTACTGTAGCTCTAAGGAGATACATACACAATGTGCAAAAGCGTAATACCATAGTCTAAAGACTCGCTAACCCACGACGGTTCCAATGAACTTTCAAACGCAAGATGCGAAAGGAGGGGAAGTCTAGGGACTTCTGCTCAAAATGAGAACTGGACTTTATTTAGATTTTACATCAAGGAAAATCCTACTTAACGTACTCTGCATTTTCCCAAATACAAACATTAGTATTCGAACTAAATGGATGGTTGCCACATCACTCAGGCATCAGATGATGACGGTACAAAGTACGTACACGGTAAGTACCGCAAACCCGGGAAGATCGATCAATCGATATTCTCTTGCTGGTATAAATCTAAAGTCACACACAGTCATTCATATCATTATCGGGAGGTCTTTGACCAATTTATCCAAAGGCTAGTGTGACCTCGTTACACCCTCCCCCACCAGACTGACGTTGTCACAAATGTCCCTCGGCTCATTCTCCAATTAAGACTTGTTACAAAGTAACGCACTCACATGGACCGACCTGGGCACCTCCTGGAAGATAAGGCTCTAGCCAATTTCCTTGGTCTCGAGGATGTGGGCTTTGACAGTGGTAATGATATCAAAGTCGAGGGGGAGGAGCGATCCAAACCCAGCACACCTGTGCGTGGGGATATTCCCCATCCGACACCTAATCCGTTCCCCGAACGTAGTGCCACGACTGCGCTAACAGCGCTGGGAGCAATGTCCCCCATGGATACATCCGGCATCACTAACCCGCTTGACGAGGAGCAACAACGCATGCTTGATCAAGCAGCAAGCGCACGGAGCAAGTCAGAAGTTCAGACAACGTTGCAACGACACAGTGAATATACGTTCACTCCACCTGGCGTGGAAGTACTCATTCTTCAAGCGTCACGCCATACTTTGGCAACATGGGCTACCGCCCCGAGACAAAAACGCCCACTGAGCTCGAATGCCTCAAGGCTCTTCGAGAGAAGTGCTTGGAACCTACTTTGATGACTATGAGTCAATACAGAGAACGGCTGCAAAGCAGGCCCAAGGAACACCGGCTTAACGAATTAGGGGTTAACCCATCATTAAGTCCGAAGATGGGGACGGAACTGCGGATGGCAATATGTTCATCCGCTGAGTGCATGGCGTTCGACGCCTCAGTAGCATGCACGCGCTACGCGAAAGTGCCAGTGTGGCAGACGTTCGTCTAGAGCGAAAGATTCGCTATGACTTCGCGAAGTTAAAGGCCAGAGGCCGTCTGCGGGGAGTATTACGCTCCCGCTAATCTTCGGCTACCTCTGCAGCCGCGAGTTCACGTCAATCTTTTGACACGAAATCTCCCGCTCTCACTACGATAAATGAGAAGCCTCAAGCTCGTTAATACGAGCTCGGCCGTGGCGCTCAAAAACTTCAACGGCGTATGGGCAGTCTTGCCGAAGGTGAATCTCATACTACCATGAGCTTTTAGACTCAGGGTACCCACACTACTTCACCAGATATTGGTAGTGACCATGACGACGACGCCGTTGAATTACCCGCTCCACATGGAGCTTAAAGTTCTTGCTTATCAGGCAACGCCGGCGGTGTTCGGAGTATCGGCTGAAAGCCATGCTGCGTTGGTTAAGGAAGTGGAGGATCTCCGTGAGACTTTGGGTCAGACTCATAAAACCCTGGACGAAGCCCTTCTTTATCTCGTCTGGCGACGATGAAAGGCGATCGCGCCCGTCTTCAGATGAAGGAGTCACGTCAGACTCGTGTCAAGGCGCAACTTGATCTCTGAATTCGGATGCAACATCCTGTGGCACCGCTAATGTACGCGGCGCAAGCGCCTTCAAGTCAACATGGGACGGGTCCCGGTGTGACTTAAGCAGGCCGACATAAATACGGGATGTGTACGCCGTTTGCGCGGCAAGTTGAGCGTATACGTAAGGCCCTTCTTGGCCATGATCGTAAAAGGTCCAATGCAGCTCGGACGCAACTTCGCTTTAAAGTAGCTGAAACTAAATTTAGATATAGATTCATAGCTTTTAGCAAGACTTTGTCTCCGACCCCATAACATTCAATACAATTCCTGCCTTTGGCATCTGCTTCTTCCTTTTTTAGCTTGGCTATCAGCCATTGCATCTCGCACGTGTCGTAAGACATTAGACCTTGTTGAAAGGAGCTCACCTACCTGTTTTTGAACAGTGGCAGGGCTGATATCAGCAAGCCGATAAGAAATCCCTCCCCCACCAAGCCCGAAACCACGGAGTGGTAGCGTCAATGGGACACGCGGATGGGTGAGGCCGTTAACATAGAATGGGGTGTGGCCAGTCGAGGCGTGGACCGAATTGTTCATGGCAACTTCGATCATTGGAAGCATAAAGCTCCAACGCCGAGGCGAATCTGCGCACACGCTGCGCAAAATGTCACAAATGACACATTTGACGCGTTTAGTTTGACCATCGGTCTGCGGATGATCCGCGGTGAACATGTCCAATGTGGAGCCGAGCACCTTGAAGATGGACTTCCAAATATTCCCTGTAAAGCGATGATCGCGATCTGAAACAATTGCCAAAGGCAAAACGTGTCGACAAATCACGCGATCGATAAAAACGTGTGCTGTACGTTCACCATCAATCGAAGCCGGCACAACCGCTAAATGAGTCACTTCACTCAAACGGCCAACAAAGACCACAATAATAGTGTCGCCGTCCAAATCTGTTGGCAAACCAAACACAAAGTTCATACGGATGGATTCCCAACCACCCATGGGTATAGGCAAATTCTCCAAAGGCGCAGCCGCATGAGCGGAGTGTTTGATCCGTTGACACGTTTCACACGTACGCACATATGTGCTCACCCATTCATATAATTTGGGTCACCAGCAGTGTTGGCTGACCGAGCCTTGGGTATTCTTTTGACCGAGATGACCGCTTAAAGCTTTATCGTGCGCATCAAATAAGAAACAATGCTTCAATTCCTCATCATGAGGTACGACGATGCGCGGAGAATCCGCCGCATCCGTGCTACAGCACAAGAGGCCGTGATCGAAAGAAAATCTATGTATCCCTGCACGCGAGCGTGCCGACAAAATAAATTCCGAGTCTTTAAACTCATCACAACTGAGTGTGCGTAACAACGCGACACACTGATCATCCTTGGCATAAGCCGCACGGATTAAATTAGGGATAGAAGACGACAGAGTCGTAACATGAGCAAGATCACAAGCCGGCCTGCGTAGTAACGCGTCGGCCAAAGCATTTTGCTTCTTTGGTTTATACTTCATTTCGAAGTTCCACTCAGCGAATAACGAAAGCCAACGGGCCAAATGTTGCGAGAGATGAGGCGACTGGGTCGCAGTGCACAACGACGCATGATCCATGTAGATTACAAACGGCTTGGAGCCAAGTAGATGTTTTTTGAACTTGACAAGAGCATACTTCATTGCAAGTAACTCTTTTTCATGAACTGTATAGTTCTTTTGAGCAGCTTTTAGCTGGCGAGACTCATACGCAATGACGCGCTCATTTCCATCTACATCAGTTTGCAACAATGCACTGCCAATGGCGAAAATAAGATGCGTCACAGACGACAGAAAAAGGTCTCTCCGGGTTAGGCAAAGTCGAAATTGGAGCCTGAAGGAGAATCTCCTTAACAGCTTAATAAGCTTGTGCCTGGACTGTGTCCCAACCCAAAACTGCGTCCTTCTTTAAAAGTTCGGTTAGCAGCCGTGCCATGTCAGCATAGTTTGCACTATACTTGTGTAAGTAATTGGCTACACTAAGCCATTTACGCAAGTCTGTTGGGTTAGACGGAATCGGCCAATCCACAACGGATTCGATTTTAGCGAGATTTGCCCTAGGCCACGCTTTCCAATAAAGAACCCTAAAAGAGGGATTTCATCAGCACCAAAAGTGCATTTAGATGCATTTGCATACAACTTGTCTGTGCGCATGCACCCGAGAACTTCTCGTAAATGGTCACTGTGATTTTCCACATCTGATCTTCCTCGTTCTGCACGGCTATGGAAAATGATGTCATCGAAATAGCTTTGTGCACGATCTCTGTGAGGGCGAAAAAAATGTTTTTAGCGAGACAATTGAAGGTTGCGGGGTGCCTGAGGCGCAACAAGCCACTCCCAAGCATGTCACTCGGTGTGCTAACCGCTGTGAGCGGGATATCACTCGCTCGCATGAGCAGTAGGTAATAATCAACGACTAAGTCGAGTGCGCTAAACATGGTGCAACCCACCATAGCGTTCTAAAGAACATCCTTTCTTTGATTAGGTGTCTGCGTAGGTGTAGTGGCCGCTTTGAGCTTGTTATAAGCGTGCACAATACGCCCCTTTTATTGGGCTTTCTGACACAAAATGTCGGTGTCGAGTGTGGAGATTTTCCCTCTTGCACCATGCCTGCCGCATGCCTTGCACGGAAGAACTCGTCAATGACGTCAAACTGTTCCTTAGGCAATGTCCATTGGCGTGTAGCTCAATATTTGGTCCCAGGGACTAGGTCAATTTCATGGCGCACACCTCTGTCGGGAGGCAGAGTGGATGGTATATCATGATACACCACGTCCTAAAATTCCTTTACCAAAAGACAAATGGGATCCGAAGGATCCTTCAAGGTAGCAGATCCACTGCGAGCACTGAGTGCAACTTTAATGTCCTCAAGTTATGTCTCATCTACAAGGGATGACGAGTTCAGCTTAATCTCAGGTCTAAGGACCACCATATCGGACAAAGCACCAGCCTTTAAGGCTTGATAAAATTCTTCTACAGACATTTCGTCTAGCTCTAGCAGAGCATATATCGATGGGAGGGCCTCGATGCCAACTTCTTCATTAATCGCACCCGACACCCCATTGACTAATGTGTACAACTGTTCACTAGTGTCCTTCTGGGTTATGGCAAAAGCCTTCCTTTTCACAGCCGCCATCTGGCGTCGCTGTCGTCTCTGTATAGAAACTGAACACGTCAACACGTTAGAAACATTCGGTTTCACGAGGTGAAAATTATCTTCAACCTCGACCTGCTCTCTTTGAGAGCCAATTTTATTACCGACATTTTTTAAGTGTGGTGCCCTCACGGCCGACCTCACTCTGTGGATTTATACGTGCCACTACACTCGCATCTGTTGAGCATAGATTTTTATGCCTTGGCGCATCGCCAACAATGTCATTACCGACATTTAGTGGAATGCCATCACGGCCGACCTCACTCTATGAATGTTCACGTGCCACTCCACATACATACGTTGATCATAGCTCTTGATGCCTTAACGAATCGCCAACAATGTCATCACGGACAATTAGTGGGGTGCCATCACGGCCGACCTCAATCTGTGGATGTTTACGTGCCACTCCGCGCGCATCACAGGGATCACACCCAGGATGACTCGGCCTCAAGCCATGAATGCTTCCAGCATTCAGTGATTCACTGTCATTGCTAGTGTCACTTTACTAATACGTGAAGTTTCACTAATGTCAATGACATCAGAGTTAACTATCTCAAACACTCCAATGTCAAGTACACTGACAGACTTTGTCCGTGGCGCGCGCCGATAGCGCTTCTGTTGCCTAGCAAAGGGGGTTTCGTGACTCTCCAAACATTCACTAGGAACGTTGCGCGTTGCGCCTAAGGTCTTCAACCTCAAATCAACCCATGGCTCGTGGCGTTTAAGCCAAGCCATGCCAAGCATGCGATCAAATCTCGAGTCCAAACCCAGGAAAAGACAGCGTTAGGTAATATCGGAATTTAAAAGTTTCACACCTAAGTTCAACGGAACTTTAGGAACGGTGACACGAATACCTGTCGCTAAGCGAACAGTGATAACATCACCCTCATGCGCTTTCACCGCCTCAGCGTATTGCTGACATCCTTCTAGGGACTGGCGTCGAGCATAGTTTCATGACGCTCCAGAGTCAATTAATATTGGCTGCGGCTCCTGAAAGCCCTTAATTGTAGCCGAGACCACTAACATCCCTGGCTTATACTCACGTATCGTGGAAATTTCCACGAGATCGTCTGGGGCTAAGACCTATCTATCTCTACCATCTGAAGATTCGGCAGAACCTAGTTCCTCCCCATTAGGGCGCTTCGCGCCTACTGGGAGTTGCCGTTTTACCGCTCCGTACCACTTAGGGGCTAGATGGCGGATTGCGGCTCCGCCGACTTTGACGCTGCTTCCGCAGTGGGCACTGAGGACGCAAGTGCTTGGTGCTCCCGTTCATGTTACATCAACGGACATTAAGTTGCTAATCAACAGCCAGGAGATCTCTCTCTTCTTCTTCAGCATGGCGGAAATAAATGGGCTCAACCCATCAATTGATCTTTGAGTATGACCATGAGCGCCATAGCGAGCGGCTTTAAAGTTGAACTCATCACTCAACGCTATGTCTAAAGCCTCCTTATACGTTGAGGGGTGGACGCGAAAGAATTCCGTCCTCGCTATCCTCGTGCGAAGGCCCTCCATATAAATGGTGACACTGACTTGCTCTGGAAGAGGATCCAGCTGCATAGCAGCTATGAGAGCCGTGAGGCCTGATTCAACAAACTTGATGCAGCTCGCATCAGGTTTGAGAAACGCAACCCAGTCGGGGCGCAACACAAGTTGCACCGGCTGTCACGAGAGGCAGGATTACCTTGTCTCTCGTGGGGCGATTCGTGTCCAGGTTGCCTGTACAACTCGAGCCGTGTCCTAGGGAGGCCTTCCTCCCTAATGATCCCTACTGGAGGGCGCGCATCTCTTCCGAGATGACCGAAGGTATTGACACCTTGCAATCCCTGTACTCGCGTTCAGGGAGGTCATATTCCGAAGGCCCTTCTTCAAACGCAGCGAGTGGGTCTCGTCGTACTGCTCGACGAGACCAAGGACGTCAACAATCAGCTGGGCACGAGGTTCCCAGCTGTCCCACGCCGGTGGATAGCCACGCCGGAGGACGAGGTAACTCGTCCAGACGCCCTTTACGCGGCGGTGGTTCAAAATAAACTCCACTGGGAAGCTTTGACCACCGCTTAGGTCCACCCAAGGATGTGGTGGCGGCGGGAACACCTGATCCGGCTCGAGGGTCGGATCAAGTTGATGTTCAAGGGCTTAACCGTCTAACGGAACAGTTGCAAGATGACCTGGCTAATGAAAGATCTCGGCGTTATGGGCTTGAGGATCTTGTGAGGAATTATTGTAATTCCCTAACGCACGATCGTTCGGACGATCGTGCCGTTTTGCGTTTGCGCAACTTGAGAACGAACGTTCGACTCGTTCTCTTCGTGACGAGCTGGCTGCAGCTCGTCGAGCCATCGCTGAGCTGTCTGCAGCTCGTCGTGACATCTCTGAGCTGCGTGAACTGGTCGCTTCGCTAGACGATTAGACTGGTTAGTTGAAACGGGACCACTTGAAGGTGGTCTTGGCTCTCGACCACGAAGGTGTTCTTCTCATTTCGAAACGGGCTCGTCCATGACCACCTCTCGTTTTTCTTTAGCAGACGAGAGAGATGTACGGTCATCTCGGCATAGTTGCGCGAGTATTTGTGCAAGCACGCCGCCAAGCCAAGGAACTTTCGAAGTCCCTTGACGTCGGCTGGCACAGGCCAGTCGCTAATCGACTTGATCTTTTCTGGATCAGGGCGTACGCCGTGTTTACCCACGATGCAGCCAAGAAGCGGTATTTCGTTCGCTGCGAATATACACTTCTTGAGGTTCGCGAACAACTTATGCTCACGCATAAGTGTAATAGCCTTCCGGAAGTGGATTGCATGAGCCTCCACGCCCGCCTTTCCATCCATAGCCCGGATATGAACGAAGACATCGTCGAAGTAACTCGGTGCGAAGTCGCGCACAGATCGCAACAGATTTGTAACACATCGGTTGAACGTTGAGGGGGAGTCACTTAGCCCCTGTGGCATCACTAGCCACTCCCAGAGCATGCCACTGGGGGTGATCACTGCTGTGTACGGGGATCTCCCGTTCGCGCATGAGGATCTGATAGAATCCATCCATCAGATCCATGGACGAAAAGATGGTACTCTTTGCCGTACCATCTATGATGACGTCCTTCCTCGGTATCGACGTTTGAGCCGGTACCGTTGCAGCATTCAATTTGTTGAACGCGTGCACTATCCGCTACCCCCCCTGTGTTCTTTCGCACACAGAAGGTCGGAGAGTTGTGTGGGGATGTTGATTCCCTCACATGACCAGCCACTAAACGATCGGCAAAGAGGTTGTCGATCGCTGTGACCTGTTCACGAGGCAGTGGCCACTGCTTCATGACACAGTATTTTGAACCAGGTTTCAGTTCGGTCTCATGCCGAGTGCTTTTGTCCTTGGGTAGCTCGCATGGCACGGATTCCGGGAAAACATCCCTGAATTCAACCAAATCTGTATACAAAGGATTTGTCTTCAAAGACTCCCAATATTGAGACGTGTATCTCTCAATTCGGGTCTTCTCATCGAGGACACTCTCGTCCATTGATGATCTACTGTGAGCCCGTTTGCTCTCTGTAAACACTTGTGTCGACCGAGCATCGGCGACGTACTCGTCCTCTGTGACGAGTATGCAGATCTGCTTGATCTTGTCACCACGCAGATCTCGCAAGGATCTTTGAGATTGTAGCATTGGCAACTTGATTACCTTCGAAGCTGACTTCGGGGGGAAAATCAGATCAAGTGTATAAGCGCCTACACTTGATCCGTCATTCACCATGACATCCACTGGCTCGGTGCTTTCCTGGAAAAACACATCCGCAGGTGGTTGGGGATCCACACCCTCAACATAACTCTCTCGGGAGTTATTGCTCTCAGGAAGGCTAAAATTTCTTCCAGTACGTGTACTGACTGTGGGCGTAATACCACAGTCACGTCCTCATATAGACTCTCTTTCAGTTGAGCGGGCTTGCTCTACGATCGACTATCTGATAGTCGATCTCGCTTCAACGTGTTGTCCATCCTGAACAATACTAATCTCTCTTCTTGGATGCACCCTTCTTGGCGTGCATCCGTTTTCCAGTCTACTCGATCTCTTCGAGTGGTGAGCCTTCGGCGCAGCCTGTGTCTCTACACAGGTGCCGGAAGCTGGCTTTCACAGTGTAGTGGCCTTCTACACTGTGATCTTCTGCAATCGTACAAACGACCGTACCACAAGTGAGGCCATCGCACTGACTCTCGTAGTACATCCACATGCTTGTGGACGCTCCAAGACGTTCATCAGATGTCCATCCAATGAACAAACGGCAGGCATCTTCACGGATCGATGCTGCCAGCTGATCCATGGCTGTCATTTTCCAAGCCATGGCAGACCAAGGATGACACCAAATTTGTCATCCAAATCTAGTACGATGAAGTCATCATCGTACTGCTTTTCTTTTAGCGTGTAGTGGATTCCCACTACACGTTTGTTCACTGTTACGGATGCGCCTGTAGTAAGTCACACCGTCATCCTCGTTGGAGGGAAATCTCGCTCAACATAGTTGAGACTATTATCTTCTAGCGACTGGCATCGAATGAAACTGTTCGACGCCCCACAGTCAACTAGGGCGCGAAGTGACATCCCACTTGTCACTTCAATCTTCAAAGTGATGAGAGACACCTCATCACTGGGGTCAGTAACACACAGAGACTGTGTGTTGGGAGCAATCTTCGTCAAGAGTCTTGCAAATCCTCTTGACGTTGCTGAATCAGCAGGGTGCTCCGCCCCTACTGACCCTGACCGTGTTTTGGCGGTCCGACTTGCTGTCGCAGCTTAGCGATATGGTCGGGCCCACGCCTTGGACCTTTCCTTGGCCAGCAATTGTCATCACGTCCTTTCTTTGGACGTGATGCGGTGCTTAGGACACTACACTCATGAGCGCAGTGACCAACATTCTGCCAGCGATGGCATCTTGCCGTTCGCTTGTGACTCAGAGAGCGAGATTTCTCTCTCTCGATGTAACAGACGTCCATTGGTTCGGGACCCCTATTTCCTGTCGTCTAGTCGGACGATAGTTTGACGAGTTAGACTGAGACTGTCTCAGGCTGAAGTCTTCTTGTTCCGCATACGCTACCGCTTTTTCAAGCGTATGGAAGTCCTCTCGGAACATGTAGGGCCTCACCGGCCCATCCACAAGGCCGTAGATGAACACGTTGATGAGCGTGTGCTCATCAACAGGGTTTTCTGTAACGCTACTCGCAAGGTAGCGTAGGTGCTGTGCATAAGCGTGCACGTCACGCTTACCTTGCTTTAGTCTTAGGAGTGCAAAGCGTGCTCTATACTCGGCTCTTGGCGGCTCAAACGTCTCTATAAGCCGGGACTTCAAGATTTCCGACGACTCAAACACGTTTGGGTCGTGAAGCTTGGGCGCTAAGGCCCAAGTATTTGCTCGTCCCGTCAAATTTGACAGGTGAAGGAGACTTGCACCTCGTCACACTCGATAGGATAGGCCCTGATATCATCGTCTAACTCGACGAACCATCTCAAAAGGGAATCTTCATCGGCTCCCTAATACCTTGAGACGTCAATCTTCAAGGTTCCGGGTCGACGCGTGCGCGTCGATCCACCCAGTTACTGATGAGAGCCTTGCTGCTGTGGCAAGTCTATCTTCTGTCTTTCGGCAGCAAGTTTATCGTGTAGGAACTCGTTATTATCGGCCTGTTGCTGGTCTCTGCTTTAAGATGTGGCGGATTAAGTCGTCAAACCGTTTGACGAGACCCCAAACCACTTACTGCGCCGAACTGCCGACTTTCAGAGGGGGGTTATCCGATGCCGCTTGTGGAAGTCTATTCACCTTGTGTACCCGAAGGCTTGGCGGGTTTAACTCTTCGGAGGACTTGATGATGTAGACGTCAACTTTATTGAAGTTAGACCTGGTAGGGCTTCGAGAGAATATGCTTCAATAGGGGGTCCGATGAAGGCGGCCACTCGGACGACTTGGTTGAGAGTGGGCTTACATGATAATCAGTTGGCTCAGGTGCTGGTGGCGCCTGGTTTTTGTTTGACTGAGATATGTTAACCGCCTGGCCCTTATTTGTCTTCTTCTTTACCACCAGGGTACGAAGACCGCTTACTCCAGCGATTTTGTGTTGAGGGGGGGCTACTCCACGAAACCACAGGCCAATGCATTTTCTGGAATTCTAGTTACAGTTGCGTCTTCAGGACACTAATTTATTCGACGGTTGAGACAAACAGATCCCTTGCCCGGAACAGGTTGGTAGACTTACAAGTTTCTTAGCGCACGACACGTCGTGCTACTTAGATCGCGAATAGGTTAGTATTAAATGTTGGCCTATCCCATTAAATCCTTTACAACATCCTTGCCTTGCACCTGGGATCGCTATGATGAGTGGGCCAGGAGCCACTAGACCTTGAGAGTCCAAGTCGACCTATGGGTGACCACATTGGCCGAATGGGTGGCCAGTTCGGCCTACGGGTGACGGGGTTGGCCGATTGGTGGCTAGGTCGGTCTACGGTGACCAGGTTGGCCGATGGGTGACTAGGATAGCCTACGAGTGACCGGGGCCCACCTTGGGCGACCGGTCCGTCCGTCGAATGGTTAAGAACGATCCATATAGGTACCGTTTAAGTAGCACCGCTTTTCGGTTTACCCCACTAGCAGTAACTTTAACCGCTTGTCACGGTTGGACTCAACGGCCGCTCCTTACATATGACCCCCAGGTCTCCGATTCCTATCCCGGCCCGTGGTTCCATGTAAGTCCGGCTAATCGTCCCTTACGTTCATCTTTTACGAGTTCTAGCTTCACCGAACTGAAACTACTATTTAACTAGTGAGGTTTTAGTAGTCACCCACAGTATCCTGTTCGTGTGAAAATAAAATCGCGCATTGTTTAGGGTGCAACTGTAAGTGACTTTCAAAATATGCTTGAACTCACATCAGTCCGAAGATTGCAACACCGCTGCTGAAATAAAGAGTTGCTGGCGTAGTCGTGGGCGTGCTTTGGTGCTCGTTTGATTTCTCAAGCTATTCATCTCATGTATGGATATCTGTACGTAATTTACGAGCGCAGCTGTTCCCGAAGCCAATCAGAAGATACTGTCTCTACAGTGTGCACTATGATAGCGAACCGGAAGGGCGTTTCAAGAGCAAATCAAGTAAGAAAATTTTTCTCCAAACGACCAGCCCTAGTAAAATTTAAGACTGTAGTAAACTTGATAATGAAAAAAAGGTGGTGTGTAACGGAAATACTCTAGCTCCTCAGTCAGAGGAAGACTTTTGGACGAGTAGAGTTTTTGGTACGTCAAGCTAAGCGGGTATTAACTTATAGCATCTCAAGTTACAGACTTAGTGAGACTAAGCTTTCAGTGTATGTACGATTTCTCAAACTTATGGCTCTGGTTCAGGGAGATACGACTCCAAGGAATCATGTGGCATGCCAAAGAGTACTTAGCCTTGATTCAGGCACTTCCATCTTACGATAAAAGAAGCCTTCGCAAGACACGTGTCTGAATCTGAATAAAAAGGGAACTGAATGTTTCTACTGATATAGCGAAAACATTCCTTACTTGTTTTTTTAACGTCAAAGCTATGCGACCTGTTCGAATTGTCCTCATCGTATTTATTCTTGTGTACCACACCAAAACTACGTCGCCTTTATGAAGACCCTGTTTCGATAAATATTCTCTTACCATAATCGATAGGGTACGGTATCTTTGCTTCGTGTACGTGGTACAATAAGGATGTTTAATCATCAACACGGATATCTTTGTGTGCGAACCACACCATTGTGCCTGGTTATCACAACTCTTTGTGTAATAACAATGAATTCTACCTTACCAAAAAAAGATCTTCTGCATCGATTTCTTCACCTCTATCATTGCATTAGGTCGAAAAGATCAGATAACCTCATTGTTGATTTCACGAAACCTTGCGCTTCGATGGCGAAGTCTTCGCATTGCTTAATTTATTTACTAGAGATTATACGAGAAGAGAACATCGTCGAAGGTGGCAGTGCCACTGTTGTTGAAAAGAGTTAAACCACATGCCTTTCACGTCAGCGTCCTACGAGCCTTCTCGCACATCGTTAAACCCATTACGAATGAAGCACAGCTCACGAGCAAACATTGTTTCGTGCCTCAAACGCTTTTGACGATACTATAAAACCTAACGAGCTTGATGATCTACAGCAACGCTATTACAGAAAGAATTAAAGCGCTATACTTTTATCCTCGATTTCAATTATTGCCAAGGCGCATTCGGAATATCAATTCAAGACTTTATGCGTTGATGGGTAATTGCAAAAGTTCGCAAGACAGCCCTTGACAACTTGGTCCACAGAGCGCGAGGCTACGACGTCTGACGACGCTGCCGAACAAAATTCTCTCGTGTAAAGTTATATGACGCCCGGAGCGGCGTCGATCTCCAAGTAACAAAAAACAAAGTTCAATTCCCAAGCACGCGATGCCTCTTTACTGACGCAGAGAACGAACCCGGTCGTTTTAAACAAGGTGCGAGTGAGGCCGAGAATTACGGCACGTTCATTTGTTGGGTACATAGGGCACGTCGGTTGCCCAGCATGAGTGCCGGTCGAGCTAGTGCCTCCAAGGCCGACGTTCGTCTAAAGAACAAGATGCGCTATAAGATTTTTGAGGAAAAGTCGAAGATCACCTACGTTCGATGCATTACACGCAGTACGCAAACGCGTACGCTGGTTAATCACCCATGTTTCGACTGTGCAGACAGCCGCGGGTCACTCGATGTAGGTGACAGAGCCCTACACCATATCGTGTATTGGCAAAAGCGCCTATGGGTACAAGCTGACCCGCAGCGCGACACTAAAAAACGTCAACGGCGTACGGACAATTTTGCCGAAGAGGTACTTCAAACCCCCATAATTTTCAGATTCAGGGTACCCACACCACTTCACCAGACACCGGATTGAATCTTTGTGACGACGCCACTTCATAAATTTCTCCACATAGAACTGTAAGCTCCCTTGACTATCGATAGCACAGGAGGGGGTAGATGTTTCGGCACAGGCTCATGAAGACTTGTTGTTAAAGGTGAAGCAGCTATGACAGCCTTTTGCTCAAGTGCAGATAGGACTGGATTAGTCTACGACTTAGAGGAAGCAACTCCAGGGTAACCTTGAACAAGTACAACGTGCTCATGAACAGTTATCGACTGAGTTGGTTTAGCTGCTTGAGTAGATGAATCGTCTCGGTTTGATCAACTCGGTCGACAAGCGACTGCGAAGGTGGAGTACAACATGCAACGGCTAAACGGCCAGTTGGAGATCTTGACAGAATTGTAGCTAATGAGAACGACGTCATTTCTTCAGGTGCAAGAGATCTTCCGGTTCACGAAAGAAGGATCATAAAGATAGCATTGTATCGTGAAACACTAGGTATGTGCGCAACTGCGCGAAAAATCGAGTGTAGCATTGATGACCTACTTCGATATGACCGTAAGTGGCCCGATGAATCAGGGACGCACTTTTTCTTAAAGACGGAAGACGCTACATTTGTAGGTAGAATCTTGGCATTCAACAATACTTGGTCTCCAACTTCATCAGATACTATGTATTTTCCTTAAGCATCATCTTTTTTTTTGTCGTAACTATCAGCCGTTGCATTACGCAAATGTGTTCAGACAATAAAGTTCGTCGCAAGAAACTCGCAAATTCATTTCTGCATCGTGGTAGAGCTTAGTGTAAAAAAGATTACCAGCAAAATTTCCCCCACCAAGCTCAGAACCACATAGTAGTAAATTGAATTAAACGCAGAGGTACGTGAGACTGTTCACATAAAAGGGAGTAAAGATGGTCGAGGCATGGACAGCGCTGTTCAACTCAACCCTAAATTCAGGGGAAATTTAGCTTTAAGTCTTAGGCGACCCAGCACAAACACTGTAAAGAACGTCGCTAACGAAGTGGTAAATTAGCTCAGTATTACCATCGGTTTGCGGATTATCCGCTGTGGACATGTCCGATCGCGTGCCAAAATTAATAGAAATGAAATTTCAATACTTTACTGTGAAGCTAGGGCCACTATCAGAGATGATAGCTTGCAACAACCCATGTTGACGAAACAGACGAATGAAAAAAGCATGGCTGTACATTTTCCATCGGCAGAATCCTGCACCTCCGCCAAGTGATCCATCTTGCTTAAAAGGTCGACTAAGACCACGTTCCCGTATTGGCGTCATAGTCCTTATGAGGACCGACTACAATCTCGATGCTGAATAAACCTTAACACACCGTGGGAACAGGCAATTTCAGCGGAGCAGCCATACGTGCCTGGAGTTTGTCCCGTGTACACATATTACATGCACGCACGTATGTGCTCGCCTATTTGTAGAATTGGGGCCACCAGTAGTCGTGTATTGCGGAGCCGTAAGTATTTGCCCGACCTACATGACCACTGAAGCACAACGATGCGAGCGTTATCCGCTACATCTGTTTAATAGCTCTAGAAATTGCCAATAATGGTTTCAATATAGGCTGGCCCGCAAGCCTCCCAATAATTGACTGTCCTAGTACTTGTATTCGTCAGTACCAAGAGCACGAAACAATTTCACACATTAAGGATCCCTTGAATAGGCCACAAATGAGCTCCTCCACAGGAGACGACTAAGTCGTGACAAGAGCAAGCTCATAATCGGGTTGATGAGAGAGGGCATCTGCCTGGATTTTACTCCACCTCGAATTTACATTCCGCAAATTATAAAATCCACCGAGCCATTCTCTGAGAAAGGCGAGATGACTGTGTCGTCGTGCGCAATGACTTATTATCCGCATATACGACGAATGACTTGGATCCAAGCAGATAACCTCTAAAATTGACGAGCGCATACTCCATAGCTATTATCTCCTTAGACAAGAATGAAATACTTCTTTCCAGCAGCTTTCAGCTGCGTGATTCAGATGCAATAACTCTCTCGAGGCCTGCATCTTCGATTAATAATAATTCGCTGGCTCTGAAAAAGTCAGATGCACTGCAGACCACACTAAAGGGTACTCAAAATTTGTCCACGCAAAAATGAAAGCGTGGAGGAGACTTTACTTATATGCACGAGTTGGCGAAGGTGTTGGACCAGCGCCGATATATGTCCTTCTAAAGGAGAACAATGTGTGACCGAGCCAAAAAAGCGTGATAGTCACTTTATATGTGTACGTGATTGGAGAGGCCAAGCCACTTACGCAATTCCTTTCAGCTACTAGCAAAAATAGGCCAGTCCACTATAGCTTTAAACTTAGCGGGATCCACTCGAAGGCGGCCCTTACCAATCAAACAGTGGAAAATGTAATTATTAATCATAAACAATGCATTCTAATGCGTTGGCGTATAAGTTTTTAGCGCGTTGCACTCGCGTACGACTCGCTGCAGAAAAATGTGATCTGCAGCACCGGGCCACCTTGTCAGGCTTGGCTATGAACAAAAAATTATCAAAGTACGTCTGTGAGTAAATCCGATGTGGCCGAAAAAGTTGCTTTACCAGACGATTGAATGTTGACGGAGCATTGACAGCCCTTGGGAATTACTATCCCTTCTCATAGCACACCTCTCAAAGTTGTCACTACTATAAGCGAAATATCACTCGCTCTCTAGAGCAATTAAAAAATCTATCAGCAAAGACGAGCGCTCTACATTTAGTGCAGCCGGCCATGCTATTTAAGAGATATTCCTAACGGAGAATGAGGTTCGGTGCTGGAATTCCAGCCGCATCATTCTTGTTATAAACATGCACAATACACCACTTGCCATTCGAATTTTTGACACAAAACGTGTAACGGGACCAGAACTCGTCACGTTACTTTTACTAAGGTCTTTTAAGGGGTCGTAAGCGACACACGTGTAAGCTTGTGTCGTTTGAAGATTATCTTAAATCTAATGTTTGCAATAATGTGTTTTAACCTGAATCATCCCGAGTACGAGTAGTCTCTGATCCACGAAAGCCACCCAACTGACAGTCGCATCCTATTGGCTGATAATGGGTCTGTACCCACTTGCCAACAGAGTAGGACAACGACACACTGTAGCCATTACACTTGGCTACAGTGTATACCCAGTAAGTATATGTTTGCCTAGAAGGGTATACCTAAATGTATACTAGTTATAAAAGATTTTTGAAAAGTTGTGTAGCGGTCACACCCCGTAACACCACCTTCCACTCAAAATTACACTTAACATTCGAAAGAACAAAACAGAAGAAACGAAAACGAATAATCTCTTCAGCACCGCACACGTCGCGATGAAGACAGCTTCGACTTGACAGATTCACAGAATCATGTCTTCAAGCTTTAACAACAAAAGCAAGCGTCGCCTCGACCAGCTCGCAGGCGACAACGACGACCGCGCGAACACCCCAGAAACTTTGACAAGAAACGCAACCAAGATTGACCTATCACTGCACGCGTGAAGGCTCTACGACTGTACTGGCATCCTACTCGTATGCAGCTACGACGAGGTGTGCCAGATACGACGGAGATGGAGAGCGACACGGGGCAAGCCCGTCACGGTCACACTCGCCGCGACCCAAGCATCACTGAATGCATCTTGGACAGCGTTCGTGACGCGCTAAAACATGGAGGCGTCGCTCTTACAACGATTAGAGCGACGAGAAGTCGATAGTAGCCATCGTGCAGTCGCTGACCTGCGAGATCGGGTCTACGACTCATCTTGGAACACCGACAGAGATGGCTGCTTCGTCCACTATCGTGGGGTTGTCGACGGTGTGCGTCAAGTGGAGTGGCAGAGCCTAATCATACTGCATGGAGTAGTCTTTTATCCAGATACCCGCTATCGGACGAGGAGCGCCCTTGGATAAGGCGCTACGAGCGAGCGCTGAATCAGATGCTGACAGCGTGGCCAGTCGTTCGCGCGCACTAGGTCAAGCGAGGTTCTATACTGATCTAAAACCATCAATGTTGGGTCGATAATCTTATACAGATGACATATTAGCACTAGCTACGTATTGGAAGGCCACGTATGAAAAAGTGGAGAGCTCAGTGGAGAGATTATTGGACGTGTGCAATAGTTTTATTTGCTGATTAGTTTGGCTGAAACGTTTCGGGGACGTCACTAGGTCTAATACCTAGAACATCAAATCATGCTGGCAGGTTTGGAAGCAATTACGAAAAATCTGGGATCATTGCTGAATTTCCCGTTCCTCTGAACGCTGTAAGCAACGTGGTTATTTTTGGGAAAGATCGACTATAACAGTAGATCAAATAAATTCTAAGCAGTTGATACCACAGTACTGTACGACTTGCGTGAAGCAGAATTCCATGACATCAACGGCGTGGGTGAAGCCTTTAAGTACACTTCTGCTTTAAGGCCTGATCCTATTCACAAAGGGACTGCAAGGGACAATCGTGATCCGTAATTAAAACCGGTGATCGATGTCGACTAGAACTCAACTGCGGAGGACAATTAAAATACCGAGGGCGGAAACATGGAAGAATGCAATAATCGCATTTACATTGCTAAAGGCCAAGATATTAAAACCTCCAATCTTAAAGCATTTCGATCCCGATGGATCGCCTGTAATTGTGTCGTACGCCAACGAGTAAACTGTATCAGTTTTTCGATTCAAGAAAATTGTGGTGTGTATTGGCTTGTCATTGCATCCAGTCGGGCGCTAAACTTAACGAGGTCAATTTCAAGATGGTAAAGAAAAAGGGTTGACTCTGCTTCGGATGCCGGATATCTGTTCTAATATGCTAATTTTTCTGTAAGATTACGGTGCAAACACGATATTCGACACTAGCATGTTTACTACAATCTTCAGGCCTCAACAAAAGATTGTTTTAGGAGCTGATATAGTACCAAACTGGATGTTAAAGAACAGGTGATCTGAGAAGGGAAAAGATGATGTACTTGGCATGCTTGCGGCAAGTGTAAAACCTCGTGGAGAAATCAATGAATTCTTAATTTCGATCGCCCAAAGAAGCACCAAGATAGACAATAAGCATTTCACCACCCAGACTTAGTGTGAATGAAAATAAGCTAGTAGCCAGTTTCGATGGATCATTTAGAATATGAAGAAAGGGCGGAGCTACAGCGCACTTAGATGGAAACTTCTATAATGGACGATTGTGGCTGCTGCTTCAAAGTGTAATTCATAGGTGACCGTGACTAAAGCAATATTTTAAGGGCTACTTCTAAGTTTAGATAGCTTGCCGATCAGGCAAGAAGGCGGGTTATTATCTGCGGAGATTCGAAAAATGGTGATCCCTTAAATGCGACGATGAATCGATTGCATGGCGCCGGGTCTGCAGTTGCTAAAGCATAAGGATATGTAAATATTACAAACATGGACAACCCACGAGTTATTTAACATTAAGCCGGACCGTAATTAAAATGGATATAGATTAGCGAGTGAAGCTTTACGGAATGAGAGAGGGGCATTTGTGGTTTCTCATCATTTGTGTCATGACCTAATTACTTTCGATTAATTTAGCTAATTACTACCACAAAAATAATTTGATCGTGCAGTCGGAGTAACGCCTGACACTCAAGCAGCTCGTAAAGACATTGTATAATACAGGAAGAGGTTGTGGAGCAGATGCGTATTGGTCGTGTTAAGCAAGCACAAGACCAAGAAAGTTGAAAATCTTGTCTAAAGATATTATCGGTTGTGGACGTGGCTAAATAGTAGGTAGATGAAGCTTACGTGCGCGCTCCGTTCGCACCGCAATATGAAGTAGACTTAGTACGCTGCTATCTTCTGTCCAAAATTTATCACAGAAGCTGAAGACCGTGCTGAAATGGCTCGTTTGGGGATTATAACAGCTACAGTAAGGTTTCTTGCACCACTACCACACAAGTCTGGAGCGTGGTCACCAAGGATTGGCCGTACCTGTGAACGGATTAGAGAAAATCTTAAATTTGCGTGTTTTACCGGAGCTTGCAGCGGCATGTGAAAAATTTGTAGATTGTGAAACGGATAAAGGACTACCGGGGGTCGAAGTGTATTAACTGGTAATATGCAATTGGCATAACTTTTTTTGATTTTAGTTATGGATCACATCTCTTCGCTGCCAATATCTTAAAAAGGAAACACCGATCTGTTGTTATGGGTCAACTTATTTTTGTGACGTACATTTTATAAAGAAAGCTCGTCTAGATCTGCCCAGAAGTTCACATTGAATTATGAGGAGTGCGTATTCAGACGATTCGGTGCGAGTAAGGCGATATGCCATGATCGCAAGCCGGGATTTGTATCTGGTTGTTTTCAAACAATTAATTGTATTGCGGGACAATTACAACGGGACACTTTGGCGTATAAATTGCAAGCTAATGGTACGACCGAACGCATAATGCAGACTCTAACTTGATCGATCAAGATGTATGTCACGTATTACAGTCAAAAGGACAAACACGAAAAAGCAGAGCGACACCGGATGCGATCTACATCTCTTATAATCAAATCTGAGCAGATTCATCGTTCTGCCTGTTTTACAATTGGGGCCCAAGATCGAATTTGGGAGCAACCATACCGTTAGGAAGTACCAAGCCATTAAATCGAGAGCCCGAAGATGGAGATGTGGTATACAAAGCCAAATACCATGTGATCGGGAATCAATAAAAGAACGAATAGATAGGTGTGAACTGGGGTTAAGCCGATCGACATAAAAAAGATCAAGATCTATCGTAATTTAAATTCCAAGTCGCGAGTTTGGCTACATCTGGAGTGAGTCAAGGTAGGATATGCTCCAAAGCTATACCATATGTGGACTTTTTTGAGTTGCAGATAGCTGCGGAGATCACGCCGGAAAAATAAAACATCGCGGGCACGTCGCCATTTTTTTCAACAGTCCACGTGTATAATCAAAAGAGCGTTCGCGCATTCCTGGAACGCTAAACAGGTGGGTTAAATGTGGACGAGGCGAATGTTTAATTTCAGTAAAAAAAACTGCTGCCGGAAAAAAGTAGGGAGGGTAATCTTGACGCGGGAAAGTTAAAAATAAACGAGATCATCGATGTTCGATCAGGACGGAAGTTGATGTATGGCCAAATACACAAGAAGTACCTAAGACAATAAAAAGGAGTACAGCAACTCAACTTGAATTGATGAAGCTGAACTCAATCGTGAAGTTTTTTTGCAGGAGTTCAATAGCGATCGGGTAAGCAGTTTAACATTTTAAAGTGATGCAGTCGCACGAAGAAGATGACAGAGACTAGCGATGATCTCTTGAGTTGAAGAGTGCATGCAGGGAAGATACATGGACGGGAAAGAGAGATATGGGTGGAAGGAGGTTGCACGTGGAGGTTTAATTAAATTTACGTAAATCGAGTGCGACTATCACAGACCTGATGGTGCGATTTAGCTGAAAAGAAGACGTGAAGTATGTGATTTATTGGAGCGATCGCAATAAAAAAAGAAGAAAGCATGTTGATAGATCGCGTCATGGAGAAGACCAGGTAAATTAATCGGGATCGAGTAACTACCAATCAGTCGTGCAAAAGATGACTTAGGGTGGGATGCGATCGATTAACGAAACTGGTTTCTCCAACACGAGGTCGCTTGACTTATCAACAAGGCCATGATTAAGTTAGGTATGTTGGTTTGCCGCACGAACAGACCGGGATACCACACTCTAGACTCAATTAGACGGGAAAAGATCAGAAACATGGCTTCCGGAAAAAAAAAATTGCAGAGCCCCTTCAATCTTGCCAGAAAAAAATCAGCTGCAGTACCCAATTCCAGCGTTGGCCAGCACGATATCGTCTCTGCCTTCTCGCTGGCGCAAAAGAGGCCAACCCAGAATCTGTTTTTTGCTGCTCAGCAAAAATCCACAAAAATTGGGTCGATTTTTACAGAGCTTGATAATGGATATCCACGAAGACTTCATACGCGTCTAACCGTTTTAAGAACCAGTCGGAAGGCTGGAAGGAGATCGGGTGCGTAGTTTGATCATAACGGTATCATGTTCGTTGATCGTGAATTGGTCAATATTGTTTGACGTGATCAACTCAAATGACCTAAACGACTCCGAAGGAGGTCAAACCTGCCCAGTTGTACCAGACAGATATATACCTTAAATTTGGAAAAGTGAAGATAGAACGATTCTATACCCAAATTCAACACGCTAATAAGGATCACTATTCAGTCGGACCAAGAGGACACATAGACTGCCGGTAGCGGAATCCGACCGCAATATCCCGGAATCCGACGATCGCGGGGTATGCGAATGTCAGGAAGTGCCAAAAAAATCGATAAGGATTAGCAACAGATTACAGGAATTCCGAGGATCACAAGATAGACTGACGTCGCCTTCAGAGTCGTTAGAAGGCTATCCAAATAAACATACCATGAATATGTGTGAGGCAACACCTTAAGGTAAGAGCATCGGATTGGGGTCATCAACGTTGATCGGCGAAGAATTCGGAGCACGCGAGGGTTTCTTAAAAAGCGATGAAATTCACCTCGGGTGGCAGATCGGGACGACCACAATGCCACCAGCAGAAAATCGACGGTATCAGCAGCAGAATAATCGGCTTAATCTCTGCCCTTTGGTCGCTATTGCGATGGAAATCGAGAGCCAAACGGATTAGGAGATGTGGATCGACCCGGCGACGATCTGGTACGACGGGCACACTTAGTTTTTAGTATCATGGACTCGGAGGCAGTAGGTAATCGAAAACCTTTTGGAGGCAGGGGGCAATTGCTTTTGTCGAAGCGGAAATTTTTTTCGGGGAGACGCGGCAGGCGCAGGCAGAGCACTTCGAGAAACACTGGCGACTAGTTCAGCCTTGCGAGTGAAGAGTTAATATTGCGACTGAACTTTTTGGTCACGCTCTGCCTTCACCTCGCCCGTTTCTTTAATTGCCCGACGACGATCGGCAGCCTGATCAGCGAATTTAAAGTTGAGCGGATTGCGCTGAATTGTAAGATCTAAAATGTGGACTGCGAAGCGATCGCGCTCAGCTTTAATCGTACCCGAACTTAGCTGGGCCATGGATGAGTCCCGCATAATCACGGAGTTGCGGGTAAAAATTAGGATTTTGCGTCTTCGATTCGGATTTTAGCATGAGCATTGGTATTTTAGACAGACGCAATTGTAGGTTCCAACCCGTTATGGACTACAGCCATTTGACGTCGATGCTTCTCTTGTTCGGCATGGCGGGCCTTTTTAAGCTTCAGAGAGGAATACTTCAAATCAGAATCTCTCGTAGACGTCTCTCTTGATCAATAATAATTAATTTATGAAATTCAGCGAATTTTTGCTCGGCATCTTCAAACAAGCCAAGCAGATTGTTGTAATACTTGTCCACGAATTGCCGGTTCGGTCCTGCGAATTTTTGAGAGTCGCGCTATCGGCTTTTCTAACATTGGCGAGCCTAAACGCAGTTGTAAAGATCGTCGATATACGATCGTAGAGTACGCCGATCGATCGCAAATGAACGCTCACGCGGACGCCGGGAAGCGAAGGTGAACAGCGCAAATGGACAGCGGCCGGTGGCGAAGAGCTTAACGCTTCAGGAAGGCCCGGCTAAAAACCCGACTGATCACCAGAGTCTTCCAGGATGAAAAATTTGTACAAGCCGATCACTGAAAATGGGGGTCCTCGATGACAAAGTGCACGACAACATTAACACTATCTGTCGGTTATCAGGCTGTAGACAGCTGTGGTAAAGCGGATAGAAGCCATCGGGAGTGACTATTGGGTGGTGTGATCTTAGATTGAGACAATTCATTGATAAATATCGATTGGCTATTGAGCTGCGCAATACGAAGACCGAATTTCACAATATTAAAATTGAGTAACCTCATGCCTGCAGTGAATATCGCAACGCCTCCATCAAATGTCATAGCAACGGGATGGAATATTAAGTTGCCAAGATCGAGTCGAAATCCCGAGATCGGGAAAGCGTGAGGTGCCTAAATTCGGGAAGATGACCGACAAATCGGTGGGGATCACAGTCCTAGAAAGAGACCGACGATTACCCGAGGAGATCATCGATAGGCCAAGGAGATCGACGATCGGTCAAGGGCATCGACGATCGAACAAGGAGATGTACGATCTGTTAAAGAGATCGATAATCGGCCAAAGATATCGACGATCGACCAAGGAGATCGACAATCGATCGAGGAGATCTAAGATTGGTTGAAGAGATTGCCAATCGGTCAAGGAGATCGACTGTTTATCTGGAGTGAACCACGTATGCAAAGAACGACCAACGGAATGTAGAGGACTCGTAGCATCATGTTCTGGATTAAAGATATGCATATTTGTAGTTTCAGCCTTTGGTTTGATAGACTCTATACATCATTCTACTTATTTTAAGTATACGTGTTAACTTCTATTCTGGACCGTAATGTTGGCCTCCCGATGACAAGACAGTCGCTTATACTGAAAGCAATTGATACCCAAGAAACTTTGCTGGGGCCAAAAATTATCTCCTTCCCCCAACTATGGTTGAAAACAGTAAGAATGTAGGGTATAAGGCGCAAGATAGCGAGACGGCCTAAGTGGTCATAAGGCTCGCGTATCAAGCATATACATAGTGGACAAGGCGATCTCGTTGAGATCCGATAGCTTTACATCAAGTAACCTACAAGTATACTAGTGATCGTGTGGAGTTTTCCGCGCGATCACAAACCCCATTTTTAACAGGTCAAGGTTTCTCGCGACACGAGTCCACCAAGAAAAACACAGCCCGCCCTACAGACAAGTACACAAGGTAAGAAAGAATACATTAGACATGGAAACGGAGAACCCCCTACGATAGTCGGTCGTCTGGGCACCAGTGGAAAGTCATATTCGCCTCATCAGATGAGCCATCACAACTGTATCACCAAATCTGGAGTCGCATCAGCGGCTCCCATATAGATAACAAATAGGTGATAAGGATGAAAGTATTTTACATTTAGGAAGAATTTTGTTAAGGATAACGGATGTGAATGCGTTAATCTCCTTTTTACCTGACGACAAACATCGTCTTTTATTGCAGCGAAACTAGTATCCAGCACTAGCATTCCCGAAGCACATCCGATTTGCAGTTCTATAAGGCGTTCATTGCCCACATCCTACTTGCGGTTCCTTCAAATGGCTCGATTTCGACGTATTTAATGCGGTTCTGTAAGTATTTCATTACCCACTTCCGACTTGCGGTTCTGTAAATGGCTCGCTTTCGACATACATTATGCGGTTCTGTAAACAGTTCATTGCCCAGGCCCGACTTGCGGTTCTGTAAGAAGTTTATGGCCCGTAACCGACTTTGCTGTTCTGTAAGAAGTTCGATGCCCACGTCCAATTTTCGGCTCTGTAAGGACTTCGTTGCCCACTTGCGCCATTTGTTCACCTCGTGTAACGGAGCACCCTGAAGCTTGTACTGGTGACAGTACAAGCTACTTATTCTGATGACAGAATGAGGCGGTGCCTCGGAGCTTCACGTACACTCGTACGTGCCGAGGAAGACGGTAAGAAGAAGCGAGTACTTGGTGAAAGTAAAAAGTAGAACTGTACCTATAATAGTTAATGTCTGCAATAAATCACTATTTATCTTCATCTAACTATGTCTAAATACAAATGTGTAAATCAAATATCTGCTCACCACTCGTTGCGTGCGTCTGTCGTGGCGCGTCTTCGTTGGTTGATATAATGGCCTTTATCAACCAATTAGGAACTACTCGTACGTGCTACAGAATATTTGTCCTTATGACAATATTCTGAGAATATAAATCTTATAGTTATATTCTATTAACAATTTCTCACAAATTGTTATGTAA
The DNA here is from genome assembly GCA_921007115.2 of Peronospora matthiolae. Classification (NCBI taxonomy): domain Eukaryota; phylum Oomycota; class Peronosporomycetes; order Peronosporales; family Peronosporaceae; genus Peronospora; species Peronospora matthiolae. The sequence goes on along the minus strand of CAKLBY020000071.1, from coordinate 460,176 downwards.
CGATTCACCCCGTTACATTACCCCCCCTAAGCACCAACCAATAGTTGATTAAATTAGAATTGATTGGGACAAGGTGATCACCGTTGGACCAATCTGGGAAAGGGGGCAGCTGTTGGTCAAATCCCTATATTTTTCAATCTAACGCATAGTTTCGATAACAAAGCGAGTTGCTACTGCAGCAGCAAGAAGGGCGGCTGCACGCATGCGTGCAGCCGTGGAGAGTACCTCTCACACCTCAGCAGCAGGGAATTCGTCGCCTGTTGTTGTGAATCCTCCACGTGGTGAGTCACCACGTGCGACAGGTACATCCGTTGCATCTGCCGCGGGTACCACGAGTCGTAATCAAGATGAGTCTGGGATAGAGCTCATCAATTCTGGCCAGTTGGATGATTCATCCGACTCGAAGGCGACTCCTCACGTCTCGGGATCACCCGGGGCGGACGCTGGAAGAGCCAGGCTGACTGGCTCTGGTCAGCGCGGCAGCATTAGACCGAGATCTTTGGATCGAGTGATTCTATGATGAGTCTCCGCCTCACGCAAGTCCATCCAACGATAAGACGCGTGGAGATGGTGGTGATGGACCCAAACATCACCACGTGCGAAGCAACCCGAGAGACCGAGATTTCACTGGTGTCAGTGCTCATGCTGACACCAATCAAGAGGCCAAAGACAGAAATGCTCTGCGCCACGCTCCCCGAGTGGGGTCCCTGTGAATGCTGCCATCCAGAGAGTTGGACCGGTTGGCCGGCACGACTACCGAACGGGATCGAATTCCTTTGTTCTATTGCAGGAAGATTTGCCCACCTGATTCCAGCACGGAAACTATCCGTGCTGAGAAAGAATTCTTCACCGATGCGTTTTTCAAGCACCGGTGGTATAGTAGCAGCCGTGCTCGAGACGGAAAAGCCTTGGTACAGGGATGGAATGCCCTCATCCACAACATCGAGTGTAATGGCCGTGATGCTTGGCTCGCCAAACTTGATGCAGCTCGCATCAGGTTTGAGAAACGCAACCCAGTCGGGGCGCGATACAAGTTGCACCGGCTTTCAAGAGAGGCAGGATTACCTTGTCTCTCGTGGGGTGATTCGTGTCCAGGTTGCCTGTACAATTCGAGCCGTGCCCTAGGGAGGCCTTCCTCCCTAATGATCCCTACTGGAGGGCGCGCATCTCTTCCGAGATGACCGAAGGTATTGACACCTTGCAATCCCTGTACTCGCGTTCAGGGAGGTCATATTCCGAAGGCCCTTCTTCAAACGCAGCGAGTGGGTCTCGTCGTACTGCTCGACGAGACCAAGGACGTCAACAATCAGCTGGGCACGAGGTTCCCAGCTGTCCCACGCCGGTGGATAGCCACGCCGGAGGACGAGGTAACTCGTCCAGACGCCCTTTACGCGGCGGTGGTTCAAAATAAACTCCACTGGGAAGCTTTGACCACCGCTTAGGTCCACCCAAGGATGTGGTGGCGGCGGGAACACCTGATCCGGCTCGAGGGTCGGATCAAGTTGATGTTCAAGGGCTTAACCGTCTAACGGAACAGTTGCAAGATGACCTGGCTAATGAAAGATCTCGGCGTTATGGGCTTGAGGATCTTGTGAGGAATTATTGTAATTCCCTAACGCACGATCGTTCGGACGATCGTGCCGTTTTGCGTTTGCGCAACTTGAGAACGAACGTTCGACTCGTTCTCTTCGTGACGAGCTGGCTGCAGCTCGTCGAGCCATCGCTGAGCTGTCTGCAGCTCGTCGTGACATCTCTGAGCTGCGTGAACTGGTCGCTTCGCTAGACGATTAGACTGGTTAGTTGAAACGGGACCACTTGAAGGTGGTCTTGGCTCTCGACCACGAAGGTGTTCTTCTCATTTCGAAACGGGCTCGTCCATGACCACCTCTCGTTTTTCTTTAGCAGACGAGAGAGATGTACGGTCATCTCGGCATAGTTGCGCGAGTATTTGTGCAAGCACGCCGCCAAGCCAAGGAACTTTCGAAGTCCCTTGACGTCGGCTGGCACAGGCCAGTCACTAATCGACTTGATCTTTTCTGGATCAGGGCGTACGCCGTGTTTACCCACGATGCAGCCAAGAAGCGGTATTTCGTTCGCTGCGAATATACACTTCTTGAGGTTCGCGAACAACTTATGCTCACGCATAAGTGTAATAGCCTTCCGGAAGTGGATTGCATGAGCCTCCACGCCCGCCTTTCCATCCATAGCCCGGATATGAACGAAGACATCGTCGAAGTAACTCGGTGCGAAGTCGCGCACCGATCGCAACAGATTTGTAACACATCGGTTGAACGTTGCGGGGGAGTCACTTAGCCCCTGTGGCATCACTAGCCACTCCCAGAGCATGCCACTGGGGGTGATCACTGCTGTGTACGGGGATGTCCCGTTCGCGCATGAGGATCTGATAGAATCCATCCATCAGATCCATGGACGAAAAGATGGTACTCTTTGCCGTACCATCTATGATGACGTCCTTCCTCGGTATCGACGTTTGAGCCGGTACCGTTGCAGCATTCAATTTGTTGAACGCGTGCACTATCCGCTACCCCCCTGTGTTCTTTCGCACACAGAAGGTCGGAGAGTTGTGTGGGGATGTTGATTCCCTCACATGACCAGCCACTAAACGATCGGCAAAGAGGTTGTCGATCGCTGTGACCTGTTCACGAGGCAGTGGCCACTGCTTCATGACACAGTATTTTGAACCAGGTTTCAGTTCGGTCTCATGCCGAGTGCTTTTGTCCTTGGGTAGCTCGCATGGCACGGATTCCGGGAAAACATCCCTGAATTCAACCAAATCTGTATACAAAGGATTTGTCTTCAAAGACTCCCAATATTGAGACGTGTATCTCTCAATTCGGGTCTTCTCATCGAGGACACTCTCGTCCATTGATGATCTACTGTGAGCCCGTTTGCTCTCTGTAAACACTTGTGTCGACCGAGCATCGGCGACGTACTCGTCTTCTGTGACGAGTATGCAGATCTGCTTGATCTTGTCACCACGCAGATCTCGCAAGGATCTTTGAGATTGTAGCATTGGCAACTTGATTACCTTCGAAGCTGACTTCGGGGGGAAAATCAGATCAAGTGTATAAGCGCCTACACTTGATCCGTCATTCACCATGACATCCACTGGCTCGGTGCTTTCCTGGAAAAACACATCCGCAGGTGGTTGGGGATCCACACCCTCAACATAACTCTCTCGGGAGTTATTGCTCTCAGGAAGGCTAAAATTTCTTCCAGTACGTGTACTGACTGTGGGCGTAATACCACAGTCACGTCCTCATATAGACTCTCTTTCAGTTGAGCGGGCTTGCTCTACGATCGACTATCTGATAGTCGATCTCGCTTCAACGTGTTGTCCATCCTGAACAATACTAATCTCTCTTCTTGGATGCACCCTTCTTGGCGTGCATCCGTTTTCCAGTCTACTCGATCTCTTCGAGTGGTGAGCCTTCGGCGCAGCCTGTGTCTCTACACAGGTGCCGGAAGCTGGCTTTCACAGTGTAGTGGCCTTCTACACTGTGATCTTCTGCAATCGTACAAACGACCGTACCACAAGTGAGGCCATCGCACTCACTCTCGTAGTACATCCATATGCTTGTGGACGCTCCAAGACGTTCATCAGATGTCCATCCAATGAACAAACGGCAGGCATCTTCACGGATCGATGCTGCCAGCTGATCCATGGCTGTCATTTTCCAAGCCATGGCAGAACAAGGATGACACCAAATTTGTCATCCAAATCTAGTACGATGAAGTCATCATCGTACTGCTTTTCTTTTAGCGTGTAGTGGATTCCCACTACACGTTTGTTCACTGTTACGGATGCGCCTGTAGTAAGTCACACCGTCATCCTCGTTGGAGGGAAATCTCGCTCAACATAGTTGAGACTATTATCTTCTAGCGACTGGCGTCGAATGAAATTTTCCGACGCCCCACAGTCAACTAGGGCGCGAAGTGACATCCCACTTGTCACTTCAATCTTCAAAGTGATGAGATACAACTCATCACTAGGGGCAGTAACACCCAGCGACTGTGTGTTGGGAGCAATCTTCGTCAAGAGTCCTGCAAATTCTCTTGATGTTGCTGAATCAGCAGGGTGCTCCGCCCCTACTGACCCTGACCGTGTTTTGACGTTCCGACTTGCTGTCGCGGTTTGGCGGCATAGTTAGATCCGCGCCTTGTACCTTTCCTCGGCCAACGGCGGTCATCACGCCCTGTCGTTGGACGTGATGCGGTGCTTGAGAAACTCCACTCATGTGCGTCGTGTCCAATCTATTGACAGCGATGGTATCTTGCCGCTCGCTTGTGACTCAGAGAGCGAGATTTCTCTCTCTCGATGTAACAGACGTCCATTCGTTCGGGCCTCCTGTTTCCTGTCGTCTAGTCGGACGATAGTTTGACGAGTTAGACTGAGACTGTCTCAGGCTGAAGTCTTCTTGTTCCGCATACGCTACCGCTTTTTCAAGCGTATGGAAGTACTCTTGGAACATGTAGGGCCTCACCGGCCCATCCACAAGGCCGTAGATGAACACGTTGATGAACGTCTGCTCATCAACATGGTTTTCCGTAACGCTACTCGCAAGGTAGCGTAGGTGCTGTGCATAAGCGTGCACGTCACGCTTACCTTGCTTTAGCCTTAGGAGTGCAAAGCGTGCTCTACACTCGGCTATTGGCGGCTCAAACGTCTCTATAAGCCGGGACTTCAAGATTTCCGACGACTCAAACACGTTTGGGTTGTGAAGCTTGAGCGCTAAGGCCCAAGTATTCGCTCGTCCCGTCAAATTTGATAGGCGAAGGTGACTTGCATCTCGTCACACTCGATACGACAGTACCTGATGTCAATCGTCTAACTCGACGAACCATATCAAAAGGGAATCTTCATCAGCTCCCTAATACATTGAGACGTCAAACTTCACGGTTTCGGGTTGACGCATGTGCGTCGGCCCGCCCATCGCCTGATGAGAGCCTTGCTGCTGTAGCAAGGCTATCTTCTGTCGTTCGACTGCAAGTTCCCCTTGCAGGAACTTGTTGATAGCAGCATGTTGCTGGTCTCTGCTTAGAGACTCCAACATACCACTGATGGCGGATTCGCCCATGGGCACACTCATGTGGCCGACTATCTCCCATTATGAGTCACTCAGATAGGAGTAGCCTTTATGTGTTAATTGAAAATTGTTGTATTAAACTTCCGACATGTTCATGCTGTACACTAAGTAGTTGTTGGACGGACTACAAAGAGCTACCAGGTGTAATGGGGCACTCTTTGTCCAGGTGCCACAAAACTTCACGTACACTAGTACTGTAACGGGGTGAATCGTTACATAACAATTTGTGAGAAATTGTTAATAGAATATAACTATAAGAGTTATATTCTCAGAATATTGTCACAAGGACAAATATTATGTAGCACTTACGAGTAGTTCCTAATTGGTTGATAAAGGCCATTATATCAACCAACGAAGACGCGCCACGACAGACGCACGCAACGAGTGGTGAGCAGATAACTGATTTACACATTTGTACTTAGACATAGTTAGATGAAGATAAATAGTGATTTATTGCAGACATTAACTATTATAGATACAGCTCTACTTTTTACTTTCACCAAGTACTCGCTTCTTCTTACCGTCTTCCACGGCACGTACGAGTGCACGTGAAGTTCCGAGTCACCGCCTCATTCTGTCATCAGAATAAGTAGCTTGTACCGTCACCAGTACAAGCTTCAGGGTGCCCCGTTACACCTGGTAGCACTTCGTAGTCCGTCAGGGACCGTGTTCACATCCAACTTGAATATGTTAGATGATGAAGATTACCAAAGCTTTCACGCTACGCGTGACGGCTACTCCTATTTGAGCGATGTCGAATGGGATGCGGTTGAACGAGTGGGTTCAACCATGGGCATTCATGCTGTTAGCGTCATGCTAGAGGCTCTCAATAGAGATGCCCAACATGCTACTATCGCCAAGTTCATTCAAAATGAAATTGACGCTGAACGCGAGAAAGTAGCCTTGCTTCACCAACAAGGTTCTCAACAAGCAGAGTTGTTGAGAGAACAGGGTGCTCAACAGTTTGAACTGTTGAGACAGCAGCAGGCTGCTGCTGGCGGGTCGATGCACTCGCGTCGTCCCGAAACCTTGAAGATAGACATCTCCAAGTATAGGGGAGTCAAGGAGGACTCCCTCTTGAGATGGTTTGTCGAATGGGACGACGCCACCATGGCGCGCCGCATCGATGACGGGGAAATGCAAGTTGCATTTGCCCAATCAAATTTGGCAGGATGTGCCAAGACTTGGGCACTGGGGCTCAAGTTGCACGACCCATATGCGTTTGGGTCGTTAGAAGTCTTCAAGTCGCGGCTCAGACAAACGTTTGAACCGCCTAGAGCTGAGTTCAGAGCTCGAACCGAACTCTTGAAGCTCAAGCAAGGTAAGCGTGATGTGTACGCTTACGCTCAACAAATACGACATCTCACGAGTTGTATAAGTTCCAATCCGGTGGATGAACACACGTTGGTTTCGGTGTTCATGCAGGGTCTTGCGGATGGTCCCGTCAAGACTCACCTGTTCCGGCTTGAACTAGATTCACTAGAACAAGCCATTTCCATTGCGGAACAGGAAGACTTCAGTCTGAGACAGGCTCGCGCCAGCTCGACATCATATCGTCAACCGAGACGATATGACAACGGAGGTCCAGAGCCGATGGAACTCTGTTATGTAGAGAGCGAGAAGGCTCGCTCTACAGGCTACAAGAAGTTGCAGAGATGCAACAGATGTCAAAAGACAGGACACTACGCTTACGAGTGTAGTGCCCCTCGTCCAGTGTCTCGCAACACTGGGCGTGGTGACCGTCCACCCATAAGAAAGAGGCAGGGACGAGAGTCCGCGGTTGGTGCAAGACGCAACAACGGGATGGACCGTCAAAAAACGGACAGGATCAGTAGGTGCGGAGCACCCTACTGGTCCAGCAACGCCAAGAGAATTTGTGGGCCTCTTGACGAAGGTTGCTCCCAACACACACAACGCACACAACGTTGTGCGTTGCTGCTCTAAGTAATGAGATCTCACTCATTACCTTGAAACTCGAAGTGACAAATAAGTTGTCCCTTCGGGCTCTAGTCGATTGTGGGGCGTCCAACAATTTTGTGCGACGCCAATCGCTAGAAGATGGTCACTTCAAGTTCAGTGAATGTGACACACCTCCTACGAGGATGACGGTACGTCTTGCGACAGGCGCATCCGTAACCGTCATGAAGCGTATAGTGAAGATCCACTACACGCTAGAAGATACCCAATATGACGATGACTTTGTCGTATTGGATTTAGATGACAAATCTGATGTCATCCTTGGAATACCGTGGCTCAGAAGGTACGAACCACGGGTAAACTGACAACATCGAACAGTAACGATGCCTGCCGCTTGTTCATCAGATGGCCATCTGATGAACGTTTTGGAGCGTCCACAAGCGTGTGGATGTACTACGAGTGAGTGCGATGGCCTCACTTGTGGTACGGTCGTTAGTACGACTGCACAAAACCTTAGTGTAACAAACGGTTACACTTCGGAGCAAAGTTCCGGCGGCTGTGAGGAAACACAGGCTGCGCCGAAGGTCCACCACTCGAATAAGTCGAGTGGACCGGGACAAAGATGTATCCCTAGAGGGGAACACCTAGAAGAGAAACGATCGATCGCTCAGGTTAAGCGAAACGATAATCCTAGATCGACTGGAGAGTCTTTCGTAGAGGATCTCGCTGTGGTTGCGCAACCACAGCTAGAGGAAGTTAAGGGAATAAGTCCCGATATTACAAGTACGGCGGAAATAAGTTCCCCGAAACCCGAGGGAATAAGTCCCAGGGAAGACGAAGGAATAAGTCCTTCGAAGCCTGAGGGAATAAGTCCCCAGGAAATGACAGAGACATTGAATGTCATAGTCAATAACGGATCAGGTGTAGGCGCTTATACACTTAATCTGATTGCGCCTCCGAAGTTGACTTCGGAGATCACTCAGTTGCCAACGCTCGAACATAAAAGGTTCTTGCGTGATCTGCGTAGTGGCAAAGTCAAGCAGATCTGCGTACTCGTCGCTGACGACGAGTGTGTAACCGACATAAGGTCAGCAACAGTGTTTACTGAGAACTCTCTCGTTCTCAGTAGTTCATCTATGGACGAGAGTGTCCTAGATGAAAAGACACGAATTGAGCGATATGACTCCTAATCGTGGGAATCGCTCAAGACAAATCCTCTCTATGAAGATTTGGTTGAATTCACGGATGTATTCCCTGTAACTGTTCCGTGCGAATTACCGAAGGATAAAGGTATTCGACACGAGGTCGAGCTTAAACCAGGCTCGAAGTACTGTGTCATGAAGCAGTGGCCACTTTCTCGTGAACAAGTACTTGCGATCGACAAGTTCTTTGCCGATCGTTTAGCAGCGGGCCATGTGAGGGAATCAACTTCTCCACATAGCTCTCCGACCTTCTGTGTGCGAAAAGAAACAGGAGGGTGGCGGATAGTGCACGCGTTCAACAAATTGAATGCTGCAACGGTACCGGCTCAGACGCCGATACCGAGGAAGGACGTAATCATTGATGGTATGTCAAAGAGTACCATCTTTTCGTCCATGGATTTGATGGATGGCTTCTATCAAATCCTAATGCGGGAACGGGACATACCCTATACCGCAGTTAGCACGCCTAGCGGCATGCTCTGGGAATGGCTAGTAATGCCACAAGGGCTCAGTAATGCCCCTGCCACGTTCAACAGATGTGTATCACATCTGTTGAGATCAGTACGCGAATTCGCGCCGAGTTATTTCGATGACGTATTCATCCATAGTCGAGCTATGGATGGAAAGTCGGACGTTGAGGTTCACAGGTACAACGTCCGACAGGTTCTTACAATCATGCGAAAGCATCAATTGTAAGCAAACCTCAAGAAGTGTATATTTGCGGCCAGCGAAATACCACTTCTTGGGCGCATCGTTGGTAAGAACGGTGTACGTCCTGATCCCGAAAAGATCAAGGCGATCACCGACTGGCCTGCGCCGGTTGATGTCAAAGGTCTTCGAAAATTCCTTGGGCTAGCGGCGTATTTGCAAAAGTATTCACGCAATTACGCCGAGATGACTGTGCACCTCTCTCGTTTGTTGAAAAAGAACGAGAGGTTGTTATGGAACGCTGAATGTCAGCGCTCCTTTGAGGGTATCAAGCAGAGCTTGATACAATCCCCAGTCCTAGCAATAGCCGATCAGGACAGGCCATTTCATGTGGTCTGTGATGCCAGCGATTTCGCAATCGGCTGTGCACTAATGCAGTACGATCTTGAAGGCGTTGAACGCGTCGTCTGCTATCAGTCGCGTCAGCTGCAACCAGCTGAGCAGAAATGTCCAGTGCATGACAAGGAACTCCTTGCCATGAAGTATGCACTCGCGAAGTTCAGAGTCTATCCATTAGGAGATAGACCCTTCATTGTTTACACTGACCATCCGTCATTACGCACGGCAGTGAACAGCCCGCACCTTTAACAACGAATGGCGCGATGGTTGTCATTCTTTGCAGAATACAGCTTTACGGTCGAGTACAAACCAGGACGACTTAATGTCGTCGCTGATGCACTCTCACGTCGTCCCGACTTTGAAACAGTTGCGAAACCCAACAGTGAGACAGTCACTGTTGCGGTTATGACGTCCTCAGTCCCATCTACAACGTTGTATGATGATGTGAGGCGGGCATACGCCCAAGATGGTGAGATTGTGAAGTTGTTGACACATCTCTCCCAACCACCTCAAGAATCGTTGAAACGATTGTCGTCTGCGTATCGATCTGCATCAGATCGATACACTACTCGCAACGGGTTACTGTACTATACAGCCGTTTCTGGTGACACACCACGTGTTGTCATTCCAGATGATACTGATCTGCGTTTGAGGATCATGTTCGAGTATCACGATGCTCCTATAGGAGGACATCGTGGCCGTGAGAAAACACATCTCGCTGTGAGTCGAGACTTTTACTGGCCCCGCCAGTATCAGTTTGTGCGAAAGTATGTTCGCGCATGCGAAGTCTGCCAACGAGTGGAGTCAAGTCCTTCACTGCGTGCACCTTTACAGCCTCTACCGGTTCCGGATGAGTGCTGGGAATCCATATCAATGAATTTCGTCTTCGGGTTACCCAAAGACGCACGCGGGAATACGGGTATTCTCGTATTTGTTGACAGATTCAGCAAAATGGTACACCTTGTGGCTGAACCAGAGACAATCACGGCAAGTGGCTGTGCTTGTGTCTTTATTGACACCATCTTCCGACTTCATGGGTTGCCCCGTGAACTCGTATCAGAAAGAGATCCACGATTCACTGCTGATTTCTGGCGTTCCGTGTTCAAATCACTCGGAACGCGCTTGAAGATGTCGACGTCTGATCATTCCGAGTCTGATGGTCAGACGGAACGTGACAATCGTGTCCTTGAAGAGATACTTCGAGGATACGTGCACTCCTTTAAGAGTTGGAGTGAGTTTTTGCCAATGGTAGAGTTTGCCATTAACAACTCGGTGCATGCGTCCACGACACATACACCGTTTTACGTGAATGGCTTGCGCCATCCGCATGTACCCACCTTACTAGAGTGTAACTCTGGTTTAGGGGGGAGAGACTCGCGCGAGCAAAAACCGATTTGGTTCACGCTCATCACGCTCTAACGAAGAAGTCATTGCGTTTGATGCTGATATCGACAACATCGGTATCGAAGATGGTGATGCCAGTGAGAGTGCGGAAGCCCTCACTGAAGAAGATGATCCCAGTGAGAGTGCGGAAGCCCTCACTGAAGAAAAGGTTGATGTTGCTGCAGTGCACTCACAGCGCACTGAAGCTAACGAGTCAGCAGATGAGTTCATACTGGCTCGTGAAACGGTAGTCCGTTTTGTGCAAGACTCTATCGCTGAAGCGATAGATAAGCAAAAGCAAATTGCTGACAAGAATGGAAGGGCAAACACTCTTTTATTTAATAAAGGTGACTTAGTCCTACTGTCTACGGTTAATCTACCAAAGCATGTAGTGACTAACTTGGGTAGCAGTAAACTACTACCCAAGTACATCGGCCCTTTTCGTGTATTGCACCGCCTAGGCAATGCATACACGATCGAGTTGCCACGTAAGATGCGACCGCATCCCACGTTTTACGTTGGTCGGCTTACGCCGTACCATCAGTACGCTGCTTCTTCCGATGAAGAACGCCCTTGCGCTCAAGCATCTCGCAGAGAGCCTTGTGCTCCCGATGGTGGGCATCGACAAGGGTCTGGAGAGCAGCTATCTCATTCCGAGACCGATCAACAATCCCACGAGCTACCCTTAGCTCGTCACGAAGAGATGTCAGAGATCTCTCGTTCTCAAGCTGAGCAAAGGCAAACTCAGCTCGATGCTTCGAGACAGTGTCCGCCATTTGGAGACGCCTGTCCCGCTCATGTTAGAGATCGTTGCGTAACCCCTGCGTTACGCAATCAAAGAAGCTCTCGGGAGCACACGGATCCCCATGATCGTGTGGAGAGCGTCTTTACTCCTCCTCCACCTCCATTAGAGGACTCTCGCGGTGGCCAGCGCTATCTAGTTGAGCAGCTTTTGAACCACCCCTACGTGAACGGACGTCGGACGAGTTATCTCGTCCTGTGGCGCGGCTATCCCCCGTCCTGGGATACTTGGGAGCCCCGCTCCCAACAGATGATCGACGTACTGGGTCTGGTTGAGCAGTACGACGCAGCACATCCTGTGCCGCAGAAGGACCACCGGAAAAAGTCTTCCCAGCACGGTCGTAAAGGGATTTCAGGTTGTCAATCCCTTCGTACATCTCAGTAGAGACACGTACGCGCCACCACGGACTAGTAAGGAGGTAAGCCTCCTTAGGTGCTCGTGCAGAGTTGTTCACACAACATGGGCACGAGTCTCCCCAAGAGAGGCAGGGTAATCCTTTCTCCCTTGACAGACGATGCAGCTTGTAGCGTGCACCTGTCGGGGTTCGCTTTTCAAACTTATCACGAGCTTTGATAAGTTTGTCGTTCCAAGCGTCACGACCTACATCCTCGAGGTTATGGATGTAGGCGTTCCACGCCTGAAGTAGTGAGGGACCATCACGTTTGTGATTCCCACTGTACCATCGATGTCTGAAGAAAGCATCGATGAAGAATTCGTTTTCAGCGCGACAGTTTTTCGCGCTGGGGTCAAGGTGATGGATCCTTGACGAATCGAACAACCGTATTCGATAACGATCACTCGTCGTCGCCGACAAGTGATCCATGACAGATTTGGGAGGCATCCATGCCTTCTTCTCAGGAGCGAGACGCAACACATTGCGGTCCCGCTCTTCCTGCGACGTGCCAACAGAAGGACTGGCACCTCGTTGCGAAGTGGTGTCAATAGGAGAACCAACACCACTGTGAGCGCCCGAGTCTCGCGACCTCGAGCGCCTTCGCTTCGGCGATGGTTCATCTGATTCATCAGATGAACCAAAGATGCTACGACGCATAGCATCATCCATGCCACGCTTGACAGGCGGATTGGATTCAATCGCCGTCGATACGGATCCGTCTTCCGTATCAGGAGAGTATGAGACACCGAGCTCGTACTCTGTGAAGACATGAGTGTCTTCATGACCAGCGCCTGCATCACCAGGTGACACAGGCTGAGTCGCTTCAGCAACCGATGAGACATCAGTTGCTGTGGTTTCTGCTTCGGCATCCGCACAGAGACGTGCGGACGCGCTCTCGGCGGCCTTGCTCGCGCATCGCATGGGCTTGTTTACCATGCGATGAAATGTTGGAAAGTGGACGCGGACCAACAAGTGCAAACCCTGTCCCAAATGATTTGGGACGAGTATCCATTTAGTCGATCAGTCACTAAAGTGACTGATGGTTAAGGGGGGGTGTAACGGGGTGAATCGTTACATAACAATTTATAAGAAATTGTTAATAGAATATAACAATAAGAGTTATATTCTCAGAATATTGTCATAAGGACAAATATTCTGTAGCACTTACAAGTAGTTCCTAATTGGTTGATACAGGCCATTGTATCAACCAGCGAAGACGCGCCACGACAGACGCACGCAATGAGTGGTGAGCAGATAGTTGATAAACACATTTGTATTCAGACATAGTTAGATGAGAATAAATAGTGGTTTCTTAACAGACATTAACTATTATAAATACAGTTCTACTTTTTACTTTAACCAAGTACTCGCTTCTTCTTACCGTCTTCCTCGGCACGTAAGAGTGTACGTGAAGTTCCGAGGCACCGCCTTATTTCGTCATTAGTATAAGTAGCTTGTACTGTTACCAGTGCAAGCTTCAGGGTGCCTTGTTACAAGTACATGCAGAGGAAGCTAATCTACTTGAACGACTCGTTCAAATAAAGGTAAAAAGAGAACTGTCAAGTTATCAATATAACTTCAATCTTTATCTAACTATGTCAAACTACGTCGTCGTATGACGACAACCTGCTCACCACTCATTGCGCGCGTCTAGCAGCGATTGGTGGTAGACTATGGTGATATGTCTTTTATCAACCAATCTTGGAGCAGCGCAAGAATCTTATCTAAAGGGGATAATTTCTTTTAATATTCTCCATCTTGGATAATATCGGTAGAATATTGTCATGCTAGACAATATCCTTATTGACACCGTTTGGTGTCAATACCATGTAACGGGCTACCCCGTTACAGTTACGCCTTGAACGCAGATTTACATATGAGAGGGGATATCCTACAGCGCACATAGTACAACGTGTTAGGTACATCCAGCGTTATTTATAGACGTACACACAAAAAGGAAATAGGTATTTAAAAGTCCGGTATTCACTTGCACACAGTTACTAATGGCATCACCCTTCGGGCTCGCAATAATGTAATGGGCACTTCTTACAGCGTCTGTGTGATCTTCATGGACGCGCTGTACCACAACTAACCAAAGACCATATTTGCCAAGAGTTTTCAATTTGCTTCGCAACAAGGAAACTAATTTGGTCATCCATTTGCCTACGTTGCTTTAAATCAGCCGACATTGTAGCTTGCTTGATAATGAAGGACTGTACCTTCAAAATCGATACAGTCTAAAATGTTATCTGCAGCATCGCAACACGACCACCTTCGCCCTCGTCCTACAATATTGGTCGTTTGCGCCATTGCATGTGCTGTCACCCCATGCATCCTCGGCACACAACAAACACATCATTTGACATATCGTACAGACGACATTCGTGACAAGTGCTTTATGCGATACCTATCTGGTCTCAGTTGATTCATTCAAAAGCAGTTGATCGCCGGCTTATCTGATACGGTTTTGTTAGGTCGATCGATAAAAGAGCCGTTCCATATGGTAGGAGCATTTAGCCAGTAGCTGTCCGTCGTTGCATTCGATACGCAGTGCGTCACGCGAGAATAATCGTAGCGATTGGCTAACCAAAACGAATGGCTGATACGTGCAGAAAGGTAGCTATGCTACGTTTCGGTCTGTTTGGCAACGATGGGAAGGGCGGGGGACATATGCATTTCAGGCAATCTCAAACCGACTCGAACGAGGATGCTGCACCCCTACAAAAAGGTCCTGTCGTTGAGCTGACCCTAAGACGATGGTTTGACGCTACATTTCGCAGACTGGCCACCTGGTACAGCAAACTCTGCCTCTTTAAGAAACAGATAACAAATGAACGACTGCACGAGCGACAATAATTTCGTACGAGCGCATTGCAATGTCGCGAAAGGGACTTCAACATTTTGCGTCCGCAAAGTCCACCACGCTTATGTAGTGCTGCGTCCGCGCTTCACCTGCATGTGGTGCTCTGGATCCTAAACCAGACGAGCTTCTACTTGGTCTCAATATGCTCATCTGCAGCCGCAACTACTGGCTACTGCAAACATGGCAGGGACATGAGCTAACAAAACGCACACATAGGCTAAACCTGAGTCCGTCCGTGAGATAGGCTGCACAGCATGCATCGCTTGGGCTCCAATCGCTTCTTTAACACAAAAGGCCCCCGGCACTTCGTACTAGTGCAATAGCTTTACATTTGCATCGAGTATGCGCTTGCTTGAAATGAAAGAACCGCCAAGTGAAGCGGTTCTGTCTGGCTCAATGTCGTGTAGGAGAAAGGCATGTTTGCTGAAGCAAACCCTTTCAAGAGTTCCGTGGTCCGAGTCGAATGGGTATCGCGCGCGCTAACGTTGTCCACTTTCCAATTTTCTCCACCTGAGGTAGTTCACAACTGCTTCCTGCGTCCTACGAGCTGTCATCCTCGGTTCTTCTCATCGCGCTCTAACGTCCGCAATGCCCATGCCTCATATCAAGGGCCCGTTCTTCACGCTGGAAGATGCGAAAACATCCTTTAATCTTTTCTGTTGCGTCTGCGGCATCGGATCGCTGGCCATGCCGTCCAATTACGCTCGTGCCGGTCCCGTATTCGCCACCGGGGCTCTCTGTTTCATGATCTTTGCCAACACGTACGCCACGCTCAAGCTGTCCAAAGTGATGCTCGTGGCACCCTCCTCAGTGCGGACGTACGGTGACTTGGGCGAGTGGGCCCTGGGCAAATGGGGCCGTTTCTTCACGGTAGCTTCGCAAATGGGTGTGTGCCTCCTTGTCCCCATTGCATTCCTCATACTTGGTAGTACGATGCTGGAAGTGCTGTTTCCAGACTCGTTCAGTCAGATCTTCTGGATCATCTTCATGGCTCTTATGGTTGCCCCCGTGTGTTTGATTCCGACACTAAAGGAGAGTTCCGGTATGGCCTTCGCCGGTTGTCTCGGCACGATCATTGCTGATGTCATTGCCGTGTCTGTCTTGCAGTGGAACATGCGCGGCCACACCTCCGCCCCTTCTCCTGCGATTTCGGCTCATCAGGTCTTGACATGTTTTGGAAACCTCGCACTGGCCTACGGCGCTGCAATTGTCGTCCCTGATCTCCAACGTGAACACTCGCAGCCGCAGCGTATGCCTCGTGTCGTGTTGATTACGATCCTGTTCATCTCGGCGCTCTTCATTGTCATGGCGCTGGCTGGCTACACTGCAGGTGGCTGCCAATTGTCCGGCAACATCCTCTACTCGATCGTGAACACGTCGGACCCTCTTGGTTTGGCTCCTCTCGGCTTCAGTGCCGACCGTGGCGCCGTGGTGATGGCGTATTTGTTCATGCAGATCCACATCTCCATCGCTTTCTCGACGCTCATGATGCCACCGTTTTTTATCGCCGAGCGGCTGATTCTCGGCATGCACAAGAGTCCCGATGTGGTTCAATACAACGGAGAGCTCCTAGACCAGATGATCGCCGAGATGGATCCCGAGGCGCAGGAGAAGCGCTCGTACATGCAGAGCTCGACGCCTGTGGACATGACTCACTCCCGTCAAGTGTCGGTCGCCAGTCTCGCCGAGAAAGAATCAGGACGGATGTCACACTTGCGGGTCGCGCTGGAGTTCGGCGGCATCACAGCAGAAGAAGTGAATGCGCCGTACCGCAAGAACCCGCTGCGCTATGTGGCTCTGCGGCTCACGATCGTTGGAATTCTGGTGGTCATTGCTGTGCTGGCACGCAAGCGCTTTATCGACCTCCAGGACTTCACGGGTGCCACTGCCCACACGATGAGCTGTTTGCTATTACCAGTGATCATCTACTGGCGAGTATGCTGGAAGTCCATGTCTATTTGGGATAAGGGGGCGTCCATGGTGGTCATTGTCGTCTGCGCCTTTGCGGGTTCGTATGTGATGATTGATGCTGGCAAGCACCTGTTTACGCCCACGGACGACCCCACGCTGTTCCCGTACTGTGACGCGGAGTTCCAGGACGAACCGTACTATATCCGTAACAACACCAGCAGCAGCAACTAAGTCGGAGCAAGTGAGTTATCGCGGAGGAAGCTCATCGTGACGACGATGTACATCATAGTAATGAAGAGAGGAGAGATCAGAGCGCCTCCTCTCTTGACAAGTCAGTTTTAAGAACAAGTAACACAATGCACGTGATAGCTTTGTGTTGTATCCCTTGAATCACCATGCAGAATTTATCAGTCGAGCACACAACTATGATGCTGCATGAGAATCGCTCAAAACGGTGATACAACCGTCCACACAGAGCAGGTGATGTGGACGTCCACGATGCGTGCCATCCTTTGCAGACAAGTGCTGCATGCACGACGTTGATAACGGTCAGCTACAAGTAAGCACACACATGAATAGTCCAAGTCACTCAAGCCAAAGCTGGAATTCCTTGAACGATTCTCAACGAGTCATGTCGCCGGCTGTGCAATAGTAATAGACAACACTTCAGCGACTGCAGTGAGCACTTCTAACAACGTTGTTGTAATAGGAAACCAATTTTCTCGGCGAATGCAAGCATGCACGTTGTGTATTCACACTGCGATGTTTTTTATCGGATCGAGCGGCTTTCTCCTTGGTATATGTACAATACACAGGGCAACAGAGCAACAATGCAGTTCATATAATAGCACAGTAGCTCTACCCTCACCTCTCTGGATTGTCAGTCGTTGCAGTTTGAGTAGTAATAGACTTCCTCAAAGCCATCCGTCAACGATACTCACCTATACACAAACATCTCGCTTTCCGTATCGCCAACTTGCTGTTCCTTGCCAGTAGTGCAACCACCACGTGGAAATGAGAGCTCCACTTCGCGGACGAAGCCATGATAGCACGAAAGGATAGTTGAAGAAACGACGGAAAGTGCAAGTAAGCTGAGCAACACGCCATCTATGCATCCTGTAACTCAGATGCGCAGACGCAATTGCCAATCCTTGCACTGGTAAATATGCAACACTACCGGATGCTTCTGTAGCATCTCAACATATGTAGAGGACCCAGCCGATGCGATGACGCCGCATGCACCACTCCACCTACTATGCTAGAGCCCATGTGATGGCCATGCTGAGTTTCGGCGCAACCAGAGATGTACTATCATGCGCATGCTTGGAGCTGCCAACTCATTTCTAATGCGATACTATGTCGTTTTCTTTACCACAAGCAGTTTATCTGTAAGAGGGGATTCATTCACCAAGGACTTGGTATAATTAATTAGTAAAGCGCCATTGCTCACGTTCCACGTATATTCGCAATGTGCCACACTTCAGCGTGCGTGCATGTCCGAGTCCTTATTTTGCACCAGATATCGACGCATCGTTTTACCCATCTTACGCCCCTTTATGGCTGGCCCGCACATGCGTGAAAGTCTAAATACCACCTGATGTTCGTACCTTCGAACTCGAAGTCGAGCTCACTCTTGTGAAAAAAGGTTGCTGTTGGTGATTAACTACTGGAGTACATATCGTACTATGAGCGTGTTTTACAACTCATTAATGCGACTATTTGCTAGTGACTTTTGTGGTGCAAGGGTCGATCTTATGTGCGTCCCGATCGATTCGCCGAGTTTAACCTTCTTTATCTGCAATTATTCCTTACGACAGTGTATTGTCAATCGAGTTTCACGAGTTAACTTATATCAGTGATATATGTGCTCGGCAAACTTCATAGTTAATTGATGTACAATTTGATATTTATAAGCAAGTGGGGCTTTTAAAGGAGTATTCCGTCGCCAAACAGTTTTTGGTCTGACCTCCGCCGTTTCCTACCTGTGGTAGATTGGACTCGTAAGAGACACCGATCAACGTGCATTTCTAGTGGTGCATGAGAGCTTGGCCTGGCACGGAATACCTGAGAAACCACAATTATCACTACTCCCATCGTGCTTGGGTTGGACTGCTGACCTTTACAGGCCAACTGATTGGTCACTATTCATTTTTTTTAGATGATGGTCATCTTATGACTTCCTAAAACGACAAGTTTACTGCGAGCACTCCGCTTTCAGGCATCATACGCTCTCGGTCGCTAAAATGATCAACAAATGGCGTTTGCACGGCTGCGCAACTTAAGGTTGCGAAAAGACAAAGCAATCTGTCTTAGTAGAATGAATGCTGCTAGTTGTAAAACCAAGATAACATGACTACACACTGTCACGACTCGTCAAAAGAACATTGAATACGTCAGGCTTACTAATGTCCGATGTCTACACACTGTCACGACTCGTCGCAATAATATTGTTACGCCAGGCTTACTTAATGTTTTCGCTCTTGTCGCTCTTTTGTGCGACAGCTCACGCGTAGCTTGATGCAGTCAGTTCATTTAGCTAGTGGGTTGATTTCGTGCGCACGAGGAGGTAGTGCCGCAGAACGGATGACCATGAAACAACCATCATCATGATAAAGCGATTTACGAGAACATGTCATTTGCGCCCATCGAAGTTAAATATCGAATGCATTTTGTGTCCACCGACTCGCATTCACCGGTGTCTATTGACAAAGATAACGAGCATGCCACCCGCTGCCGTGTGCGGTGTACTATAGATTCGGCAGTTGCTTAACGCGTACCAATTCCAATTCGACCTGTCTTAAATAAACTCAATCCAAGCGAACTTTGCGCACCGATCGGTGCCATGCGTGATCACGAACAGATACAACTCATGTTTCACTTGTCATGACCGCCGTACGTAAGTGCTACAGGTACGTGTGTCCAAGGTGAAACAAATTGGTTTTAATTCAGAGTTTTCAGGAAATTTAGTGTGAAATGTGTCCTAAATCATGCTACCATCATGTGGACATCACACACTTGCATACACAAGCGAATGGCTGATACTCCTAAAAATGTGCACATGATGCAACGAATGCTGATCTGAGGTCACAACGATGGATCACTTGATTATGTCGTGTTTTTAAACTTCATTCAAGATGCAAATGGAGTTTAGTGTTTGCCAAGCACGTGGAATTGCAACTTTCGGTTATAAGTGTTTATAGCACAGCAATGACAGACACTTGTCGAAACTACAAGGCGCAAAGCGCATCTAGCGTCTCCAATCCTTTTGATTATGGATGATATGCCATCGAATCCTTTTCACGGGGAATAATAGCTGATAGCCCCACCCAAAACCCGAAGTCTCAGTCGCACGCTACCACACCGTTAACCTTTACGCGACAATCAAATCAAAAGAAAACAAAAGCGAACAGCAGCAAAACGCCTAAAAAGTCGCCCTCACAAGCCAATGAATGCGTCCGATCAGACACCGTTGCGCTCACTTATTGATACTTTCGACCACAACAACGTACGAGGTTCGTCCACCATGACAAGTGCCTTTCTGGGCGAGTTGGATGGCAAGACGGACGTCCTGCGCTTTGTCGTGAGCTTCCTGCGCTTTCGCGACTGGCAGACGCTCTCGTCCTGCAGTCGCTCACTCGCTCGCTCGGATTTGCGTCGTTTCGTCATGGCCCAAGCGGTTCTGCGCGTGCCCCCACCGCCACTGCTCAAACGCTCTGCATCCAATGATTCCCAATCTACAGCCAGTTACTACACAAATAGTTTCTTGCGACGCATGAAACCGGAACTGCTTTGTTGTATTATGAACGTTTTAGCTCCACGCTCAGGCATGTATCTGCTCCAACTCCTTCGGGTGCTACCTTCGCTCCAGTCCCTTCGGTTGTGGGACTACCCTTATTGGACACCTGAGGAGTCTAGTCACGACGATGTGGAAGATATGATGGAGGAAGCGGATCCCGTCATCAATGTAGCAGCGGTTCTGCAACTGTTGCCGACCCTTAAGGAGCTCCATGTTTCGGATGCAGAGATCACGCTATCGGACTTGCTCACGGTCGCGGAGATTCAGCCACGGACCACGTGGCATTTGCGAAAATTAGATTTGTCTCTCACAGATGTCGTAGATTTGGCTCCACTTGCAGTACTGCCTCACTTGCAGTCACTGAGCGTACGCCGCACAAACGTCACGTCACTTGCAATCGTGGAATCCCTGCCAGAGTTGCGAGTACTGGACGTGTCCGAGACGAGAATTGTGGACTTTAATGCACTATACTCGCTGTCACTTTTGGAGACACTGGATGTGAGTAAGAATTACGTTTCATCGGATTTGAATGTGTTGCAGCACTTGACGGCGTTACGCTCGCTGAAAGCCTCAAATCTTGCCACATCGGAACCGTTAACGCTAACGTTAAAGTGTGAAGAGCTTGAGATTCTGCACTTGCAACACACGAGACTTACGGATCTTGCCTTTGCTACAGAGTTGCCGAACCTCACATACTTGGACATTCGCTGGACATTTGTGGACGACCGACGGCCACTAGGTGCGTTGACAGCACTAGAGTACTTACTGATGGATACAAGAGAGCGAGGAACCGAAACGCGCGACGAGTACGAGTCTGCGTCGCCGGCATCATCTTCAAAGTACGAGTGGTTAAGCTGTCTGTCTCATTTGAAAAAGCTGAGGATGTACAAGCATGATTTTCAGGAAGAGCTTGCCGACGTGTTGCGAGAAGATGTGGAAGAAAGGGGAACGACAGTGGTCTCGACGAGAGGACATCAGATTCCCATGACACACCGGGTTCCTAGTTCATTCCTTAGGTGCCTGAGTAGGCGGGCAGATTTGAGGTCGCTAGAACTGCCACCACTCACGGAGTACACGCCCCTGACTTTGTTATCGACGACATTGCACCACTTGCGACTACAGCAATGGTGTGCTGAAGACTTATCTCAGATTGCAGCATTGGGTGACATGCCAACACTCACGAGATTTTCGATGTCGTTGCCGCCGACGGCACAAGTCATGGATCTTATCCCTCTCGAGGGCTTTGTCCAGCTAACCCAACTTGAGCTGCTGGACGTTCTTTTTGAAGATCTCGCACCTCTGGGTGCTCTTGCAAATTTGCAGAAGCTCGTGCTGGATCTGCCTGATCGCAAGAAGCGGCAGCTAGCGCGTCGTCACAAGCAGTATCAGACCAGTTTCGACTGTCTTTTGCAGCTCACAAAGCTGGAAGAGCTCTCCTTAATTGGTCGGGTGGATTTCAAGGACGTCGCGTTGCTCTCTGGAATGCATAGAATGCGGCGTTTGTGGCTGAATGCGACCAAGGTGGAACACGTCTCTCCCCTGGCTGCCTTGACGCGTCTAGAGATACTGGATCTCGGACTCACGCCTGTGACAACAGTTGAGGGCATCACGAGGCTGCCGGAGCTACAATTGATTTGGATTCCTGAGGCAGTCGACTGCAAAGTATTTCGAGATGTGTACAATTTCCCGCGTCTACAATCTATTTGGCATCCTGAAGATTACAATTGTCTATGGACTGACCATAAGTTTTGAGCGCAGACAGAACCAAGACGGCTGTAGTAGGCTTAAGCGCATCTTTACGATTGCAAATGTTTATCGTACGCTCCACTTTTACCTTGTGCAGTCTATGACGGTAGTTGGCTTCGGATCCTTTCCTTTTTCTTCGTTTCGTTATTCTGCAAGATAACTTCTTGTGTCGTATGAGATAAACTCGTCGCGCTTATACGATAATTGTACTTTGCGTGTAAGGATGGCAGTTTGCGTACGCTGAGTCGAAAAAAGCGTTGAAAGATTTGAAACCCCTATTGTCACAGGATATAGCAAGTCAGTACGACACCTAAGGTTACGAAAGCGGTGATGTTCGAGGGTATGAGATTTAGGCGCACGCGATTACGCGTGAGGCCCAATTCTCGGACTGATCAACGCGGATCTATCGCGCAACAACTGCCTCGTTTCAATCAATGAAATCGTCCGCTCACTAAATTTTTGTGTTCAACAAGGGTTAGTGAATGACATTCTGCTAACACAAGGTTCAGTATTGTGACACTAGTGGTGCCACCTGAGACACTTACTGATTCCTACAGCTATTCCGTCTGCAGTCTTTTCACGCTCTTGACGAGGACTGCCACGCGCAAGTCCGCCAGTCGTGGGTGATCCAAGATTATTGTGGACATTAGCAGTAAAGTTTTGCACTGTTCGGCAGCAGACGTCGTACTTGCTACTCTAGACAGCACAACACACACTGCCAGGTAGTAGATCTAGGAGGCAGCACAGTTTAGGCCACAGGTCCTTATCTGACGTATCATTAAACAATTATGATGAAAGTCTTTTATTTAAACGCAGCAAACAGGTCTTAATACTTCTGATATCATGATAGCATCAATGCAAATCGGTCAGTTGGCTTCGAAGTAGTAGGTCAACTACTTTGTAACGGGGTACACGCGGTTAGAGAACCGGTTATGTGGTGTGTCCACACCAAGTGAAGATCGGTGGGTCTGCGTGGTACAGTCTTGGTACCACGTACTTACGGTAATATCGCACCTTATCGAATTAGGATAAGGGATCAGACTTCTGTCATAAGATCGTAATGTAGACAGGCAGACAAGGTTTTAGGGTTTCATTACCGTAGCTAAACAAATAAAAATGTTCGGTTTCTCTTTTGAATCAGTGGACACGAGTGCCTAGCACAGGCTAAGTGTTGTTAAGAGTCGTAGCATGGTCAAGGCGCTTACTCTTGTTTGACTAGTAGTCGTTAGTTAGAGTGTGATTCCGTGAGTCAGTTCCCCTTTGAACCGGGATATTTAAGCTTATGTGCTTGAACGACTGTACGTCGTTGTTAGTTTGTCATAACTCAGAGACTCTTAGAGTCGAAGACTTCCTATGTTAAGGAGCGCTAAGGAGAACCGCTACACTTGGTAGCACATTTAGTCGAACTACACCTGAGTCTTCTCAGACTAAATCCTATACGAGGATGGAAACGGCCCTGAGCCTCCCTGAGGCATAGCACATCACGCTTGAAAAGCTCAAGGCGTTGATCAGGCACGAGCAGGTGCCTCTTGTAGTGGCACAAGGCCCGGATGCACTTCGTGTACGTCTTGAGGCCTTCTCGAATTTTTAGTCTACGCTAATCGGACAGGTCCATAACTATTTGGCATTTTGCCTCTCCGCTTATTGAGTCCTGATAGTTGTCTCCAGCCGTAACTAAATAGAGATGAACAACATTGAGCAATCGTGAGTAAGCGTAAGTCACTGTTGATCTTCGACTGTCTTGTAAAGACCTATGTTCGGTCTTTATTCGTCGGAGCTCCTTGACTATGTCTTTGCTCGCTATGTTAATTATTATAACCATCTTTCGGATATGAGCTGCAGGGATGAGCCTGCCATCCTGTCGTAAGAAAACTCTGCTGAGGCAATTTGACCTACATGGAAGGAGGAGATTCATGTACATTATAGGTATAGAAGTGGCAAATTTGAAGCCGTACAAGTGGTTGTACATGCAGAATTAAATACGGTTAGTGTTTAGAAGAACTTAAGCATGGGAACGGAGATTGAACGGGGACGCATATGGTGATGAAACATACAAGTCAACAACAACAACGTCCAAGATGACACTGGTAGAAAGAACGATTAGGACAAAAACAAAACCGTCAATGTAAAGGGGTTACGCATCGTAGGGTACTCGGTACCCTGTATCTTTGACACACGGTATGGCCTACTACTGAAATAGATATGGAATGTATGATCCGTTTTATAGGGGCTGAAGGTGTCAGCCACAAGATAGTAAATAATTTGAAGATACTAATTTAGAATATGAGTGACTAGATTAGGTAACATCAGAATTAAGATATTCTACAAAGTTAATCGTAAAAAGCTCACCTTCCTTTTGATCTTATCTAAGACACGTGCCTTGCGAGGCGTATCTGATCGTAGATCGTTAAGGGCTAGCAGCACCTCCCTGAGGTAGCTACTTTTAAGCACAAAGTGCTGCAGATCGCTAATTTGTTCGGCCCCCTGAACAGAAACCTAAATCTTGTTGACTCATAGAAACTATTTCTTTCGAACTAACATCTCTCTTTGATCACCAAGTACTCCTCTGACTTACGGAGCTGTGTAGATCCGCTACACTCGGTAGCTTTCGTATTCAATCTATATCTGAGCTTTTAAAGACCTGTCCTATGTGAGAATGGAAGCTCTTCCCTTTGGAACCCCAAAGGTCACGCTTGATAATCCGACTGCATCCTTGGGTTCAGACTATGTAAAATTCTTGTATCACAAGGCCCGGCGGTGCTGACTGCACGTGTTGAAGACTTCCTGCAGTATGAAGAGTCCTTACCAGGGCACGTCCAACCCCAAATGGAGTCGGCTATGTTTAAACGCTATGTGCATGTTTTTCATGAAGTGGTTATGCCTCGTCCCTTAGAGTGGAAGATGAAAACTACTCAGGAAAGGAGAAGGAGAATATCATCCTCTGGGTCCGTATGATTGAGATGGCCATGTGATTAGGCCTGATTAAGCTTTACCATCAACAGTTCGCACTGATTGTCTTAAAGCTTTATGGGAGAGCGAGAGAATGGGCCTTGACGTGAATCATGTCGGTAGACTTAGTGTTCCACACATTGTCGCCAGTTGCAACAAGGCAACCTATATTACAAGTAGTCATAGCGATTATAAATTTCATATATAAGTAGGCATAGGCATTATCCGATTCGCGGGTACTGCACGTATTTTTATTTTGCGTCTGTTATAAAGGTGCCAGACCCAATAATTAGCCAATAGTTATTCACCTGCAAATGAGTGGATCCCACAAACAAGGGAAGCCTTTCGTACTTAGGTCGATTAAAAGACAAAATAAATAGAGTTGATTCTACCTTAAAGAATAACAGCAATTCCTTGAAGCCCTTAGTGTAAGGTGGTAATGGGGAATCTCACCCCTTTACACCTGAGAGCACTTCGTTTTCCTTCCAAAACCAAATTTTAGATGATCAGGGACGAGCCTTCGGAATCTCCAGCTGTTACGCTGGATCAATAGGCTAAATCTAAATGACAAGACCGTGAATTGACAAGCTCTACACTGTAACGGGGCACCCTGAAGCTTGTACTGGTGACAGTACAAGCTACTTATTCTGATGACAGAATAAGGCGGTGCCTCGTAACTTCACGTACACTGGTACGTGCAGAGGAAGACGGTAAGAAGAAGCGAGTACTTGGTTAAAGTAAAAAGTAGAACTGTATTTATAATAGTTAATGTCTGCAATAAATCACTATTTACCTTCATCTAACTATGTCTAAATACAAATGTGTAAATCGGTTATCTGCTCACCACTCATTGCGTGCGTCTGTCGTGGCGCGTCTTCGTTGGTTGATCTAATGGCCTATATCAACCAATTAGGAACTACTTGTAAGTGCTACAGAATATTTGTCCTTATGACAATATTCTGAGAATATAACTCTCATAGTTATATTCTATTAACAATTTCTTATAAATTGTTATGTTACGATTCACCCCGTTACATCACCCCCCCCTTAACCATCAGTCACTTTAGTGACTGATTGACTAAATGGATACTCGTCCCAAATCATTTGGGACAGGGTTTGCACTTGTTGGTCCGCGTCCACTTTCCAACATTTCATCGCATGGTAAACAAGCCCATGCGATGCGCGAGCAAGGCCGCCGAGAGCGCGTCTGCACGTCTCTGTGCGGACGCCGAAGCAGAAACAACAGCAACTGATGTCTCATCGGTTGCTGAAGCGACCCAGCCTGTGTCACTTGGTGGTGCAGGCGCTGGTCATGAAGACACTCGTGTCTTCACAGAGTACGAGCTCGGTGTCTCGTACTCTCCTGATACGGATGACGGATCCGTATCGACGGCGATTGAATCCAAGCCGCCTGCCAAGCGTGGCACGGACGATGCTTTGCGTCGCAGCATCTTTGGTTCATCTGATGAATCAGATGAACCATCGCCGAAGCGAAGGCGCTCGAGGTCGCGAGACTCGGGCGCTCACAGTGGTGTTGGTTCTCCTATTGACACCACTTCGCAACGAGGTGCCAGTCCTTCTGTTGGCACGTCGAAGGAAGAGCGGGACCGCAATGTGTTGCGTCTCGCTCCTGAAAAGAAGGCATGGATGCCTCCAAAATCCGTCATGGATCACTTGTCGGCGATGACGAGTGATCGTTATCGAACACGATTGTTCGATTCGTCAAGGATCCATCACCTTGACCCCAGCGCGAAAAACTATCGCGCTGAATATGAATTCTTCATCGATGCTTTCTTCAGACATCGATGGTACAGTGGGAATCACAAGCGTGATGGTCCCTCAAAACTTCAGGCGTGGAACGCCTACATCCATAACCTTGAGGATGTAGGTCGTGACGCTTGGAACGACAAACTTATCAAAGCTCGTGATAAGTTTGAAAAGCGAACCCCGACAGGTGCACGCTACAAGCTGCATCGTCTGTCAAGGGAGAAAGGATTACCCTGCCTCTCTTGGGGAGACCCGTGCCCATGTTGTGTGAACAACTCTGCACGAGCACCTAAGGAGGCTTACCTCCTTACTAGCCCGTGGTGGCGCGTACGTATCTCTACTGAGATGTACGAAGGGATTGACAACATGAAATCCCTTTACGACCGTGCCGGGAAGACTTTCTCCGGTGGTCCTTCTGCGGCACAGGATGTGCCGCGTCGTACTGCTCAACCAGACCCAGTACGTCGATCATCAGTTGGGAGCGGGGCTCCCAAGAATCCCAGGACGGGGGATAGCCGCGCCACCGGACGAGATAACTCGTCCGACGTCCGTTCACGTCGCGGTGGTTCAACAGCTGCTCAACTAGATAGCGCTGGCCACCGCGAGAGTCCTCTGATGGAGGTGGAGGAGGAGGAAAGACGCTCTCCAAACTACCGAGGGGAAGCGTGTGTTCCCGAGAGCTTCTTTGATCGCGTAACGCAAGGGTTACGCGACGATCTCGAGCATGAGCGGAATAGGCGTCTCCAAATGGCGGACACTGCCTTGAAGTATCGAGATGAGTTTGACTTTGCTCAGCTCGAGAACGAGAGATCTCTGACATCTCTTCGTGACGAGCTAAGGGTAGCTCGTGGGATTGTTGATCGGTCTCGGGATGAGATAACTGCTCTTCAGACCCTTGTTGATGCCCACCATCGGGAGCACAAGGCTCTCTGCGAGATGCTTGAGCGCAAGAACGTTCTTCATCGGAAGAAGCAGCGTACTGATGGTACGGCGTAAGCCGACCAACGTAAAACGTGGGATGCGGTCGCATCTTACGTGGTAACTCGATCGTGCATGCATTGCCTAGGCGGTGCAATACACGAAAAGGGCCGATGTACTTGGGTAGTAGTTTACTGCTACCCAAGTTAGTCACTACATGCTTTGGTAGATTAACCGTAGACAGTAGGACTAAGTCACCTTTATTTAATAAAAGAGTGTTTGCCCTTCCATTCTTGTCAGCGTTTTGCTTTTGCTTGTCTACCGCTTCGACGATGGAGTCTTGCACAAAACGGACTACCGTTTCACGAGCCAGTATGAACTCATCTGATGACTCGTTAGCTTCAGTGCGCTGCGAGCGTACTGCAGCGACAACAATCTTTTCTTCAGTGAGGGCTTCCGCACTCTCACTGGCATCATCTTCTTCGATATCGATGTTATCGATATCGGCATCAAACGCAATGACTTCTTCGTTAGAGCGTGAACCAATTCGGTTTTTGCTCGCGCGAGTCCCTCCCCCCCTTAAACCAGAGTTACACTCTAGTAAGGTGGGTACACGCGGATGGCGCAAGCCATTCACGTAAAACGGTGTATGTGTCGTGGACGCATGCACCGAGTTGTTAATGGCAAACTCTACCATTGGCAAGAACTCACTCCAACTCTTAAAGGAGTGTACGTATCCTCGAAGTATCTCTTCAAGGACACGATTGGCACGTTCCGTCTGACCATCAGACTCTGGATGATCAGATGTTGACATCTTCAAGCGCGTTCCGAGTGATTCGAACACGGAGCGCCAGAAATCAGCAGGGAATAGTGGATCTCTGTCTGATACGAGTTCACGGGGCAACCCATGAAGTCGGAAGATGGTGTCAATAAAGACACAAGCACAGCCACTTGCCGTGATTGACTCTGGTACAGCCACAAGGTGTACCATTTTGCTGAATCTGTCAACAAATACGAGAATACCCGTATTCCCGCGTGCGTCTTTGGGTGATCCGAAGACGAAATTCATTGAGATGCCCAGCATTCAGCCGGAACCTGTAGAGGCTGTAAAGGTGCACGCAGTGAAGGACTTGACTTCGTTCGTTGGCAGACTTCGCATGCGCGAACATACTTTCGCACAAACTGATACTGGCGGGGCCAGTAAAAGTCTCGACTCACCGTGAGACATGTTTTCTCACGGCCACGATGTCCTCCTATAGGAGCATCGTGATACTCGAACATGATCCGCAAACGCAGATCAGTATCATCTGGAATGACAACACGTGGTGTGTCACCAGAAACGGCTGTATAATACAGTAAACCGTTGCGAGTAGTGTATCGATCTAATGTAGATCGATACGCAGACGACAATCGTTTCAACGATTCTCGAGATGGTTAGGAGAGATGTGTTAACAACTTGACAATCTCACCATCTTGGGCGTATGCCCGCCTCACATCATCATACAACGTTGTAGATGGGACTGAGGATGTCATAACCGCAACAGTGACTGTCTCACTGTTGGGTTTCGCGACTGTTTCAAAGTCGGGACGACGTGAGAGTGCATCAGCAACGACATTAAGTCGTCCTGGTTTGTACTCGACCGTAAAGTTGTATTCCGCAAAGAATGACAACCACCGCGCCATTCGTTGTGAAAGGTGCGGGCTGTTCACTGCCGTGCGTAATGACGCATGGTCAGTGTAAACAACGAAGGGTCTATCTCCTAATAGATGGAATCTGAACTTCCGAGTGCATACTTCAAGGCAAGGAGTTCCTTGTCATGCACTGGATAGTTCCGCTCAGCTGGTTGCAGCTGACGCGACTGATAGCAGACGACTCGTTCAACGCCTTCAAGATCGTACTGCATTAATGCACAGCCGATTGCGAAATCGCTGGCATCACAGACCACATGAAATGGCCTGTCCTGATCGGCTATTGCTAGGACTGGGGATTGTATCAAGATCTGCGTGATACCATCAAAGGAGCACTGACATTCAGCGTTCCATAACAACCTCTCGTTCTTCTTCAACAAACGAGAGAGGTGTACAGTCATCTCGGCGTAATTGCGTGAATACTTATGCAAATACGCCGCTAACCCAAGGAATTTTCGAAGACCTTTGACATCAACCGGCACAGGCCAGTCGGTGATCGCCTTGATCTTTTCGGGATCAGGATGTACACCATTCTTACCAACGATGCACCCAAGAAGTGGTATTTCGCTTGCTGCAAATATACACTTCTTGAGGTTTGCATACAATTGATGCTTTCGCATGATTGTAAGAACCTGTCGGACGTGGTACCTGTGAACCTCAACGTCCGACTTTCCATCCATAGCTCGACTATGGATGAATACGTCATCGAAATAACTCGGCGCGAATTCGCGTACTGATCTCAACAGATGTGATACACATCTGTTGAACGTGGCAGGGGCATTACTAAGCTCTTGTGGCATTACTAGCTATTCCCAGAGCATGCCGCTAGGCGTGCTAACTGCAGTATAGGGTATGTCCCGTTCCCGCATTAGGATTTGATAGAAGCCATCCATCAAATCCATGGACGAAAAGATGGTACTCTTTGACATACCATCAATGATTACGTCCTTCCTCGGTATCGGCGTCTGAGCCGGTACCGTTGCAGCATTCAATTTGTTGAACGCGTGCACTATCCGCCACCCTCCTGTTTCTTTTCGCACACAGAAGGTCGGAGAGCTATGTGGAGAAGTTGATTCCCTCACATGGCCCGCTGCTAAACGATCGGCAAAGAACTTGTCGATCGCAAGTACTTGTTCACGAGAAAGTGGCCACTGCTTCATGACACAGTACTTCGAGCCTGGTTTAAGCTCGACCTCGTGTCGAATACCTTTATCCTTCGGTAATTCGCACGGAACAGTTACAGGGAATACATCCTCGAATTCAACCAAATCTTCATAGAGAGGATTTGTCTTGAGCGATTCCCACGATTAGGAGTCATATCGCTCAATTCGTGTCTTTTCATCTAGGACACTCTCGTCCATAGATGAACTACTGAGAACGAGAGAGTTCTCAGTAAACACTGTTGCTGACCTTATGTCGGTTACACACTCGTCGTCAGCGACGAGTACGCAGATCTGCTTGACTTTGCCACTACGCAGATCACGCAAGAACCTTTTATGTTCGAGCGTTGGCAACTGAGTGATCTCCGAAGTCAACTTCGGAGGCGCAATCAGATTAAGTGTATAAGCGCCTACACCTGATCCGTTATTGACTATGACATTCAATGTCTCTGTCATTTCCTGGGGACTTATTCCCTCAGGCTTCGAAGGACTTATTCCTTCGTCTTCCCGGGGACTTATTCCCTCGGGTTTCGGGGAACTTATTTCCGCCGTACTTGTAATATCGGGACTTATTCCCTTAACTTCCTCTAGCTGTGGTTGCGCAACCACAGCGAGATCCTCTACGAAAGACTCTCCAGTCGATCTAGGATTATCGTTTCGCTTAACCTGAGCGATCGATCGTTTCTCTTCTAGGTGTTCCCCTCTAGGGATACATCTTTGTCCCGGTCCACTCGACTTATTCGAGTGGTGGACCTTCGGCGCAGCCTGTGTTTCCTCACAGCCGCCGGAACTTTGCTCCGAAGTGTAACCGTTTGTTACACTAAGGTTTTGTGCAGTCGTACTAACGACCGTACCACAAGTGAGGCCATCGCACTCACTCGTAGTACATCCACACGCTTGTGGACGCTCCAAAACGTTCATCAGATGGCCATCTGATGAACAAGCGGCAGGCATCGTTACTGTTTGATGTTGCCAGTTTACCCGTGGTTCGTACCTTCTGAGCCACGGTATTCCAAGGATGACATCAGATTTGTCATCTAAATCCAATACGACAAAGTCATCGTCATATTGGGTATCTTCTAGCGTGTAGTGGATCTTCACTATACGCTTCATGACGGTTACGGATGCGCCTGTCGCAAGACGTACCGTCATCCTCGTAGGAGGTGTGTCACATTCACTGAACTTGAAGTGACCATCTTCTAGCGATTGGCGTCGCACAAAATTGTTGGACGCCCCACAATCGACTAGAGCCCGAAGGGACAACTTATTTGTCACTTCGAGTTTCAAGGTAATGAGTGAGATCTCATTACTTAGAGCAGCAACGCACAACGTTGTGTGCGTTGTGTGTGTTGGGAGCAACCTTCGTCAAGAGGCCCACAAATTCTCTTGGCGTTGCTGGACCAGTAGGGTGCTCCGCACCTACTGATCCTGTCCGTTTGTTGACGCTCCATCCCGTTGTTGCGTCTTGCACCAACAGCGGACCCGCGTCCCTGCCCCTTTCTCATGGGTGGACGGTCACTACGCCCAGTGTCGCGAGACACTGGACGAGGGGCACTACACTCGTAAGCGTAGTGTCCTGTCTTTTGACATCTGTTGCATCTCTGCAACTTCTTGTAGCCTGTAGAGCGAGCCTTCTCGCTCTCTACATAACAGAGTTCCATCGGCTCTGGACCCCCGTTGTCATATCGTCTCGGTTGACGATATGATGTCGAGCTGGCGCAAGCCTGTCTCAGACTGAAGTCTTCCTGCTCCGCAATGGAAATGGCTTGTTCTAGTGAATCTAGTTCAAGCCGGAACAGGTGAGTCTTGACGGGACCATCCGCAAGACCCTGCATGAACACCGAAACCAACGTGTGTTCATCCACCGGATTGGAACTTATACAACTCGTGAGATGTCGTAAATGTTGAGCGTAAGCGTGCACATCACGCTTACCCTGCTTGAGCTTCAAGAGTTCGGTTCGAGCTCTGAACTCAGCTCTAGGCGGTTCAAACGTTTGTCTGAGCCGCGACTTGAAGACTTCCAACGACCCAAACGCATATGGGTCGTGCAACTTGAGCCCCAGTGCCCAAGTCTTGGCACGTCCTGCCAGATTTGACTGGGAAAATGCAACTTGCACATCCCCGTCGTCGATGCGACGCGCCCTTATGGAGTCATCCAATTTGACGAACCATCTCAAGAGGGAGTCCTCTTCGACTCCCCTATACTTTGAGATGTCAATCTTCAAGGTTTCGGGTTGACGCGAGTGCATCGACCCACCAGCAGCAGCCTGCTGCTGTCTCAACAGTTCAAAGTGTTGAGCACCCTGTTCTCTCAGCAACTCTGCTTGTTGAGAACCTTGTTGGTGAAGCAAGGCTACTTTCTCGCGTTCTGCGTCAAGTTCATTTTGAATGAACTTGGCGATAGTAGCATGTTGGGCATCTCTATTGAGAGCCTCTAGCATGACGCTAACAGCATGGATGCCCATGGTTGAACCCATTCGTTCAACCGCATCCCATTCGACATCGCTCAAATGGGAGTAGCCGTCACGCGTAGCGTGAAAGCTTTGGTCATCTTCATCATCCAACATATTCATGCTAGATATGAACGCGGTTTCTTGGACGGACTACGAAGTGCTACCAGGTGTAACGGGGCACCCTGAAGCTTGTACTGGTGACAGTACAAGCTATTTATTCTGATGACAGAATAAGGCGGTGCCTCGTAACTTCACGTACACTCGTACGTGCAGAGGAAGACGGTAAGAAGAAGCGAGTACTTGGTTAAAGTAAAAAGTAGAACTGTATTTATAATAGTTAATGTCTGTTAAGAAACCACTATTTATTCTCATCTAACTATGTCTGAATACAAATGTGTTTATCAACTATCTGCTCACCACTCATTGCGTGCGTCTGTCGTGGCGCGTCTTCGCTGGTTGATACAATGGCCTGTATCAACCAATTAGGAACTACTTGTAAGTGCTACATAATATTTGTCCTTATGACAATATTCTGAGATTATAACTCTTATAGTTATATTCCATTAACAATTTCTTATTAATTGTTATGTAACGATTCACCCCGTTACATACACCGTCTCGCGGCATCGTCTGGTGAGGTCGTCGTAGCACCACTGCTAAGCACGGCGACGCACGACCAACAGCGTGCAGCCATTCAAGACTACATGGTACGCGAGCTCACCAATGCAAATCAGCGAGTATCAACTCCCTCACCGTCCTCGCGTCACGACGCTGTCAAGATGACGACGTCTAGATACTCCGGTGATGGCCTGGATCGTCTCTTTCTCAACCACTGCTAAGCTAGGTAGACATCGCGATCGCAATAGGCTAATTGATGATGCCGACGGCCAAGGTGAATTTTTTGTTGTCTAGACTCGCTGGCAAGGCCAGGAGAGGCCCTAGGAAAGCTCGTGGTCGAAGAGTCGGCGGAGTTCCCTATGCTGGATGCCATCCAGTGCGACTTACGACTGGCATTTGAGCATCCTCAGATGAGTCGCGACTGCGTACAGACTTCTTGCTTCGACAGGGAAGGCTCTCTTGCTTCGTGCATCATCACGCATCCGATCGACATGTCAATACAAGTCCATGTCTTCGTCTTTGGTATGCAGGAGGGACTGACGCTTTACTGCCTCACACGTGCTGAACCGAAGACCCTCGACAAGGATTTTCCATTGCGCTTCGCGACGATTACACCATCACTTCGTCCTACTTGCACGCAGCGTCGCCACATTCGCTAATATCGGGTCCGGAACTGATGGAGATCGACGTAGTCGAGCTCTCACGGGATCGCTGCAAATTATTCAGCCGCGTAATTCAGGTTTTAAGTACCCGGAGGTGATTTCTATTCTGCAAGACAGACCATCGTGCGGTCGTCTGTCGTGCAGCAGCGCTGGTGGTCATGATAACAGCTGTCTCACGAGAAGACGCTATTTCGATGACCTCTTCGAAACGAACGGTTCAAGTAGTCACGGGCGCGATGCTGGGAGAAAAGTAGCCCAGAATCGTCGGATGGCAGCTCGGGCTTCTAGAATTAAACTGACTCGCACTCACTTAAATGCCACCATCATGCGTGACGTTTCGAGATTGATCATCATCATTCGTATCGTCATTGAAGTAAAACGTCCACTCCGAGCGTGCACCTAACAATTTCTTTCATGTATCCTGTTTTTCCCCTCTCTTGTCCACGGTCACGGTGCGAGAAGCTCCATAGTACATCGTCGTCAAGCTTGCTGACGGACAAGCACAAATTTTTCCGCGCAAAATTGTTGCGTTACCGTACAGTTTGAAAGGTTTTCAGAGCAGCGAAAATTTTTGGTTTACGAGATGAACTACGCTTTTTATTGCATCTTAGGGATACCGTGGCTGTCACTGTATCTGTAAATGGTAGATGGGTTGCCTCGGTCTGTTAATCGCCGAGATGGGTATGACTTAAGCGATTTGTTCACCCATCTGCTGGTTGCATCACCTAAGTGGGCCCACTTCAGGGTCGTGAACGAACGCACGACAACACGTAGTCAGCACAGAGCGAGCGATGGACCTCTGTGCGCGATGTGTTTGTTTATTATGGTAAAACAAAAGAAAACAACGGTTAAACAGAAGTTTCCGTTAGATCTAACATCAGTCGAGCAGATGCTTCCTATTATTAACGAGGCGGTCGAACATAGGTTCCCGCAGACACAGACATCGGCAGAACAAAGTTCCTCGATTTTCACGAGGCGGTTTAACAGGCGGTTTCGGATGCCAACACATCGGTCAATTGAGGTTTCCGTTTTTTATGCGGCAGTCGAAAAGGTGTTTCCGCATTTCAGCACATCGGTCAAATAGGTGTTCCCGATTTATCGAGCCGAGGTCGAACAGGGGTTCCCGCCTACATTACAAATAGGCTGAAAAGAGTCTCCGATCTATACTGAGGTGGTCGGGCAGGGGCTACCGTATACACTTCAGGCGGTCGACGTCGATCTCCCGCCTCTTCTTGCCGAAAATGAGCGGACTTTAAATCCACATGTGGACTACGTAGTAGCGACTGAGCTCCTACGTCTAAAGGGGGTACATCATCTCCCAGCAATAGCTACGTGCCAGTCCCGAGCAGGGTCTTGAGACGAAAGGATAAACGCCAGGAATCGGCACGCCGATCACCGAGACGAATGAATCCCGTCAACATGGTGTCCGAGCCAGCTCCGTATCGACGAAATTTGTATGCACGCTTGAATATATGGAGGGCTCTTCACGCTGCAGCCGATCCATTAAGATATTAAGCCCTCTTTGCAATTATGCATAGATTGCATCTCCGGCAGTCCTTTCGCTAAAGTGTTCTTGCCGAGTCTCAGCGACGGCGACATTAAGCAACTGTGCGTCGTCGCTGCCACCGATACAGCCATTGAAGAAGTATTGGAGGCCCGCCCAAAGAGCGCGGAGACAAAATTTCCACGCGAAGAGCTCTTCGCGGCACAGTACTGACGGCCCTACAAGAATCAGGAAAATCAGTTTACGATTTCGCGCGTGATAACGCCAATATTTTCCGGAGGAATATCCGCTGAAATTTCAGCTGATCGTCTAGCACGACACGAGATTTATCTCGTGCCAAAATTGAGGTTACTCGTGATGCAGAAGTGGCCATTACCGCGTGATCAATTTTATCGCGATTCATAAATTTTTGAGAGCCGCCGCCAGGCTGGCCATGTTTGCGAAAGCAACTCGTCAAATTCGAGTCCGACTTTCTGCGTGAAGAAAGCCACCGGCGTCTGGTGCATTGTGCACGCTTTCACTAAGCTGAATGACGCCAGGATCCCAGCTTAAACGTCTAGTACCCGCAAGGGGCGTTGTACTGAATACCATGTTCGGGATTGATATATAAAGCGCCATCTACCTGACAAATGATTGCTACTAGATCATGGTGCGGGACATAGACATATCATTCACTTTAAGCATACCAAGTGGGATATTTGGAAAAGTCTAGTGATTTAACAGGGTCTCAAGAACTTCTCGTCCACGTTCAATCAGATGGTAACATAGGTACTACGCCCGCTTTACGACTTCGTGTCAAGCTACTTAGATTATATTAACGTTCATAGCCGCGCTGAGCACCTGCTCGCGCCACGGTAGTAAATTTTTGATACTTGATGCTTGTGTATCAAGTGATGCGAGATAATCGCTTGTGCGCGCCTATAAAGAAATGAGTCTTCTACGCTACCGAGAAACCAGTTCTTGTATGCTATGTCAGTAAGTGAAGTGTCCGCGTCGATCCCGAGAAGTTCTCATTTATTTGTTCCTGGATAACGCCCAGGAACCCAACCGAATTGCGACAATGGCTTGGTCTGTCAAATGGAGTGCACAGGTACACGAAAAACAATGCAGAGGTCATCAGCCACTATTGACATTGCTCAAGAAATAATTGGTATGACGGTGGTCAGGACATTACCAATCGCCTTTCGATTCCGTCAAGACAATCTAGTCTGAGGCACCGGTGCCAATTTTTACCTGATCATTAAAAGCCATTCCACTTCGTGTGTCCCTCATGAGGTGGGGTGGATTGTCAAAATTGTTTGACGAGACCCCAAAACACTCAATGTGCCAACTGCCGACTGTCGGAGGGTGTACCCCGATGCCGCTTGTGGACCTTGACTCACCTTGTGTACCCGTCGGCTGGCAGGTTTTACTCTTCGGAGGACTTGGTGATGATGTAGACGTCGGATTTGATGGAGGTCGACCTGGGGAGGCCCCAGGAGGATATGCTTCTGTTGGGGTCCAATCTAGGCGGCCACTCGATCGACTTGGTGGAAAGTGGTCTTATGACCATTTGTCTCAAGTGCTGGTAGCGACTGGCCTTTGCCTGTCTCAGGGATGTTAACCTCCTGCCCTTTACACATCTTCCCGCTTACCACCAAAGTCAAGAGACCGTTTAATATAGCGGGATTGAGTTGGGGGGCTACTCTACGAACCCATAGGCCAATGTACTTCTGGGATTACACTTACGCTTGTGTCGTACTTAAAAATGTCGATTCGACGGGTGGGTGAAACAGACTTCTGGCCGAAACAGGCAGGTAGAATTACAAGTTTCTTAGCGCACGACACGTCGTGCTACTTGGATCGCAAATTGAGTAGTATCTGATGTTGTCCTATCCTTTAAATACATTTACTCCATCTTTGCCTTGCACTTTGGGTTCGCTATGATGAGTGGCCAGACCTTGATGGGCCAAGTCGACCAATGGGTGACCAGGTCGGACAATGGGTGGCCAGGTTGGCCGATTAGTGACCGAGGTCCACCTTGGGAGACCAGGACGACCGACAGGTGGTTGAGAACGATCAATATCGGTACCGTTTGGCCGGTACCGTTGGTCGGTTTGACCCCGTTGGCAATAACCTTGACTGCTCTAGATGGTTGGATCCAACGGCCACGTTTTCTTTGTAAACTCCAGGTCATTGGAATCTTTCCAGTTCACGAGGTCTTATGTTCATCCGGCTCGTAGATCCTTAAGTCAACATTTCTGAAAACTCGCTTCAGTACATGTAGCTGGGCACCCTGAAGCTTGTACTGGTGACAGTACAAGCTACTTATTCTGATGACAGAATAAGGTGGTGCCTCGTAACTTCACGTACACTCGTACTTGCAGAGGAAGACGGTAAGAAGAAGCGAGTACTTGGTTAGAGTAAAAAGTAGAACTGTATTTATAATAGTTAATGTCTGCAATAAATCACTATTTACCTTCATCTAACTATGTCTAAATACAAATGTGTAAATCGGTTATCTGCTCACCACTCATTGCGTGCGTCTGTCGTGGCGCGTCTTCGTTGGTTGATATAATGGCCTATATCAACCAATTAGGAACTACTTGTAAGTGCTACAGAATATTTGTCCTTATGACAATATTCTGAGAATATAACTCTCATAGTTATATTCTATTAACAATTTCTTATAAATTGTTATGTTACGATTCACCCCGTTACATCACCCCCCCCCTTAACCATCAGTCACTTTAGTGACTGATTGACTAAATGGATACTCGTCCCAAATCATTTGGGACAGGGTTTGCACTTGTTGGTCCGCGTCCACTTTCCAACATCTCATCGCATGGTTAACAAGCCCATGCGATGCTCGAGCAAGGCCGCCGAGAGCGCGTCTGCACGTCTCTGTGCGGACGCCGAAGCAGAAACAACAGCAACTGATGTCCCATCGGTTGCTGAAGCGACTCAGCCTGTGTCACTTGGTGGTGCAGGCGCTGGTCATGAAGACACTCGTGTCTTCACAGAGTACGAGCTTGGTGTCTCGTACTCTCCTGATACGGATGACGGATCCGTATCGACGGCGATTGAATCCAAGCCGCCTGCCAAGCGTGGCACGGACGATGCTTTGCGTCGCAGCATCTTTGGTTCATCTGATGAATCAGATGAACCATCGCCGAAGCGAAGGCGCTCGAGGTCGCGAGACTCGGGCGCTCACAGTGGTGTTGGTTCTCCTATTGACACCACTTCGCAACGAGGTGCCAGTCCTTCTGTTGGCACGTCGCAGGAAGAGCGGGACCGCAATGTGTTGCGTCTCGCTCCTGAAAAGAAGGCATGGATGCCTCCAAAATCCGTCATGGATCACTTGTCGGCGATGACGAGTGATCGTTATCGAACACGATTGTTCGATTCGTCAAGGATCCATCACCTTGACCCCAGCGCGAAAAACTATCGCGCTGAATATGAATTCTTCATCGATGCTTTCTTCAGACATCGATGGTACAGTGGGAATCACAAGCGTGATGGTCCCTCAAAACTTCAGGCGTGGAACGCCTACATCCATAACCTTGAGGATGTAGGTCGTGACGCTTGGAACGACAAACTTATCAAAGCTCGTGATAAGTTTGAAAAGCGAACCCCGACAGGTGCACGCTACAAGCTGCATCGTCTGTCAAGAGAGAAAGGATTACCCTGCCTCTCATGGGGAGACCCGTGCCCATGTTGTGTGAACAACTCTGCACGAGCACCTAAGGAGGCTTACCTCCTTACTAGCCCGTGGTGGCGCGTACGTATCTCTACTGAGATGTACGAAGGGATTGACAACATGAAATCCCTTTACGACCGTGCCGGGAAGACTTTCTCCGGCGATCCTTCTGCGGCACAGGATGTGCCGCGTCGTACTGCTCAACCAGACCCAGTACGTCGATCATCAGTTGGGAGCGGGGCTCCCAAGAATCCCAGGACGGGGGATAGCCGCGCCACCGGACGAGATAACTCGTCCGACGTCCGTTCAAGTCGCGGTGGTTCAACAGCTGCTCAGCTAGATAGCGCTGGCCACCGCGAGAGTCCTCTGATGGAGGTGGAGGAGGAGGAAAGACGCTCTCCAAACTACCGAGGGGAAGCGTGTGTTCCCGAGAGCTTCTTTGAGCGCGTAGCGCAAGGGTTACACGGCGATCTCGAACATGAGTGGGACAGGCGTCTCCAACTGGCGGACGCTGCCTTGAAGTATCGATATGAGTTTGACTTTGCTAAGCTTGAGAACGAGAGAGCTCTGACATCTCTTCGTGACGAGCTAAGGGTAGCTCGTGGGATTGTTGATCGGTCTCGGGCTGAGATAACTGCTCTTCAGACCCTTGTTGATGCCCACTATCGGGAGCACAAGACTATCTGTGAGATGCTTGAGCGCAAGGGCGTTCTTCATCGGAAGAAGTAGCGTACTGATGGTACGTCTTAAGCCGACCAACGTAAAACGTGGGATGCGTTCGTATCTTACGTGGCAACTCGATCGTGCATGCATTGCCTAGGCGGTGCAATACACGAAAAGGGACGATGTACTTGGGTAGTAGTTTACTGCTACCCAAGTTAGTCACTACATGCTTTGGTAGATTAACCGTAGACAGTAGGACTAAGTCACCTTTATTTAATAAAAGAGTGTTTGCCCTTCCATTCTTGTCAGCGTTTTGCTTTTTCTTATCCACCGCTTCGGGGATGGAGTCTTGCACAAGACGGACTACCGTTTCGCGAGCCAGTATGAACTCATCTGTGACTCGTTAGCTTCAGTGCGCTGTGAGTGCACAGCAGCGACATCAATCTTTTCTTCAGTGAGGGCTTCCTCGCTCTCACTGGCATCATCTTCTTCGATATCGATGTTATCGATATCGGCATCAAACGCAATGACTTCTTCGTTAGAGCGTGAACCAATTCGGTTTTTGCTCGCGCGAGTCCCTCCCCCCCTTAAATCAGAGTTACACTCTCATAAGGTGGGTACACGCGGATGGCGCAAGCCATTCACGTAAAACGGTGTATGTGTCGTGGACGCATGCACCGAGTTGTTAATGGCAAACTCTACCATTGGCAAGAACTCACTCCAACTCTTAAAGGAGTGTACGTATCCTCGAATTATCTCTTTAAGGACACGATTGGCACGTTCCGTCTGACCATCAGACTCTGGATGATCAGATGTTGACATCTTCAAGCGCGTTCCGAGTGATTCGAACACGGAGCGCCAGAAATCAGCAGGGAATAGTGGATCTCTGTCTGATACGAGTTCACGAGGCAACCCATGAAGTCGGAAGATGGTGTCAATAAAGACACAAGCACAGCCACTTGCCGTGATTGACTCTGGTACAGCCACAAGGTGTACCATTTTGCTGAATCTGTCAACAAATACGAGAATACCCGTATTCCCGCGTGCGTCTTTGGGTGATCCGAAGACGAAATCCATCGAGATGGATTCCCAGCACTCAGCCGGAACCGGTAGAGGCTGTAAAGGTGCACGCAGTGAAGGACTTGACTTCGTTCGTTGGCAGACTTCGCATGCGCGAACATACTTTCGCACAAACTGATACTGGCGGGGCCAGTAAAAGTCTCGACTTACCGTGAGATATGCTTTCTCCCGGCCACGATGTCCTCCTATAGGAGCATCGTGATACTCGAACATGATCCGCAAACGCAGATCAGTATCATCTGGAATGACAACACGTGGTGTGTCACCAGAAACGGCTGTATAATACAGTAACCTGTTGCGAGTAGTGTATCGATCTAATGTAGATCGATACGCAGACGATAATCGTTTCAACGATTCTCGAGATGGTTAGGAGAGATGTGTTAACAACTTGACAATCTCACCATCTTGGGCGTATGCCCGCCTCACATCATCATACAACGTTGTAGATGGGACTGAGGACGTCATAACCGCAACAGTGACTGTCTCACTGTTGGGTTTCGCGACTGTTTCAAAGTCGGGACGACGTGAGAGTGCATCAGCAACGACATTAAGTCGTCCTGGTTTGTACTCGACCGTAAAGTTGTATTCTGCAAAGAATGACAACCACCGCGCCATTCGTTGTGAAAGGTGCGGGCTGTTCACTGCCGTGCGTAATGACGCATGGTCAGTGTAAACAACGAAAGGTCTATCTCCTAATAGATGGAATCTGAACTTCCGAGTGCATACTTCAAGGCAAGGAGTTCCTTGTCATGCACTGGATAGTTCCGCTCAGCTGGTTGCAGCTGACGCGACTGATAGCAGACGACTCGTTCAACGCCTTCAAGATCGTACTGCATTAATGCACAGCCGATTGCGAAATCGCTGGCATCACAGACCACATGAAATGGCCTGTCATGATCGGCTATTGCTAGGACTGGGGATTGTATCAAGATCTGCGTGATACCATCAAAATAGCGCTGACATTCAGCGTTCCATAACCACCTCTCATTCGTTTTCAACAAACGGGAGAGGTGCACAGTCATCTCGGCGTAATTGCGTGAATACTTATGCAAATACGCCGCTAGCCCAAGGAATTTCCGAAGACCTTTGACATCAACCGGCACAGGCCAGTCGGTGATCGCCTTGATCTTTTCGGGATCAGGACGTACACCGTTCTTACCAATGATGCACCCAAGAAGTGGTATTTCGCTTGCTGCAAATATACACTTCTTGAGGTTTGCATACAATTGATGCTTTCGCATGCTTGTAAGAGCCTGTCGGACGTGGTACCTGTGAACCTCAACGTCCGACTTTCCATCCATAGCTCGACTATGGATGAATACATCATCGAAATAACTCGGCGCGAATTCTCGTACTGGCCTCAACAGATGTGATACACATCTGTTGAACGTGGCAGGGGCATTACTGAGCCCTTGTGGCATTACTAGCCATTCCCAGAGCATGCCGCTAGGCGTGCTAACTGCGGTATAGGGTATGTCCCGTTCCCGCATTAGGATTTGATAGAAGCCATCCATCAAATCCATGGACGAAAAGATGGTACTCTTTGACATACCATCAATGATTACGTCCTTCCTCGGTATCGGCGTCTGAGCCGGTACCGTTGCAGAGTTCAATTTGTTGAACGCGTGCACTATCCGCCACCCTCCTGTTTCTTTTCGCACACAGAAGGTCGGAGAGCTATGTGGAGAAGTTGATTCCCTCACATGGCCCGCAGCTAAACGATCGGCAAAGAACTTGTCGATCACAAATACTTGTTCACGAGAAAGTGGCCACTGCTTCATGACACAGTACTTCGAGCCTGGCTTAAGCTCGACTTCGTGTCGAATACCTTTATCCTTCGGTAATTCGCACGGAACAGTTTCAGGGAATACATCCGTGAATTCAACCAAATCTTCATAGAGAGGATTTGTCTTGAGCGATTCCCATGATTGGGAGTCATATCGCTCAATTCGTGTCTTTTCATCTAGGACACTCTCGTCCATAGATGAACTACTGAGAACTCTCTCGCTCTCAGTAAACACTGTTGCTGACCTTATGTCGGTTGCACACTCGTCGTCAGCGACGAGTACGCAGATCTGCTTGACTTTGCCACTACGCAGATCACGCAAGAACCTTTTATGTTCGAGCGTTGGCAACTGAGTGATCTCCGAAGTCAACTTCGGAGGCGCAATCAGATCAAGTGTATAAGCGCCTACACCTGATCCGTTATTGACTATGACATTCAATGTCTCTGTCATTTCCTGGGGACTTATTCCCTCAGGCTTCGAAGGACTTATTCCTTCGTCTTCCCGGGGACTTATTCCCGCGGGTTTCGGGGAACTTATTTCTGCCGTATTTGTAATCTTGGGACTTATTCCCTTAACTTCCTCTAGCTGTGGTTGCGCAACCACAGCGAGATCCTCTACGAAAGACTCTCCAGTCGATCTAGGATTATCGTTTCGCTTAACCTGAGCGATCGATCGTTTCTCTTCTAGGTGTTCCCCTCTAGGGATACATCTTTGTCCCGGTCCACTCGACTTATTCGAGTGGTGGACCTTCGGCGCAGCCTGTGTTTCCTCACAGCCGCCGGAACTTTGCTCCGAAGTGTAACCGTTTGTTACACTAAGGTTTTGTGCAGTCG
Organism: Peronospora matthiolae; assembly: GCA_921007115.2. NCBI lineage: Eukaryota > Oomycota > Peronosporomycetes > Peronosporales > Peronosporaceae > Peronospora > Peronospora matthiolae. The sequence continues at coordinate 416,245 of CAKLBY020000071.1, read as the reverse complement.
TACTAACGACCGTACCACAAGTGAGGCCATCGCACTCACTCGTAGTACATCCACACGCTTGTGGACGCTCTAAAACGTTCATCAGATGGCCATCTGATGAACAAGCGGCAGGCATCGTTACTGTTCGATGTTGTCAGTTTACCCGTGGTTCGTACCTTCTGAGCCACGGTATTCCAAGGATGACATCAGATTTGTCATCTAAATCCAATACGACAAAGTCATCGTCATATTGGGTATCTTCTAGCGTGTAGTGGATCTTCACTATACGCTTCATGACGGTTACGGATGCGCCTGTCGCAAGACGTACCGTCATCCTCGTAGGAGGTGTGTCACATTCACTGAACTTGAAGTAACCATCTTCTAGCGATTGGCGTCGCACAAAATTGTTGGACGCCCCACAATCGACTAGAGCCCGAAGGGACAACTTATTTGTCACTTCGAGTTTCAAGGTAATGAGTGAGATCTCATTACTTAGAGCAGCAACGCACAACGTTGTGTGCGTTGTGTGTGTTGGGAGCAACCTTCGTCAAGAGGCCCACAAATTCTCTTGGCGTTGCTGGACCAGTAGGGTGCTCCGCACCTACTGATCCTGTCCGTTTGTTGACGCTCCATCCCGTTGTTGCGTCTTGCACCAACAGCGGACCCGCGTCCCTGCCTCTTTCTTATGGGTGGACGGTCACTACGCCCAGTGTTGTGAGACACTGGACGAGGGGCACTACACTCGTAAGCGTAGTGTCCTGTCTTCTGACATCTGTTGCATTTCTGCAACTTCTTGTAGTCTGTAGAGCGAGCCTTCTCGCTCTCTACATAACAGAGTTCCATCGGCTCTGGACCTCCGCTGTCATATCGTCTCGGTTGACGATATGATGTCGAGCTGGCGCGAGCCTGTCTCGGACTGAAGTCTTCCTGTTCCGCAATGGAAATGGCTTGATCTAGTGAATCTAGTTCAAGCCGGAACAGGTGAGTCTTGACGGGACCATCCGCAAGACCCTGCATGAACACCGAAACCAACGTGTGTTCATCCACCGGATTGGAACTTATACAACTCGTGAGATGTCGTAAATGTTGAGCGTAAGCGTGCACATCACGCTTACCCTGCTTGAGCTTCAAGAGTTCGGCTCGAGCTCTGAACTCAGCTCTAGGCGGTTCAAACGTTTGTCTGAGCCGCGACTTGAAGACTTCCAACGACCCAAACGCATATGGGTCGTGCAACTTGAGCCCCAGTGCCCAAGTCTTGGCACGTCCTGCCAGATTTGACTGGGAAAATGCAACTTGCACATCCCCGTCGTCGATGCGACGCGCCCTTATGGAGTCATCCAATTTGACGAACCATCTCAAGAGGGAGTCCTCTTCGACTCCCCTATACTTTGAGATGTCAATCTTCAAGGTTTCGGGTTGACGCGAGTGCATCGACCCACCAGCAGCAGCCTGCTGCTGTCTCAACAGTTCAAAGTGTTGAGCACCCTGTTCTCTCAGCAACTCTGCTTGTTGAGAACCTTGTTGGTGAAGCTTTCTCGCGTTCTGCGTCAAGTTCATTTTGAATGAACTTGGCGATAGTAGCATGTTGGGCATCTCTATTGAGAGCCTCTAGCCCGACGCTAACAGCATGGATGCCCAAGGTTGAACCCATTCGCTCAACCGCATCCCATTCGACATCGCTCAAATGGGAGTAGCCCTCACGCGTAGCGTGAAAGCTTTGGTCATCTTCATCATCCAACATATTCATGCTAGATATGAACGCGGTTTCTTGGACGGACTACGAAGTGCTACCAGGTGTAACGGGGCACCCTGAAGCTTGTACTGGTGACAGTACAAGCTACTTATTCTGATGACAGAATAAGGCGGTGCCTCGTAACTTCACGTACACTCGTACTTGCAGAGGAAGACGGTAAGAAGAAGCGAGTACTTGGTTAAAGTAAAAAGTAGAACTGTATTTATCATAGTTAATGTCTGTTAAGAAACCACTATTTATCTTCATCTAACTATGTCTAAATACAAATGTGTAAATCAGTTATCTGCTCACCACTCATTGCGTGCGTCTGTCGTGGCGCGTCTTCGTTGGTTGATATAATGGCCTATATCAACCAATTAGGAACTGCTTGTAAGTGCTACATAATATTTGTCCTTATGACAATATTCTGAGAATGTAACTCTTATAGTTATATTCTATTAACAATTTCTTATAAATTGTTATGTAACGATTCACCCCGTTACACTTAGTGTGTTAGACGGTAACGGGGAATATCATCCTGTTATAAAATTAAAACGGGTGTTCCCACCATCTATCAAAGCGTAAAACCGTGCGTCACGCTTTAGTTTAGCCTGTCAAGATAAAAATGATTGAACAGATACGTCTAAGAACTGAAAACTTTCATGGCTTCTTTACAGTCTGACCCTCTGCTTGGGACAAATCATGTGACTATCTTCATGATGGGTCTTTGGAATGGCTTTGCCAGAATTATATACATTGTGGTTCACCCTCGACGTTCGACGAGGCTGTGATAATTGTTTTTAATGCTACGCAAAAATTCAAATCGGCTAGAATTGGCTGGAACAGGTACAGGTCTAGCTCTGCGAGAGAAAATTTCACGAGTAAATCAGTCTTTAGAAGGCCAAAATTGATGGATCTCAGCCTTGCTGAAGTGAGGTTGAATCTGAACTATAGGCTGCTGAGCAGCAACGTGTTTAAAGACGGTCTCATACATACGGAACCACCAAAATATTGCGGCATGGGATCCCTTTGCGTAGACAGCGCCAGGCTAAGATTTAACACTCTGCCCTGATCCAGAAGCCTGGCATATTACGGGAAAATGCCGACACCGAGTGGATGCGGGGCGCCCTACTAGGAACAATTAGGTTCTGCAACACCCTAAGTAGGTAAAATTAAAAAGGGCTTAACCTCAAAGAAGTTCATAGATACTGGTATGGAGCGCGAATACAAGGCTGGCTCGTTAGTCGCTGAATCGAACGCCAAGGGCCAAAAAATATCCCTGGCTAATTTTAAATGATTCTGGGGCGTCTTGCTATTATTCTCAAAGCTGTTCCTTGATGAAAGGCAGCTTTATTTGAAAGCGCTTACATCACATAAGAATGATTCAATACGGCTTTTTTTAACGACTGGAAGTCGTGTCACAGTAACTAAAGTTTTGGTGAAATCAGGCGGTAAGTTTTCGGACTTTGACAGTATTGAACACTGTTTTGCCTTGATCAGGACTCGAGGTATGATCTTACCTAGAGATGTCTTGCCTTGAACGCCATAAGATAAGGATTAATTGGAACGGTAATAAGTTAGGCGCTATGCGCTATGCTCCTGATGTAGTTTTGAACTGTCTTAAACCACTTTCGCTAGGCAAAAAAGCAATTGTAGCACGAGCCTTTGACGGAAGATTTATATTTGCTGGACATTGTAATTTATGAATAGATAACTCCAATGTAAAAAAAATCCCGAGCATCGCTTGTTAGGTATTAGTAATCAGGCCATACTCTGTTAAGTTTTACTCGTTGTGATAACGATTCACTGCATGCAGAAATCATAATTGGCCTAGGGCCAGTACATCAAGGATGTAATTCCTTTGATTTGTGTGTGGTGGCACGCGAAAATGCACCGAGTGTGGTCGGTATTGAAGGTTTCACTCTTAAAGTTGGTAATGAAATTGTTGGCGGAACTCCAATTAGTTCAGGCCTAGGCCCGTCTAATGTAAGTTGATTGGCACGTTTAAAAAACATTTGGGTAAAGTGTTTGAGTTACGCAACACCACACCGGACTTGATGAAGACAAAAACTTTCGTACAGAGCATACTACTAGTAGTAGTAAATTAGGGAACACTATTTGCTAGACCTTAGGAGGGGTTATGGTCTCGTCGCCGAAAAGACTTGGACGCCTGGTGGCAAATGTCAAGTACCAGGTGTCCGAGTAGTCACATGGTGACAATAGTGATAGATGACATCCACGTGACAACGAAGTGACTGGCTAGGCTATAAGAAACGTTATCCTGAAGACCTTACATCTTTAATTTCTCAGTTTCAGCTCGATGAAATGTCTGATGGCGAGTAAATCCAGGGCTTGAAGGCAGATGTTTTTTTCGAATTAGTGGTGTTTCGACCCGATGTCGAGTTGAACACGTCCTCTTCCGTAGATGAGTAGGTAATAGAGAGACAAAGGCGGCACTCAATGCCCGAAGTGGACATTTAGCCCTTATAGATCATTTGGATCCATTCTATCCTTTGGTAAAGTAATTTAAAGATGTGGTGTGTCACAATCCACCATCTGTCTTACCTACCGATAAAGATGTACGTCATGAACGAAATTAGTTCCAGGAGCAAAATGCTGCGTAACACGACAGTGGCCCTAAAATTAGGAACAGTGTGACTTTATTGACGATTTCTTTTGTGCAAGCACACGGCTGGAATGGTGCGGGAATGTAAACCTCCCCAAAACACACTGAAAGCTTGTGTAAGGAAGCCAAATGGTAATTTGCGCATTTTCCATGCTTCAAATAGACTTAATGCTACCAGTGTCCCGGCTCAAACACCAATATCTAGAAATGATTGTCTTTCAAACAAAAGGGTGGGATATTAAATGTGCAGTGCTCTCGAATGAGTAGATAATCTTTACCAACTGATCATGCAAGCATGCGATATCTTGCTAAAAGTAAATAGCACCCCGAGCGGTACGCTCTAAGAGTGACTTTTTATGTCACAGTAACTTTAAAATGCCGCGAGAAATTTTAATCGCCTGCGACGAATCTATTCAAACCTTATCAAGACTACGCACAAACACACTTTTTTAATCTTTGTCCATAGTCGTGCTACGAATGGTCGATCTGATGTGAATTACACTGATAATTTAAGAGCAGTGATCGAGTGCGTGCACACAAATAATTTTATGCAAATGTACATAAATGTACCTTTGCGAAACAAATGTTTTTCTGAGGTGCATCATTGGCTAGCAAGGTCTTCGAGTTGACCCCGCTAAGGTAAGAACCATAGTCGATTGTCCGGTTACAAAGAACTAGAAAGTATTACGTGATTAGCTTGGCCTTCCCAATTACTAACACGATCATAGCGCGAATTACGCCGATATGGCTCGGCTGTGATCCCACATACTAAAAAGAATGTGGATTGGTGTTGGAATAACACCGAAAGGATGCTTTTCAAGCAGTAAAGGACGTATTCTTTATGCGCCAATAATGGCATTGCCTAATCCTGTTCGGCCTTTTAGTGTCGTCAGTGACGCATCTGACTTTGCCATAGGCAGCATTTTGTTACAACATATAAAGATGGCCGTGAACGCGTCTTTGCAGTCGAATTCGGTAGCTCCAAGCTGCTGAGTTCATAACTAAGAGCTTCATGCTTTGAAGTACGCTTCAGTCAAAAAAAAGTAAAGTACATCTTCTTGACTTTAAGACATTTGTGATCTGGACAGATCATGCGTTAATGCACACTGCGACACAGTGGCCACATCACTCTTAGAGGGTGTCTCATTAACTATCATACTTTGCAAAATATAACTTCGAAGTGAAGTGTAAGCCAGAAAGGTGAAATGATGTGACTATTGCGCTATCGCTCCGACTTAACTACGAGATTGCTCACGTCGCAACGCTGCTATCGTCAGTCAATGAACTAATTGGTGCGGATTTGCGCACGATGGACAATGTGTAGCTTCTATGGAGGCTAATGAGAGCGAGAAATTTGCAGCCTTGGACAAAGCATTGTTGACACATTTACGAGCGGGGATACGTCGAAATCTCTTAAAATTATAGTGAGAGAACTACGATTGGCGCTTTTGTGAGACGTTTTGATAGGTTAGACCTCTATCACAGGGGCGCCGCAAAGAAGTCTGACTGTACCTACTGTGTGTCGGGAGTCCATGAGTATGGACTTTGTCTTTGGCCCACAAAAGGATTCGGAATCAAACTCGCATTGCGGTATTTGTTGACCGATTGAGCAAGATGGATCCGTTAACGGTAGCGCCGATCTTTATTAATGCCGACTATACATCGAAGCTGATTATCGACTGTGCTTTTTGACAATATGTTCTGCCTGTGGAAAATGCCCAGGGTAGATTTTTTCGCTTCACTAGGAAATATTAGATATCCATCTTCAAGGTGCTCGACACCCGGTTTTTTTTTACACATGTCCACAGCGGATCATTCGCAGACCAATGGTCAGAATAAGCGTGTTGATCGCGTCATTGATGAGATTTAGCGCGGGGTTTGCGCTAACACGCCTGATCGTTAAAGCTCCATACTCCCTGTTGAATGTGCGTTGATAAGTGCCGATATGCATCTACTGGCCTTACTCCATCCTACGTGAATGGCCTCACTCTCCCACGCGTTCCACAAACTTAACCACTACGTGTTTCAAGGCTTAGTGGGGGAGAATTTGACGATCGGCTTGCTGGTATCATTCCTGCTGCTTCTAAAAAAGGTAAATGTGTTAAAGCGACATTCGAAAATTTTGGACTTAAGGATCTACGAGCCGGATGAACTCGGGATCTTCCGGCCAGGAAAGGGTCCGGGGGTTTAAGGTCCACAAGTAAGGAGCGGTTGGTGCGTTCAACCGTGACGAGTGGTTAAGGTAACTGCCAACGGGTTCAAACCGATCAACAATCCCAGCCAAACGGTACCGATATCGATCGTTCTAAACCACCTGTCGGTCGGCCTGGTCTCCCAAGGTGGACCTCGGTCACTAATCGGCCAACCTGGCCACCCATTGTCCGACCTGGTCACCCATTGGTCGACTTGGCCCATCAAGGTCTGGCCACTCATCATAGCGAACCCAAAGTGCAAGGCAAAGATAGAGTAAATGTATTTAAAGGATAGGACAACATCAGATACTACTCAATTTGCGATCCAAGTAGCACGACGTGTCGTGCGCTAAGAAACTTGTAATTCTACCTACCTGTTTCGGCCAGAAGTCTGTTTCACCCACCCGTCGAATCGACATTTTTAAGTACGACACAAGCGTAAGTGTAATCCCAGAAGTACATTGGCCTATGGGTTCGTAGAGTAGCCCCCCAACTCAATCCCGCTATATTAAACGGTCTCTTGACTTTGGTGGTAAGCGAGAAGATGTGTAAAGGGCAGGAGGTTAACATCCCTGAGACAGGCAAAGGCCAGTCGCTACCAGCACTTGAGACAAATGGTCATAAGACCACTTTCCACCAAGTCGATCGAGTGGCCGCCTAGATTGGACCCCAACAGAAGCATATCCTCCTGGGGCCTCCCCAGGTCGACCTCCATCAAATCCGACGTCTACATCATCACCAAGTCCTCCGAAGAGTAAAACATGCCAGCCGACGGGTACACAAGGTGAGTCAAGGTCCACAAGCGGCATCGGGGTACACCCTCCGAAAGTCGGCAGTTGGCACATTGAGTGTTTTGGGGTCTCGTCAAACAATTTTGACAACCCATTCCACCACAATGGTGCGCGTGCAGGATCCTCGAAAGACGCAGGTTTTCACCGCGAATCTCAAGATGAAAAGAACGTCTAGGTTGCGGTAGAGATGAATTTCTAAAAACCACTTGAAGACCCGCCGCCAGTGACACAAGAAGACAAAAATCAAAGAGTCGAAGGACCGACCAGACTTTGGGTGGAGTCTGGTCAACATGGTCAAGGTCAGAATCATTTAAGAAAAACCTCAACGCCCTCCCTATGTCCTCGTTGAGGACGTCTTTGGTCATGATGACTATCATGCCCCGGTGGACCATCAAATTGACGGTGAAAACCGATCCGTTATGGTCCTCAAAGAAAAAAACCCTCTGGTCGCCAAGCCTGATCGAATAAAACCATGATGAAAGTGTCGGGGGACACTAAGTCGATAGTTCCCGACACCTCAGGACCATCGAAGTAATCAGATCAACGGCCGAAGACGCAATCTGGAAAGCTATGGTCCCCGACACCAAAACATCCCAAGACCACTAAGTCCAAATCGAAAAACACTAAGACGCCGGTGGACACCAAGTCGGTGGGCCCTGCCCGAGCAGGGTCGTCAGCCTGGTCGAAAGATGCTTTGATGATCGCCTACCACCGACGCAAGCTGGACACCCTCTTGGCAAGCGATTACATCGCGAAAACCCTAGATTCCATCTGCTTAAACAACTACGGGGACCGGTGTCACCCTAAACGCGCCTCCGGACGGTCACAGAGGCGGCCACTGCGCTGTAGACCTCTTCCGCGGGACTACTATGGCCGCAGGAAGGTCCAAGCCAAGCAATTCGATCTATCCAGGTTCGTGCATCATCAAGAAAAGCATGTTGGAGAAGTAGCACAAGTGATTGGCGATTCTGGTTGGGACCTCTACCAGACACAACAACGTATCACCAACTATCCACTACCTACGCTGTCCCGCGACAGCCAGATAAATCCCCAAGACTTCGAACCCAACCCCAAACACGACCACATCTCAATAACTTGAGGGTGCTGCGCCGTTCCCCACCACCTACTCTCGCCCGTTATCCAAGACGCGGATGGGCGGTCGTCACTACATTTGTCTGCTCCTTACCAGTACGACCGAATGCCACTGGGACCGAAAGGAGCAGCGATGCTTCATACTTGTGTAAGAGGCGGAGCGACCAATCAGTACGATCGCAAAACGGCGACACCCGTACATTTAACTATCCAAGCGCCTGATAGGGTGATTTTTCACTCATAAGGAATACAGGCCGTCGTAACCAAAATTCTGGGTGACGCATACGCCGGAAGGATTGCCTACCAACACGGTAGGTAACTTGAAGACACTCTTCGACGCGACGATGGCATGATTTCCACAGGAACGTCAGGTACAACAAGGATACCAAGATGAGAAGGCGACCGCAGAGGCACAAACGATGCAGGTGACAGCAGCTCAACAAGTACTGCGATCCCAGCGAAAGCTTCAAGACAATGTACTATGACTGACGTAAAGATGGAATCAGTCGGTACGTGCGAGTACGAATCAGACGGCACGGACTTGAAGGTACCACTGGCGAGGGTGGCGACAACTACAACCGAACAAATATCCAACATAATTCCTCGCATTAAACTTGCAGCAACATCGGAACTCAACTATTTCCTTGGAAGAGATCAAGACGAGGACCGGTCACGCAGTTGGGTGACCACGGTGAAAACTGCGTTCACGAAAGATCAAGCGCCCGACGATGAAAAGCGCATTTTCTTCGGTGGATTGCTAACTGGACCAGCCAAAAAAGTACAACGCAAACTGAGATTTTCGGTTCAATCAAATTGAAAGATCTCCTACCAGAGTTCCAGATGCAGTTCTGCGATTTGGGAGTACCAGTTGCTCACCAATACTACTATGCGAAGAAGAGGTCAAATGAGTCATTATTAGACTACCTGTATCGACTTAGTGAGATTGGATTCAGGGCGAAGATCAAGATCAAGGACCGCTCAAAATACAAAAGGAAAAATTCGAGAACTAAATCAAGACTTTGTACGACCCGGAACTGGCATATCAGCTCACGATTTTGCGTTAAGCGGATGTGAACGAATTGGATGACGTGTTGAGAGCCAGGCAGAGGACGAAAGTGCGGCGAGGTAAGGTACTATTTGGATGAAGAAAGTTTCGACAAAAGGCACCCGTTCACCAACCCGACCAAAAGAAGTTCACCGCCGGTCGGTACATGCAGTTCGGGTGACCATGGAAGAGTCGAGTTCGGACGATTGAGCTAGTACGGATCAAGTGAAGAAGGTGACCTGTGGCGAATTCACTTGGTGGCGATGAAAGGACAGATGGAAACATGTGCAAAGACCCCAAGAGGCTAACCCATTCGGGAGGCCGACCATCACCGTCACCATGAAGGTGACCAGGGATCTCGACCGACGTCGTCCGCTCAACACCATAAGTGCGCTCACTGTGGATCTCTAAATCGTGGAGATTTTGATTGCTGGAATCGACTCACGTGTGACCGCTGTGGGAAGAAGGGTCACCTAACGGATACTGTTTACTTGTGTGCGAGGGGTGTAGAGAGGCCCACGAGGCTGGAAAATGCCGGATGGAAGGGTATTATAACCTGACCCGTCCATGGTACAAACCGACCAAGCACGTCAGGATTTTGCCGAAGAAGGCGGAAAAATGGTATCTTAGACTATTCGACAGGTTTGGATCTGGTACGAGCCGAGCGTTCTATCTGTCATATCTTTCATTTGTGGAAAAGCGCTTCAAAGAAGATATGGGCACCACTGGAAAAAGGAGTTGCAAGGAGAATACGGCAGTTAAGAAGATTGGGAATATTAAAGATTGGAAGCTACCATGAGGTTCATGCTGCTTACCTTAATGAACTTAATGGGGTTGCTTGAGAAGATGCAGTGATGAATTAAGATCTACTAACAGGCGAATCCAGGGGCTATTGGAAAAACTACGCCCCTTTGATGTGGTTCAAGCAGGCCAATGCTTTTGAAAGAGTCAACGGCGATCGCGATACCTTAATGTATGATACTGGTGCCGAGATACACTCTTTGAATATCGCCTTTGCTCGTAAGTTAGGTTGCCAGATTGATGAAAGTGCAAGACAAGAATGTGTCAGTATTGAAGAACCAATCCATACCACAGAAGGGCGCGCTCGTATCATGATCACCCTGAACGAAAACTTTGTTTATGTCTTTAAGATATAAGTCGGGACGATGGAAGGCCAAGATGCAATTTTGGGGATGGACTTTAGGGTCCTCGTCGGCATCCGCTTAGACCTGGGCAGTGAAACACTCTGTCTCCCAGATGAAGTTCGTATACAGAGAAACCGCTACCAAGGCTATAATATAACTCCTTTCCATTAAAGGGCTGCAACGTCAATCTACGCTGGCTACCGTTTGGTACGCCATCACGTATATGTACGAATTATTGGAATACTGGACCCGGCATGCCCACATCTGATCATCCCCTGCAATGGACCCTGCCTATAAATTTTTCGGCTCTTCTCTTGCTTCATACCGTGGTAATTACCGACCGGAGCCGGCGTTTTAAACATAACACCAGCAAATGCTGATGGCTGGACACCAATGTACGTAGCTAGCAAGACGATCGGCGAGTGCTTGGGAGGTGTTGATTTCTCCAAATTTTGAAATTTTTACATCTGCACCTGCTCCAAAGTTTATTTAAAAATGCTTAACTATCTAGAATCCTTGCGTTCTTGGTCATCTTTTGCGAAATATGTATACTAAATTCTGCACACGCGCTCCGACAGGTCAGTAATTTCGGCGAGCATCTTGGCTAATGATGCCTTGGGCACTGACGGCTTTCTTACGTTCATGTTCGACCGGTCGCCACCACAGCGGGCGTAGCTCTGTTCGCTTCACCAGATACGTCGTTTGGACTCAAAACCTGAAGAACATAATTGTTGCTATTGTTGGAAAGAGGTGGCAGTAAAAGCGAATGTACTGTAAATAGTCATTGTCTGTCAACACTACAACACGTGTTTCCAACGACTTTGCAAGTTGTCCAGTTCAAGGTGCACATGGTGGCCGTCTCTTCTTGCCCCATTAGTCATCACATCACGTGGCGCCCGTCTCTCTCGATACTATCATTCATCTTGCGCACGTGTCGTCCGTACCTTCTTGTCCCGTCTTTCAAGACGTCACAACGACAGCCAATCAGGTGGGGTCATACCTTACTTATGCGGATTCTCGCAGTTGGACCTTGACACCTTGACTACCTGCCCGAACTGATATCTTTTTTTCTCTAGCGCTCATCCTCAACATCTCACTACATCGCACATGATGTGGCGTGTACGGTACACCTGGAGCATGCCCAGGAGGCAACATACAAAATCGCACTTAATCCAACATACGTATTGCAACTATTGTTATTCAAGACGCACAAACAGTCAGCTGAGGATGATTTAAAAAGCTTGGTATTCACCTTGCGTACGTACATTACTAATAGCTCCACGGCTCCGGGTCGTTTTAACATATATATAATACAAAAGCATAAGATAGGGTATCAAGCTTTGGCGCTCGCACTCTGATACATGCAGTCCAGTTCGGACAACCGATTCAAGATGAAAACAACATATGTAACGGGGCACCCTGACGCTTGTACTGGTGACAGTACAAGCTACTTATTCTGATGACAGAATAAGGTGGCGCCTCGTAACGTCACGTACACTCGTACGTGCAGAGGAAGACGGTAAGAAGAAGCGAGTACTTGGTTAGAGTAAAAAGTAGAACTGTATTTATAATAGTTAATGTCTGCAATAAATCACTATTTATCTTCATCTAACTATGTCTAAATACAAATGTGTAAATCAATTATCTGCTCACCACTCATTGCGTGCGTCTGTCGTGGCGCGTCTTCGTTGGTTGATATAATGGCCTATATCAACCAATTAGGAACTACCTGTAAGTGCTACAGAATATTTGTCCTTATGACAATATTCTGAGAATATAACTCTCATAGTTATATTCCATTAACAATTTATTATAAATTGTTATGTAACGATTCACCCCGTTACATCACCCCCCCCTAACCATCAGTCACTTTAGTGACTGATTGACTGAATGGATACTCGTCCCAAATCATTTGGGACAGGGTTTGCACTTGTTGGTCCGCGTCCACTTTCCAACATTTCATCGCATGGTAAACAAGCCCATGCGATGCGCGAGCAAGGCCGCCGAGAGCGCGTCTGCACGTCTCTGTGCGGACGCCGAAGCAGAAACAACAGCAACTGATGTCCCATCGGTTGCTGAAGCGACCCAGCCTGTGTCACTTGGTGACGCAGGCGCTGGTCATGAAGACACTCGTGTCTTCACAGAGTACGAGCTCGGTGTCTCGTACTCTCCTGATACGGATGACGGATCCGTATCGACGGCGATTGAATCTAAGCCGCCTGCCAAGCGTGGCATGGACGATGCTTTGCGTCGCAGCATCTTTGATTCATCTGATGAATCAGATGAACCATCGCCGAAGCGAAGGCGCTCGAGGTCGCGAGACTCGGGCGCTCACAGTGGTGTTGGTTCTCCTATTGACACCACTTCGCAACGAGGTGCCAGTCCTTCTGTTGGCACGTCGCAGGAAGAGCGGGACCGCAATGTGTTGCGTCTCGCTCCAGAAAAGAAGGCATGGATGCCTCCAAAATCCGTCATGGATCACTTGTCGGCGATGACGAATGATCGTTATCGAACACGATTGTTCGATTCGTCAAGGATCCATCACCTTGACCCCAGCGCGAAAGACTATCGCGCTGAACACGAATTCTTCATCGATGCTTTCTTCAGACATCGATGGTACAGTGGGAATCACAAGCGTGATGGTCCCTCACTACTTCAGGCGTGGAACGCCTACATCCATAACCTCGAGGATGTAGGTCGTGACGCTTGGAACGACAAACTTATCAAAGCTCGTGATAAGTTTGAAAAGCGAACCCCGACAGGTGCACGCTACAAGCTGCATCGTCTGTCAAGGGAGAAAGGATTACCCTGCCTCTCTTGGGGAGACTCGTGCCCATGTTGTGTGAACAACTCTGCACGAGCACCTAAGGAGGCTTACCTGCTTAATAACTCGTGGTGGCGCGTACGTATCTCTACTGAGATGTACGAAGGGATTGACAACCTGAAATCCCTTTACGACCGTGCCGGGAAGACTTTCTCCGGCGGTCCTTCTGCGGCACAGGATGTGCCGCGTCGTACTGCTCAACCAGACCCAGTACGTCGATCATCAGTTGGGAGCGGGGCTCCCAAGAATCCCAGGACGGGGGATAGCCGCGCCACCGGACGAGATAACTCGTCCGACGTCCGTTCACGTCGCGGTGGTTCAACAGCTGCTCAGCTAGATAGCGCTGGCCACCGCGAGAGTCCTCTAATGGAGGTGGAGGAGGAGGAAAGACGCTCTCCACACGATCATGTGAATCGGTGTGTTCCCGAGAGCTTCTTTGATCGCGTAACGCAAGGGTTACGCGACGATCTCGAGCATGAGCGGAATAGGCGTCTCCAGATGGCGGACACTGCCTCGAAGCGCCGAGCTGAGTTTGCCTTTGCTCAGCTCTAGAACGAGAAATCTCTGACATCTCTTCGTGACGAGCTAAGGGTAGCTCGTGGGATTTCTGATCGGTCTCGGGCTGAGATAACTGCTCTTCAGACCCTTGTTGATGCCCACCATCGGGAGCACAAGGCTCTCTGCGAGATGCTTGAGCGCAAGGGCGTTCTTCATCGGAAGAAGCAGCGTACTGATGGTACGGCTTAAGCCGACCAACGTAAAACGTGGGATGCGTTCGCATCTTACGTGGTAACTCGATCGTGTATGCATTGCCTAGGCGGTGCATTACACGAAAAGGGCCAATGTACTTGGGTAGTAGTTTACTGCTACCCAAGTTAGTCACTACATGCTTTGGTAGATTAACCGTAGACAGTAGGACTAAGTCACCTTTATTTAATAAAAGAGTGTTTGCCCTTCCATTCTTGTCAGCGTTTTTCTTTTGCTTATCCACCGCTTCGGCGATGGAGTCTTGCACAAAACAGACTACCGTTTCACGAGCCAGTATGAACTCATCTGATGACTCGTTAGCTTCAGTGTGCTGTGAGCGCACTGCAGCAACAACAACCTTTTCTTCAGTGAGGGCTTCCGCACTCTCGCTGGGATCATTGTCTTCAGTGAGGGCTTCCGCACTCTCACTGGCATCATCTTCTTCGATATCGATGTTATCGATATCGGCATCAAACGCAATGACTTCTTCGTCAGAGCGTGATGAGCGTGAACCAAATCGTTTTTTGCTCGCGCGAGTCCCTCCCCCCCTTAACCAGAGTTACACTCTAGTAAGGTGGGTACACGCGGATGGCGCAAGCCATTCACGTAAAACGGTGTATGTGTCGTGGACGCATGCACCGAGTTGTTGATGGCAAAATCTACCATTGGCAAAAACTCACTCCAACTCTTAAAGGAGTGTACGTATCCTCGAATTATCTCTTTAAGGACACGATTGGCACGTTCCGTCTGACCATCTGACTCTGGATGATCAGATGTGGACATCTTTAAGCGCGTTCCGAGTGATTTGAACACGGAACGCCAGAAATCAGCAGTGAATCGTGGATCTCTGTCTGATACGAGTTCACGGGGCAACCCATGAAGTCGGAAGATGGTGTCAATAAAGACACAAGCACAGCCACTTGCCGTGATTGTCTCTGGTACAGCCACAAGGTGTACCATTTTGCTGAATCTGTCAACAAATACGAGAATACCCGTATTCCCGCGTGCGTCTTTGGGTAACCCGAAGACGAAATCCATTGAGATGGATTCCCAGCACTCAGCCGGAACCGGTAGAGGCTGTAAAGGTGCACGCAGTGAAGGACTTGACTTCACTCGTTGGCAGACTTCGCATGCGCGAACATACTGTCGCACAAACTGATACTGGCGGGGCCAGTAAAAGTCTCGACTTACCGTGAGATATGTTTTCACTCGGCCACGATGTCCTCCTATAGGAGCATCGTGATACTCGAACATGATCCGCAAACGCAGATCAGTATCATCTGGAATGACAACACGTGGTGTGTCACCAGAAACGGCTGTATAATACAGTAACCTGTTGCGAGTAGTGTATCGATCTAATGTAGATCGATACGCAGACGATAATCGTTTCAACGATTCTCGAGATGGTTAGGAGAGATGTGTTAACAACTTGACAATCTCACCATCTTGGGCGTATGCCCGCCTCACATCATCATACAACGTTGTAGATGGGACTGAGGACGTCATAACCGCAACAGTGACTGTCTCACTGTTGGGTTTCGCGACTGTTTCAAAGTCGGGACGACGTGAGAGTGCATCAGCAACGACATTAAGTCGTCCTGGTTTGTACTCGACCGTAAAGTTGTATTCTGCAAAGAATGACAACCACCGCGCCATTCGTTGTGAAAGGTGCGGGCTGTTCACTGCCGTGCGTAATGACGCATGGTCAGTGTAAACAACGAAGGTTCTATCTCCTAATAGATAGACTCTGAGCTTCGCGAGTGCATACTTCATGGCAAGGAGTTCCTTGTCATGCACTGGATAGTTCCGCTCAGCTGGTTGCAGCTGACGCGACTGATAGCATACGACGCGTTCAACGCCTTCAAGATCGTACTGCATTAATGCACAGCCGATTGCGAAATCGCTGGCATCACAGACCACATGAAATGGCCTGTCATGATCGGCTATTGCTAGGACTGGGGATTGTATCAAGATCTGCGTGATACCATCAAAGGAGCACTGACATTCAGCGTTCCATAACCACCTCTCGTTCTTCTTCAACAAACGAGAGAGGTGTACAGTCATCTCGGCGTAATTGCGTGAATACTTATGCAAATACGCCGCTAACCCAAGGAATTTTCGAAGACCTTTGACATCAACCGGCACAGGCCAGTCGGTGATCGCCTTGATCTTTTCGGGATCAGGATGTACACCATTCTTACCAACGATGCACCCAAGAAGTGGTATTTCGCTTGCTGCAAATATACACTTCTTGAGGTTAGCATACAATTGATGCTTTCGCATGATTGTAAGAACCTGTCGGACGTGGTACCTGTGAACCTCAACGTCCGACTTTCCGTCCATAGCTCGACTATGGATGAATACGTCATCGAAATAACTCGGCGCGAACTCTCGTACTGGTCTCAACAGATGTGATACACATCTGTTGAACGTGGCAGGGGCATTACTGAGCCCTTGTGGCATTACTAGCCATTCCCAGAGCATGCCGCTAGGCGTGCTAACTGCGGTATAGGGTATATCCCGTTCCCGCATTAGGATTTGATAGAAGCCATCCATCAAATCCATGGACGAAAAGATGGTACTCTTTGACATACCATCAATGATTACGTCCTTCCTCGGTATCGGCGTCTGAGCCGGTACCGTTGCAGCGTTCAATTTGTTAAACGCGTGCACTATCCGCCACCCTCCTGTTGCTTTTCGCACACAGAAGGTCGGAGAGCTATGTGGAGAAGTTGATTCCCTCACATGGCCCGCTGCTAAACGATCGGCAAAGAACTTGTCGATCGCAAGTACTTGTTCACGAGGCAGTGGCCACTGCTTCATGACACAGTACTTCGAGCCTGGTTTAAGCTCGACTTCGTGTCGAATACCTTTATCCTTCGGTAATTCGCACGGAACAGTTTCAGGGAATACATCCTTGAATTCAACCAAATCTTCATAGAGAGGATTTTTCTTGAGCGATTCCCATGATTGGGAGTCATATCGCTCAATTCGTGTCTTTTCATCTAGGACACTCTCGTCCATAGATGAACTACTGAGAACTCTCTCGTTCTCAGTAAACACTGTTGCTGACCTTATGTCGGTTACACACTCGTCGTCAGAGACGAGTATGCAGATCTGCTTGACTTTGCCACTACGCAGATCACGCAAGAACCTCTTATGTTCGAGCGTTGGCAACTGAGTGATCTCCGAAGTTAACTTCGGAGGCGCAATCAGATCAAGTGTATAAGCGCCTCCACTTGATCCTTCATAGACTAGGACATTCAATGTCTCTGTCATTTCCTGGGGACTTATTCCCTCAGGCTTCGAAGGACTTATTCCTTCGTCTTCCCGGGGACTTATTCCCTCGGGTTTCGGGGAACTTATTTCCGCCTTATCTGTAATCTTGGGACTTATTCCGTTTACTTCCTCTAGCTGGGGTTGCGCAACCACAGCGAGATCCTCTACGAAAGACTCTCCAGTCGATCTAGGATCATCGTTTCGCTTAACCTGAGTGATCGATCGTTTCTCTTCTAGGTGTTCCCCGCTAGGGATACATCTTTGTCCCAGTCCACCCGACTTATTCGAGTGGTGGACCTTCGGCGCAGCCTGTGTTTCCTCACAGCCGCCGGAACTTTGCTCCGAAGTGTAACCGTTTGTTACACTAAGGTTTTGTGCAGTCGTACTAACGACCGTACCACAAGTGAGGCCATCGCACTCACTCGTAGTACATCCACACGCTTGTGGACGCTCCAAAACGTTCATCAGATGGCCATTTGATGAACAAGCGGCAGGCATCGTTACTGTTCGATGTTGCCAGTTTACCCGTGGCTCGTACCTTCTGAGCCACGGTATTCCAAGGATGACATCAGATTTGTCATCCAAATCCAGTACGATAAAGTCATCGTCATATTGGGTATCTTCTAGCGTATAGTGGATCTTCACTGTGCGCTTCATGACGGTTACGGATGCGCCTGTCGCAAGACGTACCGTCATCCTCGTAGGAGGTGTGTCACATTCACTGAACTTGAAGTGACCATCTTCTAGCGATTGGCGTCGCACAAAATTGTTGGACGCCCCACAATCGACTAGAGCTCGAAGGGACAACTTATTTGTCACTTCGAGTTTCAAGGTAATGAGTGAGATCTCATTACTTAGAGCAGCAACGCACAACGTTGTGTGCGTTGTGTGTGTTGGGAGCAACCTTCGTCAAGAGGCCCACAAATTCTCTTGGCGTTGCTGGACCAGTAGGGTGCTCCGCACCTACTGATCCTGTCCGTTTGTTGACGCTCCATCCCGTTGTTGCGTCTTGCACCAACAGCGGACCCGCGTCCCTGCCTCTTTCTTATGGGTGGACGGTCACTACGCCCAGTGTTGTGAGACACTGGACGAGGGGCACTACACTCGTAAGCGTAGTGTCCTGTCTTCTGACATCTGTTGCATTTCTGCAACTTCTTGTAGTCTGTAGAGCGAGCCTTCTCGCTCTCTACATAACAGAGTTCCATCGGCTCTGGACCTCCGCTGTCATATCGTCTCGGTTGACGATATGATGTCGAGCTGGCGCGAGCCTGTCTCGGACTGAAGTCTTCCTGTTCCGCAATGGAAATGGCTTGATCTAGTGAATCTAGTTCAAGCCGGAACAGGTGAGTCTTGACGGGACCATCCGCAAGACCCTGCATGAACACCGAAACCAACGTGTGTTCATCCACCGGATTGGAACTTATACAACTCGTGAGATGTCGTAAATGTTGAGCGTAAGCGTGCACATCACGCTTACCCTGCTTGAGCTTCAAGAGTTCGGTTCGAGCTCTGAACTCAGCTCTAGGCGGTTCAAACGTTTGTCTGAGCCGCGACTTGAAGACTTCCAACGACCCAAACGCATATGGGTCGTGCAGCTTGAGCCCCAGTGCCCAAGTCTTGGCACGTCCTGCCAGATTTGACTGGGCAAATGCAACTAGAATATCCCCGTCGTCGATGCGACGCGCCCTTATGGCGTCATCCAATTCGACGAACCATCTCAAGAGGGAGTCTTCTTCGACCCCCCTGTACTTTGAGATGTCAATCTTCAAAGTCTCGGGCCGACGCGAGTGCATCGACCCGCCAGCAGCAGCCTGCTGCTGTCTCAACAGTTCAAACTGTTGAGCACCTTGTTCTCTCAACAACTCTGCTTGTTGAGAACCTTGTTGGTGAAGCTTTCTCGCGTTCTGCGTCAAGTTCATTTTGAATGAACTTGGCGATAGTAGCATGTTGGGCATCTCTATTGAGAGCCTCTAGCATGACGCTAACAGCATGGATGCCCATGGTCGAGCCCATTCGTTCAACCGCATCCCATTCGACATCGCTCAAATGGGAGTAGCCGTCACGCGTAGCGTGAAAGCTTTGGTCATCTTCATCATCCAACATATTCATGTTGGATGTGAACGCGGTCCTTGGACGGACTACAAAGTGCTACCAGGTGTAACGGGGCACCCTGAAGCTTGTACTGGTGACAGTACAAGCTACTTATTCTGATGACAGAATAAGGTGGTGCCTCGTAACTTCACGTACACTCGTACGTGCAGAGGAAGACGGTAAGAAGAAGCGAGTACTTGGTTAGAGTAAAAAGTAGAACTGTATTTATCATAGTTAATGTCTGCAATAAATCACTATTTATCTTCATCTAACTATGTCTAAATACAAATGTGTAAATCGGTTATCTGCTCACCACTCATTGCGTGCGTCTGTCGTGGCGCGTCTTCGTTGGTTGATATAATGGCCTATATCAACCAATTAGGAACTGCTTGTAAGTGCAACAGAATATTTGTCCTTATGACAATATTCTGAGAATATAACTCTTATAGTTATTTTCTATTAACAATTTCTTATAAATTGTTATGTAACGATTCACACTGTTACAACATACAAGAGCAGACAATGAAGAATGAGTATGATGATTTTAATTTTTGTATCAATCAAGCATAGCACACCCTCCGGTAACGCGATTATCCTTTGCTTGCGAGCGTCCGCCATTCGTCTATGTGATCTTATTCGCCCTTGATTTGATAAGCCAATCACGTGTGTGCGCCACTATAGTGACCTGGCCAACGAGTCACTTCGGATTTTCCTAAAATACACCAATGAGGGGGGACATGCTACATCACATTTAATGCGACGTGCACGGCACACACAGCTTTACGAACGAGAACAACAGGTAACAGACAAGATCGCACGTAGTGCGACGTGTAAGGTACATCTGGCGTTTTGTCACATTCAGAAAAAGGGCGATAGACTAAATTGCACATCACAAGATGTGCAAGGCACAAAGCCTTATTTACCGACAGACACACGCACAAAGATAAGTACGGATTGAATAGTTCGGCATTCACATTGTGTAACAGGGCACTGGTCACTAGTTTTGCTTCAGTACTAGTGACCTACACTAACAACAGTGTATGTAGTGCCGCGCGTCACTACTTCACGTACACACTGTATGTGCATAGGTAGGCTGGCTAATAAACGAAGCGTTTATTAGGAGTAGGATGTAACGGGGTGAATCGTTACATAACAATTTATAAGAAATTGTTAATAGAATATAACTATAAGAGTTATATTCTCAGAATATTGTCATAAGGACAATATTCGGTAGCACTTCCAAGTAGTTCCTAATTGGTTGATATAGGCCATTATATCAACCAACGAAGACGCGCCACGACAGACGCACGCAATGAGTGGTGAGCAGATAACTGATTTACACATTTGTATTTAGACATAGTTAGATGAAGATAAATAGTGATTTATTGCAGACATTAACTATTATAAATACAGTTCTACTTTTTACTCTAACCGAGTACTCGCTTCTTCTTACCGTCTTCCTCTGCACGTACGAGTGTACGTGAAGTTACGAGGCACCGCCTTATTCTGTTATCAGAATAAGTAGCTTGTACTGTCACCAGTACAAGCTTCAGGGTGCCCCGTTACACCTGGTAGCACTTCGTAGTCCGTCCAAGGACCGCGTTCACATCCAACATGAATATGTTGGATGATGAAGATGACCAAAGCTTTCACGCTACGCGTGACGGCTACTCCCATTTGAGCGATGTCGAATGGGATGCGGTTGAACGAATGGGTTCGACCATGGGCATCCATGCTGTTAGCGTCATGCTAGAGGCTCTCAATAGAGATGCCCAACATGCTACTATCGCCAAGTTCATTCAAAATGAACTTGACGCAGAACGCGAGAAAGTAGCCTTGCTTCACCAACAAGGTTCTCAACAAGCAGAGTTGTTGAGAGAACAAGGTGCTCAACAGTTTGAACTGTTGAGACAGCAGCAGGCTGCTGCTGGCGGGTCGATGCACTCGCGTCGGCCCGAGACTTTGAAGATTGACATCTCAAAGTATAGGGGGTCGAAGAAGACTCCCTCTTGAGATGGTTCGTCGAATTGGATGACGCCATAAGGGCGCGTCGCATCGACGACGGGGATATGCAAGTTGCATTTGCCCAGTCAAATCTGGCAGGACGTGCCAAGACTTGGGCACTGGGGCTCAAGCTGCACGACCCATATGCGTTTGGGTCGTTGGAAGTCTTCAAGTCGCGGCTCAGACAAACGTTTGAACCGCCTAGAGCTGAGTTCAGAGCTCGAACCGAACTCTTGAAGCTCAAGCAGGGTAAGCGTGATGTGCACGCTTACGCTCAACATATACGACATCTCACGAGTTGTATAAGTTCCAATCCGGTGGATGAACACACGTTGGTTTCGGTGTTCATGCAGGGTCTTGCGGATGGTCCCGTCAAGACTCACCTGTTCCGGCTTGAACTAGATTCACTAGAACAAGCCATTTCCATTGCGGAGCAGGAAGACTTCAGTCTGAGACAGGCTCGCGCCAGCTCGACATCATATCGTCAACCGAGACGATATGACAACGGAGGTCCAGAGCCGATGGAACTCTGTTATGTAGAGAGC
Organism: Peronospora matthiolae; assembly: GCA_921007115.2. Taxonomy (NCBI): domain Eukaryota; phylum Oomycota; class Peronosporomycetes; order Peronosporales; family Peronosporaceae; genus Peronospora; species Peronospora matthiolae. Next base: position 394,153 of record CAKLBY020000071.1, on the reverse strand, counting down.
GAGAAGGTTCGCTCTACAGGCTACAAGAAGTTGCAGAGATGCAACAGATGTCAGAAGACAGGACACTACGCTTACGAGTGTAGTGCCCCTCGTCCAGTGTCTCGCGACACTGGGCGTAGTGACCGTCCACCCATGAGAAAGGGGCAGGGACGAGGGTCCGCAGTTGGTGCAAAGACGCAACAACGGGATGGACCGTCAAAAAACGGACAGGATCAGTAGGTGCGGAGCACCCTACTGATCCAGCAACGTCAAGAGAATTTGTAGGCCTCTTGATGAAGGTTGCTCCCAACACACAGACATTGTGCGTTGCTGCTCTAGGTAATGAGATCTCACTCATTACCTTGAAACTCGAAGTGACGAATAAGTTGTCCCTTCGAGCTCTAGTCGATTGTGGGGCGTCCAACAATTTTGTGCGACGCCAATCGCTAGAAGATGGTCACTTTAAATTCAGTGAATGTGACACACCTCCTACGAGGATGACGGTACGTCTTGCGACAGGCGCATCCGTAACCGTCATGAAGCGTATAGTGAAGATCCACTATACGCTAGAAGATACCCAATATGACGATGACTTTATCGTATTGGATTTGGATGACAAATTTGATGTCATCCTTGGAATACCGTGGCTCAGAAGGTACGAACCACGGGTAAACTGGCAACATCGGACAGTAACGATGCCTGCCGCTTGTTCATCAGATGGCCATCTGATGAACGTTTTGGAGCGTCCACAAGCGTGTGGATGTACTACGAGTGAGTGCGATGGCCTCACTTGTGGTACGGTCGTTAGTACGACTGCACAAAACCTTAGTGTAACAAACAGTTACACTTCGGAGCAAAGTTCCGGCGGCTGTGAGGAAACACAGGCTGCGCCGAAGGTCCACCACTCGAATAAGTCGGGTGGACTGGGACAAAGATGTATCCCTAGAGGGGAACATCTAGAAGAGAAACAATCGATCGCTCAGGTTAAGCGAAACGATAATCCTAGATCGACTGGAGAGTCTTTCGTAGAGGATCTCGCTGTGGTTGCGCAACCCCAGCTAGAGGAAGTAAAGGGAATAAGTCCCAAGATTACAAATACGGCGGAAATAAGTTCCCCGAAACCCGCGGGAATAAGTCCCCGGGAAGACGAAGGAATAAGTCCTTCGAAGCCTGAGGGAATAAGTCCCCAGGAAATGACAGAGACATTGAATGTCATAGTCAATAACGGATCATGTGTAGGCGCTTATACACTTGATCTGATTGCGCCTCCGAAGTTAACTTCGGAGATCACTCAGTTGCCAACGCTCGAACATAAAAGGTTCTTGCGTGATCTGCGTAGTGGCAAAGTCAAGCAGATCTGCATACTCGTCGCTGACGACGAGTATGTAACCGACATAAGGTCAGCAACAGTGTTTACTGAGAACGAGAGAGTTCTCAGTAGTTCATCTATGGACGAGAGTGTCCTAGATGAAAAGACACGAATTGAGCGATATGAGTCCCAATCATGGGAATCGCTCAAGGAAAATCCTCTCTATGAAGATTTGGTTGAATTCAAGGATGTATTCCCTGAAACTGTTCCGTGCGAATTACCGAAGGATAAAGGTATTCGACACGAAGTCGAGCTTAAACCAGGCTCGAAGTACTGTGTCATGAAGCAGTGGCCACTGCCTCGTGAACAAGTACTTGCGATCGACAAGTTCTTTGCCGATCGTTTAGCAGCGGGCCATGTGAGGGAATCAACTTCCCCACATAGCTCTCCGACCTTCTGTGTGCGAAAAGCAACAGGAGGGTGGCGGATAGTGCACGCGTTTAACAAATTGAACGCTGCAACGGTACCGGCTCAGACGCCGATACCGAGGAAGGACGTAATCATTGATGGTATGTCAAAGAGTACCATCTTTTCGTCCATGGATTTGATGGATGGCTTCTATCAAATCCTAATGCGGGAACGGGATATACCCTATACCGCAGTTAGCACGCCTAGCGGCATGCTCTGGGAATGGCTAGTAATGCCACAAGGGCTCAGTAATGCCCCTGCCACGTTCAACAGGTGTGTATCACATCTGTTGAGGCCAGTACGAGAATTCGCGCCGAGTTATTTCGATGACGTATTCATCCATAGTCGAGCTATGGATGGAAAGTCGGACGTTGAGGTTCACAAGTACCACGTCCGACAAGTTCTTACAATCATGCGAAAGCATCAATTGTATGCAAACCTCAAGAAGTGTATATTTGCAGCAAGCGAAATACCACTTCTTGGGTGCATCGTTGGTAAGAACGGTGTACGTCCTGATCCCGAAAAGATCAAGGCGATCACCGACTGGCCCGTGCCGGTCGATGTCAAAGGTCTTCGGAAATTCCTTAGGCTAGCGGCGTATTTGCATAAGTATTCACGCAATTACGCCGAGATGACTGTACACCTCTCTCGTTTGTTGAAAAAGAACGAGAGGTGGTTATGGAACGCTGAATGTCAACGCTCCTTTGAGGGTATCAAGCAGAGCTTGATACAATCCCCAGTCCTAGCAATAGCCGATCAGGACAGGCCATTTCATGTGGTCTGTGATGCCAGCGATTTCGCAATCGGCTGTGCATTAATGCAGTACGACCTTGAAGGCGTTGAACGCGTCGTCTGCTATCAGTCGCGTCAGCTGCAACCAGCTGAGCGGAACTATCCAGTGCATGACAAGGAACTCCTTGCCATGAAGTATGCACTAGCGAAGTTCAGAGTCTATCTATTAGGAGATAGACCCTTCGTTGTTTACACTGACCATGCGTCCTTACGCACGGCAGTGAACAGCCCGCACCTTTCACAACGAATGGCGCGGTGGTTGTCATTCTTTGCAGAATACAACTTTACGGTCGAGTACAAACCAGGACGACTTAATGTCGTCGCTGATGCACTCTCACGTCGTCCCGACTTTGAAACAGTCGCGAAACCCAACAGTGAGACAGTCACTGTTGCGGTTATGACGTCCTCAGTTCCATCTACAACGTTGTATGATGATGTGAGGCGGGCATACGCCCAAGATGGTGAGATAGTGAAGTTGTTGTCACATCTCTCCCAACCATCCCGAGAATCGTTGAAACGATTGTCGTCTGCGTATCGATCTGCATCAGATCGATACACTACTCGTAACGGTTTACTGTATTATACAGCCGTTTCTGGTGACACACCACGTGTTGTCATTCCAGATGATACTGATCTGCGTTTGCGGATCATGTTCGAGTATCACGATGCTCCTATAGGAGGACATCGTGGCCGAGAGAAAACATATCTCACGGTAAGTCGAGACTTTTACTGGCCCCGCCAGTATCAGTTTGTGCGAAAGTATGTTCGCGCATGCGAAGTCTGCCAACGAGTGAAGTCAAGTCCTTCACTGCGTGCACCTTTACAGCCTCTACCGGTTCCGGCTGAGTGCTGGGAATCCATCTCAATGGATTTCGTCTTCGGGTTACCCAAAGACGCACGCGGGAATACAGGTATTCTCGTATTTGTTGACAGATTCAGCAAAATGGTACACCTTGTGGCTGTACCAGAGACAATCACGGCAAGTGGCTGTGCTTGTGTCTTTATTGACACCATCTTCCGACTTCATGGGTTGCCCCGTGAACTCGTATCAGACAGAGATCCACGATTCACTGCTGATTTCTGGCGTTCCGTGTTCAAATCACTCGGAACGCGCTTGAAGATGTCAACATCTGATCATCCAGAGTCAGATGGTCAGACGGAACGTGCCAACCGTGTCCTCGAAGAGATACTTCGAGGATACGTACACTCCTTTAAGAGTTGGAGTGAGTTTTTGCCGATGGTAGAGTTTGCCATCAACAACTCGGTGCATGCGTCCACGACACATACACCGTTTTACGTGAATGGCTTGCGCCATCCGCGTGTACCCACCTTACTAGAGTGTAACTCTGGTTTAAGGGGGGGAGGGACTCGCGCGAGCAAAAACCGATTTGGTTCACGCTCATCACGCTCTGACGAAGAAGTCATTGCGTTTGATGCCGATATCGATAACATCGATATCGAAGAAGATGATGCCAGTGAGAGTGCGGAAGCCCTCACTGAAGACAATGATCCCAGTGAGAGTGCGGAAGCCCTCACTGAAGAAAAGGTTGTTGTCGCTGCAGTGCGCTCACAGCACACTGAAGCTAACGAGTCATCAGATGAGTTCATACTGGCTCGTGAAACGGTAGTCCGTTTTGTGCAAGACTCCATCGCCGAAGCGGTGGATAAGCAAAAGCAAAACGCTGACAAGAATGGAAGGGCAAACACTCTTTTATTTAATAAAGGTGACTTAGTCCTACTGTCTACGGTTAATCTACCAAAACATGTAGTGACTAACTTGGGTAGCAGTAAACTACTACCCAAGTACATTGGCCCATTTCGTGTATTGCACCGCCTAGGCAATGCATACACGATCGAGTTACCACGTAAGATGCGAACGCATCCCACGTTTTACGTTGGTCGGCTTAAGCCGTACCATCAGTACGCTGCTTCTTCCGATGAAGAACGCCCTTGCGCTCAAGCATCTCGCAGAGAGCCTTGTGCTCCCGATGGTGGGCATCAACAAGGGTCTGAAGAGCAGTTATCTCAGCCCGAGACCGATCAACAATCCCACGAGCTACCCTTAGCTCGTCACGAAGAGATGTCAGAGATCTCTCGTTCTCAAGCTGAGCAAAGGCAAACTCAGCTCGATGCTTCGAGGCAGTGTCCACCATCTGGAGACGCCTATTCCGCTCATGCTCGAGATCGTCGCGTAACCCTTGCGTTACGCGATCAAAGAAGCTCTCGGGAACACACCGATCCACATGATCGTGTGGAGAGCGTCTTTCCTCCTCCTCCACCTCCATTAGAGGACTCTCGCGGTGGCCAGCGCTATCTAGTAGAGCAGCTGTTGAACCACCGCGACGTGAACGGACGTCGGACGAGTTACCTCGTCCGGTGGCGCGGCTATCCCCCGTCCTGGGATTCTTGGGAGCCCCGCTCCCAATTGATGGTTGACGTACTGGGTCTGGTCGAGCAGTACGACGCGACACATCCTGTGCCGCAGAAGGACCGCCGGAGAAAGTCTTCCCGGCACGGTCGTAAAGGGATTTCAGGTTGTCAATCCCTTCGTACATCTCAGTAGAGACACGTACGCGCCACCACGGGCTGGTAAGGAGGTAAGCCTCCTTAGGTGCTCGTGCAGAGTTGTTCACACAACATGGGCACGAGTCTCCCCAAGAGAGGCAGGGTAATCCTTCCTCCCTTGACAGACGATGCAGCTTATAGCGTGCACCTGTCGGGGTTCGCTTTTCAAACTTATCACGAGCTTTGATAAGTTTGTCGTTCCAAGCGTCACGACCTACATCCTCGAGATTATGGATGTAGGCGTTCCACGCCTGAAGTAGTGAGGGACCATCACGTTTGTGATTCCCACTGTACCATCGATGTCTGAAGAAAGCATCGATGAAGAACTCATGTTCAGCGCGATAGTCTTTCGCGCTGGGGTCAAGGTGATGAATCCTTGACGAATCGAACAATCGTGTTCGATAACGATCACTCGTCGTCGCCGACAAGTGATCCATGACAGATTTAGGAGGCATCCATGCCTTCTTTTCTGGAGCGAGACGCAACACATTGCGGTCCCGCTCTTCCTGCGACGTGCCGACAGAAGTACTGGCACCTCGCTGTGAAGTGGTGTCCATTGGAGAAACGACACCACTATTAGCGCCCGAGTCTCGCGACCTCGAGCGCCTTCGCTTCGGCGATGGTTCATCTGACTCATCAGATGAACCAAAGATGCTGCGACGCAAAGCATCGTCCATGCCACGCTTGGCAGGCGGCTTGGATTCAATTGCCGTCGATACGGATCCGTCATCCGTATCAGGAGAGTACGAGACACCGAGCTCGTACTCTGTGAAGACACGAGTGTCTTCATGACCAGCGCCTGCATCACCAGGTGATACAGGCTGAGTCGATTCAGCAACCGATGGGACATCAGTTGCTGTAGTTTCTGCTTCGGCGTCCGCACAGAGACGTGCAGACGCGCTCTCGGCGGCCTTGCTCGCGCATCGCATGGGCTTGTTTACCATGCGATGAGATGTTGGAAAGTGGACGCGGACCAACAAGTGCAAACCCCGTCCCAAATGATTTGGGACGAGTATCCATTTAGTCAATCAGTCACTAAAGTGACTGATGGTTAAGGGGGGTGATGTAACGGGGTGAATCGTTACATAACAATTTATAAGAAATTGTTAATAGAATATAACTATAAGAGTTATATTCTCAGAATATTGTCATAAGGACAATATTCGGTAGCACTTCCAAGTAGTTCCTAATTGGTTGATATAGGCCATTATATCAACCAACGAAGACGCGCCACGACAGACGCACGCAATGAGTGGTGAGCAGATAACTGATTTACACATTTGTATTTAGACATAGTTAGATGAAGATAAATAGTGATTTATTGCAGACATTAACTATTATAAATACAGTTCTACTTTTTACTCTAACCGAGTACTCGCTTCTTCTTACCGTCTTCCTCTGCACGTACGAGTGTACGTGAAGTTACGAGGCACCGCCTTATTCTGTTATCAGAATAAGTAGCTTGTACTGTCACCAGTACAAGCTTCAGGGTGCCCCGTTACATAGGAAGTAAGACTGTTTTAAATAGTATTTAGCTTTAATTACATGAATTATGTTGATTCTTAAATAAGTTATATTTATCGACTAAAGTGTATGCATACGTCTTGCTCACCCCGTTGCGCGCGTCCATCGTTGATTGTACCGCTCGAGCTTGCTGACAAGATGGCCCATATCAGTCAATTGGTGAGTGCTTCGATATACTACCCCTTAATGTAATATTCAAGAACATTATCAACCTTTATGATAATATTCAAATTAAAAAGTATCAGAGTTAACTATATGTAACAAACTCACCCCGTAACACTTTGTGCACAATTAATCAGAGCTTCACCGTCTGGCTCGCAATAACAGCTCCACCGTTCGAGCTCGCAAGTATTCGTTTAGTGCCAAAGGTGGGCGACTCCATCGATTGATTCGGACTCCTTGACAAACGTGCACCACGCCAGCGATAGCAAGTTGATCTAGAATGAATAATCGTAGAAGCCACTGACAACAAGCTACACTTCAACATACAAGAGGTGGGGAATGAGGACAAAATGTAGAGCCGAAGTCCGCCACAATGCGATCTTTCCTTCTCGAGGGAGAAGCGCAGATAGCTTTGTCGTCTCATTGTTTGTCATGTCGATAAATGGATCTACCACGTCTCACATTTAAGGCTGCATGAGCAAAATGCATTCATTCAAGCATTATCGTTCTCGACTGCAGCTGCGCCGAGATCGTGAGGCCTCGACCTGTAGAGCATTCGAAACCGTTATTCACCCGGTGCTTGACCCAGAAGGTGCAGCTAGCAGAAATGACAAAGCAAAGCGCTTACAATTAGTCACTCAAATAGAAAGAACACAAACGTCTACTTCAAGCTTCACTGACTCCTCCTTTGCTTCTTCCCGTGCAGTAGCAGCGAGTCTAGAGGCTCCCTGACCTCGAGCTTCGGGTGCCGGCAAGTGCTTCGCATACGCACGTTTCCTAGCTTCCATATACCGCCAAGGCCATGCTCCTCGTCCCACGACCATGTTTCCCGACCGGCAGCTTCCACAGTCCGCTACTTCGTTTCCAGCAGATCAGTTCGCTTGTTCTTTTCAAGAAATGCCTTGTACGCATCCGCGATGAACGAGCCAAACTCCTCGTCTGAGATCTGCCTTTTGCTGCTCTGTTGCCCGTCTTTTCTCGGAGCCATGCGTGTTTTCGTTCCTTCCATCATCTCGGCCAACTGCTTCACATGAATATTGAGGTTCTGCCAGTCACCCAACATCTCTTTCAGCAATCTCACTACCATTTCGCCGCCATCTCCTTCCAAGAATTTCTGGCCAACAGTCGAGACAATAGTCTATCATCGTAGTAGTGCCAAAGCAGCATTCGGATTAGCGACACGTCCTCGCCCTCCAGTTTGCCAATAAAGTTGTCGAGTGCCATCAGTCGGTTCACATTGATTGAGTCACGGTCCTCGTCAAGCTTTAGAGCGCGAAAAAGGCTCTCCGGATTTTCTTTCCTTTGCACCCATAGAGCCGATAGGCGGTCCAGCATTGTCTCCTTAGCCCCGGAGAAATGCCCATTACGTGTCGCGATACTTGCCGATTCCGCCGCAGCAGGGTCCCCGCCCACCTTCATCAGTAACTTCAGAGCATCATCCATGGATCGAGTATGTGCTGCTTCGTCTGTACGCACGAATCTCAATTTCTTTATAAGCTGAGTGAGCGCCCAAGGCTCTTGTGAACTGTGTATCAGACTGATGAGCCGGTCACGGTTTGCAGCCAGGTGTTCGTCCCACGAAAACGCGTAGCGGTACGGCCACACGAACCTTTCTTCACCGCTCTCATGTTTGGCAGACCGCAACCCCCTCTCCGTGACGGCGGAGTCGTGGGCAGCGCCAGGCGAACCCGATGGGGAATTGACGACAGCTGCGGACACGACTGCCGGAGTGTTGGCGAGCGCAAGGATGGCAGCGATGGCAACGGTGTCGAGCGTGTACACTCGCATCGCGGGACAGGAGGAGGAGTCGGTCTGTTGACGGCTTGGCAGAATGAGGAATGGCGAACTTAAGCCAGCCAAGCGTCGTAGTAGGCCGGGATGGTTTAAGGGGACAAAGCCACCCACCAGTCAATTATAGCGCTGCTCCTTGTATTGCTTAGAATTTACAGTTCCGTCGTGCCGTACGTCAATTTGCATCGCCCATTCGAACTATGCGGATCTGCGATCAGCTTTTTCAGCTGCCTTTTCGTCGCAGACAAGTTCATCTCCCCATCCAGCTGATCCAGCCGAAGTGGCCCCAGTAAGCACGAAAAAAGATGGAGAACCCAAGGCTCTTTAAGAGAATTCATGTCGCTCGTTTGGAAGCAAGCTGACCGATATTTGGAAAGCGAAGATGCCAACATGATTGAGCCGAGATCAAAAGATTACGTTGTGTTCAACGTGCACTTCAGCTGGTTAACTTGCAAGTGGGCCGGGATCAATAGAATTGCACAAGAACATAGATACAAGAAGACACCCTCGCTATGATGGCGGTCTAGGAACACTCACAAGGACGGATCCACATGCTAGGTCACAATCAAATCTTGCCTGGAGCGCAGCTGATGCCAATCATCAGCAACGTGCGGGAATTGAAAGATTGTTCCTGCCGAATCTGGGTTGCAATCGTCAAGTGCATAAACTATAGGTTCCCGCCAGTTTCACGTAGTTCCTATCCACAAGAGCAGTTTGCGACATCGAGCCACCGCCAAAAAGGCAGTTTCTGACACAGAGCGAGCGATTCCAGTGGTTGGTGGGCTCCCAGCGAATGAACTGCTGCAAATGATAAAAATCGATCCCAGCCGACCAGATGCCAGAGCCATTATGCATGATCTGGTCAGCAACAGAGTTTAACGTCTTACACGATAGAGGAGCTTTGTAACGAGCCCTCCACGACTTCGTGGATGCGCTCGTTTTGACCAAAAGAGTGTTGCGCTATAAATTCGGTATGCAGAAGCACGCGGCCACGTTACGACACCAACGTCTGCCGTATCTGATTTCTTGGTTGGTGGTTGCGGTAGCAGTTTGGCGCGGACTTTTGTGACGTACCCCCTTGGACAGCCTCTGCTTCGGCGTCTGTGAGCTCATTACCGCTGTTGTCAAATACAATTATCGTGATCGGCCTGGTCTTGGACTACTAGATATAGATGCGCATGTTCACTCTAATCTCGTGGACTCTGAGATAAAATGCTGTCGGAGCTCTCGAGAGACCGAAATACAGCCGCACATGCGCTATGGGTTAGACTCCCGTATACGCCTCCGACATCGTTGATCAGGATCTTCAATTCTTCTAAATGCTGCCATCCATTGTGAAAGCTTCAGTTGTATGCGGCGCTATCGAAAACCGACTCAAGGCGTGTGGTCGTACTCATAGGTGCGAGGGGTGTCGACAAAGACAGGATCGCAGATCGCAAAACTTGCTTCGTCAAGTCAGTACTGTGTATGGCGAGCTCAAGAACTCGTCGAATTTGTGCTATATCACAGCGCATGTAAGCAGACGAATATTGACTGTGAGACTCTTCCACCACATGGCGCTGGTGTCCTTGGCTAATTTGCAATTGCCGCAGCTTGACAAAGAACGAAGTGAACGAGACACGAATGTGCTGAAGTTTTCGTTGGCGATGTTCAGGCCATGGTAAGCAGTCCGTTGATGGGGCACGAGTAGCGCGAAGGTCGATGTGAACGAAAATGGAACGCTATTGCTGTATTCCGCTAAATGCAAACGGTCCGGCGCTCGCTTAGCGCTTATAATGGTGCACAGTGCGCTTGCGATTGCTCGCACTGACAGGCGTGTTCTTGTACTATGTAGTCGGGTACTTCAACTGTTTAGCTGCTTCACAATCTTCTGCTGCTCAGTTGAGCACCGAGGCGTTTCATGTGTGTTTATAACCGTAACGGCACACAAACGCTGGCTCGAGCAGGTGTCGAGTGGATCGAGCGTCATTCGACGCTGCACTGCCGACTACTTGTGTGCGAATATCGTCGGCGCGAGGCTCTACCATTTGTCGGTAGCGAGTGCGAAGTTGGTCGACTTGCTACTTAGTCTTCCTGAAAAAAGTATGAATCTCATCGGCGTGGCCAAGTGCCCATTTTGGTGTAGGTCGCACAGCCCGTGTTCTACCACGGGACCGGGTATCGCATACCTTCTGAGGCTCATTCGTGTCTGTGTACGCTGAGATGTCATACTAGTATTTGATAATTATGTTCGTGTGAATCAAGAAGGTCTATCGGCTAGAGCGCAAACGTATGTGACTTTCGAGATTTACTCGTGTGGACATCGACTGTTCGATGTCTGCTTTGGCCGCATGGAACGGTAACCAGTACGGTCGTGGGCGTGGTATCGTGCTCGTTCGGCTTTCTCGGGCTCGTTCATCCCATGCCTGGTTTCATTGGTTGCAACCCAAAAAGTGGCGACTCGAGAGCAAACGACGTGATGAACGAGATGGCGGCATACGATCTGCCTGAGAAGAAGTACGCCTAGATGGGGATTTGATCGTGGCCTGGACATGGTGTACGCATGTAGTGGCAATTTAAATGTCAATGTAGTGATAGCCATCTCATGCCAAACCTTCAATCCTGTGGTTAAACAAGTCAATGTCGGCTTTTGCCAGTGTACTTAGTCGCGTATGACACTTGTTCCCAATTTCTTCATCATCATAGAAATATGTGATAGCTTCTATCCTTACGCTGCAAAGACATCAAAGCTTTCAGTTCGTGGGTTTTGTGCAGCAATTAAAATCTACTGCGCTTGGTCTAACAAGTAAAAAGAGTGGTCCGTCTCGAAAATCGCTGAGTAGACTTACTGACCGTAGGGTGCGACTCGAATGTCTTGATCGATGTTCCACATTGACGCTCTTGTGATACGTAAGTGCTGTTTAAGACAACGTCTATATAGTGGTAGACGCAAACACAAGCCAGAAGATCAGAGAATATTCTACCGTTGTACGGTCGTTCACCTCGTCGCACTTTTCGGTAATATCCCAGTCTTGCTTTGATAGAATCTGCATGTCAGTTCAGGGTTCTGCGTGTACAGACACCGCTCGAGTGCCTACAGACAGATGCCAGGTCACCGACTTGAAAGAACCCAAACACGAGATACTGCAGTGATTTTTGCTGCCGGTAACGTGTTGTTACATGACGCTCATGGACAGAACACATTTTCATGTAGAACATGGGGTCCTCGGATCGAATACCAGCACATACTCGACTGTGCTGGTATCCGTCGCGACGAGGAAACGGTCGAGAATGAGACATTGAATATCTTGTACGCATGCACATAAACAACGGTCGTCACGTCTGATACAGCAGCTAAACGAATTTCGCAACTTTGAGATGGCGAGGATTATGCGGATGTCACGCGGCTTATTTGTAGTTTTGTCTGCAATACCTTCGCTGAGCCTACGCAGCTACTTCTTCACGACAGTAGCTACATAGTGTAGTTGTGGTGGAGCAGCTATGCGTACTCACCAAGTAGTAGCGATGATGATGTCTTCCCGATGGCTGACTCCGTAGTTTCCTTTCAATTGTGCTGTACAAAAGATGCGTCCTACCTGCAGATTGTATAGAACATACATGGCTCGCCACTACCTCAATTTGGTACGAACACGTTTGAAGTACGTATAATGACTTAGGACATGCTACGGCACGCTGAGGCTAGAGAGCTAGACTGATGCCAATAGTGCTCACACACTTCCCGCACTGGTACGGTCTAAAAACCTAGTCGCCAGCTGCTTTTCCTCGTGATCTAATGTGTCTATTCTTGGGTCTTTTTGCCTTACGGATACATCTCTTTGGTAGAACACCTTGGTTTTTGACGATACTGTGATCCTCGGGAGTCAGCATACATCGAGGGTCGTTTGATCAGTCGTGACTTGGTAGCACTGACCTGTTAGCACCGATGGCATGAAGAATTTCCTACTGAGCAAATTCTGTACCTCGACGTCATGCGTGTGATTAAGCTCTAAGCGCAGCGGGAAATGAGCAGCAATTACGTACACAAGGACCGAGCGACAAGTTGAGCGTTGCATGGATGATCCCGCGCTTGGTCCGTGCAGTGCTGATCAAATTTAGAGTCTGTAGTGCCCAACGCCGTACACTCGGACCACGCGGCAGCTAAGAACGACCACAGAACCTCGATAGAACTCATGTTACAAGCAAACAGTCCACCAACATAACCTAAAAATGTCTGTTTTAATGCTTCACTCCCTGCAAATCATGCAAAAACTCAACAAACCAAATCGATATAATGTGCCTTCTCAACGCGCCTATGTTCATAACTCGTCGGCTGCAAAAGACCGTGTAATCATCTGTACAGAAGTACAAAACGCACTTCTGCGCATTTGAGTCCTCCGCCGACTCTGACACAAACCCATCGGCGATGTCCGGCGGCAGTTTGGCTCACTTACCGTAGACATGTAGTCACCTGTACGCACGAAACGACATAGCATGGCACAATGCTCTGAAGTGTCGTTACGTATTTCAGACTGACCGAAATACGTGACGAGGTCCCGGCATAGTCCGTCAGTGTTCGATTCACGCATTCCTTAGCAGCGTAAAAGGACGTAAGCGGTATCGCCACCTCTCTCTGGTTCAAGTCAGTCAGATCCTGCATCAGCAACACATTGTTGTGGCTAATGCGTCGATGATTCCAACCGTGTTCCTGGCCCTTCAGTCCTTTTGGCTCAATCGGTGTCAAATAAAGTGGCTACACGCGTATTCAACTAAATCGACAATAGTATATGTTAACCAGGCCTTAGGATTATCGTGAGCTCGAAGGGTGGAGCTATCAGTGGTTGTGCGCAAATTGAATACCAAACGTGTAAAACGTACGGTCTGTGGATCTGTCCTTATCTATATGTGTAACGGGGTGAATCGTTACATAACAATTTATAAGAAATTGTTAAGAGAATATAACTATAAGAGTTATATTCTCAGAATATTGTCATAAGGACAAATATTATGTAGCACTTACAAGCAGTTCCTAATTGGTTGATATAGGCCATTATATCAACCAACGAAGACGCGCCACGACAGACGCACGCAATGAGTGGTGAGCAGATAACTGATTTACACATTTGTATTTAGACATAGTTAGATGAAGATAAATAGTGATTTATTGCAGACATTAACTATTATAAATACAGTTCTACTTTTTACTTTAACCAAGTACTCGCTTCTTCTTACCGTCTTCCTCTGCACGTACGAGTGTACGTGAAGTTACGAGGCACCGCCTTATTCTGTTATCAGAATAAGTAGCTTGTACTGTAACCAGTACAAGCTTCAGGGTGCCCCGTTACACCTGGTAGCACTTCGTAGTCCGTCCAAGGACCGCGTTCGCATCCAACATGAATATGTTGGATGATGAAGATGACCAAAGCTTTCACGCTACGCGTGACGGCTACTCCCATTTGAGCGATGTCGAATGGGATGCGGTTGAACGAATGGGCTCGACCATGGGCATCCATGCTGTTAGCGTCATGCTAGAGGCTCTCAATAGAGATGCCCAACATGCTACTATCGCCAAGTTCATCCAAAATGAACTTGACGCAGAACGCGAGAAAGTAGCCTTGCTTCACCAACAAGGTTCTCAACAAGCAGAGTTGTTGAGAGAACAGGGTGCTCAACAGTTTGAACTGTTGAGACAGCAGCAGGCTGCTGCTGGCGGGTCGATGCACTCGCGTCGGCCCGAGACTTTGAAGATTGACATCTCAAAGTATAGAGGGGTCGAAGAAGACTCCCTCTTGAGATGGTTCGTCGAATTAGATGACGCCATAAGGGCGCGTCGCATCGACGACGGGGATATGCAAGTTGCATTTGCCCAGTCAAATCTGGCAGGACGTGCCAAGACTTGGGCACTGGGGCTCAAGTTGCACGACCCATATGCGTTTGGGTCGTTGGAAGTCTTCAAGTCGCGGCTCAGACAAACGTTTGAACCGCCTAGAGCTGAGTTCAGGGCTCGAACTGAACTCTTGAAGCTCAAGCAGGGTAAGCGTGATGTGCACGCTTACGCTCAACACATACGACATCTCACGAGTTGTATAAGTTCCAATCCGGTGGATGAACACACGTTGGTTTCGGTGTTCATGCAGGGTCTTGCGGATGGTCCCGTCAAGACTCACCTGTTCCGGCTTGAACTAGATTCACTAGAACAAGCCATTTCCATTGCGGAGCAGGAAGACTTCAGTCTGAGACAGGCTCGCGCCAGCTCGACATCATATCGTCAACCGAGACGATATGACAACGGAGGTCCAGAGCCGATGGAACTCTGTTATGTAGAGAGCGAGAAGGCTCGCTCTACAGGCTACAAGAAGTTGCAGAGATGCAACAGATGTCAAAAGACAGGACACTACGCTTACGAGTGTAGTGCCCCTCGTCCAGTGTCTCGCGACACTGGGCGTAGTGACCGTCCACCCATGAGAAAGGGGCAGGGACGAGGGTCCGCAGTTGGTGCAAAGACGCAACAACGGGATGGACCGTCAAAAAACGGACAGGATCAGTAGGTGCGGAGCACCCTACTGGTCCAGCAGCGGAAAGAGAATTTGCAGGCATCTTGACGAAGGTTGCTCCCAGCACACAAACGTTGTGCGTTGCTGCTCTAGGTAATGAGGTCTCACTCATTACCTTGAAACTCGAAGTGACGAATAAGTTGTCCCTTCGAGCTCTAGTCGATTGTGGGGCGTCCAACAATTTTGTGCGACGCCAATCGCTAGAATATGGTCACTCCAAGTTTGCTGAATGTGACACACCTCCTACGAGGATGACGGTACGTCTTGCGACAGGCGCATCCGTAACCGTCATGAAGCGTATAGTGAAGATCCACTATACGCTAGAAGATACCCAATATGACGATGACTTTATCGTACTGGATTTGGATGACAAATTTGATGTCATCCTTGGAATACCGTGGCTCAGTAGGTACGAACCACGGGTAAACTGGCAACATCGGACAGTAACGATGCCTGCCGCTTGTTCATCAGATGGCCATCTGATGAACGTTTTAAAGCGTCCACAAGCGTGTGGATGTACTACGAGTGAGTGCGATGGCCCCACTTGTGGTACGGTCGTTAGTACGACTGCACAAAACCTTAGTGTAACAAACGGTTACACTTCGGAGCAAAGTTCCGGCGGCTGTGAGGAAACACAGGCTGCGCCGAAGGTCCACCACTCGAATAAGTCGGGTGGACTGGGACAAAGATGTATCCCTAGAGGGGAACATCTAGAAGAGAAACAATCGATCGCTCAGGTTAAGCGAAACGATAATCCTAGATCGACTGGAGAGTCTTTCGTAGAGGATCTCGCTGTGGTTGCGCAACCCCAGCTAGAGGAAATAAAGGGAATAAGTCCCAAGATTACAAATACGGCGGAAATAAGTTCCCCGAAACCCGCGGGAATAAGTCCCCGGGAAGACGAAGGAATAAGTCCTTCGAAGCCTGAGGGAATAAGTCCCCAGGAAATGACAGAGACATTGAATGTCATAGTCAATAACGGATCATGTGTAGGCGCTTATACACTTGATCTGATTGCGCCTCCGAAGTTAACTTCGGAGATCACTCAGTTGCCAACGCTCGAACATAAAAGGTTCTTGCGTGATCTGCGTAGTGGCAAAGTCAAGCAGATCTGCATACTCGTCGCTGACGACGAGTGTGTAACCGACATAAGGTCAGCAACAGTGTTTACTGAGAACGAAAGAGTTCTCAGTAGTTCATCTATGGACGAGAGTGTCCTAGATGAAAAGACACGAATTGAGCGATATGACTCCCAATCATGGGAATCGCTCAAGAAAAATCCTCTCTATGAAGATTTGGTTGAATTCAAGGATGTATTCCCTGAAACTGTTCCGTGCGAATTACCGAAGGATAAAGGCATTCGACACGAAGTCGAGCTTAAACCAGGCTCGAAGTACTGTGTCATGAAGCAGTGGCCACTGCCTCGTGAACAAGTACTTGTGATCGACAAGTTCTTTGCCGATCGTTTAGCTGCGGGCCATGTGAGGGAATCAACTTCCCCACATAGCTCTCCGACCTTCTGTGTGCGAAAAGCAACAGGAGGGTGGCGGATAGTGCACGCGTTCAACGAATTGAACGCTGCAACGGTACCGTCTCAGACGCCGATACCGAGGAAGGACGTAATCATTGATGGTATGTCAAAGAGTACCATCTTTTCGTCCATGGATTTGATGGATGGCTTCTATCAAATCCTTATGCGGGAACGGGATATACCCTATACTGCAGTTAGCACGCCTAGCGGCATGCTCTGGGAATGGCTAGTAATGCCACAAGGGCTCAGTAATGCCCCTGCCACGTTCAACAGGTGTGTATCACATCTGTTGAGGCCAGTACGAGAATTCGCGCCGAGTTATTTCGATGACGTATTCATCCATAGTAGAGCTATGGATGGAAAGTCGGACGTTGAGGTTCATAGGTACCACGTCCGACAAGTTCTTACAATCATGCGAAAGCATCAATTGTATGCAAACCTCAAGAAGTGTATATTTGCAGCAAGCGAAATACCACTTCTTGGGTGCATCGTTGGTAAGAACGGTGTACGTCCTGATCCCGAAAAGATCAAGGCGATCACCGACTGGCCTGTGCCGGTCGATGTCAAAGGTCTTCGAAAATTCCTTGGGCTAGCGGCGTATTTGCATAAGTATTCACGCAATTACGCCGAGATGACTGTACACCTCTCTCGTTTGTTGAAAAAGAACGAGAGGTGGTTATGGAACGCTGAATGTCAACGCTCCTTTGAGGGTATCAAGCAGAGCTTGATACAATCCCCAGTCCTAGCAATATCCGATCAGGACAGGCCATTTCATGTGGTCTGTGATGCCAGCGATTTCGCAATCGGCTGTGCACTAATGCAGTACGATCATGAAGGCGTTGAACGCGTCATCTGCTATCAGTCGCGTCAGCTGCAACCAGCTGAGCGGAACTATCCAGTGCATGACAAGGAACTCCTTGCCATGAATTATGCACTCGCGAAGCTCAGAGTCTATCTATTAGGAGATAGACCCTTCGTTGTTTACACTGACCGTGCGTCATTACGCACGGCAGTGAACAGCCCGCACCTTTCTCAACGAATGGCGCGGTGGTTGTCATTCTTTGCGGAATACAACTTTACGGTCGAGTACAAACCAGGACGACTTAATGTCGTTGCTGATGCACTCTCACGTCGTCCCGACTTTGAAACAGTCGCGAAACCCAACAGCGAGACAGTCACTGTTGCGGTTATGACGTCCTCAGTCCCATCTACAACGTTGTATGATGATGTGAGGCGGGCATACGCCCAAGATGGTGAGATAGGGAAGTTGTTGTCACATCTCTCCCAACCATCCCGAGAATCGTTGAAACGATTATCGTCTGCGTATCGATCTACATTAGATCGATACACTACTCGTAACGGTTTACTGTATTATACAGCCGTTTCTGGTGACACACCACGTGTTGTCATTCCAGACGACACTGATATGCGTTTGCGGATCATGTTCGAGTATCACGATGCTCCTGTAGGAGGACATCGTGGCCGAGAGAAAACATATCTCACGGTAAGTCGAGACTTTTACTGGCCCCGCCAGTATCAGTTTGTGCGAAAGTATGTTCGCGCATGCGAAGTCTGTCAACGAGTGAAGTCAAGTCCTTCACTGCGTGCACCTTTACAGCCTCTACCGGTTCCGGCTGAGTGATAGGAATCCATCTCAATGGACTTCGTCTTCGGGTTACCCAAAGACGCACGCGGGAATACGGTGATCTCGTATTTGTTGACAGATTCAGCAAAATGGTACACCTTGTGGCTGTACCAGAGACAATCACGGCAAGTGGCTGTGCTTGTGTCTTTATTGACACCATCTTCCGACTTCATGGGTTGCCTCGTGAACTCGTATCAGACAGAGATCCACTATTCCCTGCTGATTTCTGGCGCTCCGTGTTCGAATCACTCGGAACGCGCTTGAAGATGTCAACATCTGATCATCCAGAGTCTGATGGTCAGACGGAACGTGCCAATCGTGTCCTTAAAGAGATAATTCGAGGATACGTACACTCCTTTAAGAGTTGGAGTGAGTTTTTGCCAATGGTAGAGTTTGCCATCAACAACTCGGTGCATGCGTCCACGACACATACACCGTTTTACGTGAATGGCTTGCGCCATCCGCGTGTACCCACCTTACTAGAGTGTAACTCTGGTTTAAAGGGGGGGAGGGACTCGCGCGAGCAAAAACCGATTTGGTTCACGCTCATCACGCTCTGACGAAGAAGTCATTGCGTTTGATGCCGATATCGATACCATCGATATCGAAGAAGATGATGCCAGTGAGAGTGCGGAAGCCCTCACTGAACACAATGATCCCAGTGAGAGTGCGGAAGCCCTCACTGAAGAAAAGGTTGTTGTTGCTGCAGTGCGCTCACAGCACACTGAAGCTAACGAGTCATCAGATGAGTTCATACTGGCTCGTGAAACGGTAGTCTGCTTTGTGTAAGACTCCATCGTCGAAGCGGTGGACAAGCAAAAGCAAAACGCTGACAAGAATGGAAGGGCAAACACTCTTTTATTTAACAAAGGTGACTTAATCCTACTGTCTACGGTTAATCTACCAAAGCATGTAGTGACTAACTTGGGTAGCAGTAAACTACTACCCAAGTACATCGGCCCTTTTCGTGTATCGCACCGCCTAGGCAATGCATACACGATCGAGTTACCACGTAAGATGCGAACGCATCCCACGTTTTACGTTGGTCGGCTTAAGCCGTACCATCTGTACGCTGCTTCTTCCGATGAAGAACGCTCTTGCGCTCAAGCATCTCGCAGAGAGCCTTGTGCTCCCGATGGTGGGCATCAACAAGGGTCTGAAGAGCAGTTATCTCAGCCCGAGACCGATCAACAATCCCACGAGCTACCCTTAGCTCGTCACGAAGAGATGTCAGAGATCTCTCGTTCTCGAGCTGAGCAAAGGCAAACTCAGCTCGATGCTTCGAGGCAGTGTCCGCCATTTGGAGACGCCTATTTCGCTCATGCTCGAGATCGTCGCGTAACCCTTGCGTTACGCGATCGAAGAAGCTCTCGGGAACACACCGATCCACATGATCGTGTGGAGAGCGTCTTTCCTCCTCCTCCACCTCCATTAGAGGACTCTCGCGGTGGCCAGCGCTATCTAGTTGAGCAGCTGTTGAACCACCGCGACGTGAACGGACGTCGGACGAGTTACCTCGTCCGGTGGCGCGGCTATCCCCCGTCCTGGGATTCTTGGGAGCCCCGCTCCCAATTGATGGTTGACGTACTGGGTCTGGTCGAGCAGTACGACGCGGCACATCCTGTGTCGCAGAAGGACCGCCGGAGAAAGTCTTCCCGGCACGGTCGTAAAGGGATTTCAGGTTGTCAATCCCTTCGTACATCTCAGTAGAGACACGTACGCGCCACCACGGGCTGGTAAGGAGGTAAGCCTCCTTAGGTGCTCGTGCAGAGTTGTTCACACAACATGGGCACGAGTCTCCCCAAGAGAGGCAGGGTAATCCTTTCTCCCTTTACAGACGATGCAGCTTGTAGCGTGCACCTGTGGGGGTTCGCTTTTCAAACTTATCACGAGCTTTGATAAGTTTGTCGTTCCAAGCGTCACGACCTACATCCTCGAGGTTATGGATGTAGGCGTTCCACGCCTGAAGTAGTGAGGGACCATCACGTTTGTGATTCCCACTGTACCATCGATGTTTGAAGAAAGCATCGATGAAGAATTCGTGTTCAGCGCGATAGTCTTTCGCGCTGGGGTCAAGGTGATGGATCCTTGACGAATCGAACAATCGTGTTCGATAACGATCACTCGTCGTCGCCGACAAGTGATCCATGACGGATTTTGGAGGCATCCATGCCTTCTTTTCTGGAGCGAGACGCAACACATTGCGGTCCCGCTCTTCCTGCGACGTGCCGACAGAAGTACTGGCACCTCGCTGTGAAGTGGTGTCCATTGGAGAACCGACACCACTATTAGCGCCCGAGTCTCGCGACCTCGAGCGCCTTCGCTTCGGCGATGGTTCATCTGATTCATCAGATGAACCGAAGATGCTGCGACGCAAAGCATCGTCCATGCCACGCTTGGCAGGCGGCTTGGATTCGATCGTCGTCGATACGGATCCGTCATCCGTATCAGGAGAGTACGAGACACCGAGCTCGTACTATGTGAAGACACGAGTGTCTTCATGACCAGCGCCTGCATCACCAGGTGATACAGGCTGAGTCGCTTCAGCAACCGATGGGACATCAGTTGCTGTTGTTTCTGCTTCGGCGTCCGCACAGAGACGTGCAGACGCGCTCTCGGCGGCCTTGCTCGAGCATCGCATGGGCTTGTTAACCATGCGATGAGATGTTGGAAAGTGGACGCGGACCAACAAGTGCAAACCCTGTCCCAAATGATTTGGGACGAGTATCCATTTAGTCAATCAGTCACTAAAGTGACTGATGGTTAAGGGGGGGGTGATGTAACGGGGTGAATCGTTACATAACAATTTATAAGAAATTGTTAATAGAATATAACTATAAGAGTTATATTCTCAGAATATTGTCATAAGGACAAATATTCTGTAGCACTTACAGGTAGTTCCTAATTGGTTGATATAGGCCATTATATCAACCAACGAAGACGCGCCACGACAGACGCACGCAATGAGTGGTGAGCAGATAACTAATTTACACATTTGTACTTAGACATAGTTAGATGAAGATAAATAGTGATTTATTGCAGACATTAACTATTATAAATACAGTTCTACTTTTTACTCTAACCAAGTACTCGCTTCTTCTTACCGTCTTCCTCTGCACGTACGAGTGTACGTGAAGTTACGAGGCACCGCCTTATTCTGTTATCAGAATAAGTAGCTTGTACTGTAACCAGTACAAGCTTCAGGGTGCCCCGTTACAATGTGTGTCTACGGATAGCAATGGGTTCCCACCTGGTGTCCTGGGTCAGCACCGCCGTTCCAATCCAATCCAAATGATTGCCAGATTGACCCCGCTAACGACCAACCCAAGATCGTTGAACAACGCGTGTGTGATCAATTAGTCTCAGTTGTACCACCCGGGGCCCCCGGTAACAATGAGCTTGGCCTCTCGTAGAAGCGTAAATCTTCGAGATCAAATAGTCGGGGACCCTGGACTTGGCTGGCCTCTAGAGAATCCAGCAAGTTGTGGCCATCCGGTAGGGGATGTGTTGGCCCGGCGAAGAGGGCAGCAGGTGGTCGTTAGATTTGCTACATGTACCCACTCCACCTACAGAAAAAGAGTTACTATTAATAATCAGATGCCGCCGGCCACAGTTTGTTGTTGATTGCGCCTCTCTTTCTTCATATTCGTCTGTACAACACATCAGCAATATCAGCGAGTAGCTACAATTGATCGACAACATGAATAAGTAGCTTTTACACACGACAATTCGTCAGCACTTCTACCGAGTAACACACAACACGATCCATTCCCTGGTCGCCAATCACCCGGAATGAATACGTAAGTTTTCAAAACTTGATTGAGTTCTCTGGACTGAATTACTCTATCAAAGGGTGAGCTCCAACGATTTCTCCTTTGTCTTTTGTAAAGGGCAGCCCGAGCATACCTGACGATTTCGGACGCTTGGACGCTGATCATACACGCGTACGATAATGCCGGAATGTCGACAGTAGCTGTAACGGGGCACCCTGAAGCTTGTACTGGTGACAGTACAAGCTACTTATTCTGATAACAGAATAAGGCGGTGCCTCGTAACGTCACGTACACTCGTACGTGCAGAGGAAGACGGTAAGAAGAAGCGAGTACTTGGTTAGAGTAAAAAGTAGAACTGTATTTATAATAGTTAATGTCTGCAATAAATCACTATTTATCTTCATCTAACTATGTCTAAATACAAATGTGTAAATCAATTATCTGCTCACCACTCATTGCGTGCGTCTGTCGTGGCGCGTCTTCGTTGGTTGATATAATGGCCTATATCAACCAATTAGGAACTACCTGTAAGTGCTACAGAATATTTGTCCTTATGACAATATTCTGAGAATATAACTCTTATAGTTATATTCTATTAACAATTTATTATAAATTGTTATGTAACGATTCACCCCGTTACATCACCCCCCCCTTAACCATCAGTCACTTTAGTGACTGATTGACTAAATGGATACTCGTCCCAAATCATTTGGGACAGGGTTTGCACTTGTTGGTCCGCGTCCACTTTCCAACATTTCATCGCATGGTAAACAAGCCCATGCGATGCGCGAGCAAGGCCGCCGAGAGCGCGTCTGCACGTCTCTGTGCGGACGCCGAAGCAGAAACAACAGCAACTGATGTCCCATCGGTTGCTGAAGCGACCCAGCCTGTGTCACTTGGTGACGCAGGCGCTGGTCATGAAGACACTCGTGTCTTCACAGAGTACGAGCTCGGTGTCTCGTACTCTCCTGATACGGATGACGGATCCGTATCGACGGCGATTGAATCTAAGCCGCCTGCCAAGCGTGGCATGGACGATGCTTTGCGTCGCAGCATCTTTGGTTCATCTGATGAATCAGATGAACCATCGCCGAAGCGAAGGCGCTCGAGGTCGCGAGACTCGGGCGCTAATAGTGGTGTCGGTTCTCCAATGGACACCACTTCACAGCGAGGTGCCAGTACTTCTGTCGGCACGTCGCAGGAAGAGCGGGACCGCAATGTGTTGCGTCTCGCTCCAGAAAAGAAGGCATGGATGCCTCCAAAATCCGTCATGGATCACTTGTCGGCGACGACGAGTGATCGTTATCGAACACGATTGTTCGATTCGTCAGAGATCCATCACCTTGACCCCAGCGCGAAAGACTATCGCGCTGAACACGAATTCTTCATCGATGCTTTCTTCAAACATCGATGGTACAGTGGGAATCACAAACGTGATGGTCCCTCACTACTTCAGGCGTGGAACGCCTACATCCATAACCTCGAGGATGTAGGTCGTGACGCTTGGAACGACAAACTTATCAAAGCTCGTGATAAGTTTGAAAAGCGAACCCCGACAGGTGCACGCTACAAGCTGCATCGTCTGTCAAGGGAGAGAAGGATTACCCTGCCTCTCTTGGGGAGACTCGTGCCCATGTTGTGTGAACAACTCTGCACGAGCACCTAAGGAGGCTTACCTCATTACCAGCCCGTGGTGGCGCGTACGTGTCTCTACTGAGATGTACGAAGGGATTGACAACCTGAAATCCCTTTACGACCGTGCCGGGAAGACTTTCTCCGGCGGTCCTTCTGCGACACAGGATGTGCCGCGTCGTACTGCTCGACCAGACCCAGTACGTCAACCATCAGTGGGAGCGGGGCTCCCAAGAATCCCAGGACGGGGGATAGCCGCGCCACCGGACGAGGTAACTCGTCCGACGTCCGTTCACGTCGCGGTGGTTCAACAGCTGCTCAACTAGATAGCGCTGGCCACCGCGAGAGTCCTCTAATGGAGGTGGAGGAGGAGGAAAGACGCTCTCCACACGATCATGTGGATCGTGTGTGTTCCCGAGAGCTTCTTTGATCGCGTAACGCAAGGGTTACGCGACGATCTCGAGCATGAGCGGAATAGGCGTCTCCAAATGGCGGACACTGCCTCGAAGCATCGAGCTGAGTTTGCCTTTGCTCAGCTTGAGAACGAGAGATCTCTGACATCTCTTCGTGACGAGCTAAGGGTAGCTCGTGGGATTGCTGATCGGTCTCGGGCTGAGATAACTGCTCTTCAGACCCTTGTTGATGCCCACCATCGGGAGCACAAGGCTCTCTGCGAGATGCTTGAGCGCAAGGGCGTTCTTCATCGGAAGAAGCAGCGTACTGATGGTACGGCTTAAGCCGACCAACGTAAAACGTGGGATGCGTTCGCATCTTACGTGGTAACTCGATCGTGTATGCATTGCCTAGGCGGTGCAATACACGAAATGGGCCAATGTACTTGGGTAGTAGTTTACTGCTACCCAAGTTAGTCACTACATGCTTTGGTAGATTAACCGCAGACAGTAGGAATAAGTCACCTTTATTAAATAAAAGAGTGTTTGCCCTTCCATTCTTGTCAGCGTTTTGCTTTTGCTTATCCACCGCTTCGGCGATGGTGTCTTGCACAAAACGGACTACCGTTTCACGAGCCAGTATGAACTCATCTGATGACTCGTTAGCTTCAGTGTGCTGTGAGCACACTGCAGCAACAACAACCTTTTCTTCAGTGAGGGCTTCCGCACTCTCACTGGGATCATTGTGTTCAGTGAGGGCTTCCGCACTCTCACTGGCATCATCTTCTTCGATATCGATGGTATCGATATCGGCATCAAACGCAATGACTTCTTCGTCAGAGCGTGATGAGCGTGAACCAAATCGGTTTTTGCTCGCGCGAGTCCCTCCCCCCCTTTAAACCAGAGTTACACTCTAGTAAGGTGGGTACACGCGGATGGCGCAAGCCATTCACGTAAAACGGTGTATGTGTCGTGGACGCATGCACCGAGTTGTTGATGGCAAACTCTACCATTGGCAAAAACTCACTCCAACTCTTAAAGGAGTGTACGTATCCTCGAAGTATCTCTTCAAGGACACGATTGGCGCGTTCCGTCTGACCATCTGACTCTGGATGATCAGATGTTGACATCTTCAAGCGCGTTCCGAGTGATTTGAACACGGAACGCCAGAAATCAGCAGTGAATCGTGGATCTCTGTCTGATACGAGTTCACGGGGCAACCCATGAAGTCGGAAGATGGTGTCAATAAAGACACAAGCACAGCCACTTGCCGTGATTGTCTCTGGTACAGCCACAAGGTGTACCATTTTGCTGAATCTGTCAACAAATACGAGAATACCCGTATTCCCGCGTGCGTCTTTGGGTAACCCGAAGACGAAATCCATTGAGATGGATTCCCAGCACTCAGCCGGAACCGGTAGAGGCTGTAAAGGTGCACGCAGTGAAGGACTTGACTTCACTCGTTGGCAGACTTCGCATGCGCGAACATACTTTCGCACAAACTGATACTGGCGGGGCCAGTAAAAGTCTCGACTTACCGTGAGATATGTTTTCTCTCGGCCACGATGTCCTCCTATAGGAGCATCGTGATACTCGAACATGATCCGCAAACGCAGATCAGTATCATCTGGAATGACAACACGTGGTGTGTCACCAGAAACGGCTGTATAATACAGTAAACCGTTACGAGTAGTGTATCGATCTGATGCAGATCGATACGCGAGGCGACAATCGTTTCAACGATTCTCGGGATGGTTGGGAGAGATGTGACAACAACTTCACTATCTCACCATCTTGGGCGTATGCCCGCCTCACATCATCATACAACATTGTAGATGGGACTGAGGACGTCATAACCGCAACAGTGACTGTCTCGCTGTTGGGTTTCGCGACTGTTTCAAAGTCGGGACGACGTGAGAGTGCATCAGCGACGACGTTAAGTCGTCCTGGTTTGTACTCGACCGTAAAGTTGTATTCCGCAAAGAATGACAACCACCGCGCCATTCGTTGTGAAAGGTGCGGGCTGTTCACTGCCGTGCGTAATGACGCATGGTCAGTGTAAACAACGAAGGGTCTATCTCCTAATAGATAGACTCTGAGCTTCGCGAGTGCATAATTCATGGCAAGGAGTTCCTTGTCATGCACTGGATAGTTCCGCTCAGCTGGTTGCAGCTGACGCGACTGATAGCAGACGACGCGTTCAACGCCTTCAAGATCGTACTGCATTAATGCACAGCCGATTGCGAAATCACTGGCATCACAGACCACATGAAATGGCCTGTCCTGATCGGCTATTGCTAGGACTGGGGATTGTATCAAGCTCTGCTTGATACCCTCAAAGGAGCGTTGACATTCAGCGTTCCATAACCACCTCTCGTTCTTTTTCAACAAACGAGAGAGGTGTACAGTCATCTCGGCGTAATTGCGTGAATACTTATGCAAATACGCCGCTAGCCCAAGGAATTTTCGAAGACCTTTGACATCGACCGGCACAGGCCAGTCGGTGATCGCCTTGATCTTTTCGGGATCAGGACGTACACCGTTCTTACCAACGATGCACCCAAGAAGTGGTATTTCGCTTGCTGCAAATATACACTTCTTGAGGTTTGCATACAATTGATGCTTTCGCATGATTGTAAGAACTTGTCGGACGTGGTACCTATGAACCTCAACGTCCGACTTTCCATCCATAGCTCTACTATGGATGAATACGTCATCGAAATAACTCGGCGCGAACTCTCGTACTGGCCTCAACAGATGTGATACACACCTGTTGAACGTGGCAGGGTCATTACTGAGCCCTTGTGGCATTACTAGCCATTCCCAGAGCATGCCGCTGGGCGTGCTAACTGCGGTATAGGGTATATCCCGTTCCCGCATTAGGATTTGATAGAAGCCATCCATCAAATCCATGGACGAAAAGATGGTACTCTTTGACATACCATCAATGATTACGTCCTTCCTCGGTATCGGCGTCTGAGACGGTACCGTTGCAGCGTTCAATTTGTTAAACGCGTGCACTATCCGCCACCCTCCTGTTGCTTTTCGCACACAGAAGGTCGGAGAGCTATGTGGGGAAGTTGATTCCCTCACATGGCCCGCTGCTAAACGATCGGCAAAGAACTTGTCGATCGCAAGTACTTGTTCACGAGGCAGTGGCCACTGCTTCATGACACAGTACTTCGAGCCTGGTTTAAGCTCGACTTCGTGTCGAATGCCTTTATCCTTCGGTAATTCGCACGGAACAGTTTCAGGGAATACATCCTTGAATTCAACCAAATCTTCATAGAGAGGATTTTTCTTGAGCGATTCCCATGATTGGGAGTCATATCGCTCAATTCGTGTCTTTTCATCTAGGACACTCTCGTCCATAGATGAACTACTGAGAACTCTTTCGTTCTCAGTAAACACTGTTGCTGACCTTATGTCGGTTACACACTCGTCGTCAGCGACGAGTATGCAGATCTGCTTGACTTTGCCACTACGCAGATCACGCAAGAACCTTTTATGTTCGAGCGTTGGCAACTGAGTGATCTCCGAAGTTAACTTCGGAGGCGCAATCAGATCAAGTGTATAAGCGCCTACACATGATCCGTTATTGACTATGACATTCAATGTCTCTGTCATTTCCTGGGGACTTATTCCCTCAGGCTTCGAAGGACTTATTCCTTCGTCTTCCCGGGGACTTATTCCCGCGGGTTTCGGGAACTTATTTCCGCCGTATTTGTAATCTTGGGACTTATTCCCTTTATTTCCTCTAGCTGGGGTTGCGCAACCACAGCGAGATCCTCTACGAAAGACTCTCCAGTCGATCTAGGATTATCGTTTCGCTTAACCTGAGCGATCGATTGTTTCTCTTCTAGATGTTCCCCTCTAGGGATACATCTTTGTCCCAGTCCACCCGACTTATTCGAGTGGTGGACCTTCGGCGCAGCCTGTGTTTCCTCACAGCCGCCGGAACTTTGCTCCGAAGTGTAACCGTTTGTTACACTAAGGTTTTGTGCAGTCGTACTAACGACCGTACCACAAGTGGGGCCATCGCACTCACTCGTAGTACATCCACACGCTTGTGGACGCTCTAAAACGTTCATCAGATGGCCATCTGATGAACAAGCGGCAGGCATCGTTACTGTCCGATGTTGCCAGTTTACCCGTGGTTCGTACCTACTGAGCCACGGTATTCCAAGGATGACATCAAATTTGTCATCCAAATCCAGTACGATAAAGTCATCGTCATATTGGGTATCTTCTAGCGTATAGTGGATCTTCACTATACGCTTCATGACGGTTACGGATGCGCCTGTCGCAAGACGTACCGTCATCCTCGTAGGAGGTGTGTCACATTCAGCAAACTTGGAGTGACCATATTCTAGCGATTGGCGTCGCACAAAATTGTTGGACGCCCCACAATCGACTAGAGCTCGAAGGGACAACTTATTCGTCACTTCGAGTTTCACCCGAGTTTCAAGGTAATGAGTGAGACCTCATTACCTAGAGCAGCAACGCACAACGTTTGTGTGCTGGGAGCAACCTTCGTCAAGATGCCTGCAAATTCTCTTTCCGCTGCTGGACCAGTAGGGTGCTCCGCACCTACTGATCCTGTCCGTTTTTTGACGGTCCATCCCGTTGTTGCGTCTTTGCACCAACTGCGGACCCTCGTCCCTGCCCCTTTCTCATGGGTGGACGGTCACTACGCCCAGTGTCGCGAGACACTGGACGAGGGGCACTACACTCGTAAGCGTAGTGTCCTGTCTTTTGACATCTGTTGCATCTCTGCAACTTCTTGTAGCCTGTAGAGCGAGCCTTCTCGCTCTCTACATAACAGAGTTCCATCGGCTCTGGACCTCCGTTGTCATATCGTCTCGGTTGACGATATGATGTCGAGCTGGCGCGAGCCTGTCTCAGACTGAAGTCTTCCTGCTCCGCAATGGAAATGGCTTGTTCTAGTGAATCTAGTTCAAGCCGGAACAGGTGAGTCTTGACGGGACCATCCGCAAGACCCTGCATGAACACCGAAACCAACGTGTGTTCATCCACTGGATTGGAACTTATACAACTCGTAAGATGTCGTATATGTTGAGCGTAAGCGTGCACATCACGCTTACCCTGCTTGAGCTTCAAGAGTTCGGTTCGAGCCCTGAACTCAGCTCTAGGCGGTTCAAACGTTTGTCTGAGCCGCGACTTGAAGACTTCCAACGACCCAAACGCATATGGGTCGTGCAGCTTGAGCCCCAGTGCCCAAGTCTTGGCACGTCCTGCCAGATTTGATTGGGCAAATGCAACTTGCATATCCCCGTCGTCGATGCGACGCGCCCTTATGGCGTCATCCAATTCGACGAACCATCTCAAGAGGGAGTCTTCTTCGACCCCTCTATACTTTGAGATGTCAATCTTCAAAGTCTCGGGCCGACGCGAGTGCATCGACCCGCCAGCAGCAGCCTGCTGCTGTCTCAACAGTTCAAACTGTTGAGCACCTTGTTCTCTCAACAACTCTGCTTGTTGAGAACCTTGTTGGTGAAGCAAGGCTACTTTCTCGCGTTCAGCGTCAAGTTCATTTTGGATGAACTTGGCGATAGTAGCATGTTGGGCGTCTCTATTGAGAGCCTCTAGCATGACGCTAACAGCATGGATGCCCATGGTCGAACCCATTCGTTCAACCGCATCCCATTCGACATCGCTCAAATGGGAGTAGCCGTCACGCGTAGCGTGAAAGCTTTGGTCATCTTCATCATCCAACATATTCATGTTGGATGTGAACGCGGTCCTTGGACGGACTACGAAGTGCTACCAGGTGTAACGGGGCACCCTGAAGCTTGTACTGGTTACAGTACAAGCTACTTATTCTGATAACAGAATAAGGCGGTGCCTCGTAACGTCACGTACACTCGTACGTGCAGAGGAAGACGGTAAGAAGAAGCGAGTACTTGGTTAGAGTAAAAAGTAGAACTGTATTTATAATAGTTAATGTCTGCAATAAATCACTATTTATCTTCATCTAACTATGTCTAAATACAAATGTGTAAATCAATTATCTGCTCACCACTCATTGCGTGCGTCTGTCGTGGCGCGTCTTCGTTGGTTGATATAATGGCCTATATCAACCAATTAGGAACTACCTGTAAGTGCTACAGAATATTTGTCCTTATGACAATATTCTGAGAATATAACTCTTATAGTTATATTCTATTAACAATTTCTTATAAATTGTTATGTAACGATTCACCCCGTTACAGTAGCGATCGAAGGCGCCTACATAACGCGCCCAAACTGACCGAAACACCAATCTGACCGGATTATCTTCCGGATCAGACGCGTAAGATACGCCTTCTTTTAAACGGGTGTGGGCTCAGATTGTACAACTAGCGAGCCCCTACGCACGATCGTTGAATTGGCGTCGCAATATTCTAGGTTGAAGACAGGACCAATATTTTTTAGTCACTGTCGCACCCGTTGTACAATCTCAATTTGTCCTACCCATAAAGTGAAGTATTCACCTTCTTTTATATTGCTGCCTAGCTGTGGACGTATTATGGAGCGAGGTGTCACGGTGTTCAGCCTTCAGAGCGTCGAACGACCATGATAGCAACGAACTACGAATGTTTCTAGTATCTTTTGCAACGTATAGGAAGGAACCGTAGGGAAACTTCTTAGAAGAGACAAGAGGGTGCTAACAGCTAGATCCTCTGATCTTGGCACAGACGTCACGAGAAATCTCACAATTCTGCGTACAAGTGGCGAAGCTACTCACAATGATGGTACTGTAGTGGGTGAATCAATCTCACGCACGCACACCCACGCTCAGCGAGCAAGTGGAAGTTGTTTACAAATTATCGTTGATACGATTCCTATAGTCATCAACACTCAACGTCCTGCCCACACGCCAGCTCGTTTTCTTCAAAAGTCACACAACTAAAGGCGATGGAAATCATCGTTCAATTAGTCGGTCTTCGTCTCGCCATCGTTTGTAGCAGCAGAGTTCGAAGACGTGCCGTAAATACGGTTGTAGCGACGGCGCAACTCTTCTCTGCGGCGGTCCACCTCTGACTCCGAAGCCGATGGAATTGTGGACGTCACAGGAAGCGATGTTGATGGCTCATGAGCACCATCAGTTGGCAATAGACTTCCTTGTTCCTGAGACGGCAAGAGAGCTGAACGCTTTTCGTCCAAAGATTCCCTCGGGCTCTCTGTACTCGTACCGGCGCCTACTGCAGTTGAAGCTTGCCCAGTAGCAACTGCTGGAGCTGGGAAAGCTGCAGACGCCGTAGGTGCAGATATTTGTGGAGACGCTTGGACAGGAGGGGCACTGGTATGCGACTGTGCTATTGACACGGAGGACGCCAGCGTCGTTTGTTGCGATACCGCGCCAGTCGGCTGTAAAGTGCTTGCCTGTGCCGCTGATGCTTGCAGCATCGCGAGCTGTTCATGCAGAAAATTTATCTGTTGCTGAATTCCGTCTGGGTCCATCGCTGGCTGCTGCACACCTTGCTGGGACTGAGCTGGCATGTGGCCCAGCGGTGACATGCCCGGCATCATGCCATACGCTCCCGGCATCCCGTAGCCGAAAGGCGACCCCATTCCAGGAACAAACATCATCGGGAACATGTACGGGTTCGAATAACCAGGAGCAAAAGGGTTGCCAGCGGTGGCTGCAGGAATGCCACCGTACCCTGGGGGTGTAGTGTCTTGAGCAGCTCCAGGAGTTGTCGCACTAGGAGCTTCGGGTTGACTTGATGGCGGAGCTGCACGTCCGAACGCTACCCCAAAACGGAAGCGTGGCGCAGCACGCTCTTGAGCATTACCTCTCCCTTCTGCTGCCGGTTGAGCTGCATTATTATCGTCGGCTCCGGGTCTTGCAACACGAGCCGCTACTCCTCCAGGACTAGTAATAGGGTCGGGGTGACGGGGCCCAGTCGGAATGGTGGATCGGCACGTGGGGCACGTCTGCTGGCGCTGCACCCACATTTTAAGACAGTTAACGTGAAAGATATGTGAGCACGGTAGCTTCTTGCAAACTTCTGGGGTCATTTCCTCCCGACAGATAATGCACGTCCTGTCCATTTCCTGAAGCTCCAACTCCGTCGGATTCGGGAAGCGTTCATTCAGATGAGCGGTGATTTTTCTGTAGCGGAAGTACGACGAAATGCGTCGTTGTAAGTTCTTGAAGGAAACCCAGAGGTCACGCACGATATGCAGTGGCATGCCATAGTACGCGAAGATCAGCATAAAGAAGATCTACAAAACACATCGGGATAAAAACGCGCAGATTAGTACTCTGGATTCACAAACCGCAACGGCACATTAGCTCGCAAAAGTGTCGTACCAAGTACACGACAAGCTTTACCACTTCGGACACGAGCTCCAAGTAAAAGAGGTACGTGTACTTGTTTGTCCAGGCACCGTTCATCCGAAGGTCCACCGCATACAGCACGTAGCGCAAGGACAAGGCCACGATAGTCACCAGCAAAATGAGGAACTACACAGTAGCCAATGGTATTAGATTCGTCGGGCCCATTCATTCAGACGGTAAACCAAACAGCTGCCACCGTACCTCGAATCCGAACAGGATGAAGACCGAAGGCCCAGTCTCCATAATTTCGAGCGAGCACCAGACCACAAAGGCCACATCCACCACAGCAAGCACAGCCATGAGTGTCGACAGTCGTGCATGCGTTGACCGAGAGACGGTATCCGTCTGCTCGATCTAGCAACACCCAAAAAAACACAATAGCGGAGTCAGCACAACTCTCGCACCCGAGTAACAACTATGAGAGTCTCCACCTACAAATTCAATCCGAGCCTGCGCGAGCCAGTGGAAAATCTTGAGGAACACGAGCGCCGTGAACAGCGCCATCACGTGGAACGAGATCTCATCCCGAAAGATCGTCAGCGCTAGACATGTCTCAGTCACAGCGTAGCGCACGTTTTCGTGCAGCAGCTGTGTGCATCCACACCCAGAATAATAAAATTAGCGAGTCCAAGGTACATAAAGTATAAGAGTCCGGTGTCTACCTCGACTTCGACTTCCCGCAGGGCCCCGAGGAAAAAGGACTGGACCAGTCGCCCGAAGAGCGTCGTCAGCACGAGCGCCGCGTTGCTCAGCACCAAGACGCTGACCTTGGACGTCACGAGGTAGATCACCGACGGGTAGAAGTGCTCCCGCGTCGCGTACGTGTAGCAGAGGAGCCCCACGCACGCCGCGAGACTCGCGCTCGAGTACAGCCAGAACTTCATCTCCCGACGACCGGTACGTGGCAGAAATGCGCTCGCTGCCTGTGAAACTCGATCTGGAATCGCGTCGTATGTGGTGTGAGAGGCACTCTCTCTCGAATAGGAGACGAGGACATGTGGCTTTTTGTGGGTGTTAATTTAATTTGTCCCCTTTTCGTTGAATTTACTATTTGGTCATACATGATCCTCACACCCTTCCTGTCAAACCCGATTTTTGCACACTCTTGCCGAACCAGTTCTCCCCCCCCTTTCCTCGTACTCTTTCTCTACGTAATACAAACACCCCAGGCCAAAAGTAAAGTACACACCACGGGTCAAAGGGGGACTCCCATACAAAGGTCAAAATTGGACATGGCCAAAAGATAAACAGCCTTCATCGATACAAAAATCAAGATTAAAAACAAAAGAAAGGCTGCTTTTAATTAACAATGGATATTGTTGCCACGCAGCTCGATGACTTCAATGCATCGTTTTCGGCATTTATTAACGAGGTCGCGCAGGGTTTTCGACTCGATACCTACCCACTCATACAAAAAAGCTGTGGTTAGCTCGTCGACATTGTAATACTTCTTTTCGTAAACAAACAAACTTTTGCTGCCAAAACTAACCACAACTCTTATAATCGGGTTAAGATCAGGTGAACGTGATAACTGTTTCATCAACTCACTTTCTGCTCTTCAATAAATTCTGCTGGCAACTCCGACGTATGAATCGATGCGTTGTCCTGCTGGAAGAATAGTCGGTACCTTAGTGTAAATGTGCAATTAGAAGCAGGAAAACTACGGGTAGCGTGTGACATAATGCTCAGATGCTTGCTTCCCACTGACCCAGT
Organism: Peronospora matthiolae; assembly: GCA_921007115.2. Taxonomy (NCBI): domain Eukaryota; phylum Oomycota; class Peronosporomycetes; order Peronosporales; family Peronosporaceae; genus Peronospora; species Peronospora matthiolae. The sequence goes on along the minus strand of CAKLBY020000071.1, from coordinate 360,000 downwards.
CTTATAACAGGGTGTCTCCTTTACATGATGATGTACAAAAGGTAAATATCAATCATGGATATAATGCTAGGACAAATACAACATTTTTACAACATTATCCTTATAGATTATATTGCTTCGCAGATCGAACACACTGCTCATTGGTTAATATACAGAATTGAAACATCAACCGATATAGTCTAGCCTCGACAGAAGCACGCAATGAGTGGTGCGCAAATAGCTACATTACACGTTTGCATTCAGATATTGTTAAACGAAGTCAAATAGGGAATTTTTAAAAGGATGAACTGTCCTTAATCATTTCCACTTTTTACCTTTACTGAGTAATCTTACTCCGTTTTAGCAACAATCCACTCCACATACGTGTGCATGTGTTAGTCGGACGCTCAAACCCTTGCAATGTCAGCAGTGCAAGGTCTATTCAGTAGCTGAATTGTATGTGCTCTATAATAGAGCTGCTATCTCTCCCTTCCCTTCGCATGATTGCGACCCAAACCATGCCTTTTCACCACCGTTTTTAACCCGGACTTTCTCAATAAGCGTTGAGTCAAGTAACACAAGTAGTTTTGAAACTTTCGGGACCGTCTATTATTAAAAAAAATGGTCCGAGAAAATAACGGCGTCCTAATCTATTCTCAACATCACACGGCTAAGAATTTGAATATATCTTAATGTATTGTGCTTGCTGTGAGAGGTAGGGTGCAGTCTATTTTAGTGTTGAAAAGCCAGTCTTCACCAAGGAGGATGCGGCGGGCAGTCAGCGCGGAGCACTTGAGTTCCAGCTTGTCAGTCAATTGGACGGATGCACAACTTCCCGTTGCTACATCTCGCACAACGCGCCGCAAGTCGCGGCTTTTACAAGAGTAGGACGACCTGTCGTGCTACTTGCTTGCTGAAGATGTAATGCAGCTCGCATTCATGTAAGAGAACCTTTAAGACGTCTCGCAATGTATTTAATAGAGTGCCCGACCTTTTGTAGACGGCGAATTCTCCCCCGCTCTTCATCCAACATTCTCTTTCCTCTTCTTACGATTTGCAATATGTCGTTTAACAAGCGGCCTTACTCTCGTATTAAATATTGATTTTTGTATCAAGAAAGGCTGTCTATCTTTTGGCCATGTCCATCTTCGACATTTGTATGGGAGACCCCCTACGAACTGCTAAAAATGGGCCGATTGCATGTGCACTTTATTTAATTCACTTAAGGTCTTTTATGTTCAAATAGAAGCTTTTGATTTGTAACAGTCACTATAAGATTTCGAAAAAAATTAGGTAAAATTTACATTTGGCCTGGAGTATATAATCGGAAAAGTTTCTGTACTACATCTCGTACCTTCATTTACACCATCTCCGATGATGTATTTCCCTTGGCAGGAGTTCAACTCTAATGGCCATGTGAGATGTGACTTTTAAAATAAAACGAATCAGGAGTTTATGTGTGCCTAATTGTGTAACAGTAGAAGGAGTTGTCATGAGTAGGTAAAACAACGTCGTTATCGACGTCAATTCAATGCTATCTACTAATAAATAGTACATGCCATAAGAAGATTTTCGACAGTCTTAAGCTTATTAACCGTAACAATTAAATAATCCTTGTAACATAACTGTTATGCTTCTCCCTTGACCTCCTGTGATGTTCGTAGGTCCTCCTCTGCACTGCCTACATGCAGTCTGGAATAAAAGAAACGGTGTAAAATTCAATCAGGTATCACAATTTGGATACACAAAGTATAATAAAAGACACTGCCACCCTCATTACGTCTAATTACGTTGTTGTGCTCTGCTTGATCCACTCTCTTGGTGAAAGTCCGGTGCAAACGCCCGATAGAGATCTTTTTTAAGACGCATTAAACGGATTGAAAAAGGTCCACGTGTGCGTTTATAATTACACAATCTCACTGCGTACTTTTTATTGGTTGAGCGTTTATTCGTGGACAAAAGCGTGCGCTATTAAAAATGTGCAGGCGGCTCGTGTGGTGCAAATTTGCAAAGCGTATGCTACTGGTCTCTCGTCTGTCGCACACTATGCTTAAATTCTATGAATGACCTGCCAACAGGGCAGCAGCAATTATCTGATGAACAGAAACATATTATATGTTAATTTTGTAGACCGTAACAGGGTTAATCAAATGGTTGTAATAATTAGATAGATCGGTGTGGTTTATACAGAAAGAGATAGTATCACTGATAAGGCGCACTTTTGAATAACATACGATAAGAAAATGTAACGGGATTGCACGAAATTATGGTTTTTGTACCAGAGGTGTTACACACCTGAGGGTACCCCTTTGTGCAGGTGATGTAGAATATCTTATTGGTTTGTAGGGGCTGTCGAGTGTCAGCCATTAGGTACGAAAGATCTTTGGGTAGGATGAAGATATTCTATAGGCTTTATCAAAAAAATAAAATCAGTTCCCATTTTGATCTAAAAGACACGTGGCTTGCGAGCCGTCTTGATCGTTGATCACTGATCACTAAGAGTTAGCAACACCTCCTTGAGGTAGCTACTCTTGAGCACTGAGTGCTGTCGATTCACTGAATCTTTAGGTCCCCTGGAACAAGGATCTGAAGCTGTAAAGCTTGTTGACTCGTAAAGTCGTTAGTTCTTTAGAACTAAGTTGCTCGTAGAGCGTTAAGTCTTCCTCTGACTAAAGGAGCTGTGTAGCTCCGCTACACTTGGTAGCACTTATAGTCAATCTACGCCTGAGTCTTTAAGAATGATCCTCTGTGAGGATGGAAAACCCCACTCCCCTATCTGAGGCCCAAAAGGTCGCGCTTGATAAGCTGACCGCATCTATGGGTCCAGAGTACGTGGAGTTCCTTGTTTCACAAGGTCCTGAAGTGCTTAATGCACGTGTTGAAAGCTTCATGCAGTATGAAGCGACCCTTTTAGGGCAGGTCCAAGACCAAGTAGCGTCGTCTATGCCTACACGCTATGTGTATATACCAGAAGAAGAGGCTAGGCCTCGTCCACTTAGAGTGGAAGTGAAAAATTACTCCGGTAAGGAGGGTGAGAATCTCATCCTCTGGATCCGTGAGATTGAGATGGCCATGAGATCAGGCCTGATCACGCTTGACCATCAACAGGTCTCGCTGGCTATCTCAAATCTCGATGGAAGAGCTGGAGAATAGGCCTTGACATGTAGCACGTCGGTGGACATAGCGTTTACCACATGGGAGTCGCTCAATTCACAATTAGTATAGGTGTTCTCACCACCTAACCAGGCTTACCGCGTGCGCTCACGCTTTCTTTCTGCCCGCAAGGGTAAAATTGACTTATCAGACTATGTTTAAGAGCTGCGAACGCTTATGGCTGCAATGCAGTCTGACCCTCTGCCTGAGGCAGTTCATGTGACTATCTTCATGGAAGGTCTACGTACTGGCATTACCAGAACCGAGATTTTTCGGGTTCACCCCTCTTCTTTTGAAGAGGCTGTGAGAATTGCTCTTAGTGCTGCGCATAACTCCAAGTCGGCCAGACTTGGTTGGAATGGGTACAACCCTCGCTCTGTGAAAGCAAACTCTTCGGTTACCACTGCCTATAATAGGCCGGAACCGATGGATCTCAGCTATGCTGAAGATGGAGTTGAAGCTGATCTTCAAGCTGCTGAGCAGCAACACGTCGTACGACGATGTTTTACGTGCGGAAGCACTAAACACTTGCAGCCTGGTTGCCCTTTGTTTAATCAACGCCAGGCTACAAGCCAACACTCGACCCCGAGTCAGACGTCTGGTATGGCACGGGGAAATGCCGACACCCAGTGGGCGCGGGGCGCCCTACTGGGGAAGAACTAGGTTCTGTTACACCTTTACAAGGTAAAGGAAGGCAGGGCTTAGCCCCAAAGAGTACCATACCTACGGGTGTGGTGCGCGGATACAAGTCTGGCTTTTTGGTCGCCAAGGCGAAAATTAAGGGCTTTGATAAGCCTTATTAGATATTGATCGATTCTGGAGCGTCTTGCAATTATGCTCGACGCCGTTCCCTTGAGGAAAGTCAGCGTTATGCTGAGGCGCTTACAGCGCAAGAGGGTGATTCTATCACGGTACGTTTAGCGGCTGGACGTCGCGTAACTGTGCCTAAAGTTCCATTGAACTTAGGTATACAGTTTTCAGACTTTGACAGTATTGAGCGCTGTATTGTCCTAGATTTGGAATCGAGATATGATCTCATCCTAGGTATGGCTTGGCTTGAACGCCATGAGCCATGGATTGATTGGAGGTCTAAGAACTTAGGCGCTATTCGCATTGTTCCTAGCGAAGTTTTGGAGAGTCATGGACCCACCTTCTCCAGGCAACAGAAGCGCTATTTAGCCTTTGACTGAAGATGTCAATGTGCTGGATATCGGAATGTCTGAGTTTTCTTACTTCAATGTTACCAACATAAGTTTCGAGCATAGCTCGTCTAAATTTATTGAAACGACACGTACTCCGTTGAGTGTTACTCGTTGTGATAATGAGTCACTGTATGCTGAAGGCATGGTTGGCCTAGGGCCGAGTGATCAAGGATGTGATTCCTTTGATGTGTGTGTGGTGGCACGTGAAACTACACCGAGTGCAGTCGGCCGTGAGAGCACCGCACTTAATGTCGGTAATGACATTGTTGGCCATATGCCATTTAGTGTGGGCGGCCGTGAAGGCACCACGCCTAACGTCGGTAATGGCGTTGTTAGCGATTCGCCATATAGTGTGGGCGGCCGTTAGGGTACCACACCTAATGTCAGTAGTGATATTGTTGGCGATTCGCCATTTAGTGTGGGCGGCCGTGAGGGCACCACACCTAATGTCGGTCATGATATTGTTGGTGATACACCATTTAGTGTGGGCGGCCGTGAGGACACCACACCTCATGTCGGTAATGACATTGTTGGCGAGACGCCGTTTAATTTAGGGCTAGACCTGCATAATATACGTGGAGTGGCACGTTTCAATCCACTGGGTGAAGTGTTCGAGCTATGTAACACTTCACCGGATGTCGGTCAATCCAGAAGCTCTCGTATAGAGCGTACTATGGTTGATAGTAACCACGGGGACAATATTGTCCCGACCTCTAAGGGGTGTAAGGTCTCGAAGAGACGATCGAGACGCCTGGTAACAACTGTAAAGCGCCAGGCGTCCACACAGTCACATAGTGATAATAATAATACACTATATACACTTGTTAATGGAGTGACTGGTCAGGTTGATGGCAGTTTTGCCTTGAAACCCTTCCATCTTTGGACGCTATTTGTGGCTAGACGAAATGTCTGATGGCGAGTTTAGCCAGGCCTTGAAGGTAGAAAAAGAGCTATCCGAGTTAGCGGTCAATAAACCTGATCCTATATTGAACTCTTCCTCGTTAATGGATGAGTCTGTCCTAGAGGATACAAAGGCGGCACTTAGTGCACGAAGTGGATCTTCGATCCTTAAAGATCCTTTGGATCCGTTCTATCCTATAGTTAAGAAATTTCAAGATTTGGTGTGTCACAACCCACTATCTGCCTTACCTCCCGATAGAGGTGTACGATATGAAATCGACTTAGTTCCTGGAAATAAATACTGCGTAAAACGGCAGTGGCCTTTGCCTAAAGAACAGTATGACGTCATTGACGATTTATTTCGTGCTAAGCACGCGGCTTAAATGGTTCGTGAGAGCAAGTCTCCCTATTCAACACCGACATTTTGTGTCAAAAAAGCCAAATGGCAAGTGGCGTATTGTGCATGCTTATTATAAGCTTAATGCAGCCACTATACCAGCGCAGACGCCTATTCCTAGAAAGGATGTTCTTCAGAAAGATATGGTAGGATGTACATTGTACAGTGCACTCGACTTAGTCGATGGTTACTACCAACTGCTCATGCGAGCAAGTGATATTCCGCTAACAGCGGTGAGTACTCCGAGCGGCATGCTTTAGAAGTGGCTCGTTATGCCACAAGGGATATATAACGCCCCGGCTACGTTTAAGCGGCTGGTAACGCTACTATTCAGAACTCATCGAGGCTATGTACAAGCTTACTTTGATGACATTATTGTCTATAGTCGTGCAATGAATGGGCCATCAGATGTAGATAACCACATTGATCATTTACGAGCGGTGATCGAGTGCATGCGGACGAATAAGTTGCATGCTAACGCATCTAAGTGCATCTTTAGTGCAAAAGAGATTCCCTTTCTAGGGTGCTTCATTGGAAAGCAAGGCCTTCGAGCGGATCCCGCTAAGGTAAAAGCCATAGTCGAGTGGCCGGTTCCCAAGAACCAAAATGGCTTACGTTAGTGGCTTGGCCTTGCCAGTTGCTTACATAGGTACAGTGCGAATTACGCAGATATGGCTCGACCATTGTCCAATCTCCTTAAAAAGGATGTGGATCGGTGTTGGAATAACACCGAACATAATGCTTTTGAAGCAGTTAAGGAGAGTCTCCTTCATGCGCCAATTTTGGCTTTGCCCGATCCTGATCGGCCTTTCAGTGTCGTCTGTGACGCATCTGACTTCGCCATAGGCAGTGCTCTGTTACAACAGATGTCGATGGACGCGAACGCGTCATCGCATTCGAGTCTCGGCAGCTAAAAGCTGCTGAAAAGAACTATCCAGTTCATGACAAAGAGCTACTTGCTATGAAGTACGCTCTTGTCAAATTCAGAGTACATTTGCTTGGCTCAAAGCCGTTTGTGATCTGTATAGATAATGCGTCAATACTCACTGCGACACAGTCGCCTCATCTCACACAGAGAATGGCTCGTTGGCTTTCCTTCTTTGCCGAATATAACTTCGAGGTGAAGTACAAGCCAGGTAACAAAATGCTCTGGCTGATGCGCTATCGTGTCGACCTGACTATGAGCTTGCTCATGTAACGACTCTGTCGTCGTCATTTACTGACCTAATCCGTGCGGCATGTGCCAAGGATGATCAGTGTGTTGCTTTGCTACGTGCTTTTGGGAGCGATGAGTTTAAAGACTCGGACATAGAATTGTCGGCACGTCAACGTGCGAGGCTACATCGATATTCCATCGATAATGGCCTGTTGTGCTATCGCACGGATATTGAGGATAACTTTCGTATTGTGATGAGGAATGAAGTATCGAATCCTCTATGAGGCACATGATACTGCTTTAAGTGGTCATCTCGGTCGTGAGAAGACTTATAGCTCGGTGAGCCAAAGTTATTGGTGGCCCAAACTTTATAAGTGGGTGCGCACCTATGTGCGTACGTGCGAAACGTGTCAACGGGTTAAACCCTCAGCACATGCGGAGGCGCCGCTGGCTAGTTTACCAGCACCCACTGGTTGTTTGGAGTCCATGAGCATGGATTTTGTGCTTGGCCTACCGAAAGATTCGGAAGGCAACACTGGTATTGTGGTCTTTGCTGACCGATCAAGCAAGATGGCTCACTTAGCGGCTGTGCCGGATAGCATCGATGCTGAAGGTACAGAAAAGCTGTTTATCGACCGTGTGTTTCGCCAACATGGCTTGCCTGTGGCAATTGTATCGGATAGAGACCCCCGCTTCACTGGAAAGTTTTGGAAGTCTGCGCAAGGTGCTGGGCACTCGGTTGTACATGTCCACAGCGGATCATCCGCAGACCGACGGTCAAACTGAGCGTGTTAACCGCGTCATCAATGACATTTTGCGCAGTGTTTGCGCTGATACGCCTAGGCGTTGGAGCTCAATGCTTTCTGTTGTTGAGTTTGCGTTGTATAACGCTGTTCATGCCTCAACAGGCTTTATTCCGTTCTATATAAACGGTCTCACTCACCCTCGCGTTCCGGTAAAGCTATCAATACGTGATTCAGGGCTTGGTGGGGGAGAGGTTGCCGATCGGCTTGCTGATATCATCCCTGCTACCGTTTTTAAACAGGTAGGCGAGCTTCTCGCAACGCGATTAAGTGTCTTAAGACATGTGCTTGACGCAATGGCTGATAGCCAAAATATCCAAAAGCAACACGCTGATGCCAAAGGCGAAAAATGTATTGAACATATGAGGTCGGAGACCAAGTATTTCCCAATGCTAAAAATCTACCTACAAATGTAGTGTCCGCTGTCTTTAAGACAAAGCTGCGTCCACGCTTTATTGGACCGTTTACGGTCACGGCCAAGAAGGGACTTGCGTATACGCTAAACCTCCCGCGCAAATTGCGCACACATCCAGTGTTCTACGTAGGCTTACTTAAGCCGTACCGGGATCCTTCCCATGTGAACTTGGAGGCGCTTGCGCCGACGACAAGGGCACTGCCCCGGATTGCTGCAAGCGAATCAGCAAGTCAAACTGAGCCTCGCTTTGAGTTTGAGCTTGCTCCATCGCCTGAAGGCGGCTTTGCATCGCATCCAGCATGCACTGGGACTTACCCAAGGCCTCTTGAAGACCCCTCACTTCGAGAACCAATTTCTCGTGCGCCTCCACCGGTACACCGGCCGCCACCGACTTTGCTCGACGAGCATGGGTGTCGTCAATTTCATGTCGAGAGACTACTGAAACGACGTCGTCGTCAGGGCCAATACCAGTACCTGGTAAAGTGGCGAGGGTACACTGAGTCTAACAACTCATGGGAGTTTGACATACCCCTTCGGCAAGACTGCCCTTATGCTTTGAATGCTTTTGAGCATCGTGGCCATGGTCATCTCGAGACCGAGGCCATTCCCCACCACTAGTGGTGCGGGTTGGCGGGTTGTTGGACACAGACTGACCAGCACTCGTGGCTACCTTAGTAGCCGAAGCATAGCCACGTGCGCTTGCGCAATTGGCCTCTGGCCTTAATCTTGGCATAATTATACCGAAGCTTGCGTTCGAGACGCACATCAGCCGCATGGGCACTAGCCCTTAGAGCAAACATGTTGCTGAGGCGACGCACATAGTGCACCCAGTGAACGAAGGCATCGTCTTCTTCGCTCACTGTTTCGCCTGAGAACAAGAGAATGGGTATACCCTTGATCGGTGGAACCGGTGCACCACGTGCTTGCATGTCAAGGCGTGCCTTGGATTGACTTTGAGTTGCTAGGCGCCGCTCCAGAAACCTCTCACGAAGTGCCTGGCAGCTCACCACCTCCTTAGGAGTCTTAGGCCCATGGCCAATAACCCACGCTGCCAATGTTTGGCCGGCCGCTTGACGTAGACGTTCCTCCACGCTGGCCGGAGTGAACACATAGTCACGCTGGCGTTAAAGGGTTGCAACCACTTGTACATGACGCTGAGCGTTTTCTTCTTGTTGAACAAGACGTTGTCAATGCTCATCGAGCCGGTTCGTGATGATAGTTTCATCAGAACCAGATGCTGAATGCTGTGTTAGTGGCGTGCTCGCATCTCCACGTTCAGAGAACGGATTTGGGGTGTTAGAATTTGTTCCTCAGGCATCAGTGAGTCGGACATTGTCCCTGTATCGCCGTGGACACTGTTACCGCTACCATAGTCCACCGCCTCCTCTATTCCGAAGTAGTCACACAAAGTCTTTGACTCGTTTGGTGATGGGGACATCGTGCTAGAGCGTACGTTACCGTGAGGTTTACCGTACGCGCACTGTTCTCGCTTAGGAACACAAGTTTGATTGACGTTTTGGTAAACGTCAGTCTGGTGGGGGAGGGTGTAACGGGGCTGCACGAAATTATGGTTTTTGTACCAGAGGTGTTACACACCTGAGGGTACCCCTTTGTGAAGGTGATGTAGAATATCTTATTGGTTTGTAGGGGCTGTCGAGTGTCAGCCATTAGGTATAAAAGATCTTTGGGTAGGATGAAGATATTCTATAGGCTTTATCAAAAAAATAAAATCAGTTCCCATTTTGATCTAAAAGACACGTGGCTTGCGAGCCTTCTTGATCGTTGATCACTGATCACTAAGAGTTAGCAACACCTCCTTGAGGTAGCTACTCTTGAGCACTGAGTGCTGTCGATTCACTGAATCGTTAGGTCCCCTGGAACAAGGATCTGAAGCTGTAAAGCTTGTTGACTCGTAAAGTCGTTAGTTCTTTAGAACTAAGTTGCTCGTAGAGCGTTAAGTCTTCCTCTGACTTAAGGAGCTGTGTAGCTCCGCTACAGCTAATGTCGTACCCTATCGGCTGTGTTTAGATGATATCTATCGTAATAGGGGCTTTGTAGAGGAGATGTAATTCTGGTGTAGTACACAAGAAGAACTACAATGTGGATCATTCGATTAAATAGCATAGTTTAAAGGTTAAATACACAAGTAAGGTTTATTATCGCTGTGAACTAGTAAACACATTCAGACAACTTTTTGATAAGTTCGAACACGTGTCTTTCTAAGACGTCTCTGGTCGTGAGAGTTAAGTGCCTGATTTTAGGCTAATTAATCTTGCGCATAGTGCCACCTGATTACTTGGATTCGTAGTCCCCCAAACCAGGACTAGAATCTTAAGAGTTTGAACATACACTGAGAGTTAAGTCTCACTAAGTCTGTAAGACTTGAGATCCTTTAAGGTTACACCCGTATAGTTAGGCATACTAAGAGACTCTACGAGTCTAGAAGTCTTCCTCTGACAAAGGAGTAAGGGTAGCTCCGCTTCATAGGCGCTCTGAACTATACTGTATACGACTTAGTGGACAATGCTGTACTGTATGAATAGGAAAACGTTTACAACCCACCAGGTTTTCGTTAACCACCCACCACCCTTTACAAGATAGGTGAGCAAGATGTGGAGCTCGCCCTTCGATACAAGTAATCTAGTTCGGAGAACTAAATAAAGTTGCAAAACATCATGTGCAGGGGCTGAAGAAGGAGTTTAATGATGTTAATGAATGTGTTAATTTGTACAGTATACTCGTGCAACACGATCAGCCTTGTCATACAAGCGTCCATCATTTGCTTATGTGACTATATTAAACCTGATCGATTTTAAGCCAATTACGTCCGTGAATCGCACTAGCGACCTATCCAAAGAGGGACCTAAATATGCCTATATAAATATGAGAGGGGGCAGGCTAGATCGTATAACGCGATGAGGTACACCTCACCGCGTTATTTACAGACATACACTTAGACACACCGATAAGTTGGATGTAAGTGTTCGGCATTTTATGCGCACAGTCACTAATAGCTCCACCATTCGGGCTCACAATAAGGGTCCAAATATTGACTTTAACAGAAGGGTGTGAAGATAAGAAAAAGGATGTGGATAAATCAATTCTTATTTTTTATTGAGCATCGGCCTTTCACTTTATTGCGGCCTGATGAGCTACCTCCTCACGAGGCGTAACGTACTCATTCATTGGTGTGGCCTTACATATCTGCAGCACTAAAAGTTCTTCTCATGTATCTGCTGCTATTCAGTCGTCTTGCGTTCCAATTATTACATAAATAACTCACCACTGTACATCTCTGTGTCCTTCTGGCCGTCCGCAGGTGTCGGAGGGAGCGACACGTAATCAACTTTCTACGCTCCTTTTTTTTTTTTTTTTTTTTTCAGCTTCTTTGGCTGCATGTTCTACTTTTCAAACGAAGATCGGAACCACTTCCAGTTGAAATGGAACGTCGATTTCGATGATGAAAGATAAAAACTGGTCTCGTCACAAATAGATCTTGGTGGGAATAACGGCGACGGAGTTATTCCCAATTTAGTCAATGTTTTCGGTAATTGCTGGGTACTCCTGCCAACGATGGAGCAAAAAGACAGCGGCAATCAAATGATTGGTTTTTGTTACCATCACGAATCCTTGTGAATAGCTCATCCCCTTACTTGCAACTCCTTGACTTTTTTCGTCAGTGAAGTACATGTCAAGGGGAAATCGATAAGCATGGCAAGTACTGAGCGATATCGGAGGACTTTTCTTTCCAAATTGCATCAGGCCAAAAGATTATCGCATGACAGTTTAGAGTTTTACGGGACCGTTATCAACGGGTTCATATACTTCACCCCAACCAGTCGCTTCTCATGTCCAGAATTGTCAATTGAAGAAGTATCCCGAAACTATGATTTGCAAACTTACCCGTGCCACGTGCATTTTGCCACTCCTGCTGTTTGGTAAATGGCAAGCCCTTCCGCTTGTCCAAACTACAGACGTAGGTGCATCGAGTTAGCATCACAGCAGCGAAAGTACGATTTCACACTTCCACGTGCCACTACTCGCTTCTTCTCGCAAGCTCCCTGAGCAGCTCACCCGTCGATAGCGTCGTCAAGTCCACGTCAGGCACATTGAGCCAGTCCACGGGGCTCTGCAGCACCTTCAACGTCTTGTCCTCCCATGATCCCGCTGCCGGTATGTGCATATACTCCCATCGAGCCGTTAAGGGAAGCGACATCAGGATCGACTCCACACGCGAACCAGGAGTCAGCAAGCCAAATTTGGTGCCTCGGTCGTACATAATGTTAAACTCAACGTAGCGGCCACGACGCATCTGCTGCCATTTCTTCTGCTGCTCGGTAAATGGCATGTCCTTTCGCTTCTTCAGAATCGGAACGTACGCATCGAGCATCGAGTTGGCACAGTCACGAACCATCTGAAAGTTCTCTTCAGACGTATCCGACAAGTCATCAAAAAAGAAGCCGCCAATACCACGGCCTTCCTGGCGGTGGGGAATGTAAAAATACTCATCACACGCCTGTTTCCACTTGGGATAGAGCTCTGGGTCGCGCTTGTCCAGCTGCGTCTTGTACACTGCGTGAAAGTGGCGCGCGTCGTCTTCAAAGAGGTAACTCGGCGTCAAATCAGTCCCTCCCCCAAACCATCCAATCTTCTGCTTGTTGCCGTTCGAGTCGAGATACCCCGTCTCAACCTCAAAGTACCGAAAGTTCAGGTGAATCGTTGGGGCCATGGGATTGTGCGGATGCATGACGAGACTGACGCCACAGGCGTAGAACGGCAGCTCCTCTCCTTGCTTCAGCTCCTTCCCCCTCGCTGTCATCTGCTTAGCAGCAGCAGGCGGCAGCTTCCCGTGGATAATTGAGACGCCCACGCCCGCCTTCTCGAAGACGTTCCCGTTTTGTAAAATGCGGCTCCGACCACCGCCGCCATGTCCCTCTCTCTCCCACTTGTCCTCCAGAAACTTATTGCCATCCACCGCCTCAATTCCGGTACAAATATCGTCCTGGACACGCAGAATCAACGCTTCCATTCGCTTTTGCAGTGGAGCCTGGACGTCGAACTCGATGCTGGTCTTAGGAGTCTTGTCCTCGGACAGCGGCTGGTAGAGGAATGAAGAAGTGGGGATTGAAGACACACCCTCTGTGCGACTCGGATCGTGCTGATAAGCGATGCACACAGCGGGCGCTACTGCCGCGGCTATGCAAGGCCGAAGTAACGTGCGGATGTGACGCATGTTGGGATGGATGCGTCTGACGAGTGTGAGAGGAATACCGGTAGTCACTGGACCGAGGTTGTGGAGTTTGGGAATAGAAATAAGCAGAAATGGAGAATGGAATGGTCAAGTCACTTGATATACAACATGCTGAGGTGCGAAAACGGAGACACAAAAAAGTGCGTTTTCTAGCTGACGTCAGGGCGTCTTGTTTAACCAGCGTGTGCCGGATCTTGCTGCAACACACTGACTTTGCGTCGTTTGCTTTTTATCCAGCCCAGAGGTCGGCAGCCTCTCATCGAGCATGAACTCAATCGACCTTTAATTTCAGCGAATCAGATGCCAGCATACAACCACATGGTCGAGCGAACAACTCGTCGACAATGGCAGACCTCCTGGTGACTGGACCCCTCACGCAGCGCGATCTACAGCGCACGCGCAGAGACAACGCGCATCTGCGTACAGTCCTTGAGCAACTGAACATGTCGTTCGTCAGTGTACCTTCTTTTGGAATTCGAAACAGATGCGGGAAGCCACGGACTTCAGATGATGAAGAAGAGGACGAAGCCGATGACGTTGACAGCAATTTCGACCGCGCGCTTGCCCAGCGACAGGCGCGTTTGGACTTGGCGGCTGACTCCATGGCGAGTCAAGCGACTGGGATCGAGCTCAAGAGCACAAACGACCGCGTTGCGCAGCTCGAGCGACAGCTTTTGGACGCGGAAGAGATCATTTGCCACCTCAAAGCTGAGAAGCTCGCAGTGGTGCGTCTCATGGAGCGACTTAGCGTGGCAGATGCTGATGGAGATGAACAAGGGGGTTGTGTAGACGGTGATGCTAAACGGCAGCGTGAAGTGGTGCTGGAACTAGAGACGAGATTGGCAGAGCTGAAAGAGGAGTATACCCGTGAGAAGGAGCAACGTATGGTGGTAATCAGGGACCAGGAGATTGAGCTCAAGACACTGCGGGAGCAGTTGGAGCTCGTGTCGAAACAGTACGAGGAGCTACAGCAGAGACATATGGACTTACTGGAGCTGGATGAACAGGTGACGATGATGCAGCAACGCGTGACATCGGATGACGTGCATCAATTAAATATTTTTGGAGAAGAGAGTAATGAAGACAGCAAAGCAAAGGTGACCGAGTTGCACAAGGCTGACATTCTTGGACGGGCACGAGCTCTAGCTGACGCTGATGCTGCGAACTCCAAGTGGCGTGAAGAGCTGGTGCGCCACCCGACGCCACACTTTGAAATGCACTCGCCTGAGGTCGCCTACATTCTCCAAGCTTGGACGAACAACATTAAGAAGATACGGTACTTGCGTCGCTGGCTCATCCAGGTGGCGATCACGAAAGGTCCGCTGCCGAAAGACTTTCCAATGGCTGTAGAGCTACCACGGCTTCCACTCGAGGTACGCGACGGGTTTCTTACACTTGTACTCCCGCTGCTTCGCAAGCAGACCGAACGGGAGATCGTCGCTCATTCACGTCGGTACAACGACGGCATTCATACAGACCTCCGTTTCCGTGTAATGCCACGTTAATCATTGATCCAGCGAAGTTCGAGTCCCCGTATTATCATCTCGCGTGCATTCATGATGCAATTTCTTACCGCAGCTGCACGCCCCAATATGTATTGCATGCTTCCGCGGCCCGACCCTTTGTGGCCAGAATTACTTGCGCAATGCGGTTCTGTAGTGACCATGTTCATAGTTCGTCAAGATCTTAGTGGGTCAATAGTTTCCGAACAAATTGACAACTCCTCCGGCGGCACTCAGTGGTCACCTTTTTGCATCCGTCTTCGAACGTACGCATGTACGCAGGTTCTACTTAGACGGCCGTTTTTTCGAAATTTGTTTGCTGTATTGCTAAATTTTGTTAAGAAGAGGCAGATCAATCTTGCTAAAAGCCCGATGTGTTCGTGAGATAGAGTGCTGAGTGGAATGTCACTGTTATCAGCGAAGTACGAGTCCATTCTTCCACTAAGAGATTGTCCTTGTGTTCGCTGTAGTCTATACGTGGACAATCAAGCGACATCAGGACGCGTCCTCCGAACAATTTAACTCAGATAGTGGAAGACACCTTTGCGATAAGACTTGTACGGGATCAGCTAGCCGCGTAGACCGTCTTACTAAGATAACCAGCGCATCTGTATGCGTGAGTCATGCAAACCTCGTATGACTTGTTAAGCACAGCTAGAAAGCCGCTAGCAATCGTTCCTGGACGTTCGCCTGTACTGCGTTTAGTCGACGATGTAAGACGACCAAACAGGATTGCGCGTCTGATGCAACTGTCTATTTAGCCACCGTTTGGCTTTAAAGAGGAAGAGCCGTCGTCGACATTGTGGGTGATGTCGCTTGTTCATCCGCATTCAAGATTGAGGTCAACACCCTGCATAATATTAAAGCTGAAAAGGTTGCGTGCGAAATTCGGAGCCGATGTAACCTGATCCTCCATCAAGGAACGGGACATACGCGGTGGTTCTCGCTCCGTGAACCTTTCGACTATCGATCACCTGCTTTAGTGAGGCACAAAAGAGATTCATCTTCAGCACACGAGTGACACACGCAGGTCAAGAATATCGCGGTGTTGTCTTGCGGAGAAGGAAACAAGGAAATGACAGTAGCAAACGACTGAGCGATAGCACTTGACTCGATAGACGTTCAGTTTACGTATTCAAAACACACTGGCCACGAAACTTTGCTCGGTGAGATAGACTTGCACAAGATCTATTGGAATAGCTGTACAGTGTAAAGAGTCAGCGGGATCCTGGTGCATAGACACAACTTGATCGCCAACTGAACGCATGAAGCAGCCTCGAGTCCAGAGAAGCGCTTGTAAAGACTCGACACCATGTTTTACCATCTCCTGCAAATTTAATTCACTTCATGGCGGACTGAGCGATTCGCCCTAGTCGAATGGCGATCTCCACTAGCGGGGATATCGTTACACCATTTTTGTAGGTCGGAACTCACTCGACAAGGATACTAATATCCGCAGGAAAACAGCGCCATGAAGATACCGGACAAAGAAAGACTTGTTGGTCGATCTGACCGATCGAACTACTGTCTTGTATCACCAGCCAATGCGAAGCTCTGTCGTCGCGTGCTCTTGTTCTTGCGAACAAAATCCACGGAACAAAGTAGTACACACCAACGGACTCAAGTCGAGACGTAGCAGGTACCCAGAGGTCGGCGACCTCCGGAACAAGAAGGTATGTTCGATGGTGTTCCAAGGTCGAAGGAACGTTCGCGGAAACACATAGGAATGTTGAAGTGGAACTGTCATCTAGTTGTCCGACAGAATCATCGTGCGGTCGGAACGCGATGAAGGGTATCCGCTAGAAAAGCGAAATGCACGTTCAATTTGCTGTGCGATAAAAGTCCGGCGACGATTGCAGAGGTATGCAGTACGATACGCAATGGCAATTGAAAGCGTAACTTTCGTCCGGCGAGTCCAAGCCACGTCAGCCTGACGAACTGGTAACTGACAGGTCAAGTAGGAAAGCCATTAGAGCCCCCTTGCGGGCAGCAGACGTTTGCGCAAGACGGCCTGTAAACGCCAAACGTTTTGCAATCTACGCGCGCTTATTGATTCATAGAGTGCGACGGTGGACACTAGCCCAGCTGACCACTGTTCATGTCGGTCACTCATGTAAAGCTAGCCGCTGTCACGAAGTCGCTAATGGACGGAGCTGGTTATACCCTACACCCTCCTTTCCGATTCTCACAGTCGATCAACCAATTTTTTCAGGTTACCTGAGTTGTAAAGATACATTAGGCTTGTGTTTGCTGCGCACAAGCAGCTGCGTTGGCAGCAACCTCAAAGAATGTTAAGCGCAAGCCACCGCGGCTATTTCCCATTGCCACCAAAGCCTGCTTGGATTTGACAGATGACTGTCGAGTCGCGTCATGCTGAATTGTCAAGGCGTCGTAAGTACCGTCTTTTTCGTCCCTGAGAAGCTGCTCCTGTGTTGTCAGCTCCAAACCAGGCATCCATTGTGGGCGGCCACGAGATCGAGGCTCGTAGGCTGATACGAGCGTCTCTGCACTCCCTGAAGCTGTTACAGTAAGGTTTCGAAATCCCACCGTTACGCGACAGCCCATCCCCTTGGTTCGCCCACTCAATCGTGTCTCCGAACCCCCGGGTCTGATCACTTCCGAACTTGCCACGCGCGACTCGCCTGGATCAGCTATTCCTTCTTCCAATGGTCCCGATCGTGCAGATTCCGATTGCTTCTTCGACTGCCACAACGAAAGCGTGGAGCCCCATTGCCCATCATGAACGGCGTTACCAGGGACTCGATGCTCCGAAAGCTGCTGCGTACCGTGTCCGGCTCTGCTACCGGGATGAAGCTTACCGCCAGCGCTCGGAGGCACGAGCCAAGTGCCTCATTGCCGATGCATCGTCACCCACCAGCTCCAGCACCAGCGCTCTAATAGCCAAGAAAGCGCTTAAATACCGCAAGGTCTACGACCGCATGACGGGCGTAGACGTCAACGACCCTAACTTTGACGTGTTCGAGTTCCTGGGCGTCGATTGGTGCAAGAACCCATCGATGGAGTCCTCGGGTCGCGTCTGATATGAGCTCACTCGACTATTTATTGCTGTCGTCGTCACAAGCGAGCACTAGCGGCCACAAAGTAGGGATTCGCAACATTTAAATAACACGCCTAACGCATACATGGCACGTGTACACCCTAGTATTACATTGCTTCGATTGGGCTGACGAGGCGTATCAGAAAGACGGCAACAGGCGCGCGAATGCCATTTGAAAGTAGTCCCACCACACTCGTTTGTACTGTGGCTAAAGCTTTTACAAACTCCAAGCGACCGCAACACACATACAGAATGAGCCATTGTTGCTTCAGAAGACGCGACAGCCGGCGAGACAACAGAACGTATCCCTGATAACGAAACAGAACGCAAGTAGGGACATAGCCACAGCGATTTGACACATCCAGGTGTGTCAACTGTGACGTTGTCATCGTCGCTATCGTTTCTTTGGACGTGTTGGATGGAGTAGCCATTTCGAAGGTGATCAATGCAATTATACAGCGAAAGCTCAACCACTTCTTTGTGCTGCAAAATGGAAAGTAGTGTCAAGAGTTTAAACACTGCTAAAATCAAGGTATAAATCCCTCATAAACTGATCAATTCAATCCAGATACTCCAAAGACCGCTGTCCATATAAGTTGCCACTTTCACGACACGCACATCACCGTCATAAGTCGTGATCCTCTACACACCACTTCAACTTGCATCCTCGCAAATTCCACTTCATCGCGTAGTCGCATTAATTGCGGTACAGCAAGTGGCTTCGTCAGGTAATCAGCAAGTTGCATAGCTGACGGAACATGTTTCAGCTGAAGCTCGCCTTGCTCAATGTGATCTCGCACAAAATGCGCCTCGAGGTCGACGTGTTTAGCTATTGGTCTGTATCCTTGATCCGTCGCGATACTTATCGCTGACTTGTTGTCAATGTGCACTGTAGTCGCAGTCTTACACGTAACACCCAACTCTTTCCGCAAACAACGAATCCACATGACTTCTTGCGTAGCTAGTGCCGCTTTAGCAGAGGATAAAGCCACCGAAGTTTGGCGTTTGCTTCTGTATACTACTACCGCATCTCCAAGTAAGAACAACAGAAGTCTTCTAATCATTTCCCCAATTCGCGTCACAATATGCCCAAAGCATAATCTTTTTGTCATCCGATTTCTTGTACATTATTCTGTGCGATTGTGTTCGCATAAGGTAGTATAAAGCACGTAAAGCTGCACGCCATTGCATCTGTCGTGGCTGGTCTAAGTACTGCGATAATAGCATAATCGCATAACTAACGTCCTGTCGCGTTGCATTCGGAATATACAGCAGCGAACGACCAATTTCTGATAGGAAGTGCTATCTCTAAGCACTGGTTGTGAGTCAATCGGATTCAAGTCCTGGCCTGCGCAAATAGGGTTGCGAACTGCATACGCTCCACTTCGCTCAAACTTGTAGACCAACTTCGTGATAAATTGAGACTGTTTCAACACCACTTCCCCTTTTCTTGCGAGTAAATTCACTTCCAAGGCCTAAGAATAACCTACGAATGTAACGGGGTAGCCCGTTACATGATATCGACACCAAACGGTGTCAATAGGGATATTGTCTAGCATGACACTATCCTACCAATATTATCCATCCCGGATAAACGGTGTCAATAGGGATATTGTCTAGCATGACACTATCTTACCAATATTATCCATCCCGGATAATCCATATATCCATCCCGGATAATCCATATATCCATCCCGGATAATGCAATTCTTGAAACTCATCACCAGTGAATTCCGCTACCCGCGTCCTGTAACGGTTATACACGACCTAGGAACGGAATTCACTGGTGATGAGTTTCAAGAATTGCTCCGCAGCTACGGGATACAAGCCAAGCCTATAACAAGCAAGAACCCTCAAGCTAACGCTATTTGTGAACGCGTTCACCTCGAGATTTTAAATGTCATCAGGTGACACGATGGCACTGACTGGAAGAAAACCATTCACTACGCTGCATTCGCCGTGCGAGCAAGCTACCACAGCATTCTTAATGCTTCCCCAGGTCAACTACTCTTCGGTCAAGATATGATCACTCGTCAGCTTTATAACGCCAACTGGAGCTATCTATCGAAGCGTCGTTTTGATGCAATTCTCGCCGACAATGACCGCGAGAATAGCAAACGCCTCGAGCATTTCTGCAATACGGGAGACCACGTGATGTTACGCGTCCCCAAGAAGTTCCGTGCAAAATTGCACGCAGTGGCAACCGGACCTTTTGTTATCCGCCAAGTTCACAGCAACGGCACTGTGACCATCGACAAGGGAGCAATGGCAGAACGTGTGAGCATCCGCCGCATTTTTCCGTGCTAAATCTCACAGATCATGGGGGGAAGAAGACATGGGTTGTCTATCGATATGACCTGCGAGACCATCCTTGGATTGCGCCAGACGAAAGAAGATTGCGCCAGACGAAAGAAGATTGCGCCAGACTGGATATGATGACACCAGACTAGCCTACCAAGTTTAACACTCCTCCTCAATATATTCGTTCTCCATTTCACTACATTAGACTCGAGCCCCTCTGCAAGCCACGGGCCGGGTTTGTCCCGGATAAACGGTGTCAACAGGGATATTGTCTATGTAACGGGGTGAATCGTTACATAACAATTTATAAGAAATTGTTAATAGAATATAACTATAAGAGTTATATTCTCAGAATATTGTCATAAGGACAATATTCGGTAGCACTTCCAAGTAGTTCCTAATTGGTTGATATAGGCCATTATATCAACCAACGAAGACGCGCCACGACAGACGCACGCAATGAGTGGTGAGCAGATAACTGATTTACACATTTGTATTTAGACATAGTTAGATGAAGATAAATAGTGATTTATTGCAGACATTAACTATTATAAATACAGTTCTACTTTTTACTCTAACCAAGTACTCGCTTCTTCTTACCGTCTTCCTCTGCACGTACGAGTGTACGTGAAGTTACGAGGCACCGCCTTATTCTGTTATCAGAATAAGTAGCTTGTACTGTCACCAGTACAAGCTTCAGGGTGCCCCGTTACAGTCTAGCATGACACTATCTTACCAATATTATCCATCCCGGATAATCCATATATCCATCCCGGATAATCCATATATCCATCCCGGATAATATTGGTAGGATAGTGTCATGCTAGACAATATCCCTATTGACACCGTTTGGTGTCGATATCATGTAACGGGCTACCCCGTTACATTCGTAGGTTATTCTTAGGCCTTGGAAGTGAATTTACTCGCAAGAAAAGGGGAAGTGGTGTTGAAACAGTCTCAATTTATCACGAAGTTACATGATATCGACACCAAACGGTGTCAATAGGGATATTGTCTAGCATGATACTATCCTACCAATATTATCCGGGATGGATAATATTGGTAGGATAGTAACCTACGAATGTAACGGGGTAGCCCGTTACATGATATCGACACCAAACGGTGTCAATAGGGATATTGTCTAGCATGACACTATCCTACCAATATTATCCGGGATGGATAATATTGAAGGAATATTATCCCCTTTTAGGATGATGTTCATGCGCTGCTCAAAGATTGGTTGATAAAGATATGTCAACCATAGATTGCCACCAATTGCTGCTAGACCCGCGCAATGAGTGGTGAGCAGGTTGTCGTCATACGACGACGTAGTTTAACATAGCTAGACAAAGAGTAAAGTTAAATTGATAGCTTAACTATGTTAAATACAGTTCTCTTTTTACCTTTACTTGACCGAGTCGTTCAAGTATACTAGCTTCCTCTGCACGTACTCGTTTACGTGAAGTTTCGGGGCACCCAAACAAAGAGTGCTCCGTTACAACTGGTAGCACTTCGTACTCGGTCCAACGACTACTTAGCGTCCGTCCAACCTGAACATGAAGGACGTAGAAGACGGCAGCTTTCACGTCACAAGTGAAGGCTACTCCCATCTGAGTGACTCAGAATGGGAGGTAGTCGGACGCATGAGTGTGCTCTTGGGCGACCCCGCCATCAGTGGTATGTTGGAGTCACTAAGCAGAGACCAGCAACATGCTGCTATCAACAAGTTCATTCAAGGGGAACTTGCCGTCGAACTACAGAAGATAGCCTTGCTACAGCAGCAAGGCTCTTATCAGTCGATGGGAGGGCCGACGCACATGCGTCGACCCGAAACCTCGAAGATTGATTTCTCAAGGTACTAGGGAACTGATGAAGATTCCCTTTCGAGATGGTTCGTCGAGTTAGACGATGCCATCAGGGCCCGTCACATCGAGGGTGACGAGATGCAAGTCACCTTCGCCCTGTCAAATTTGGCGGGACGAGCAAAGACTTGGACCTTAGGGCTCAAGCTTCACGACCCAAACGTGTTTGAGATGTTGGAGATCTTGAATTCTCGGCTTAAAGAGAAGTTTGAGCCGCCGAGAGCCGAGTTCAGAGCACGCTCTGCACTCCTGAGGCTCAAGCAAGGTATTCGTGATGTGCACGCTTACGCACAGCACCTGAGCTACCTTGCGAGTAGAGTTACAAAAAAAACCCTGCTGATGAACACACGCTCATCAGCGTGTTCATCTACGGCCTTGTGGATGGGCCGGTGAAGACCTACATGTTCCAAGAGGACTTCCATACGCTGGAAAGGGCGATAGCGTATGCGGAACAAGAAGACTTCAGCCTGAGACAGTCTCAAGCTAACTCGTTAAACTATCGGCCGAAGAGACGACAGGAAACAGGAGGTCCCGAACCAATGGACCTCTGTTACACCGAGAGAGAGAGCTCTCGCTCTCTGAGTCACAAGCGAACGGCAAGATGCCATAGCTGTCAGAAGATTGGACACTAAGCTCATGAGTGTAGTGTCCCAAGCACCGCATCACGTCCAAAAAAAGGACGTGATGACGACCGTTGCCCAAGGAAAGGTCCAAGGCATGAGTCCGACCATGTCGATAAGTCGCGACATCAAGTCGGACCGTCAAAAAAAACGGACAGGATCAGTAGGGGCGGAGCACCCTGCTGATCCAGCAACGTCAAGAGAATTCGCAGGACTCTTGACGAAGATTGCTCCCAACATGCATTCGCTGTGTGTTACTGCCCCTAGTGTGAGGAGTCCCTCATAACTTTGAAGATCGAAGTGACAAGTGGAATGTCACTTCGCGCCCTATTTGACTATGGGGCGTCGAACAGTTTTGTTCGACGCCAGTCGCTAGGGGGTAGTAGGCTCAACCATGTTGAGCGAGAGTTCCCTCCAACGAGGATGACGGTGTGCCTTGCTACAGGTGCATCCGAAACAGTGAACAAACGTGTAGTGAGAATCCACTAAACGCTAAAAGGAAAGCAGTACGATGATGACTTTAACGTACTGGATTTGGATGAAAAATTCGATGACATCCTCGGTCAGCCATGGCTTTAAAAATAACAGCCATGGGTTAGCTAGCAGCATCGATCCGTGAAGATGCATGCCCTTTTTTATCGGATGGTCATCTGATGAACGTCTAGGAGCGTTCACAAGCGTGTGGATGTACTACGAGTGAGTACGATGGCATCACTTGTGGTACGGTCTCTAGTATGACTGCACAAGATCACAGTAAGAAGGCCGCTACACTGTGGAACCAGCTTCCGGAACCTGTGTAGATACACAGGCTGCGCCGAAGGTTCACCACTCAAAGAGATCGAGTGGACTGGAACATGGATGCACACCAAGCAGGGTGCATCCAAGAAGATAGTTGAGTGTCGTTCAGGATGAGCAACACGTTAAAGCGAGATTGAGAAGAGAGAGTAGTGTTGTTCAGGATGAACAACACGTTGAAGTGAGATCGGCTATCAGAGAGTCGATTGTAGAGCAAGCTCGATCGACAGAAAGAGAGTCGATCGAAGAGGACGGGACTGTGGTAGTGCATCCACATTCAGAACACGCATTGGAAGAAAGTTTCAGCGTTCCTGAGAGTCACAACTCCCGAGAGAGTTATGTTGAGGGTGTGGATCCCCAACCACCTGCGGATGTGTGTTCCCAGGAAATCATCGAGACAGTGAATGGCTTGGTGCATGACGGATCAAGTGTAGGCGCTTGTACACTTGATCTGGTTACACCCTCGAAGTCAGCTTCGGAGGTAATCAAGTTGCCAACGCTAGAATCTAAAAGATTCTGGCGAGATCTGCACTGTGACAAGATCAAGCACATCTGTGTACTCGTCACAGAGTACGAGTACGTCGCCGACATTCGGTCGGCATAAGTTTTTGCCGAGAACGAACGGGATCTCAGTAGTTCATCGATGGAAGAGAGTGTTCTCTGTGAGAAAACCCGAATTGAGCGATACACGTCTCAATCTTGGGAGTCTTTGAAGACAAATCCTTTGTACAAGGATTTGGTTGAATTCAGGGATGCTTTCTCTGAATCCGTGCCATGCGATCTGCGCAAGGACAAAGGCACTCGGCATGAGATCGAGCTGAAACCTGGTTCGAAATGCTGTATCGTGAAGTAGTGGCCACTGCCTCGTGAACAGGTAACAGCGATCGACAAATTCTTTGCCGATCGTTTATCTGCGGGCCATGTGAAGGAATCAACAGCCCCACACAGCTCTCCGACCTTCTGTGTGCGAAAGGCCACAGGAGGGTGGAGGATAGTGCACGCGATCAACAAACTGAACGCTGCAACGGTACCGGCTCAGACGCCGATACCAAGGAAGGACGTCATCATTGATGGTATGTCAAAGAGTACCATCTTTTCGTTCATGGATCCGATGGATGGATTCTATCAGATCCTCACGCGTAGACGGGACATCCCGTACACATGAGAGAGCACCCCCAGTAGTATGCACTGGGAGTGGCTAGTGATGCCACAGGGGCAAAGTAACGCCACCGCAACATTCAACAGATGTGTTACGAATCTGTTGCGATCGGCGCACGACTTCGCACCGAGTTGCTTTGACGATGTCTTCATCCATAGCCGGGCTATGGATAGAAAATTGGGCGTGGAAGCTCATAGAATCCACGTCCAGAAGGTTCCTACAGTAATGCGAGAGCATAAGTTGTTCGCGAACCTCAAGAAGTGCATCTTCGCAGCGAACGAAATACCACTTCTTGGCTGCATCGCAGGTAAAAACGGTGTACGCCCTGATCCGGAAAAGATCAAGGCGAATACCGACTGGCCTGTGCAAGTCGACGCCAAGGTAATTCGAAAGTTCCTTGGCTTGACAGCGTGTTTGCACAAATACTCGCGCCACTATGCCGAGATGACAGTACATCTCTCTCTTCTGTTAAAGAAAAACGAGAGGTGGTCATGAAGCGCTGATTGTCAGCACGCTTTTGAAGGTATCAAGAAAAGCTTGATACAATCGCCTGTGTTGGCGATTGCAGACCAGGAAAGACCATTCAATGTGGTCTGTGACGCCAGCGATTTCGGGATCGGCTGCGCGTTGATGCAGTACGACTCACGAGGCGTTGAGCGCGTCGTCTATTATAAATCGCGTCTGCTGCAAGCAGCTGAGTGTAACTACCCGGTGCATGACAAGGAACTCCATGCCATGAAATGTGCACTGGCCAAGCTCCGGGTATTTCTCTTAGGAAATAGGTCCTTAACGGTTATACCGACCACGGCTGTAAACAGTCCACACCTCTCGCAACGAATGGCGAGGTGGCTGTCTTTCTTCTTGGTGTACAACCTTTCCGTCGAGTATAAACCAGGAATACTCAATGACGTCGCTGATGCTCTTTCGCGTCGGCCCTTCGACGAAGTGCGGAAGTCATACGCAGAAGATAAGTCTCTTTTGCGATTGTGGATTACGTGTCCAATCCATGCACTCAAGCTTTGAAAAGCTTGACGTCATAATACCGCTCTTCAACCTAACGGTATTCTGTTCGTGATGGACTGCTGTACAATCTAGCAGTCACCGGCGACACACCTCGTGTCGTCGTTCCGGCTCATAATGATTTGCGATTGCGCATCACGTATGAGTGTCACGATGCCTCAACAAGTGGGTATCGCGGTAGAGAAAAGCCTTACCTCATGGCAAGTCGTGACTTCTACTGGCCCCGCCAGTATGAGTTTGTGCGCAAATACATTCGCTCTTGCAAAGTTTGCCAACGGGTGAAGCCTGGTCCCTCATTCCGTGCCCCCTTTCAGCCTCTACCGATTCCGGCAGAGTGTTGGCAGTCCGTATCGATGGACTTCGTCTTTGGGAAACTCAAAGACGCTTACAAGAATACTGCCATTACTGTGTTTGCTGATCGGTTTAGCAAAATGGTACATCTTGTTGCTGTACCGGAGTCAATCACAGCCCAGGGCTGTGCTCGTGTCTTCAACGATACTATCTTCCGACTTCACGGGTACCCTGTGAACTCGTGTCTGATAGGGACTTTCTCGCTTCACAGCGGAGTTCTGGCAATCCGTGTTTCGTTCACTAGGAACACGTTTGAAGATGTCGACTTCTGACCATCCAGAAACAGATGGTCAGACGGAACGCGTCAACCGCGTCCTAGAAGAGATACTTCGAAGGTATGTCCACTCGTTTACGAGCTGGAGTGAGTTCTTGCCGATGGCGGAATTCGCCATGAACAAATCGGTGCACGCGTAGACAACGCATACACCGTTCTTCGTGAATGGCCTACGCCATCCATGTTTACCCGCCTTCTTATAGTGTGACTCTAGCTTAACGAGGGGGTGGACTCGCTCGAACAAAAACCGATCTGGTTCTTGCTCATCACATATCTACAATGGTGTCGACGTCATGGATGCCGATGGCGATGCGATAGATATCGATTATATTTATGACAACGATGCTGGCATATTCAGCATCGCCCATGACCGCCAAAGTGAGGATGATGACGCCCTCACTGGTGAAGACAACGTTCGTTCAGCAGTGCACACGATGCGCACTGCTGTTGAAAAGGATGAATCAGCAGAGGGATTTCTGCTGACTTGCGAAGCGGTTGTCCAATTCGTTCAAGACTCTAATGCAGATGCGCTAGACAGACAGAAGAGAAACGCAGTCAAACATGGATGAGCAAATGTTCTTTCATTTGATGTAGGAGACCTAGTTTTACTGTCTACAGTAAACTTACCGAAACGCGCAGTGACAAACGTGGGCAGCAGTAAATTACTGCCCAGGTACATCGGTCCATTTCGTGTGTTGCGCCGAATGGGCAACGCATACACGATTGACCTGCCTCGTAAGATGCGTACGCATCCTACGTTTTACGTCGGTCGTCTCCGCCCATACTATCAGTACGGGCCGGTTTCGAGATGCGAAGAACACCTCCGCGTTCGAGAGCCGAGACCACCTTCGATTGATCCCGTTTCAACGAGCCAGTCTGGTCGACTAGTGAAGCGACCTGTTCACGCATTTGAGCGATGTCTCGACGAGCTAAAGCCAGCTCGTCACGAAGAGAACGAATCGAACGTTCGTTCTCAAGCTGCGCGAACGCAAAAGCGGCACAATCGTCCGAACGATCGTGCGTTAGGAAATTTTAATCATCCCTTACAAGATCCTCAAGCTCATAACTCCAAGTCCGTTCGTGAGCCAGGTCATCTTGCAACTGTTCCGTCACACGGTTCAGCTTTTGAACATCAAGCGGATCGGGCCCTCGAGCCGGATCAGGTATTCCCGTCGCCACCACATCCTTTAGTGGACTCAAGCGGTGGTCAACGCTTTTTAATGGAGCGTATCGTGAACCAACGCGATGTGAATGGCGTCCGGATGAGTTACCTCTTCCGCTGGCGTGGCTATCCACCGGCGTGGGACAGCTGGGAGCCTCGTGCCCAGCTGATTGTTGATGTCCATGGTCTCGTCGAGCACTCCGACGAGACCCACCCGCTGCGTTTGAAGAAGTGCCGTCGGAAAACGACCTCCCCGAACGCGAGTACAGAGATTGCAAAGTTTCAATCCCTTCGGCCATCTCGGAAGAGATGCGCGCCCTCCATTAGGGATCACTAGGGAGCTAGGCCTCCCTAGGGGCACGGTTCGAGTTGTCCAGGCAACCTGAACACGAATCACCCCACGAGAGACAGGGTAACCCTGCCTTTCATGACCGTCGGTGCAACTTGTATCGCGCCCCGACGGGGTTGCGTTTTTCAAACCTGATGCGAGCTGCATCAAGTTTACCGATCCAGGCCTCACAACCAATACACTTGATGGTATGGATGAGAGCATTCCATCCTTGCACCAAGGCTTTGCCGTCTCGAACACGGCTGCCAATTGTACCACCGATGCTTGAAAAACACATCGGTGAAGAGCTCTTCCACAGCACGGATAGTTTCCGTGCTGGAATTAGGACGAAAGATCTTCCTACAATCGAACCACGAAATTAGATCCCGATCGGTAGTCATGCCGGCCAACCGGTCCAACTCTTTGGATGACGGCATCCAAGGAGAATCCACTTGAGGAACGTGGCGCAGGGCATTTCGGTCCCTTGCCTCTTAAGTGGTGTCAGTATGAGCACTGACACCAGTGGCATCTCGATTCCTCGAGTTGCTTCTCTCGTGGTGACGCCCCTGGGCATCACCACCATCACCACACGTCCTATCGTCGGATGGACTTGCTTGAGGCGAGGATTCGTCGGAATAATCGCGCGGTCCGAAGATCTCGGACATGATGCTGCCACATTCCCCAGCGCCAATCAACCTGGCTCTCGCAGTGTCCGCCCGGATTATCCGGAGGCGTGAGGCGACGCCTTTGGATCGGATGCATCATCCGACGCACCGGAATGGGTGAGCTCTATTTCAGGCTCATCCGCATTGCGAGTCGTAGCACCCGCTGCAGACACAGCGGGTGTATTTGTCGCACGTGGCGTCTCACCCTGTGGACTGCTCGCAAGAGGCACCGCCTCTTGCTGAATTGCGACAGCAGGCGAAGCCGCAGGTGATGCTGAAGCAAGAGAAGAACTATCTGGCTGCACGCATGCGTGCAACCGCTTTTCTTGCTGCTTCGGCTGCACATCGCATGGACTTTGACACAATGCGATGAATTGGCAAATGAGTTGGAATTTGGCCAACAAGTGCTCCCCTTCCCAAAGTGATCCAACGGTGATCACCCTTTCCCAATCAGTTTTTTTAATCAACGGGTGATTGATTGTTTAAGGGTGGTGGTGATGTAACTGGGTAGCCCGTTACGTGATATTGACACCTAATGGTGTCAATAGGGAGATTGTCTAGCGTGACCATTTTCTTCCAACATTATCCGAGATGGATAAAATTAAAGAAATTTTACTCCCTTGTAGAATAAAATTGAAGGAACACTATCTCCTATTAGGACAATATTCATGCGCTGCTCAAAGATTGGTTGATAACGACATTTCAACCGAGGTTACCGCCAATCGCTGCTGGACGCGCGTAATGAGTGGTGAGCAAGTTGTCATCATACGACAGTGTAAATTAATAAAGTTCGATAAAGACTGAAGTCATATTGATAGCTAAGCCATATTAAATTCAGTACCCTTCTTACCTCTTACTCCGACTAGCTGTTTGAGTAGACTAGCTTCCTTTGCACGTACTAGTGTACATGAAGTTTCGTGGCATCCCAAACAAAGGATGCCTTGTTACAGCTGCAGTGAGACTACCAGTCAACAAAAATTGACGCTTTGATTGGGTCAGCCGCATGCAATACCAGCAATGAAAAAGTAGCTTAAATGCTTGTTACGCATATCCGTGATACATGGCTAGAAGTGCAGCGATTGCATACAGCTTGCGAAAGCTAGATCGCACAATTTTTGACTTCCACAAACACTTCGATCACCTCCACAACATCAAGCTCAAGGTTGCTGATGTCCATAGTGGGTAAGCGTGCTTCTCCTTGACATTCGAGATGACGTCCACGGCACCAAAAACTCCAATGGTCACCTCTGCTTGGGTGTTGACGCATATCGGAGCTCGCACATGCCTAATTTTGCTAGCCGGTGTGGTAGTACCAGAAGAAATCTCAGACCACATAAAGATTTCGCTTGGCTTCGAGCGGCGGCTCCGTCGAAAGGTGATCAGAAATAGGACCTTTAGTTTCAAAAAAGTGGAACCATGTAGGCGTACTGCATCATTCGGAATTTAATCGTCTTGCGTTCGCTCGCTTTGAGCGGCAATAGCACAAACGTTAGTGTCGAGTCGTAGTAATTCCAGTTTGCGCTCTGACGATTTTACAAGCTATCGTCAATTCGCTCTTTTTGTCTGGATTAGGCGCCTTGCAAATGTAAGGACCATCTTCTTCGCGGATTAAATCGATAGCTACTTGCATAACTCGTGTCTCTCGCTGCTACTCGGAGGAAAGCAAATTATCGGGAGATGTCGAAAGCGGTGGGCGTTCACACGGAGAAATCAAACGGTGCTGCAGCACTCCTCCTGCCATGAGTAAAGCCGCGAAGGCATTTACATCAGTTGTGGTGATACATCAAATAAAGGCCTGGTTTGTCGTTGACTTCAGACCCGTATTGCTTCCCTGGTAACGCTTGGCACCATGCTGCTTTGTCACGTTGCGCGGTGTCGTCAGTTTGCTACATCTCTCCCAAACGTGTGTTTATGCAAGGTTAGTAACTCATAGAGCCTATAAGCACTTGAACTTACAGTCCTGCTAGAATTAGCACAATCGTACACTATGGCAATCTTCGTACAGCTTTTGAGTCCTGTACGCACGTATCGAAGTAACGAACCAATTAGGTATCGTTTGAGGACATGTTGTCGCGATGGATCACACACACCACAAGCACTTCATACTGACCAGCAATACGTAACGGTATGCCCGGATAGGCTGTGACGAAGTATGAAAAAGACAGTAGCGCGCGACACTCTGTTCGTCAAGAATCATACGTCCCAACTTCTTCTTGTACTTTACAGCAACGCTGTCGTCGCACCGTTGTAATAGCCCTATTCGTTTGCCCTTAGGGCGTTGCTTACAATACCGGTGACCGCCGTGTCGAGTTGTTGCATCGACAATGTAAAAACTAAGTGTACAAGAGGCATCGTAAGGCAAAACGGCTTGTTTAGGATTTGTGGTTCGACCACATGGTCAATAGGTCTTGCACATCAAGCGCTCCATAAACTTGATCCGGAAAGCGTACAGCTGCAATCCTGGTCTATCAAAGTCAAGTCGAATTCCATGTGGAAAGTATTTACAGACAGATGTCGAAGTATATTGGTCTTATAACAAGAGGTTAGCTGTCACACGTGCTGTTTGTAAACCGCATGATCTGCAAAAATAGCTTTCATCACCTTTGACATCGCTTTTTGTGTGGTAAACAAAATACCACAACTCGATGGTTTTGCAATCCACATGTATCTCTTCAACAGACGGCTTCATGCCATCTGAATTAATGCTTCCTTCGTCTTGCTTCGCGCTATACTCTTCAAGTCTCCATTTCCAAACTTGCGTTCGACACAACACTTCGTTCCATTCTCTTTCGCCTCTGAACTTACCTACATTTCACAGCATGAAGTTCATCGCTTCAATCTCCGCTGTCATCATGACTGGTGCCCTCACCGCTTCCGCCGACGTCGCCACTGGTCCTAACTGGGGATACCGTGCTAGTGACACCAGTATGGTGCATACCTCCAATTGGAACACCAACTGGGCGGCATGCGGTGGTGCCCGTCAGTCTCCCATCAACGTCGTCACGACCGCCAAGTCCGGAAAGGGCAAAAAGCTTCCGCTTAAATTTAGCGGACGCTGTGGTCAGTTTAATCTGACTGAGCCCCACGAACCGCTTGAGGTGGACGTTGCGGGAGGTGCGACAGCTGCTTTTTTTCTTTTACTCATGATGATGCACTTGGGTTCGGAGCCATTGTGCTCAATTATAATGTGATTGAATTTGTGTGCAGGCAACTGTACTGTTTCGTTGAACAACAAGAATTTCAAGCTGGCGCAGTTTCACCTGCACGCTCCATCGGAGCACACCTTGGACAACAAACACATGGACGGCGAAATCCACTTCGTGCATGTGTCCGATGACGGCAAGGCACTACTGGTGGTGGGCATCTTTATCCAGATTGGCCCGAAATCGGATAGTTGGTTGGGCCCTGTCTTGGATGCTCTGGAGCTGGTTAATTCCACCACTCATTCCAAGGCAATCGTGGTGAATCTGTACGTAACACAATGAGACGCGGGGGGGGGGTGTCAATAGCGTTGTTCTAATGGTATTTTCACTCTAATGCACAGGAAATCTTATTCGACGATGGTGCGGAAGGCTGCATCGGTAGGTGGCATCTACAACTACGCAGGCAGTCTCACGACCCCGGGTTGCGAAGAGAATGCTGACTGGTGGGTGGTGCAAAACCCGATCAAGATCTCTTCGATCGACTTTGGCCGTCTTCACCAGGACTTGGTTGAGTACCACATCACTGACGACGGTGACAACGCTCGCCCGGTGCAGCCTCTCAATGGCCGCGTGGTCACTCGCTACAACTGAATGTTTTGAAGCTCTGGCAGAAAACCGGGGTGAGCTGGACTACATCAACCTGTGTACGTTATATTTTTTTTGGGTTGGTTAGCCGAGTCGGTACGTCAACGGTACTAGCATAAATGTGATGGACGGGGCGTTGAACAGATCTTGGTGAAAAGGCGGAGTACCGCGTTAGACTGTGGACACCAACGTCCTTTCTTCATTGTTGTTAATAAGGAGAGTGAAGCCTTTTGAAATGTTTGGAACTCTGCGTACTCTCTCTCGTAATCTGCAACAGCTGCACATCTTCCTACGTACCACGGATTTGCAAAACAATTCAGATAGAGCTCATCCCATAGCCTGAAATTTTTACTTGCGACTGATCTAAGCCAAAGTCAACACGACGAAAGCTCAAATGTACGTCCCATCTGTTGCCCACTGTCAACTTTTCCTTGCCTCTCTTGCTGTATGCTGGTGGGACATAGCTCACTGTGCGTGTAACGGGCCCACACGAACGGTTGACATAACCGGTATGGTGTCGTGTGGTCCACACACGGAGAACTCAGTAGAACCGATAGGCGTATGATTGTGTCTGCTACACTCGCGGTAATATTGTACCTTATCGGTTACAGTTAGATGGTATCTATCGTAAAAAAGCATCCTGAGTACGCTGAAGTTTCTGAAAAGGTAACATCAGAAATGCAAAAAGGGAACGGTTAAACGTACCTTTTGCGAGTGGATCATTACCGGCAATTTGTTTGGACCAATCAAAATATGGCTTTCCAATCTGAATCTTTTTGCCTGATCTAATTCTGATGAGACCATCCTAATTTTGATTGACCTGCCCTACTTCGAATTTTAATCGTATTTGCTGTAATGGCATTTGCTGGCAGGCAATGAGCTACAAAGCAAAAAGTTGAATAGCAGAGCGACTGAACTGACGTTGATGGTCCTAAATAGAGTGGGTAAGTTAACGTGGACCCTAGTTCGAAGCGCACTACACTTGTTTCATGCAAACATATTCATGTCGTGTACTACTATCAAGTCTTTTTTGGCTGAAATGACTATGCTAGTTAGCACCATAGTGATTGCATTCCCGGTGACAACATCAAGAAACTGGTTATAAATTTCCTAAAACTGGTTTTAGTACGTCACGATAAACTAATAATTAAGACAGCAGAGTCATTGTCCGCAAACAAGTGACTTAAATGACGACGACAACAACACTATCAGTACAGCCAGCTTCAAGACAAGGATCAATGGATGGTGATTAAAAAATATTCTAAGGCAAAAATTTGATGGCAATGGGTTCTACAATCGTGATCCTGAACGTAATAGCTAAAAGACATGCATACGTGTTAAGCGGCGTATGTAGGCCTCAAATGAATGCAGTATGCTCCTTAAGATTACTAAAACATCAACAGGACCACAATGCATAGGTCATAAATGGGTGGAACAAACAGCTTCCCTCTGTGCTTCTCCGCTACCTTGGCCTCCGTAGCTCATCGTCTTCCAGGAATCGCGATTATAGAAAATGCGATAGAACTTCGAGAAGGGTAGATTTACCATAAATAGGATAGTATCATCATAATCAGATCGGGTGGAACAGATTCAGATTGGAAAGCCATTGTTTGATTGGCCGCACAAATCACCAGTAATCACTCATTCGTGACCACTGCGTTTAACCTTTCCAAAAAAACCAGGATTCTTAAATTATGCTGCAGAGTTTGAAGATTAAAATACGTAGATGAGATTTACGTTTGCTGAGATGGTGGAGAAAGCTCTGAAGTTCGCCCTTTAAATTTAGTAACCCTTAGTCCATAGATTTAAATCAAGTACTGCATATTCGCGTACCTTGCACTCAGTCACTAATAGCTTCATCCTCCAGGCTCGCGATAATGCGTATAAATGATGTAGAAGAAATGAATGCTACATCACACTTAGTACGACGT
The DNA here is from genome assembly GCA_921007115.2 of Peronospora matthiolae. Lineage (NCBI taxonomy): Eukaryota > Oomycota > Peronosporomycetes > Peronosporales > Peronosporaceae > Peronospora > Peronospora matthiolae. The sequence goes on along the minus strand of CAKLBY020000071.1, from coordinate 325,928 downwards.
GTAAGGTACAACAAGTGTTACTCACGAGTGCAATGGGTGAAAATGTACATTGCACTCAATACAACGTGTAAGGTAGCCTATTGTCATTCACAAACGCAGGAGGTGATGGACTAAATCGCACTCAATACTACGCGTATGGTGCTCCTAGCACTATTCACAGACGCACAGACACGCGCGCACACACAGATAAGTACAGTTCAAAGGCTTGATATTCAGCTTGCGCACAGTCACAGACAGCTTCTTCCGCCGGGCTCAAACTAAAAAAATGGGGATGGTACTGCACGGTGATGCCGTAAAGAACAAAATGCGGTCTGCGATATTCAATTTTTACGTTAACGAAAATTGTAGTGGAAGAAGTTTCCACTGCTACCGATAAAAAAATCTTGGATACTATATCTTACTACTTCAAGTAATTCAAATCAAACCACTTCACACTAACTGTTTGCGTAAGGTGCACGCGTTTTGCTGCCCTCTGAGTGTCTAGTATTTGCTTGTTAGCCCTCTGACACCCCTTCATCGTTTCCTGGTTAATCACATGCGCGTGTGAATATTACACATTTTCAGTCGCAATTAGTGACCTGATCAAAGCGTGATACCTGTGAAGAGGGGACATGCTACATCGCACTTACCACGGCACGTAATACACACCTGCAATATTCACACACACAAGGATAAATACAATCTGGAAAGGTTTGGCATTTATCTTGCGCGCAGTCACTACGATATTCACCCTTCGTAATTGCAATAAACCAGTTAATATTTTAGTTTCCCTTTTGATAAAACAAAGACACATGTCTTAATTAGACGTCTTGATAGTAAGAGTTAAGAGCCCAAATGAGGACTAGTACTTCTGGGGATCAGTGCGTACTTCCTGTGAATCGCTAGTCCCCTGAACCAGGACTAGAAGCTAATGAGCTTACTTAGATGCATCGAGAATATTCTTATTACGTCTGTAAAAGTCAGAGATCCTTTAAGTTTATAGCTGTTTGGTTCAGGAAACTATAGGTACACACCCAGTCAAACTGCTTGAATCAATCCACGGCGCCTTACTTACTGTAGAAACAGATGCATGGGAGACGAAAAAATTACGTGGTAAGCTAAGCAGCACTACGATCCCGACCGTGACTTATCTTGGATGCTTATAGCTGGCTTACTACTGGACCATACAACGTCGGCTGAGTAAGTGCTACGATCGTAAGACCGCTACGGTCAACAGTTTTTCACATGTATTATCAGTGCTCAATCGAAGTGCAGTAATAACCTCAACAACTACTGTTTCTGTGCAAAGGAAATGTCGCATTTGACAAATTGTAATGGTACGCCACTCTAATACTGGCATGTACAAGCATTTAAACACCTTATATAGCGCGCCGAGGGATATAAAGAGATTGATGAAGTCATAGATGGAGACATCAATTGCTACGTAGATCGACTTCACATCAAGATCAGTGAATATTCGAGTGTAATATTCTGTTCTTGATGGTCACGTCCAAGACCGCACCCTTGCACAACCAGGACAGCATCTGGAAGCCGTACAACGTAGGTTCGACACAAAGCATCTCAAAAATTGCGGTAGGAATGGCATGATCTGATTTTCTTAATTGTGTGTGCCGTATCCATCAACGACAGACTAGTATAAGCAGTATGACCATTGCCTTGAGCACTAGCCACTGTAATTAATTTAACGGTGACGGTAATTGGACAGTAGTGAATGCGTGTCGGGCTACAACGCTTCGGCGAATCTTCCCCTACAGTAGTTCTGTCAGTTCTTTTGCGATCTATCTTTAGCAGCAACCAGCCAAAAATTTCTAGTCTTGCCTCCCGACAATTCTTCGAGCGACATTTGAAAATGATAACTCATCATCGATAGCATGAGCAAGTACACCAAATCATACAAACGTTTGGTAAAACCGGTATGGTGTCGTGTGATCAACATATAAGGAAATTAATGAAACTGATAAGGCGTATTTTTGTACTCAATACACTAAGCGGTAACACCGTAGATAATCAGTTGCGGGTAGAGGATATCTATCTTAATACGGTCTTTATATAGGTGACGTAGTTCTGGTTTGGTACACAAAAAAGAACTACCATGGGGACTATTCGATTAGGTAGCATAGTTTTAAGGCTGAAGACGTAAATAAGGTTTAACATCGTCGTAAATCAGTTAATGTACTCAGTTCCCCTTTTGATCAGTTGCAGACACGTGTCTTTCTAAGACTCCTCGAGTCACAAAAGTTAAGTGCCTGAGTCAAAATTAAGTTCTTTCGGGCATTACTGCCACGTTAATCTTGGAGTCGATAGATTCTTGACCAGGACTAGCAGCTTGCGAGCTTGTACAAACACTTGGTGCTAAGTCTCACTAAAAATGTAAAGGCTTGCGATCCTCTAAGCTAATGCACTTTTTAGTTTGACAGACTAAGATAATTTACGAGTCCATCAGTATTTCTATGACAAAGAAATAAGTGTAGCTCGGTTATAGTACTGTCTTGTCGAGGGAACATGTTCGACCTTATGCCACCGTGCACAAAAAGATCATCGTGCACAGTCACGGGTTCAACTCATTCCCTAGTAGTAGTTAGATTATACCACGGAATAGCAGTGACAGCACAATCTCAATGTAGTGTATGATACGGGAAACACGGATGTTGCAACTATTCCCCTACCAGAGTACCGAATTAAGCACATAGGCCATTGCAGATATTCCCTTGATCAATAGCCATTGCCGACGTGGTAGTCTCACGACTTGCTCAAATACACCTAGTGTAACGGGGCACCCTTCGTTTGGGGTGCCGCGAAACTTTGCGTACACGAGTACGTGCAGAGAAAGCTATCTACTCAACAACTAAGTCGAGCTAATGGTTAAAAGAGAACTTTATTTAATGTAGTTAAGCTATCAATGTAACTTTAGTCTTTATCTAACTAAATCAATATGTATTGTCGAATGACGACAACCTGCTCACCACTCATTGCGCGCGTCTAGCAGCGATTGGTTGCAATCTATGGTTGATACGTCATTTGTTAACCAATCTTTAAGTAGCGCATGAATATTATCCTAAAAGGGGTTATTATTCCTGTGATATTGACCTTCTCGGATGCTATTGGTAGGATATTGTGGCAAAGCGGTCATAAGGAAATTTCTATTGGGACTTGGATCGGTGATCGCATGGATCGCACGCTCCAGTTAAGCCAAGAATGCTATGATTGGTGGATCCAGGCCGGGGCGGGTAGCTGGCAATAGCGTATCCAAACCCCAAGTGGACAGGATCATACATCCTGGGACGAGGCTATAGGGTGGCACACCCGTTTTAATTATGCAATCCGTCATGAGACATGGCAAGACAAGATCTTCTATCTTACTGGAAGACCGCGATCCTAACCCAGGATCGCAAGTTCGATCTCCAGCTGCGATCCGCTAGTAGATTCACGACTCGCTAGTAGGGTCACGATCCGCTGGCAGGATCATGGGGATATCCTGGGTGGGCCACAAGAAGATGCAACTGCTGTTATACTGGTTGTGGAACACACAGATGCGAGGGGACGATCTTCCTGGAAAGGCGACGCGTGGCATCTGGCCAGGATATTCGGATAGGCATAGGAGTAGGGTTTAGGTTGGTTGGTTAACATTAAATAAAGTTCAATTTACTTCACAAGGCACACGTTATCTCTTCCGGGTAGGATATTTGGTCCCCCGTCGAATAAGGAGTCGCGCTACATGTCTACGCAAGTATCACACCTGGATTGTTTTGGCCAGGTGTGCTCAAGAACTCTCAAGCAACATCAACTGCGATCGGACGCAGCAAAACAAGCAAAGGCAAGGCGCAAGATCGCGAGACGGCTCAAGTGGTCAGAAGGCTCGCGGATCAAGCAACCTCATAGTGGACAAGGTGATTTCATTGAGATCAGGGTAACTTACATCAGTACCCACAAGTACCCCGTGATTGCGTGAAAAGATTTCCGCACGATCACAACCCTATCCCCAACACGGTCAAGTTTTCCTTCGATACGAGTCCACCTGTAAGAGTGCAACCCGCCCAATCGACGGGTACACAAGGTGAGGAAGGCAACACACACGGAATCAGAGTACCCCCTCCGTTAGTCGGTCGTCCGGGCGCCAGTGGAGAGTTGGGATCGACTCACAAAATAAGCGATCGCCACCCCACCACAATATTTTCATGCTAGACAATATTTCTTATGACACCGATTGGTGTCAATTTTATGTGACGGGCTACCCCCTTACTTTATTCCCCCCTTGTCCATTAATCTCCCGCTGATTAAATTAGAATTGATTGGGAAAGGGTGACCACCGTTGTATCACTCTAGGAAAGGGAGCACTTGTTGGTCAAATTCCATTCATTTGCCAATCCAACGCATGGTTTCAAAACACAAGCGAGTTGCTACTGCAGCAGAAAGAAAGGCAGCTGCACGTATGCGTGCAGCCAGAGAGAGCACGTCTCACCTCTTAGTAGCAGGTGATTTGTCTGCTGTTGAATGGACAGTCCACGTGGTGAGTCACCACGTGCGACAGGTACATCCGCTGCGTCTGCAGCGGGTACCACGAAACGTAATATAGATGAGTCTGAAATAGGGCTCATCTATTCTGGCAATTCGGATGATGTGTTTGACTCGAAAGCGACACCTCACGCCTCCGGATCACCCGGGGAGGACACTGCAAAAGCTAGGTTAACTGGTTCTGGTCAACTGGCGGCATCGTGCTCGATACCTTCGGACTGAACGATTCTTGCGACGAATCCTCGCCTCACGCAAGTCCATCCGACGATAGGTCGCGTGGTGATGGTGGTGATGTACCTATACATCACCACAAACGAATTAAGTTGAGGCATCGAGCTGTCACTGGCGTCTGTGCTCGTGGTGACACCAATCAAGAGGCAAGGGACTGAAATGTCCTGCGCCACGTTCCTCAAGTGGATTCTCCTTGGATGCCGTCATCCAAAGAGTTGGACCGGTTGGCCGGCATGACTACCGAATGGGATCGAATTTCGTGGTTCGATTGTAGGAAGATCTTTCGTCCTAATTCCAGCACGGAAACTATCCATGCTGAGGAAGAGCTCTTCACCGATGTGTTTTTCAAGCATCAGTGGTACGATGGCAGCCGTGTTCGAGACGGCAAAGCCTTGGTGCAAGGATGGAATGCTCTCATCCATACCATCAAGTGTATTGGTTGTGAGGCCTGGATCGGTAAACTTGATGCAGCTCGCATCAGGTTTGAAAAACGCAACCCCGTCGGGGCGCGATACAAGTTGCACCGACGGTCAAGAAAGGCAGGGTTACCCTGTCTCTCGTGGGGTGATTCGTGTTCAGGTTGCCTGGACAACTCGAACCGTGCCCCTAGGGAGGCCTAGCTCCCTAGTGATCCCTAATGGAGGGCGCGCATCTCTTCCGAGATGGCCGAAGGGATTGAAACTTTGCAATCTCTGTACTCGCGTTCGGGGAGGTCGTTTTCCGACGGCACTTCTTCAAACGCAGCGGGTGGGTCTCGTCGGAGTGCTCGACGAGACCATGGACATCAACAATCAGCTGGGCACGAGGCTCCCAGCTGTCCCACGCCGGTGGATAGCCACGCCTGCGGAAGAGGTAACTCATCCGGACGCCATTCACATCGCGTTGGTTCACGATACGCTCCATTAAAAAGCGTTGACCACCGCTTGAGTCCACTAAAGGATGTGGTGGCGACGGGAATACCTGATCCGGCTCGAGGGCCCGATCCGCTTGATGTTCAAAAGCTGAACCGTGTGACGGAACAGTTGCAAGATGACCTGGCTCACGAACGGACTTGGTGTTATGAGCTTGAGGATCTTGTAAGGGATGATTAAAATTTCCTAACGCACGATCGTTCGGACGATTGTGCCGCTTTTGCGTTCGCGCAGCTTGAGAACGAACGTTCGATTCGTTCTCTTCGTGACGAGCTGGCTTTAGCTCGTCGAGACATCGCTCAAATGCGTGAACAGGTCGCTTCACTAGTCGACCAGACTGGCTCGTTGAAACGGGATCAATCGAAGGTGGTCTCGGCTCTCGAACGCGGAGGTGTTCTTCGCATCTCGAAACCGGCCCGTACTGATAGTATGGGCGGAGACGACCGACGTAAAACGTAGGATGCGTACGCATCTTACGGGGCAGGTCAATCGTGTATGCGTTGCCCATTCGGCGCAACACACGAAATGGACCGATGTACCTGGGCAGTAATTTACTGCTGCCCACGTTTGTCACTGCGCGTTTCGGTAAGTTTACTGTAGACAGTAAAACTAGGTCTCCTACATCAAATGAAAGAACATTTGCTCATCCATGTTTGACTGCGTTTCTCTTCTGTCTGTCTAGTGCATCTGCATTAGAGTCTTGAACGAAGTGGACAACCGCTTCGCGAGTCAGCAGAAATCCCTCTGCTGATTCATCCTTTTCAACAGCAGTGCGCATCGTGTGCACTGCTGAACGAACGTTGTCTTCACCAGTGAGGGCGTCATCATCCTCACTTTGGCGGTCATGGGCGATGCTGAATATGCCAGCATCGTTGTCATAAATATAATCGATGTCTATCGCATCGCCATCGGCATCCATGACGTCGACACCATTGTAGATAGGTGATGAGCAAGAACCAGATCGGTTTTTGTTCGAGCGAGTCCACCCCCTCGTTAAGCTAGAGTCACACTATAAGAAGGCGGGTAAACATGGATGGCGTAGGCCATTCACGAAGAACGGTGTATGCGTTGTCTACGCGTGCACCGATTTGTTCATGGCGAATTCCGCCATCGGCAAGAACTCACTCCAGCTCGTAAACGAGTGGACATACCTTCGAAGTATCTCTTCTAGGACGCGGTTGACGCGTTCCGTCTGACCATCTGTTTCTGGATGGTCAGAAGTCGACATCGTCAAACGTGTTCCAAGTGAACGGAACACGGACTGCCAGAACTCCGCTGTGAAGCGAGAAAGTCCCTATCAGACACGAGTTCACAGGGTACCCGTGAAGTCGGAAGATAGTATCGTTGAAGACACGAGCACAGCCCTGGGCTTTGATTGACTCTGGTACAGCAACAAGATGTACCATCTTGCTGAACCGATTAACGAACACAGTAATGGCAGTATTCTTGTAAGCGTCTTTGAGTTTCCCAAAGACGAAGTCCATCGATACGGACTGCCAACACTCTGCCGGAATCGGTAGAGGCTGAAAGGGGGCACGGAATGAGGGACCAGGCTTCACCCGTTGGCAAACTTTGCAAGAGCGAATGTATTTGCGCACAAACTCATACTGGCGGGGCCAGTAGAAGTCACGACTTGCCATGAGGTAAGGCTTTTCTCTACCGCGATACCCACTTGTTGAGGCATCGTGACACTCATACGTGATGCGCAATCGCAAATCATTATGAGCCGGAACGACGACACGAGGTGTGTCGCCGGTGACTGCTATATTGTACAGCAGTCCATCACGAACAGAATACCGTTAGGTTGAAGAGCGGTATTATGACGTCAAGCTTTTCAAAGCTTGAGTGCATGGATTGGACACGTAATCCACAATCGCAAAAGAGACTTATCTTCTGCGTATGACTTCCGCACTTCGTCGAAGGGCCGACGCGAAAGAGCATCAGCGACGTCATTGAGTATTCCTGGTTTATACTCGACGGAAAGGTTGTACACCAAGAAGAAAGACAGCCACCTCGCCATTCGTTGCGAGAGGTGTGGACTGTTTACAGCCGTGGTCGGTATAACCGTTAAGGACCTATTTCCTGAGAGATATACCCGAAACTTGGCCAGTGCACATTTCATGGCATGGAGTTCCTTGTCATGCACCGGGTAGTTACACTCAGCTGCTTGCAGCAGACGCGATTTATAATAGACGACGCGCTCAACGCCTCGTGAGTCGTACTGCATCAACGCGCAGCCGATCCCGAAATCGCTGGCGTCACAGACCACATTGAATGGTCTTTCCTGGTCTGCAATCGCCAACACAGGCGATTGTATCAAGCTTTTCTTGATACCTTCAAAAGCGTGCTGACAATCAGCGCTCCATGACCACCTCTCGTTTTTCTTTAACAGAAGAGAGAGATGTACTGTCATCTCGGCATAGTGGCGCGAGCATTTGTGCAAATACGCTGTCAAGCCAAGGAACTTTCGAATTACCTTGGCGTCGACTTGCACAGGCCAGTCGGTATTCGCCTTGATCTTTTCCGGATCAGGGCGTACACCGTTTTTACCTGCGATGCAGCCAAGAAGTGGTATTTCGTTCGCTGCGAAGATACACTTCTTGAGGTTCGCGAACAACTTATGCTCTCGCATTACTGTAGGAACCTTCTGGACGTGGATTCTATGAGCGTCCACGTCCGATTTTCTATCCATAGCCCGGCTATGGACGAAGACATCGTCAAAGTAACTCGGTGCAAATCGCGCACCGATCGCAACAGATGTGATACACATTTGTTGAATGTTGCGGTGGCGTTACTTTGCCCCTGTGGCATCACTAGCCACTCCCAGTGCATACTACTGGGGGTGCTCTCTCATGTGTACGGGATGTCCCGTCTATGCGTGAGGATCTGATAGAATCCATCCATCGGATCCATGAACGAAAAGATGGTACTCTTTGACATACCATCAATGATGACGTCCTTCCTTGGCATCGGCGTCTGAGCCGGTACCGTTGCAGCGTTCAGTTTGTTGATCGCGTGCACTATCCTCCACCCTCCTGTGGCCTTTCGCACACAGAAGGTCGGAGAGCTGTGTGGGGCTGTTGAATCCTTCACATGACCCGCAGATAAACGATCGGCAAAGAATTTGTCGATCGCTGTTACCTGTTCACGAGGCAGTGGCCACTACTTCACGATACAGCATTTCGAACCAGGTTTCAGCTCGATCTCATGCCGAGTGCCTTTGTCCTTGGGCAGATCGCATGGCACGGATTCAGAGAAAGCATCCCTGAATTCAACCAAATCCTTGTACAAAGGATTTGTCTTCAAAGACTCCCAAGATTGAGACGTGTATCGCTCAATTCGGGTTTTCTCACAGAGAACACTCTCTTTCATCGATGAACTACTGAGATCCCGTTCGTTCTCAGCAGACACTTATGCCGAACGAATGTCGGCGACGTACTCGTACTCTGAGACGAGTACACAGATGTGCTTGATCTTGTCACAGTGCAGATCTCGCCAGAATCTTTTAGATTCTAGCGTTGGCAACTTGATTACCTCCGAAGCTGACTTCGAGGGTGTAACCAGATCAAGTGTACAAGCGCCTACACTTGATCCGTCATGCACCAAGCCATTCACTGTCTCGATGATTTCCTGGGAACACACATCCGCAGGTGGTTGGGGATCCACACCCTCAACATAACTCTCTCGGGAGTTGTGACTCTCAGGAACGCTGAAACTTTCTTCCAATGCGTGTTCTGAATGTGGATGCACTACCACAGTCCCGTCCTCTTCGATCGACTCTCTTTCTGTCGATCGAGCTTGCTCTACAATCGACTCTCTGATAGCCGATCTCACTTCAACGTGTTGTTCATCCTGAACAACACTACTCTCTCTTCTCAATCTCGCTTTAACGTGTTGCTCATCCTGAACGACACTCAACTATCTTCTTGGATGCACCCTGCTTGGTGTGCATCCATGTTCCAGTCCACTCGATCTCTTTGAGTGGTGAACCTTCGGCGCAGCCTGTGTATCTACACAGGTTCCGGAAGCTGGTTCCACAGTGTAGCGGCCTTCTTACTGTGATCTTGTGCAGTCATACTAGAGACCGTACCACAAGTGATGCCATCGTACTCACTCGTAGTACATCCACACGCTTGTGAACGCTCCTAGACGTTCATCAGATGACCATCCGATAAAAAAGGGCATGCATCTTCACGGATCGATGCTGCTAGCTAACCCATGGCTGTTATTTTTAAAGCCATGGCTGACCGAGGATGTCATCGAATTTTTCATCCAAATCCAGTACGTTAAAGTCATCATCGTACTGCTTTCCTTTTAGCGTTTAGTGGATTCTCACTACACGTTTGTTCACTGTTTCGGATGCACCTGTAGCAAGGCACACCGTCATCCTCGTTGGAGGGAACTCTCGCTCAACATAGTTGAGCCTACTACCCCCTAGCGACTGGCGTCGAACAAAACTGTTCGACGCCCCATAGTCAAATAGGGCGCGAAGTGACATTCCACTTGTCACTTCGATCTTCAAAGTTATGAGGGACTCCTCACACTAGGGGCAGTAACACACAGCGAATGCATGTTGGGAGCAATCTTCGTCAAGAGTCCTGCGAATTCTCTTGACGTTGCTGGATCAGCAGGGTGCTCCGCCCCTACTGATCCTGTCCGTTTTTTTTGACGGTCCGACTTGATGTCGCGACTTATCGACATGGTCGGACTCATGCCTTGGACCTTTCCTTGGGCAACGGTCGTCATCACGTCCTTTTTTTGGACGTGATGCGGTGCTTGGGACACTACACTCATGAGCTTAGTGTCCAATCTTCTGACAGCTATGGCATCTTGCCGTTCGCTTGTGACTCAGAGAGCGAGAGCTCTCTCTCTCGGTGTAACAGAGGTCCATTGGTTCGGGACCTCCTGTTTCCTGTCGTCTCTTCGGCCGATAGTTTAACGAGTTAGCTTGAGACTGTCTCAGGCTGAAGTCTTCTTGTTCCGCATACGCTATCGCCCTTTCCAGCGTATGGAAGTCCTCTTGGAACATGTAGGTCTTCACCGGCCCATCCACAAGGCCGTAGATGAACACGCTGATGAGCGTGTGTTCATCAGCAGGGTTTTTTTGTAACTCTACTCGCAAGGTAGCTCAGGTGCTGTGCGTAAGCGTGCACATCACGAATACCTTGCTTGAGCCTCAGGAGTGCAGAGCGTGCTCTGAACTCGGCTCTCGGCGGCTCAAACTTCTCTTTAAGCCGAGAATTCAAGATCTCCAACATCTCAAACACGTTTGGGTCGTGAAGCTTGAGCCCTAAGGTCCAAGTCTTTGCTCGTCCCGCCAAATTTGACAGGGCGAAGGTGACTTGCATCTCGTCACCCTCGATGTGACGGGCCCTGATGGCATCGTCTAACTCGACGAACCATCTCGAAAGGGAATCTTCATCAATTCCCTAGTACCTTGAGAAATCAATCTTCGAGGTTTCGGGTCGACGCATGTGCGTCGGCCCTCCCATCGACTGATAAGAGCCTTGCTGCTGTAGCAAGGCTATCTTCTGTAGTTCGACGGCAAGTTCCCCTTGAATGAACTTGTTGATAGCAGCATGTTGCTGGTCTCTGCTTAGTGACTCCAACATACCACTGATGGCGGGGTCGCCCAAGAGCACACTCATACGTCCGACTACCTCCCATTCTGAGTCACTCAGATGGGAGTAGCCTTCACTTGTGACGTGAAAGCTGTCGTCTTCTACGGCCTTCATGTTCATGTTGGACGGACACTAAGTAGTCGTTGGACGGACTACGGAGTGATACCAGGTGTACCGGGGCACCCTTTGTTTGGGTGCCCCGAAACTTCACGTAAACGAGTACGTGCAGAGGAAGCTAGTATACTTGAACGACTCGGTCAAGTAAAGGTAAAAAGAGTACTGAATTTAATGTAGTTAAGCTTACAATAAAACTTTACTCTTTGTCTAGCTGTGTTAAACTACGTCGTCGCATGACGACAACCTGCTCACCAGTCATTACGCGCGTCCAGCAGCGATTGGTGGTAACCTTGGTTGAAATGTCTTTATCAACCACTTTTCGCGCAGCACGTTCATTTAATTGTACCTTTTTTTTAATATTATCTATTTTTTGGCAATATTGGTAGGATATTGTCATGCCAGACTATTTCCCTATTGACACCGTTTGGTGTCAATATCATGTAGCGGGATACCCTGCTACACTGGTCTTCCAGGACGACCTACCCATCTTTCAGACAAACAAATGGTGCTCCCTCTTGTCCTTCACATGTATGCGACCGAATCAGGCATCAAAACCTGACGCGAGCTCTTTGGTTTCCCTATCTTATCAACATTAAGGAATGTACGCATAGCAGTAGCGGCACTGGAGATTGCACGTGCGAATATACAAGAATTCAGCCATTTTCTATGGAGAACAGCAGACGAACAGAAGAATAGGTCTGCTTCTGTGCAATCAAGAGAGCTAAAAAGTACTAGCAACCTCTTCTCGATTCTGCTTTCCGCGCGGGATGTGTTCTCCAGAGGGGTTCACTTGCAGTCCAGTTCGACTTTTGAGAAATTCTTGCCTCGTCGTCCGACCATCTTAAGATCTGGTCGAATTGTTGATGGTTGGACGGTGGTGTGTGTGCACCCTTGTATGTAATTTGTTCCAAGATGCAAAAAATATTTATAAAAACAATATCGTCGAGACGGTTTTTCGGTCTCGACAGATTTATGGTGCTCATAAAGGGCTCATTTATAGTGTTCACGAAGGTGCCATAAACACTATTTTATACTCAATGTACTGGGGTTTTAGTAGTCGCCATTTCGTGTATGGAACAATGATTGAAATTAGTAAAGATGACGGTGTAAATTGCCGACTAAATACTTCTTACTTTCATTTAAGTTCCAGATTTACTTAAGGTTACTATGTTGCATCCGTCTTTGACATCCAGGTTCCATCTAGCGATGCATACCAGCTAAGTGCCAAAATTTTTACCAATGTATGAAAAGCATCTTTGCCTTTCTACTGCAGTGTATACTATTTGTTGACAATTGCATTATTGACATTCAGGTGCATTGGACTCATGACAATGAGATAAGTTGGCATCTTTCTCTTTTATACTACAAGAGGTTACTGCGGTGAATCTATAGCGATAAACATTATACGACTCGAAATAAATCCTGTACAGAAGCATTCTAGAAAACAAAATACACATTGGTGCACAATCAATATCTGTGGAGCGTCACATTGTACTTAAAGTGTTATCACAACATTCACTCCATCAAGACGGTCTCACAGGAAGCGTCGTCAATTCTGGCGGCGTTCTAGAACCACGCGTTGTCGTCCCGGCAAAACGTACTTTAGTTCGTAAATAGTGATTCTGACCACTGATCCATCTTTTATGCCTCCAGCTGCACTGTGCCAGCGGATTTAAAAGCGGAAATGCTGTAGGCATATAGAAGTCCCACAAATCGTAGATGAATTTCACGCCTACAAGTACACAAATGAAAGTACTATTATTCGGCGACACTTGGTAACAAACACGACTGAACTTGTACAAATAATGCATGCTGCCTTGTCAAAGTATAGTTAAAGTGTGATCCATCGATTGTAACGGGGTTACTCTGTTGCATGTAATTAACCTAGATACTTGTTTATAAGAAAACTATCATTAAGGTTGATAATGGTCTAAGATATTTCCATAAGGGTTAAAACTAAAAAAAAAACACCAATTGGCTGATATAGGCCATCATATCAGCCAGCTCTAGCGGTCCAATCAACGACCGACGCCCACAATTAGTGGCGAGCAAGACATTGGCGTACACTTGTAGACAAAAATGAATTTGTTAAGACTAAACGTAGGTTAATAACAAAGACTTCATTATATTTGTTGACGGTCATCGGTTTCCTACCAGTATTGGTAACCGTGACCGGTCCAATCCGAACGGCCTGTTCAGCTTAGTATTTACGACGTAGTTCTTACGGTAATTACCATAGTTGATTAGACGCGTAGGATGATGAGACGCTTCACATGATTTATATGTGCACCACATGTAAACCATGAAGTAAGTAGTAAGCCCCGATAATCAATCACTTTTGAATTCTCTTTCTGCCGAGCAAGTCTTCTCTGCTCCGCTCCTCAAGCCTCTTCGCTCCTTCCGGTCTCTTCCGGTCTTCTCGTCACTCCCGTGTCATACCTTCAACAATATTGATAACATTTTAATTTCCACTCCTTTTGAACGCGTCGCTCATTATCTAGCCTTTCTCTGCACAGAAGGTGTGTGTGAAGTGAACACGGCACTACCTACACCGTTTTCTGTGTACGTGCACTAGCACTAAAGCAGTTTTAGTAACTAGTGACCCGTTACATCGATGGTGTGTAAAAATTTGAGAAATTTGCCGTGGTAAATGATTTCGTGTGGGTACCCTTGGGCGAATGTAAAACACATGGGAATGTATCGCGTTCTATACCGGGTTCTTTTGTTACTGTAGAAGCAATTCATCAAAGGCATAGTCCAATACATCCTTCTAAATCCAGAAGAGTCGATTGTCTTTAACTGGTACTCCTGCGTAATTGCTTCGTTCATTCCAGTTGTCTAATGTAAAGCTCCGGTTGTAATTACATGCATCTCGTAATCGAGAAAGTGGCCGCAATAAAAAAAGCAAAATCTCGGTGCACAAAAGCATCACAGAAAACATTTTTTTGTAATTGTGTTACGATCGTCCAGTCCTTAATTCTCGCTCATTTCTATCTATATGGGCGAGTGCTTGTGACTGAGTAATCATCGGTCTTGCAAGGCGATCTTCACTCGCTTCAGATTGATAGCACACCGCGTAAATGAACAGGAGACGAATCTTTGTTGTTTTGTAAATTCTGGAGCAAACGCAAATAAACTCTTTGTGGTGCGAACTCAACTTCCAATACATGAGAGGCTACCTGTCAGCACCATCACCATAACATTAGTACGAGAGTATAATTGGGTCAGTCGTTAATGCTGCACAATAAGTAGGTCTTAGCAGCTGTTCATGAGTCCTCTCTCGGAAAGTCTTTACTCGTCTATGTCGATACAGTCCAAGGGCTGCGGCGCGTTTTCATTTTTTCTCATTTAACGTAGCGAGCGCAACCCGAAGTTCGTCCACAGCTACAATATCGAACAGATTACGCCAAAGGGCTGCTCGATTACCGGGATACAGTGCAGAGCGTAGTGGCGATTTCAGTCTGGAAAGTACGGGAAGCTTGGTTCTCTTGTGGTGATCTCTCTGCAGACTTATGTTGAACACATACCCAGGATGTCAAACATATGACACCAAATAGTCGGACTAGTTTGCTCCATTGCAGTAGTTTGCTTCCTTACAAACAATCATCGAACGCAAAAACAACGCAGTACTCTGGCAACGCCAACACATATGGACAATATCATGGTTTGACTGTTGTGCGACCCACCCGTGTCTCATCGACAGACGGCTCCATGCCATCCGAATCCAACCTTCGTTCGTCTCGCCTCGCCTCGCCCCGCACTGCAGTCGAATGTTCTACAAGTCTCCATTTCCAAACTTGCGTTCGACACAACACCTCATTCAATTCTCTTTCGCCTCTGAACTTACCTACATTTCACAGCATGAAGTTCATCGCTTCAATCTCCGCTGTCATCATGACTGGTGCCTTCACCGCTTCCGCCGACGTCGCCACTGGTCCTACCTGGGGATACCGTGCTAGTGACACCAGTATGGTGCATACCTCCAATTGGAGCACTAACTGGGCGGCATGCGGCGGTGTCCATCAGTCTCCCATCAACATCGTCACGACTACCACGTCTTGTAATTATGAGAAGCTTCCGCTTAAATTTAGTGGACGCTGTGGCCGGTTCAATCTGACTGAGCCCCACGCACCGCTTGGGGTGGACGTTGCGGGAGGTGCGACAGCTGCTTTTTTTCTTTTACTCATGATGATGCACTTGTGTTCGGGCCATTGTGCTCAATTATTATGTGATTGAATTTGTGTGCAGGCAACTGTGCTGTTTCGTTGAACAACAAGAATTTCAAGCTGGCGCAGTTTCACCTGCACGCTCCATCGGAGCACACCTTGGACAACAAACACATGGACGGCGAAATCCACTTGGTGCATGTGTCCGATGACGGCAAGGCACTACTGGTGGTGGGTATCTTTATCCAGATTGGTCCGAAATCGGACAGTTGGTTGGGCCCTGTCTTGAATGCTCTGGAGCTGGTTAATTCCACCACTCATTCCAAGGCAATCGTGGTGAATCTGTACGTAACACAATGAGACGCGGGGGGGGGGTGTCAATAGCGTTGTTCTAATGGTATTTTCACTCTAATGCACAGGAAATCTTATTCGACGATGGTGCGGAAGGCTGCATCGGTAGGTGGCATCTACAACTACGCAGGCAGTCTCACGACCCCGGGTTGCTACGAGATTGCTGACTGGTGGGTGGTGCAAAACCCGGTCAAGATCTCTTCGATCGACTTTGGCCGTCTTCACCAGGACTTGGTTGAGTACCACATCACTGACGACGGTGACAACGCTCGCCCGGTGCAGCCTCTCAATGGCCGCGTGGTCACTCGCTACAACTGAATGTTTTGAAGCGCTGGCAGAAAACCGGGGTGAGCTGGACTACATCAACCTGTGCACGTTATGTTAGCCGAGTCGGTACGTCAACGGTACTAGCATAAATGTGATGGACGGGGCGTTGAACAGATCTTGGTGAAAAGGCGGAGTACTGCGTTAGACTGTGGACACCAACGTCCTTTCTTCATTGTTGTTAATAAGGAGAGTGAAGCCTTTTGAAAAGTTTGGAACTCTGCGTACTCTCTCTCGTAATCTGCAACAGCTACACAATCATCCTCTGTCGTGCAGGTACGCGTACAATATAAATGGAATTCCTAGTGTCGTAAGCTGGTGCTACTTGCGACTGCGACTGACCTGAGGCGCACTTGGCAAGACATACTCGAGTGCGCCTCATCTGGTGTGCACTGTCTAACCTTTCTTACTTTCTACTGCCAAGTGAGCCTAGGCCGCTACTGTCTGTTGAGGCCCCTACGACTTCCGTGCATACCTTTATATGTATAAAAGTCGAAGGGGTCAGCATAATCGGTCCCCGAACGAGATCTCGAATTGTGGAAGTCGGATATACCATTTACGGTGTGACCGAAGGCCGAATTTAGGAAGGTTTACATAGGGGATGTTGCTACCGATAATAGCGATCTCGGCATAACCAACGAAACTGGATCAGCATCTGTTTCTTACATGAAACTGTGTTAAGTTGTTAGAAGATCACACACACAACCATCGCACATTATACATTCTGTTCGTGGTATGCCAATTACTTATGGAAATGTGTAATGGGGTAAGGCCGCTCGTTAGACGACTTCGCATTTGATCTAGGGAACTATTAGACAACCCGAACCTGCTTGTTAATAGCCCATAAATCTACCAGATTGGGCAAGAGTATGACAAAAGTCA
This sequence comes from Peronospora matthiolae, assembly GCA_921007115.2. Lineage (NCBI taxonomy): Eukaryota > Oomycota > Peronosporomycetes > Peronosporales > Peronosporaceae > Peronospora > Peronospora matthiolae. The sequence goes on along the minus strand of CAKLBY020000071.1, from coordinate 308,813 downwards.
GGCAACCTGTAGTCCTGTGTCCGATAGCTTTCCCCCGATAAATTACTCTCGATAAATTACTCTCAATAACTTATCCTCAATAACCTACCCGTCCTTACTTACCCTCAATAACCTACCTGTCATTACTTACCCCCCATATCCGATAACGTCCAATCAATGATTGTACTTGACGTTCACTGTGGCCGTTCTATGGCCGCAAACTTTAACTAAAAATTAATAGCGAAGGAGCCAGATATTGGGGTACAAAGGTGGAATCTGTACCAAGAGTGGTAGAGTGAACGTATTCAAGCCACGCGTCGAGGGTTATTTGTGTAGTGTTGGCACAGCAAATGTAAGCCTGAAGGCTGAGGAGTAGTTTATAGGCAGGATTGTAGGTTTCCAAGGACATGTAATGTGAGGTACAGGCACTACAGTCAACTCCATTTATTAAACCCCCTGGTATAACATCCTCCTTTTTAAAGCATCGAGATTGAAGGTGAACAAACAGAAGTATTGTGGAGGTAGCTGACTGTATAACATCTCCTTATCTAACATCCTTCCTTTATAAAGTCTTAATTGGGGCTGGACGAAAACGGATGTTGTTGAGGAAGCTGACTGTACCAAGATAGTAATTTTCTCGAACTTGGTCAATCTGGATGCAACTGCCTCCTACACCCTCTTCTGCTGCAACTATTTCTATCTTCTTTTCCTCCCGGAACTGCTTCCAGAATCTATTGATTATTGATCTTTGGATGAGCACTCTTGTCTTCTTTGGTAGAGTGAAAAGCTTATCCACAGATAATCAGCCTAAATAAGTATACCTGGTTCCTCACAAATAACACATGCCCTCCAGGATGGCCACGTCTAGCTGACCTTGGATCACAAACTAAACTAGTTTTAGAAACTGACGGTGAGAACATGTGTTAGTGGTCTTTGGGGCTATAACTCTGCTTGTTTTGGTAATTTTTTTAATTTGGCCGTAAATGTGAAAGGGGTTGGTTCTTAAGGAGCTTTCTGCTTTTTTCCATTTATTTAGGGAGGCGTTTAATATCCACCGCCTCGCAATAGCTATCTACCCTCCGCACTTACAATGTTCTCTCTGGTTAATTAAAAGAAACGAAACGTACAATCCCTAAAATATAATTAACGGTCAACTTAATCACCGGCCCCTATGGTAAACTTATGCCAGGTCGCACGACGACTACTCCTCAAGACCGTATTAATCTTGTTAAACAAAAAATTGCTTATGCCTAGTATCACAAGACCAGGTGCTTTTCGTCCAGTGGTCCTTCTGGGCAAATTTGAGCTCGTTTTGGACTTCATGATCCGACCTTGAGAGCGAAATAAGTTGACTAAGAGGCGAAGACCATGATTTTGGTCATGACCACTCAACTGGACTACGGGGTGGCAATTCGATCCTATTCGAGCGTCCGCTATCTCTTTTAGCAAAAGCACTTAGTGTTATAAGTATTAGATTTGTTCAGCACGACTTAAAGCAACAACAATTTTTACAGTGGAAATTATGATTAGTACAATAAATCGCCGGCCCTTTCGCAAAGCTTTTGCGCCTAAAAAGTCTTCTCTTATTGTTACAAAACCTCGATTTGGTATACAGCTGCTACGGATTACCTTCGCACGATTACGTTGGCCACTGCGCACAGCAAGCGCGTTCGACTGTGAGCACTGATAATGTTATGCCTCAACGTCACCTTCCTTCCTCCTGCCAACCTTCTGGTACGCTACGTAGCAGCAACATAGCCCTGTAATCGTGCACATGCCTTAGAATTGGCTTAAGCTTCAGTGAGAGAAGAATGTGACAGTGTCAAGGGGGGTGCAAAGGAGTAAATTTATCAGTTGCGGGAGAAGGGATTGTAGAAAGAGGAAGTTGAGCATTCGTTTGTACCTGCGGCATATATGACAGTATTTGTTTTGTTTCTATTTTGAACAATCAGGAATTAAAATGTTCATTGTATTTAATATGTATTGACCAATCAGAGCATCGTGCGTGTAAGGGGGTGGATGCTTAGCGCTTCCCTAGATTAATGATTTTCCTACAGTATATTAATGACACCACCATAACCAATAGATAATAACCTCTAATAACTATTTGGAAAGTGTCTCCACCGAGACTAAAAGTTAACAGAGGGAGCACTGCACGTACGTAGACTGCGCTTTTCGACTAAAAATTGTCTTTACGGTAGATGCGATTAACTAATTTTTATAAGCAATGCGAAGAAGAACATTTCCTCTCACTCGCAAGAATTTTTTGTGACCGAACAATGTCAATTGACCAAGCTGACTGACCTGTCGAATTACCTGGCCATTCATTCAAGTGACTGAAAGTGATTTCAATTATTTAACAATTTTTCTAGATTAAATTAGACTAGTGCAATTTGATACAAATGCATGTTAATAATAACATGTAATTTTTTGGTCCAACATGTAAGATACGAGCTGACCAATCAAAAAGGAAACGCAATTCATGCAAAGGCACAGATACCAAATAACATCATCGCATGGTGGATATCCGCTTCTTCCGTATCACGTTGAAACTGTCGATCAATTTTTGTATCTCTTATGTCGTAATGTCTCGTTCCAAAGGATGATTGATGACACAATTCCCAGCTGAGCATGTTGGATTGAGAAATGGCACTTGCAAGTTGTGCGTAATTTCAACAAGATACAAACGACGTTTCGAATTCTTGTGCACATCGTCTGAGCGTGAAATTAACATTCTTTAAAGGTTTAAGGAATAGATTAGTATATTATGCCTGCTACTAAGAGTATGATCAATATGGCAGCTACTGCGTAACTATCGGCGGCGGATCATCAGACAATAGCTCTATTTTCAAATTGCGGCTCTGTTAGTCAGTAAAAAAATTTAAGTACTGTCTGTATATTTCTTTGATTCTGTTGCTAAACGTGGAATGAAAATCATCTGAATTTGTTGAAGTACCAAATGGAGAGTGAGTAATTGGTGTCCACAGAGACAGACATTAGTTTTTCTTCAAACAGCAAGAAACAGCTGATTGGTCTTTGCATCAGCAGTCAACGACAGTGTGTTGCCATATTCACTCTTTAATCCAAAGAATATATATTTCAACCAGCGCTGATAACTCTGCCCTGTCTCTCGCATATTTTACATCTGGTTACAAACGATTCTGTAGGCTCAAAAAAATTATAGCAATGGATAAATTTCCTGATCCAGACCAAATGGTGTTTGGCTTTTTACCTTAAGGCAGTTCTTGTAAACAGACGTGACAGCAGTTGGCGTCAAATCTCATAACACCCTAGAAATTTGAGATGGTACGAGGTAGGGCTCACACTTTCGAATCGTTGAAGCAGTTTTCAAGGCATGATTAGCCGCCCTGAAATTTGATTCGATTACAGTGAGAAGTGAGTGAAATTTTTTTTATATCTACAGGGCAATTTTAATATATCACTACAAGTTTATCCAGCATACACAATAAATTACCGCGTCTGTCCGGATCCAGGAGTCTAAAGTATGATTATTGCTCAGTTCAAAAGAGACTAAACAACTTCGATAAATGTTTTCTCTTAATAATAGCATCCGCGACCGAGAAGCTCGATTAATTTTACAGCGAAGGAAGGGCTAATGATTCCGAAGAGCAATACGCGCATAGAATTCGCGCAAGGCTGTAGGAAATCTAATTTGATCGACGGTCGAATTTAAATGGTGTGCATTCATCAACCTTCTTTGCGATAATGTTTAAATTTTAGGCACACGTGAAGCAAATTCACTTTAGATCAGTCTACACGCTAGAAGGTTTTTATTATCTCGGAACATGAACGTATTGGTAGATTTTCAGCAAAATTGTTTACAGGTATTTATATTGATTTAAAGGTCGAAGTTTACGCATTCGCCCTGGAACATTGCGCGATATTGGCGACATTTGTAGAAGTTTATGTTGCTGGATTGTAACTACTCTCCCCGCGAAGTTCATTTTCTAGAAGTATGCCTGGTTAAGACAATAAATAAAGATTGACAATGTTAGATTTATGGCTGTACATCACGTTTTAATGCTGTGTCATTGACAAGAAGGTCTTAGTAATTCCGTCCTTAGCCTTCTCATATGGCCACACCAAATTAACCATAAAATGTTATTTTTAGAAAGAAAAGGTGTCACCTAAGAATCAAGAGCAATAAAATGAGGGTATGCTACATTTATACCTAAATTATTAAGTGTATCAACAGACTCATCTGGTCGGAAGTCGGTTTTTTAAGACCTGTGAAGAATGAATGTAGAGTTACATTACCTGATGCAATATGCAACAGAGACACTCTCTCGTGCTTGTAACTAGACGATTATTAAAGGACATGATGAGCAGCAAGAACATAATTAGTTGGCACTGTCGAGTTTTGCGTCAGAAGGGAAGTGTAATGAGGACGACATGGTTGGAATTGAGACTTTACCTGCTGCATCTACCGTTACTGACGCGTTCCTAAAACTTGTTTATGCAGCTGAAAGTGATTCATTAAGCAGGAGACATTTTTCTTAAGATAAAAGTTGTGATTTAGTATATGATCAGCATTGTGTAGAGGCAAGTATTAACATAAACATCTTAAGTCACATACACCACGATTTCTAAAAGTCAAAAATTGTGTCAGATTTTAATGTAGGTACTTGGCGATTACCCACTTATTTGTAATCTTGAGCATGCCCAAAATACCATGACGATGCAGCATCTATGACTGGTGAATTTACCTCTAATGTAGAGTGTAATGATGGTAGCACTTAACTTGCTATGACAAAAACCTAAGAATACAAACTGATCAGAGTGGCAGAACAAGAAAAAGCGTCAAATGTCATGACATGGATACATCTTCTTCCCATTTTCCTAACTGTTCTTCTGCGTATACTTGTGGCCTATCGTTCTTGGGTCAAAAGACGGTGACATGTAACCTGCCAGGTGATCAACCGAATGCTTATGCGCTTAATACATTTGTAGCCTTGTCATCACTGTAGGCGCGGTTAAAGCTGCACGAAGCAACCCCTCAGAAGCTCGCAACGTGTAGCGGAGCTACCCTTACTCATTAGGCAAAGGAAGACTCATAGCCACGTAAAGTATCTGAGTCTGTCAAACTGAACGGGTATTTTCATGGGTCCTCAGTCTTACAGACTTGGTGAGACTTGAAGATCAGTGTATGTACAAGGTCTTCAGCTTAAATTCCTATTACGGGGGACTACGGCTCCAACGAATCACGTGGCACCAATGAGCAAGTGCACTTGGCCTCGACTCAGACACTTCACCCTTACGACCAGATACGTCTTAGAAAGACACGTGTCTGAAACTGAGCAAAAGGGGAACTGAATGTAATTACTGATTTTTATTGATACTAAAACTAACTTACGTCCTCACCCTTAAAACTATGCTACCTGATCGAATAGTCCCCATGGTAGTTCTTCTGGTGCACCACACCAGATCTACGCCGCCCCTATGATTGCCTATTAAGATAGATATCCTCTACCCGTAATCGATTATGTACGGTATTAACGCTTAGTGTATAAAGTGAAAAGGCCCAATGATGGGCCTTTTCAGTGACACTGGCCTCTTTCTGTGTGTATCACACCAATGTACCCGATTATAACAGCGATTTGTGTAACCTCGTTACCCTCTACCCCACCAAACAGTCTATACCTCGCATTGATTGTCTTCAACTTCCTGATTGAATTGGCAAAATTGAACAGATAAGCGTACGGTTGTCTTCACGGCTCCTTGCGCATCAATGGCGGAGTCATTGCAGAGTCTTTGGAAGACATCACAAGAGAAGGGAATATTGTTGATTATGACAGTAATACTGTTGTAGGAGAGGGTAAAACCCTTGAACCTGACGCTTAAGAGTTGATCGAATCTTCGCGCATACCGAAAAACCATCACCAGAAACAAAGCACGGCTCAAGCTCTTAGAGCTTCAGGTGACTCAACTACTCTTGATTAGCCTATCATCACCAAGCTCGATGAGCAACAGAAACGCTAATTTGGTATCGAGTGAGAGATCTAGGCATTCATCCTAAACATTAGACATGGCCGAGGCGCATTCGTACGACACTTCGAGCCTTTGAGCGTTGATGAGTTGATGCTTAAGTTCCCAGGACAGTTCTTTACTACTTGGCCCACAGGCCGCGAGGCTTCGACGTCTAAAGACATTGCCGAACAAGCTTCACATAGAGATATGTATCCCACGCCTGAAGCTAAGATGAATTTCAAGTACCAAATTAAGTTAAAGGGACCAGTACGTGGTGCCTCTGTACCGACGCTGAGGACAATTCCATTTGTTCTGCACTCAGGCGAGAGTGAAGCAGACGAAGACACTACCTCTACTCAATGGACTCATCGAGCACGTCGCTTGCTAGCATGGCTTCCCATCGAGCTAGTGCCTCATAGTTAGATGTCCAATAGATATCAACCTGCAGTATGAGTTTGTTAAATTAAAGGCCACATGCGATCACAGTCTTCAACACGACACGTAAGACAAAGTTTTCGTCAAATCTGAAATTTCGGATGCACACGCACTAGCGGCACACTAAAACGAGTTAAGCGTCCCTTACATTCCGCACCTACTGTCGGGAAGCGCATCGAGTAGCAGCCTGATCCTCAGTAAGACGCTTAAAGAGTCGAAGACCAACGAACAAACTGGCGAATGGCACCTTAAGCCCATGAGCTCTCAGACTTAACATCTCCACGCCTTCAAGCCCAATACTTGAACACACCTTTGAGACGACGCCGATTTAGTAAAAGACTATCCGAATGGAAATGCAAGTTTTATAATTTTCGAGCTAAAAAGGAGGTGGTTGGTGTGTAGGTACAGGTGCACGAAGGCTAGGTGCCATCGGTGACGTGACTCCGCAATTTCTTCGCTCACGTGCAGACTGCACTTGGAGAAGTCTGAGGCTGATAAGGCAAAGATTAAGGAGATCCTTGACCTATTACGATGCGCTCGTGATCAGTAATTAACGGAGTTGACTCAGCTGCATGCGCAGATGAATTGTCCTGGCTCGATCGAATCAGATGACAAACGAATGTGGGGCGTGGTGTACAACCTGCCTCGACTGGATGTTCAGGTATAAATCTTGACAAACATTAATCCGTCTTGGATGAAGTCTTTTTCTCAGGCGCAAGCGCTGACTTGTACACGAAAAAGGCAAAATGGAATGTCAGAAGCAGGATATTGTAAATCGATGGGTTCGTGCGCAACTTGCACGGGAGATTAAGTGTATAGGCAAGGCCTTTTTTCTCTATAAATTTAAACGGACAAATAAACAGCGGACGCAATTTCTTCTTAAAGAGGGCAGACATTACATTTGTAGGTATGTTTTTATTACTATATATGAATTGGACTCCAACTTCATATTAATTTACTGAAGCCTATGCCTTAAGTATCAGCTTTCTTTGTGGTTATTCTGGCTATCATCGATTGCATCACTCACATGTCATAAGACGCTAAAAACGCATCGCGAGAAAGTCGCCCACTTGTTCTGCATCGTGGTAGGCCTGATTTCAGTAATCTTGTCAGCGGGCTCCCCCCGACCCTGCCCAGAACGACGTAGTGGTAAAGTGAGCGATAAAAGCGAAGGTGCGTAAGTCTATTAACATAGATTAGAGCAGATTTGGTCAAGGAATGAACAGCGTCGTTCAGCGCAAACTCAAAAACAGGGCGACAAAATCTTAAGTCTTAGGCAACTCAGCACAAAACCTGAGCAGAACGTCGTCAATGACGCGATCGACTGGCTTAGTCCGATCATCTGTCTACGGATGATCCGCTGTGGACACGTCCAATCGCTTGCCAAGAACCTTGAATTTGAAAGTAAAAAACTTGACTGTGTAGCCAGGATCGCGACCAGCGATGATTGCCAGCGGTTACCCTTATTGAATACACGATTGATATACAGCAGAGCTGTAAATTTGCCATCGATGTAATGTGGCACCGCCGCCAGGTGATCCGTCTTGCTTAAACGGTCGACAATGACAAAATCCTCGTATTGCCGTCACAGTCTTAAAAAAGGATTAGGACAAAATCCACACTGGTGGACTTTTTAAACCCGTGGGCACAGGTAAACTGGCAAGTGGCACAGCAGAATGTGCCGAGGATTTAACTTGCTGGCAATTTGCATGAACGCACTTATGTGATCTTCCATTTGTAGAGCTCGTGCAACCATTAATGTTTACGCACAGAGCCATAAGTCTCTTCCCTGCCCAAATGATCACTGAGGGTATCGTGGGTCTCAAAGAGGATTTGGTACACTTCATTCTTTTTATGAGGCACAACAATGACAGCGGTACCCGCTTCGTCTGTGCAATAACACAAGAGGCAATGATCCATGGGATTTTGATTTAGTCTGGTCAGCGAGCGTGTCGATAATTGACTGTACGTGTCCTTGTACTCCTCACTACCAAGGGCATAAAATTGCCGCAAATTAAGGATCTTGTGGATAGACCTCAAATGAGCTCCTAAAGAGATATCGACTGAGTCGGGACGTGAGGTCAGTGATATAGGATATCTTTCAACACATTCTACATGTCCGGCTAATACTCTACCTCGAAATTATATTCTATAAAGATGGAAAGACACCAAGCTATTATCTGAGAGAGGTGAGGTGACTGTGTCGCCGTGCTCAATGATCGATGATCCGTGTAGATGACTAATGGCTCATGAGCCATCAAAAAAAAATTTAAATTTGCCGAGCACAATCTCCATAGCAAGAAGCCCTTTGTCATGAACCAGATATATCTCTTACAGCAGCTTTCAGCTGACGAGCTTCAAATTCGATAACACGCTCTCGGACTGCCACATCTAATTTTAAAGAGAGCGCTGAATGTAGCAACTTTGAATGCATCGAAGATAACACTAAAAGAATAATCCAGATTTTAAAAAATAATAAAATGGGATCACGCAGGAGGCTCCCCTTGATTGACTAAAATGCGTCAGCACGATTTTTGCACCAGAGCCAATCTACTTCCTTGATTAAGAGATCAATCAATGGCTGAGCCACATGAGCGTCATTAATAATGTATTTGTGTAAGGCCAAGCTACTTGTGCAAGTCCTTTTACTTTTAATAAATCGACTAGCTAACTATATTATTGGCCTTAGCGGGATTTACTTTAAGATTGCGCTTACCAATAAAACATCCTGTATTGGAGTCTCCTTTGCACCAAATATACATCAAAATGCATTGAAGTACAGCTTGTTCGTGCGCATACACTCTCGCACAGCTCGCGAGTTACCTACCTAGTTGTCAACAGTCAACCGAATTCGTTTGGCGTGGTTATGGACAAAGATATCATTAAATTACCTCTGTGCGTGATTCCGATGTAGGCAAAAAGTTGCGTTAAAAGACGATAAAATGTAGCCGCAGCATTAGAAAGCCTTTGGGGCAGTAACAGCCATTCACAAATCATACCATTCGGGGTACTCACTGCTGCAAGCGATAATCACTGGCTTGTGTGAGCACATGACGATATCCATCGACCAAGTCGAGTACGCTATACACGATACGACCAACGATGTTAATTTGTGATACATTCTGTTGAGGAATGAATTTAATGTGCTGTAAATTAAAAAAAAATACTAGCCGATTTGATCTTTTTTAACATGCAAAATACGCCACTTTCCGTTTGGCTTTTTGACACGTCGTGTCGGTGTCGAATGTGGAGAGTTACTCTCACGTAAGATTCCCGCCTTGTGCTTAACGCGGAAGAAGTCATGGATGATATCAAATTGCCAATCAGGCATAGGCCACTACCTTGTGACACATCATTTTGTATTAGGAAATGATTAAATTTTATCAAGGATACCTCTATCTGGAAATAAAACAGAGGGTCGGTCGTGGCACACCACATCATTAATTTTTTTCTTTAAATAATTAACAGGATCATCGGGTCTTTTAGTGTTGATGACCCATTACGAGCACTAAATGCTGCTTTTGTGCCCTCCAGAACGGATCCATCGAAAAGTGAAGAAGCGTTTAGCTCTATAATTTCGGGTAGAATGACCATCATCTCTGAAAGGTTTCCATTCCTTAGCGAATGATGGAAATCATCGAGAGACAAGTATTTGAGTTCTAAACAGAAACTTTATGTACGATACAGTCTCAAGGATAACTGTACCATCACAGTAACCAGTGACTCCGTTGACGAGTGCCACACGGTCTGTGAAATGTATCTATCTGATTCATATCATCATCGAACCTAATTTGCTCTAAACTAGACTGATGTCATTACTATGGTCCAATGCCGGGTCCTTTGACTTGACATCGTCATTCTGTAGATAATGTGCAACTATACGTGTATTGGCTGAGTCGGGCTCAGGATGCCTTAGAATTTCACCAACAACGTCAATGTCGACATTCAGCGCGTCGCTATAACAGGTGACGTCATTCAGTGGGTACTTAAGTTCCACTTCACGCTTATCTTATGGGAACCGTCGATGAATTGACGATAGGTCAACAAATCTTTCAGTATTCAGTACTTTGATTTCACTACTAATGTCACTTAGCGGAGTACGTTCCGCTTCTGTGGTGGAGTGGCGATCGCTCATTTATGAGTCGATCCCAACTCTCCACTGGCGCCCGGACGACCGACTAACGGAGGGGGTACTCTGATTCCGTGTGTGTTGCCTTCCTCACCTTGTGTACCCGTCGATTGGGCGGGTTGCACTCTTGCAGGTGGACTCGTATCGAAGGAAAACTTGACCGTGTTGGGGATAGGGTTGTGATCGTGCGGAAATCTTTTCACGCAATCACGGGGTACTTGTGGGTACTGATGTAAGTTACCCTGATCTCAACGAGATCGCCTTGTCCACTATGAGGTTGCTTGATCCGCGAGCCTTCTGACCACTTGAGCCGTCTCGCGATCTTGCGCCTTGCCTTTGCTTGTTTTGCTGCGTCCGATCGCAGTTGATGTTGCTTGAGAGTTCTTAAACACACCTGGCCAAAACAATCAGGGTGTGATACTTGCGTAGACGTGTAGCGCCACTCTTTATTCGACGGGGGGACAAATATCCTACCCGGAAGAGATAACGTGTACCTTGTGAAGTAAATTGAACTCTATTTAATGTTAACCAACCAACCAAAACCCTACCCCTATGCCTATCCGAATATCCTGGCCAGATTCCACGCGTCGCCTTTCCAGGAAGATCGTCCCCTCGCATCTGTGTGGTCCACAACCAGTATAACAGCAGTTGCATCTTCTTGTGGCCCACCCAGGATATCCCCATGATCCTGCTAGCGGATCGTGACCCTACTAGCGAGTCGTGAATCTACTAGCGGATCGCAGCTGGAGATCGAACTTGCGATCCTGGGTCAGGATCGCGGTCTTCCAGTGAGATAGAAGATCTTGTCTTGCCATGTCTCATGACGGATTGCATAATTAAAACGGGTGTGACCACCCTATAGCCTCGTCCCAGGATGTATGATCCTGTCCACTTGGGGTTTGGATACGCTATTGCCAGCTACCCGCCCCGGCCTGTATCCACCAATCATAGCATTCTTGGCTTAACTGGAGCGTGCGATCCGTGCGATCGCCGATCCAAGTCCCAATAAAAAAAAATTCTTGTGACCGCTTTGCCACAACCGTCCCCTGCACCGTCAGTCATCATACGGTGTTGATCTGGCTGTGCAACCTTGTGTGCTTTATTCCGTTTCACGAACTTTCGCATCTTCTGACACGATGTCCGATCCAGCCCACCCGGATCAGGTACCTCATCCTTCTAAAGGATCGAGGCCCCTCGGATCGCCCTCTGCAATCTTAACTTCAGATGTCGAAACCTCGACGCCTACCAGTCCTGCGATCTAAGACGTCTCCACCGTGCCGGTGACCGGGTGTGATCGCTCGAATGTGGTAACGTCGGCCCTTATGGATGAAGGCTCTGGTTGGTTTTCCATCGCGATCCCTCTGTCGCGATAATCTTCGATCTCCGCTCCGGACAGGACCTCCGCCGGCCAAAACGTCCCAACTCCGGATTCAAGTGAGCCCATTTTTGCTCCCAAGTACTCGGATCGAAGCCTCGGGTTAGTTTGATCGAGCCGCGCTAAACGCAGCGATTTCTTCGCTTTACCTTCGCCTGACTCTCCAACAGATTGTCGTGAATCGGTACCAGAGCATGGAGGCTGCTTTGGAGCAGCAGATGATCCAGAATCGCCAGCTGAATGAGGACCTTCAGGAGGTCCGCACCTCCGCGTCCCCTTTCGTTCAGTCCGTCCAATCGAAGTTCGACCGCTTGCGCGCTCGCTATGAAGACGAGATCAAGAGGTCCAAAGCCTTTCATGAGGCGTAGGCCGACCAAGTCGACGAGACCGTCTTGATCGAACACTTAAAATCTGAAATTCTCTGGACTGTGCGACAACGTCATGCCGCAAAGGAGAAAGACGATCGTGAGATCGCCGAGATAAGCAAGCAGATGGACGAGGCGGGAGAACAATTGGTGGCTGAATTCGATAAGTTGTTCCACAGCCTAGACAAGGCCAACAGCAAGAAGTCGAAGTACAGAAAAAACGGCCTTTCAACACCAAGAGAAGCTGCGTCGTGCACTCAAACAAGTAGCGGGGCTCCAGGCCGACCAGGAAAGCTGTGTCGCGCGCTCAAGCAGGTGTCAGGCTATAGGCCGAACTGGGGAGGCGCAGGATTCTTTATGCGCCCTATCTGCTGGTATTAGTCAATAGCGTCGCACCGTATCGTATCGTGACGTTACGTTGGTCCAGATGCGAGTTCAGCTCGCGGACATGGCTGCCCAACGTGATCGCGCAATACGAGATCACACGGCCCTTCGGGATCGCATGGCCTCGCTGGTGTCTGAAGATACTTCAGCCACACCTACATAGGTGGAATCGTCTACCTACACGCCCGTTCCCGTGACTCCTCAGCCGATGTCGAACATTTCAGGATCGAGTCGCAAGCGATCTGGCGATTCCCTACCATCGTCAACTTTGCCACCTTTATAGCAAGCGACACGATCCGCTGCGTCCAAAGCCAAGCCTTCCCCAGTTTGCGATCCCAAGGTACACGATCCGCTGCGTTCAAAGCCAAGCCGTCCCCAGTTTGCGATCTAAGGTACACGATCCGCTGCGTCCAAAGCCAAGCCGTCCCCAGTTCGTGATCCCAAGGTGGCACGATTCGCTACTGCTAAAGCCAAGCCGTCTCCATTTGCGATCCCAAGCCTTCGTCCGCTTTCAAGGACACTTGTGATCCTAAGGATCGTCGCGATCTCAAAAATCGCCGGCGAAGCCTGCAGCTACCCCGAAACTGGGCAAGTAGAAGCGCCGTGGTCCGAGCTCAACCTCGTCTGAGGGGGAGGATTTGTCGGCAGGTGAGGGTAAGACTTTAGCGGCTTTATCTGTTTGGCGGTCCTTTAGTCGTCGTCGAGCGTCCAATCCGGCGGCAAAACCTTCATCTGGGCCTTCTCCGGATCCGATCGTCATAGATCCGCCGAGCCCTTCGCACGATCCTCAACGTCCGGTTAATCCTGTTATTCCTACCCTTACCAAGGTATCTCGCGCAGACCTTTTCGGAGAAGCGTCCAGTGACTCGGATGGTGCCATCAGCCTCTCTGATTCGCCACGTGATTACGTCAATCCGATGTTATTCCTGGCGAGTTATGATAGATTGTCCCCTACCAAGGTCTCTCGCAACCAGTGGATCCCTGGATATCGAGATCGCGTACCGCGATCGTTCACTATGGTTTCTCCCTGGTCGGCACGCAAGGTCAGGTGGACGAGCGTCAAGGAGATGGACATTGACTTCCTGTACCGCCACTTATCCCGTCCCAAAGGCTATATCTTCCCGACAGTTATGGCGCCCAAGTGGCCGCCTCCCACATCTGAGTGGAAACCTCGGCTGGCGTGCTCTGACCAGATCACGGCCTTATCCGCCCAAGAGCCTTGGGAGACAGCCACACGTCGGATTGCGTCGATCTCCTTCCCTCGTACCGGCTGGTTCGATTACCTCGCCTCTCTGTACTTGGAGTTTGAGGATCGAAACCGACAGGCTTTGGGGGAGTCGACACACACGATCTTCATTTCCATTGAACAGCGGGTCAGCATTCCTGAGCTGGAAACGGCGGAAGCAGCGTCGGTCGCGATCTGGGCCTCGGTGGAAGGCGATCCTTCGATTCATCTTGCAAGGTATGATCGCAGGTCATTGTGACCTGGATATTGTGTTGGATCCCTTCTTTCTGCACTTCCCTTCTTTCAAAGAGGTTTCCTCTTGTTATCCTGGCCTGGGATGCACACCGAAGGGCATCTCCAATTTTGATCGCTGCTCTCCCGTTGCTGGATGCCGCTGAACCTTGGCGCTCTCAGTATCGATCCTCTATCGCTCACCACCCCGGATCATCAGTTGTGCCATAGCCAGGTAAGTTTATTCCTGCTTGGTCGCCAGGATTGATTCAGCTAGTTCCTTAATAAAATAAAATCTCTCTTGATCCTTCATCTTGTTCTTCGTATTGAGATCCAATTCTTTTCTTCGGCTTTTCAACCACGATCGGATCCCTTAGATCAAGTATCGCCACTCATTTTTCATGCAGCCCCGATCCATCACCTCATACAACTCCTTGTACATATGCCCATTTACAATTTTACGTCCACCTTATAGCGTGCGCCGACCGCCCATTGCTTCAATTTCTCATTAAGCTTCGGTTTCCTCCTCATAGGACTGCATAACTTTGAACCGGTTTTGACTAGCACGATTGCGCTCGGAATCTTGCAACAACGCGCCACAGGTCAGGTCTGCTTCGTCTATCCAGTTCGGGTCGTCGTGTTGCTTCCATTGAACCAAAAACTGTCGATGCACTCGACCATAACGAGTTTTACAACCTCATCGTACATCCAAAATTTTCTCCACTTCGTATTCGCCGGCAGCCAACTCGTTTTCCCAACTATCTTCCGGCAAGAACAACTCATCGAAATCCACACGGTCCTCACTGTTAGTCACTAGCACACTTTCTATGCGATCGGGAAACTATCCAACTGGCTTTAATTTGGAGACGTGCTCGATCGGGAACAATCGGTACGGAGTTCTTGAAAGCTCCACCCGAACAGCATGTTCCCTACATAACTCCGCCACTCAGAGCGGTCCATGCCAAATATGTGCTAACTTTCGAGCATAGCCGTCTTCGACCAGGTCCAAGTAAAGCCAAACTTGCGATCCGCACTTAGTTTTACACACTTCATATTTGTCATTGTGTCGATCTGCTCGATCTTGGATCGCAATATTGAGACGCTCGTTTACCAATGCTCTTGCCCTCTGATATTGACGTTGGACGTTGCATCACCACCTTCGAGGGTCAGCATCGCGTGTTTTAGTGCCTTCTAACGGTAATGTTGCTTCCAATGGCGATTTTGGATCCCAACCATGGATTAAATAGAACGGAGTGTCTCTACGGATATGATATTGTGCCGTATTCGTAGCGAATGTCAATCTTTCTGCATGTTTATCCCAGTCTTTCTGTTCTACGTCCGTGACGGACATCTTAATCGACCGAGTCAACGTCTGTACCATACGCTCCGAAGTTCCGTTCGCTTGCGTTCGGTACGCTTTGGTCGCGCGTTGCTTTTGTCCTGCGATCCGATTAAATATTAAAAAAAATTGGACACAAATCCCGGCTCCCTGTCGTGACGTATAACTTCAATGGCTCCAAATCTTCGAAACACAAAGTATTTATATCCTTCAGCGATCGTTTGCGCGGTCCTCGACGAACTTGCTCTCGCGATCACATATCCTGAAAAAAGATCTACCCACAGCAGCAGAGTTTTGTTTACTTTAAATGACCGCGGCAATGATGGGATATGATGCATCGCTATCACCTGAATTGGGTACGTATCCTGTATAATTCCCATGGATCTGCCGCAGATCGCGGGTAGACCCTTCCAGGTTGTACAGTCCACGCATTCGCCAACATGACGTTGTATACTCTGATACAATCCTCTCCAGTGAAAATTGGATCTGATCCGCTGATAAGTCCTCCCGACCCCTTGGTGACCACCCTCCAAGATTGTGTGGTAATGGTGCAAAAAATCTTGCTGCAACAATTCCGGTACAACCAGACGGACCATCTCTGTACGATTGTCCGATCTTTTAGCGGATCGGGGGCTGAAGAACAGCAATCCGTTTCCGTGCACTATGTAGTCTGGAGCAATCCGAGCGCATAATTTTGCATCTTCTGCGTTTAACTGGGTCAGGTCGCCCACAAGATATTCCTTCAGGTTGGCGATCCAGCTCTCTTCCTCTTGCGCTTGTTTTTCCGCTCGATCCGCATCCGCTGCACTTTTTCTTCTTGCAAAACTTCGGGTTGTTGACGCCTTCGCCGCACGGATCGTGTGATCGCTATCTTTTTCACCACGCGATCCGCCCTTTCCGACAGAAGCAACTCGTGCAGCCTGTTGAGTGAAATCTAATCTTGCAATTTTTGATCTAATTTCACGATGACACCTTCCTCTTGCTGCAAAGCTGCACTGAATAGTCGATCCGCGCTTTGGTTCCTTTCCCTCTTCATGTGCAGGAACTCGTGTTTTGGCCAAGGTCGAAGTTTCTGCATTGCTTTATAACGCAATAACTGTAGACCGGGCGCCTTACAATCCATCTCTCCACGCATTTGCCTGATCACTAGGTTCGAGTCTCCACATATAATGACTCGTCCCCTAGTTTGGTTGTCCAGCAGATCGAGACCCAACAACATGCCACGAAATTCTGCTGCATTCACCGTCAGATCTGCCGCGTATTCCGAAGCGGCTGAGACGATGGCCATTCTGATAGCTTCCGCACAATCGCACTTTATGCCTCGCTCTTCCGTTTAGTCCGTGCCGATTCGTCGAAACTGACCAACAACAGGCATTCATCCGTACCTACCGTAGGATGTAGCATTGATGCCAAATGTTTAGGTTGTTTCTGTGGAGAGATCGCAACCAACACATCATCTACCTCATCTCGCAGAGTTATGCTAGCTGCGAGAGCGCCTAGTATTTCATCTCCTCCTTTGTTACATCTCTTGACCTCCAGTGTCCAATTCGATAACAGCACAGCCCATCTTTCCAGTCTCCCATTGAGGCCAAAGATTAAATAGCCAAGCTAATGTCGAATACCGAGTGAGTACCCTGATCTCTCGGGATACAACCATGGTGTAGCACACTACCAAGATTCGAAGTAGGGCTAAAACTTTTTTCTCCACTATACCATAATTAACTTCATTAGGCTTCAGTGTGCGACTCGTATATGTCACCGGCTTGTACACTCCGTCATATTCTTGCAACAAAGATGCCAATACGGCCTATTTACTGGCGTATACCACGATCACTGGAAGTCGATCTATATTGAAATGTTTGAGGATCAGGGTTGTAACAGTCTTGTCCTTCAGCAAATTGAATGCAACGGCTGCCCTTTCCCACCGAGATCGCTCGTTTGGACCATGCTCGCCCTCTTCTAATGTGTTGTCGCAACTTCCCGACATTGCATCAGAATCTCCTCTATTGCTCATCTAAAAAAAAAAAAAATCCGCCTCTCGTAACTCGTACAACACAGATGCACATACTGCACAATCTTTTATAAGACGACTGTAATAGTTCAAGCTGTTTAGAAACGATTGCATGGATCGAAAAGTTGTGGGAAAAGGAATGTTGACCAGCGATTGGCCTTCAACCCAGCCAAAGATACCTGATGACCTAAGTAATTTGCCGTCCTCAAAAACTCTTAGTCAGACTGATCGACAAATTCTATCGATCGCATGCTGTCAATAATCTTTCGATCTTGTCGTACAAAGATGTCCATGACGCAGCCGAGATCAAAATATTGTTAATAAAAGATCGTTTACCCGGAACCTATGGCGCTTGATCCGTTTCCGGCTCCCCCATAGTAAGCACATCAGTCATTTTAAGATGAGTTGCATTCCCATCCTTATCTGTACCCATCTTGAGATAATCATATAGAGCATTATCAATTAAACGCTAATAGATTTGTGGGGCGTTCTTCAATCCAAACGGCATCCACAACCATTTAAACAACCCTGACGGCGTGATAAACGCAGAGATCAATCTTGCTCGTTCAGTCATCTTTACCACCCAAAATCCACTCGCCATGTCCAGCGAACAATACCACATTGCTATGTCCACGTGTCGCAACAATTCACTGATAAGTGGCATAGGGTACACCATCAACTGTGTCAGCTGATTAACTCGTCGATAGTCGATACACAGTCGTATATCTTCTCCGTTCTTTTTAATAATTACGAATATTGGTGATGCCCACGGCGATGTCGAAGGTCATGTAATCTTGGCTGACAACAGTCCTTTAATCAGGTCGACCAAATTCTCACGAAACTTTGGCGCAATAGGTCGTACACGCTGAGCGATCGGCATCGCCTCTCCCACAGCAATATCGCAAACGGCCCCGCGTGCTGCAGGGAGTAATGCATTTCCTTTCCCGATCAACAGGTGATGACTCTTCCATATCAGTCGTCGCGAATCCTCTTGATCCTCTGTCAATGGCATTTTAGGATCGCCAACCTGGACATCGTCTTTTGTTATCTCGGTCGTGGATATGGTTACCTACGGCAGCACAGCCATGTGTTGTTCCACATCTTCCACGAACAGTTCTCCTCCCTCGTAAGAGTATGTTGATTAATCTGTTACATCATTTGCATCACTTCGACTTCGATCATAACAGCTTTCACGTCATTATCCAGTCGTGTAGACTGGCCATACACCTCCCGATCTTCAAACTTGATCCCGTCTGGTTGACAGTTGGACTGTATTTGTAGCGGATCAGTTGCCTCATGGTTGTCTTTCGTTGTCCTAGCCTCCTCTGCAACCATGTCCTCTTCACCCGAATGTCCCGGGGCTTTCGCACTGCATTGACCGCACATGATCTCATTGTCAATTTATCATCCATGTCTTCGTTATTCTTTCCGCTCGTACATTCGTCCTGCAACTCCTCATTAGAGTCACCATTAGAGTCGGAAAGTGAGGCGATCTCTGCAGAATCCTTGGTGTCGTCTGATTTCCGTTTTGAGCGTGTCAACATTCGGGTAAATTTCTTATACGTAGGCTGATCTACTAACGGGACCGTGTAGACTTCGGCTTCTACTTCATCTCGATCTGTAGTGGCTTCAAAAACCAATGTCTGCCATTCCATGTACCGCCGCTATCCTACAGATACATATCCTTTAGATCGTGGGATTATGTCTTCTGTCATCCACAACGCTAAAGGGGCCCCGCAGTCTAAGATCAAGTCACGATCGCTTACATTTGTAAGCTGTAGGAACTTAATCGTTCCGGGACCATTCGTCACGGTAGGAATTCACGCCACATCCCATCGCACCCAAAGCTTAGATTTAAAAGGGTTGACGCGGATCCTGACTTCTGCCGATTTGCCGGTCGCAATGGCTGTATGATAATCGTTTATGTTGACCGCCGATATATTCAATCGGTACGGTGGTCTTCGTCCAGCCAGACAGATTCGAACTTCATCGGACAGGCAAAGAGTTCCGTCGGCCAAATCCAAACGGATACCCGCAGGAACCATGAAGTCCATGCCTAGTATAGCTTCCTGACCGACTTGATCCCCAACCCAGACATCAATTTAATACACTATTGATCCGTTCAGTGTGATCTTGATCTTGGTCCGTCCTATTGTCATCTAAGTACTACCTCCAATCCCCACAGATTCTTGTGTTTGGTTCTCGTCTATCACACACCCTACCTTACGAGCAAAGGTAGTGTCGATGATAGAGATCTCCGCACCAGAGTCAAACAGAAAAGTGGCCTTCTCATTGTTGATCTTGCCCACTGCTTTCGCTTGTTTGAACCATTTTCCCAGATTTTTATACTTCCAGTATCCCCTCGACTCTCCTGGGGTCAGACCAAACTCCATCTCCACCGGGGATCGGGCATAATAGTCCACTCGCTTCACACTTGATATTAAAGAGGTCCGTTTTGAACGATCACATATATTAGAAATCGGGCGGCGCCGACCCTTAACTCCTTGTTCATCCGACTTCTTCTCAACAATTGATTTTATGCATAGCCCAAAAAGCTCGACTCGTGCCAGATCACAACCGGGCGAGCGTTCTAGTTTAACTTTCCCTCGACCTTCGGAGGAAACTTACCCTTATGCTTAGTAGGCACATACAACTGGCGGATCAAGTAAAGAAACCTTCCATGGGTCACTTGCCCTTCTCATGGTCCTCTCCACGTGCTGCACACACGTAGAAGCACTTGTCCGATGGATGCCCTTTGCGACCGTACTTCTGGCACGTAAGTCTCTGCCAGCATCCACGATTATAATTTTGCGTCGATCCGCAGTGGGTGCATGTCTTCGATTTTCCTCCTCAATCACGTCCATCGTCTTCACCAGTATTCTTCTGCCAGGTACGATGATCTTGATCCGATCTCTCTTGACCAGATTTAGTGGTCAAACAAACTCGGCGGCGATCCTTGTCTTCATCCGATCCAATCGAGTCCGATTCCGATCCGC
This sequence comes from Peronospora matthiolae, assembly GCA_921007115.2. Taxonomy (NCBI): domain Eukaryota; phylum Oomycota; class Peronosporomycetes; order Peronosporales; family Peronosporaceae; genus Peronospora; species Peronospora matthiolae. The sequence goes on along the minus strand of CAKLBY020000071.1, from coordinate 288,356 downwards.
TACATTCGATCCGCTCACAGATTGCCCTCACCGCCTGAGCAGTCTTATATGACTTAGGATTTGGGGAGGCATTCGCTCGCTGGTGAATCTTGTTCGATCCTTTCGACGTCTTCAACTGATGACTCTCCATCCTTTGGCATGCACGTAACGTCTCATCCAACTTATTGACATTGGCCAATCGTAGTAAGGTCAACTGCTTGGCCAGATCGCGATCGTCTAACGTGACAACAAAATGTTCCACATGTTCACGACGTGTGTCCGATGTGGCCATCCTCGCGTCTCTGATCTCAATCTTGGCATGCTTAGCAGCGACATTTAGGCGGTGTAGATACTCCTGTGGATTTTCATCCGATTTTTTCCGTGCGAGATAGTATTGTCCGGCCAGAGACACACCTTGCCCTCCATACTGTACCATGAACTCATCCAGCAACCTCTTACACTTCTTTTAAGTGGATCAACCTAATTAATTTACCAGTTTCGAGCGGGTACCGTCAGCAGATCTCCGAACACCAAACACTTCTCCTCATTGGGTTCTTGATCGCGCAAGAAAGCCGATTTGGCCTTGCTGCATCAGCTTCTGGCCCGATCTTCATCTCGATCCTTGCCACTAAATTCTTTCAGCTCGGTCATCGCCCACACTCGAATGCGTTGATGTATGCTACCACCATCTTTTAACGTCTCGGTCGGAGCTAACACAGCGTGTCTACATTATTCTTCTTGTCCCAAATCATCGGGATCGATGTCTTCAGGGTCAAAAACCTCCGGTTGACAGATGCACGACTGCACCGATTCAATCTCCACATCGGAAGTATATCTTTCACGGGTTCTTGAAGGTTTGATCCTTTGTCTAGGGCAGATCGCTTGATACGCTCGTTTTCGTTGATCTTGGCGAAAACGTTACATGGCCTCATCGAGGTATGTCTGTAGGATCCTTGCGTAGTAGTCGTCAACTGCTCTTAAGCGCCTGCGGCCCTCGATCGCGAGTTCAGCTTCACCGACTCGACTCGATCGCGTAGATGAGTTGCACCACTTGGGCCTAGAGACATTCGCTGGATGCCGACGGAATCTTCCGACTCCATCTCTGATTCCGCCGATGCATACTGTGACAATCCGGTAAGGTACCCCCTCGGGACATCGGCGATCGTGTCAACCGCTTACTCCGCGAATTCGCGCTTCCCCGTCAGAGGAATTAGCTTGTTATACAGCGATCGACACGCATGGATCACCTGATCCTGATCGCATTCCAGCAATTTGTTCGCATCGAATGCCCCAGCGACGTATCCAGCATCTTTTAGTATCTGGATGATCGCGTTGATCCCATCCAGCGATTTCCTTTCCGCCTTCGGTAGCGATATCGGGCCTTGAATTTCTCCGATCCGCTTGGGCTTTGGTATCCGTAGCACGGGGTCGCTCGATAGCAAATTCTTGAGCGCCTTCCAATGAACCCCTTCGCCAGTTGATCCAGCTGCCAGCCTTCCATCTTCATATCCAGAGACTCTTCCACGAACTTAATCGGTCTCACAAATATTTTTTTGGTGCGATCGTGTCGATCCGATCTGGGCTCTTCTTGCTTCACTCGATCTGTCTTGAAGTCTTCTTTTTCGACATTGACTGGCTGGTCTTGTGTAGATTTCGTTCATTTTTCGCTAAAGGGTCTTCATCCAGCGGATCGTGATTTGCAGCACGATCCGCGGTGGTCCCCAAAGGGACCTCAGAAGGGGCTTGGGGTCTATCTTCCAGATCGATCGATCGATCTTTTTCTTTTATAATCTTGTCATCAGAGCTAGTCCCAAAACACTGATAATCCGGGGATACTTTAAAATCAAGCATCGAAGGCGATGCCTTTGCCTCTAACGCTTCTATCCCAGGTTCAGTCTTGACTTTCTCCTCTTCACTTAGCGACTCACGATAAAATCCCGAGTCACCAGAAGATCCGGGCACGCAAATTATTGTGGTGGAGTGTCGATCGCTCATTTATGAGTCGATCCCAACTCTCCACTGGCGCCCGGACGACCGACTAACGGAGGGGGTACTCTGATTCCGTGTGTGTTGCCTTCCTCACACTGTGTACCCGTCGGTAGGGCGGGTTGCACTCTTGCAGGTGGACTCGTATCGAAGGAAAACTTGACCGTGTTGGGGATAGGGTTGTGATCGTGCGGAAATCTTTTCACGCAATCACGGGGTACTTGTGGGTACTGATGTAAGTTACCCTGATCTCAACGAGATCGCCTTGTCCACTATGAGGTTGCTTGATCCGCGAGCCTTCTGACCACTTGAGCCGTCTCGCGATCTTGCGCCTTGCCTTTGCTTGTTTTGCTGCGTCCGATCGCAGTTGATGTTGCTTGAGAGTTCTTAAATACACCTGGCCAAAACAATCCAGGTGTGATACTTGCGTAGACGTGTAGCGCCACTCTTTATTCGACGGGGGGACAAATATCCTACCCGGAAGAGATAACGTGTACCTTGTGAAGTAAATTGAACTCTATTTAATGTTAACCAACCAACCAAAACCCTACCCCTATGCCTGTCCGAATATCCTGGCCAGATTCCACGCGTCGCCTTTCCAGGAAGATCGTCCCCTCGCATCTGTGTGGTCCACAACCAGAATATCAGCAGTTGTATCTTCTTGTGGCCCACCCAGGATATCCCCAAGATCCTACTAGTGGATCGTGATCCTACTAGCGGATCGTGATCCTGCTAGCGGATCGTGATCCTTATAGCGGGTCGTGATCTTAATAGTGGATCGTGATTCTACTAGCGGATCGTGATCCTACCAGTGGATTGAGAATCACGACTAGTAAATCGTGATTCTACAAGCGGATCGTGATCCTTCTAGCGGATCGTGATCCTACTAGTGGATCGTGATCCTGCTAGCGGATCGTGATCTTACTAGTGGATCGTGATCTTACTAGTGGAACGTGATCCTACTAGCGGATCGTGATCCTGCTAGCGGATCGTGATCCTACTAGTGGATCGTGATCCGGCTAGCGGATCGTGATCCTACTAGTGGATCGTGATCCTACTAGCGGATCGTGATCCTACTCGAGGATCGTGATCCTGCTAGCGGATCGTGGTCCTGCTAGCGGATCGTGATCATACTAGCGGATCGTGATCCTACTAGCGGGTCGTGATCCTACTAGTGGATCGTGATCCTACTAGCGGATCGTGATCCTGCTAGGGGGTCGTGATCCTGCTAGCGGGTCGTGATCCTACTAGCGGGTCGTGATCCTGCTAGCGGGTCGTGATCCTACTCGAGGATCGTGATCCTGCTAGCGGATCGTGGTCCTGCTAGCGGATCGTGATCCTACTCGTGGATCGTGATCCTACTAGCGTATCGTGATCCTGCTAGCGGGTCGTGATCCTGCTAGCGGGTCGTGATCCTACTAGCGGGTCGTGATCCTGCTAGCGGGTCGTGATCCTACTCGTGGATCGTGATCAATCTAGCGGATCGTGGTCCTGCTAGCGGGTCGTGATCCTACTAGTGGATCGTGATCCTGCTAGCGGATCGTGATCCTACTAGTGGATCGTGATCCTACTAGCGGATCGTGATCCTACTCGTGGATCGTGATCCTACTAGCGTATCGTGATCCTGCTAGCGGGTCGTGATCCTGCTAGCGGGTCGTGATCCTGCTAGCGGGTCGTGATCCTACTATCGGGTCGTGATCCTGCTAGCGGGTCGTGATCCTACTCGTGGATCGTGATCAATCTAGCGGATCGTGGTCCTGCTAGCGGGTCGTGATCCTACTAGCGAGTCGTGAATCTACTAGCGTATCGCAGCTGGAGATCGGACTTGCGATCCTGGGTTACGATCGCGGTCTTCCAGTGAGATCGAGGATCTTGTCTTGCCATGCCTCATTACGGATTGCGTAATCAAAAAGGGTGTGACCACCCTATACCCTCGTCCCAGGCTGTGTGATCCTGTCCACTTGGGGTTTGGATACGCTATTGCCAGCCACCCGTCCCGGCCTGTATCCACCAATCATAGCATTCTTGGCTTAACTGGAGCGTGCGATCCGTGCGATCGCCGATCCAAGTCCCAATAGAAATTTTCTTGTGACCGCTTTTCCACACTTTACGTTTACATATCAATCTTTATTCTTAACTCATTTCTTTGACATACTGAAAGTAGATTAATTATGGTATTCCGATGTCTTGCACTTAAACATTTTCGTTCAGTGGCTGTGTGGATTCCCTTTCAAGGGGATAGAGTCTGACGCAATAGCTGGATTCCCAGTAGTTGATCACGATTGACCAGGATTTGTAGAAGCTCTTGACTGTCGTCCGTGTGACCAACAAGCCTGGATCGTATTCACGCCCGTGCTAGAGTGTACGGAGCCCTTTGGAAATAAATTTAGCTTGCATCGCCCTCTTAGAGGCTCAACAGAGCCTATTTTTTTCCCGAAGGGCGAACCACGCCTACTGAGAGCCATCGTATTACCTCACCGTACCAAACATCTGGGTAGCGGCGACAGATCGTCCTGAGGAATCAAGGCATGACATGCAAAAAGGGCAATTAGGTTTCAGATATGTTGTGCTTCCGCACGAAAAACATCATCAAATGCTACAATACTATTTAGCAGATCAAAGCTCTGCTACTTCGTCCATCTTGGTGAAATGGAGGTCCTTCCTCCGGCCAATCCTTAAACTTAATTATTTGCCGATTTTTGATGTACCAAATTGTGTTAAAACAGGCGAACCTAAAGCTAAATTCACCGTAGAATGAGATATTTACAGTCGACTTAAACGCGGTGAGGTGTACCCGAGATACTTCCGTTTGAATCGTGCCCTTACGGAGTCCCTCCATGAATATGATAACCAGAGTCATTGCTAAAAAGAGATCAAAATGCAGGACAGCGAACAGAGTTATCAGTGCCTGGAAATAGTGTGATAGACCTTCCTTGTACTAAATATCAGAAAGGAAAAGAGAAAGATCTTAGTGTGCCTGATTATTTGGAGCAGACACTCAGGATCCTTGCTATTTTACACTATTCTATGTGTGAAAGCTTTGTCTACCGACGTTCTACGTGTGAGAGGCCATTCTATGGCTTGACTACCCAGTGTCTAGATAGACCCCTACCAAATTGCTTTTTCTCCGACCACAGCATAGATAAGCTCATGACCTTTTTCAACCCTCTTTTGGAGAAGATTCTCCCCTTCTTTTCCCTCAAAATTCTTCATAGTCAAGACAAAGAGCAATCCCTTGGCTTTTCATCAGGTATGGAAATACACCGAGTAGGAATAGCCGATACCAAATCGTCGTGTACTTTCCCAATTTAAAGTAAAATCGAACTGCATAAAAGCTTCAAGACGCTCACAAATCACCTCAGTATCTTGTACCCGCTTTACCCACTTCTTCGTTCTCGTACAGAGCCCTTAAATTCTCGGCGCTATTCCCTGGGCCTTAAAGAGTGTTTTTTTTGTTTTCATCCGAACAAAAGAACAGTTTTTAACAAACTCACAAGAAGATTGACAACAAAATCTACCAAGTCTAGAAGCATTTTCCTGATAATTTTTCAAAAGAAAAATTCTTGACTCGTAAGGTCGCTGATTTTGTCAAACTGAACGGGTATTTTCATTGGGTCCTCAGTCTTACAGACTTGGTGAGACTTGAAGATCAGTGTATGTACAAGGTCTTCAACTTGAAGTCCTAATTCAGGGGACTACGGCTCCAACGAATGATGTGGCACTGATTGATGCCCAAGAGTTCTTGGCCTCGACTCAGGCACTTCACTCTTACGACCAGATACGTCTTAGAAAGACACGTGTCTGAAACTGAGCAAAAGGGGAACTGAATGTAATTACTGATTTTTATTGATACTAAAACTAACTTACGTCCTCACCCTTAAAACTATGCTACCTAACTGAATAGTCCCCATGGTAGTTCTTCTGGTGCACCACACCAGATCTACGCCGCCCCTATGATTGCCGATTAAGATAGATATCCTCTACCCGTAATCGATTATGTACAGTATTACCGCTTAGTGTATAAAGTAAAAAGGCCCAATGATGGGCCTTTTCAGTGACACTGGCCTCTTTCTGTGTGTATCACACCAATGTACCCAGTTATCACAACTATTTGTGTAACCTCGTTCCACAACTGTTTTTTAACATGACCCCATTAACTTGTTCCGTGTTCATTTGCCACTTTGAACACATGTTCTCCAACTTCTGCTCCCGACAGCTTTCGTCCCAAATTTTCCGTCATACCTACAAGTACATGTAACTAGGAGCTCGTTAATTATACCCTTTCGTTACAATAACCAGCTTCCACCCTTCAATAATTAGCATAACGTTATATTTCTTGTGAAGATCAATTCCTTTTTTGCAAACAGCATGCTACATTTTGAAAGCGTAAAGTCAAAAACATGCGAGTGCTTTTGCTGCTATAAATTACAGTAAGGCGGTAGTACCAAAGCGTTAGTTTTTACACAGCTTATTGTACTATCTAAATATGATCACATAATTTGTTACGGCACTCTTTGTAGAAGTTGTGCATAACGATTTTGTTGGCGTTTAGTGCTGGAATGGCACCTCGTTTTATGGGGAAAATATACTATATAAAAAGAAGATGGTGCATATCGATTTTCGTAATTGCTACCAGGTAGGGGTGCAGGATGCAGCGAGCGTGCACTGAAGTGCTCGGCGATTAATTATGTATCGCTGTGACGATCCCAGGTGCTATTTCTACAAGGAGCTACAGAGGAATCAGAACAACCGTCTAAGGTGTTAAAGTTTTATGAACACTACGTCACAGATAAGGTGTGGCAGACATGGAGAAAAGAGGCATCACCTTCAGTTAGCGGGTGTTTATGATCAAGTGGTGTATTAATGTGCTTTATGTTCAAAAATTTTAAATTATAATTTTTGTTTTACTTAAAGGAAATTTAAGGTAACCTGACAAGCTATAAGAAGATGATATTGTTGTGGCCACGTGTTCATACGCTTCAGCACTGAGTCAGTAAAAAAATGCGGCCGATTAGATAGCTTTAAGAAGATGAATAGGCTTTTGAGAGATATAAAAAAAGTTACAAGTCCTAATCTTATGCGTGTGGTCTCGTTATAAACATGATTTTACGGACGAATATGTGATTAATTAAGATAAATTTGAAGCATCAAGCATATGTTATAGGTGTTAATGCATCTGCGAGTCAAGCTACAGTCATCTATAATTCGTGTAGAGATAAATTAATACGCAAGAGTAAATTACACAATCAGCACTAACCTGAAATTAGTATTGTAAAAGTAGCGGATCTACTTAGCGCTCCTTTACAGAGGAAGCTTTAGACTTAAAGAGATTCCTAGTAATAAAAACCGACGACGACTTACAGTCGACCAAGCATGCAAGCTTACCTATCCCGGTTCCAAAAGGAATACGATTCAGAAAGTTATGCACCAACTAGTCACTACTAGTCTAACAAGAGTAATCGCATTTACAAGGCTAACACTCTTACAAGACACTATGCCTTGACTAGGCATTAGTGTCTAACGATTCAAAAGGGGATCCAAACATTTTTAATAATTTTACTCCGGTAATAAAACCTCAAAACCTTGTCTGAATGAATTTACATTGCGATCCTATGACAAAAGGATTATCCCTTATCCTTGCCCTAGAAGGTGCTGTTTTACCGTAAATACGTACAACAAATACAGTGCCACTCAGATCCATTGATCTTTACTTGGTGTGGACCCACAACATAACCGGTTTAATAGCCACGTGTAACCCAATTACAGTAAAAGTAGCACCAGCTGCAATATTAGCACCTGTGATACCTGAATTTTCGAACTAGCCACTTCATGGTTTTCTAACTGGTTAATTTGAGGCATCATGTGCCAGACAAGAATTATTACATTGTGACGTCGGATAAAAAGATGGGTGCGAGGCTATAACCAGGTAGTAACCCTTCTTCTAAATTTAAATGCATCATAGAACTTTGTAAAACTCGCGGCTCTGTTACCGAGTTCGTCGATATAAGAGGTGCTTTGCTGAGATGGCAAGACTGAAGAATCAACAGTTCGTTTAAAAACGGTACGCTAGTGACACCAGAGGAGGTTCACGTTCAACACGCCTTTGATTTTAATGAGTTCTCGTGTAAAAAGAAGTTCGGAGTGCTAGGCGTGAAGAGTCCGTAAGACCTCATTCAAGGCATGCCTTTTGGGTAGAATGCGAACTATGGATAGACAAATAATACGCACATGCGCTGGCTCTACGCAAGGCACGGGAGTACATTTGCAATATGTTAACGCACTGGGTGCTGTGTCCATTACATGTAAGAGGTTTCGTTAAAATGGCACGCGTCACCAAATATTAAAAAGATCGATGAGTCTAGTGTAGCCAATAGCTAGATGACAGTACGTGAAATGTGGCAGAAACTAGCACAGATCCAGGAAACTGGTGCGGTTGTAAGAGAAAAGTTAGATGCAAACAGCTATACCTGATTCAATGAGCCACGTGGTGCGACGTGAAGCGCGCACTAGACAAATTCTAAACACGATAAAAGTCTCCCCAAAACGAGTGACCTTAGGATCAGTCTCGGTCCACGAGGATGAACCTGAGGGTAAATATGTTGAAGTCCTATAAAACAATTACCAAAAGCGTCCTTGACGGAGTTACTCCGAGAAGTCTTGGTATCCGAAGAAGATAGTTATTCTTTCGGAAATGACGTAAAATCTGTACCTGTCCAAACAGCAAAGAATATGTCATTCATAAGACGGTCGCATAGTTCCAAATGGAAAACTTGGCGGACTGTAGCTCTTCTTCCACAACGAATTAGAGAGTCTTGAGGACCGATTTGAAAAGACAATTATCTGCTCAAAGCTGGGAATTAATAAGCAGTACAATTGGATTTTCTGTGGAAACGCTGTGGCGTCTATCCAACAGAAAGGCTGTACCGCCTGCCGGCCGATACGTACTTCAGGCACAAGAGTTATAGTTATCTGGCACCAAGTGTTATGTGACAAGACAGTGACTTCTCCGAAGAACTCTTTGTTGAAATTGATTAAGTCGTCTATAAGCGATCCTATTCGGAACATGCACTTAAGATAAAGTCTCCTAACTGCAGCCTGATCTTTTGTATAAGTAAAGCAACGGGTTGTTGGCGCGTAGCTCATACTATCAATAAGTCAAATCACCATCTCAGTGCAGACACCAATCCCTCGGAAAGATGCACTTCTACTTAATAGGTGATGAATCCATCATTTCCTCATTGGGACTAAGCGTGGCTAATATCATGTGCTCATGAAAGAGACCGATGTAGAAAGACGACGATTATAAACCGAAGCGGAAAGATGTGGAAGGGACTAGTGGTGCTACAAGGTTAAAACACGCACCAAAAGCATTTAACTGGGTAGTTACCGACGTGATGCGTCTACACCGTGCCTAGGAGCCTCAGTTCTGTGACGATGTGATTGTTCAAAAGAAGGCCGAGGACGTTTTGAGCAAAATAGAATAGCACAAACGCTATTTAAAAATATGCTGATGACTTTAAGCCATGCCCCACTGTACGTCAACTTGCGAAAGTGCGTCATGGGGTCCCCGAAATACCTGTACTGGGCTGCATCGTGCTCAAATACGGTGTCAGAACAGACACAGAAAATATCAATCCTACAAAAAATTGCCAGCTCCACGACATTTGAAGGATCTGCTTCAATTCCTTGGACTTTCTATCTACTTACATGCAAAAAGCAAGAATCAGGTTGAGCAAATATTACATTTCCTGATCTTCTCAAACAGGAAGCAAAGTGGACTTGGTCTGAGGCTTCAGTAGGTTCTTTTACTTCAGTAAAGCAATTACTTGTAGAGGCTCTAATCTTGTATAAGATGGACGCGGATAATCCCTTAAGCGTAGTCAGTGATAAAATTTTGCTGTGGGTAGTGCACTGATGCAAAAAGATGACGTCGGTGTTGACCTTGTCATATCTTGTCAGTCCTGGCTTTTAAAGCCACGGAGTTAAAAAAAACCTATGCCCGACAAGGAGATACTCTTTATAAAGTGTGCCTGTGTGGAGCTACGAGTGCACCTATTGGGTACTGAAACTTTTTTAGTCTACACGGAACACGCAATACTGCGGACCACACTAAACCACCGTATTCATCACCTAGGATGGTCAGATTGCTCACATTATTCTCAAAAGTGATTTTTTGGCGTTGGAATACAGACCGGTTAAGTGGCATTTTTTGGCTGACGCGTTATCGCGCAGAACAGACTACTTGGAAAGGCACCTATAAGAAGTGTCTCGTGCTAAAACACGCAGTGTTTCGGTAAAACTGGCAGCCTAAAGCGTTGGCCGTGAGTAAATCACTCCGGCTCATATGTAAATGAGAGCTGCATGAAGGACGAACATTGTCTTTTGCTTTTGTATCTCTTTGGTGGACAAAAAATTAACCTTTCGTCTCACCTCGTGTGAATCTTTTTAGTTTAACTAATGGACTGTTGTAGCATCAACTATCACTTTGTGATCCATTGAAAATCTATGCCCCCACGACACAGATCTCAAACAATATCTTTTCCACGAACTCAATAACTTGGCGCAACATATTGCAAACCACAGTCTCTTGTCTGATTTTATAGAATTACCGACACCAGGATCATAACGATCACCCGAAATCTGACGCATGATTGCAACAACGTCAAGATCTTTCTGATGGCCTCTCTCGCTTTTAGCCGAACGATTACGTCTCGGAAACGGAGGATCTTATCCGTCGGACGATCCAAAGATGTCACGACGATCTGCAAGGCTCAGAGCGCTTCCAAAAGAAGACTCAGTAGACTTCGATTTATTGCATCGAGTTCATTCTCAGCCCAAGCCTTCTACAAGTCAGGCTAAACGTCTATATTGCCAGAGTATATGATCTTGAGCTCATAATCTCCGACATCACGCGGTGCATCACCGCGTGCGCCTGTAGCAGCGACCGCTGCAGGATGAGTCGCAGAAGTAGCAGACAAACTTACGTTACCTGCTTCGGGGGATCCTGAATCTTCAGTGTCAGCGGATCGGAACATCATGGCTGCACTCTCAGCGGCTTTGGCTGCGCAACGCATGTAATTGTTCACGACGCGATAAGAAAGAAGAATGAATGGAATGGCCAACAAGTGCTTCTCTGTCCCAGGCCACACAAAAGAGTAATTTAATCGTCAATCAGTCGCTAATGTGACTGATTCTCAGTGAGGATAACATAACGGAGTGCGTTTGTAACATGACAATTTGTAGAGCGAAATTACATAGGATGAGTATAATGTTTGGATAACACAATATCCTCACAATAACACTACACTAACATGTAAAATTACTTTGCAGATACAACAAATTTCGCATTGGTTGATATAGGATCGATGTATCAATAAAAAAAAATTTAGCACACGATGGGAGCACGCAATGAGTGGTGCGCAGATAGCGTTAATAAGTTTACATTCAGACTTAGTTAAATAAAGTCGAATAGGCTTTTACGAAAGGATAAAGTTTTCTAAATATAATTTCACCTTTTATCCGTTATGAGTACATTTAAACCTTGTAGAATTTCTCCTCTGCACGTACATGTACGTGAGATGGTCGGAAGCTAAAACCCTTGTACTGTTAAAATTGCAAAGTTTATTCAGTTAACGGAATTAGGTGTGCCCCATTGCAAATCAGAAGTCTGTGCAAAGATGCGTACAGCATCCGGAAGCTGATGATGGACGCGAATAATCCAATTGGTAGCAAGGATACCAAACTTGACGCTTTTTGAGGATCATCAATGTTTTTTAGGAGTGACTTCTATTAAAAGATGTCCGCATGATAATTAGGTTTGGCTTTCTTTCGACCGTGAACACAACATTTCCTCCTCGCTGGAGAATTCTACTAGATCAGGACGTCGGACTTCACAAGTGCCATTCCGTATTGGGTGGAAGCGAGAAAGATTGACGCAACCTAGTTCCTTTATAGATTCGCATGACTCTACAGGCCAAGCGAATGTGTAATTCTGTCCAGTTTATATATAAACAATGTTCAAATTTAGCGAGGAATCTACCAAATGATTTCATTAACATTTCGAACTGACGACCTTGCAGCTTCAAGAGAAAGCGCTGTGGCGTCCTGGTGAACACTGCATCCAAGCAATGTTTTCTCGTGCAGGAACAAAGCTCGGATCTAATATTTCTAAACCAACGACATACAAGGACTCCAGACGCTGTCTTTTTATTCATCTTAGAGCGACAATTAGACTTGCGCCAATAGCTTGCTTGTGATCCGCAAGAAGTGCATCAAAACGACATCGGTAAAAAAAGCATTAATAACAACCGACCTTGCTCTGCACATCTAACGCACATAGTTGTGTGCGTAAAATTTGCAGTACTCACAATGGCTCGAATGGTTTAAAAGGTTAAAAAGACCTTTGGCCTAGCGATCATATTTTGTAGATATCATGCAGTGTGAACTTATAACTGTAACGGGTAGTCCGTCACATGATGTTGACAATAAAAGGTGTCAATGGGGAGATTGTCTGGTGTGAAAATGCTCTGCCAATATTAACCGAGATTAGAAAAAATGAAGGAATATTATCTCCTTGTAGGAAAACATTCACGTGCTGCTCGAAGATTGGTTGATAAAAGACATGTCAACCATAAAGACCATCAATCGTTGCTAGAAGCGCGAAATAGGTGGTGAGCAGGTTGATGTTGTACGACAATGTAGATCAATACAGGTTAATAAAAACCTAAGACACATTTAGGGTTAACTTTTATACATACAGTTCTATTTTTACCCTAACTAAAACTCGTGGTTTGTGTAGATTTACCTTCCTCTGCACATGGGAGTGTACGTGAAGTTTCGTGGCACCCAAACCAATAAATTCCCCGACACAAAAAAATAACCTTTACTTTTATTGGCAGCCATTATACTTGAGATTTCAAAAGTGCAGTGCGGTACATCCTTACGATAGCACAACTCCACAATTCACGTACTTCTTGTGGCACACAATCGTCAAGCTAAGAAACTGGCTGTGAAAAACTATGGCATACGCGAAGAAAACGTGGTACGTGACGACATGATGCGCATTAATAATTTGCTTGTTGGACCACGTCTTGTAGAGTCCACATCGCATGTTGATGCAGTGACACTGCGAACGCAGTAATAGTGCGCCATAATATTTTATTGAGCGCAATAATCAAACTATAGGGAATTGCGCTACTTTAAGATCAGAGTTAATGTATACCGTGAAAAGCATTTACATGTCAACCTGGATCGTTCACCTACAAAACACCTAACGGTTAATAAAAAAAATTGAAAACCCCTGTTCGTGATTACGAAGATCGGATTCCGAGTCGAAAGAGCCGATCAATTGAAGATTGTCGAAGTGATGGGCAAATCAACGGAGCATCGCCCGATAAAAATCTGGGACAGTCTGCCAACTCAGCATTGTAAACTCATCACAGCACAACGAAATGCTCAGCTACTCGTAACTAAAGGCGCTTTGCTTAGCAATGGAGCCCTTGTGATCGGTGTGAGCCACATTGTCGATGTTGAAGTGGTAGGTTTCGATTCCACTAAACCACTATCGTCCTCCTGATTCTATCGTTATTAAGACTACGGCAAGATGGTATGCTGAACCTGGTAATGTCAGCGATACCGCATCCTCAGATATAGTGCATTTGTATTCGTCACATTCGACGCCACCTACAATATGCAAACTTAAGTGCAGTCACAGCATCTTCCAGCATTCACAGCAGCTTCTATACTGCAGGCACTGCATATGCCATTTAGTTGAGCTCATACATCACAACACTACTGGTCGGTCGTGTAGACAGAAACGTACGCCACGCTCAACTGCACGGTTATTCGGTTAGACTAACTGACCATAAGTAGAAGGCTCTGTAGGTCAACATCAGACCGTTGAAGTGTAAATCTAAGCTACTCATTCCTAACGTTTATCTCGCTTCCGCTGCGCTGATCGATCGGTATAATGCCGAACTCACAGATCTACAGTAACGAAGCATAAAACGACCTACAAGCAACTCAAAGAGAACTTCTAAAATTGGACATCCTGTACATTTTTCTACAACATCGGAGGGCGTGGCGAATGACGCTTAGAACGGTAGAATGTATCAGAAGCTGTCACAACACTAGGCTAAAATCGGCTTATGATCTCTTGAAACTTGAGTGTTGTGCCAAAGTATTCTGCGCCTACAGACACTGCAGGTGCTCTATCTCACACCCGCCACAAATAGTACGTCGAGATTCAAGAAAGCCGAAATGGCATTCCTCCGGTTAATGATTGCACGCCCCTTTTTATATCACACATGTCTTTTACATCATCTACGATTATCTCTACTCTCCAGATATTTAACGTCGTTCAATTCTCAGACTTTCGTGATATGTGTGCTGCGGTACCGCGCGGCCCATGCTAAGTTGTTTACGCCTCATAAAGTTTCGTCGATGTGTGGATCTTTAGCATCCGACACTCACTACATCGCCACTACGCCAATTTCGCTTCTTGGTGGTACTTTATGGCGACTCGTAACGAAGTCAACATTGTGACCATGTTTAGGTACCAACAATTTATCGTACACAGTGACAAATTGTTGCGTGATAGTGTTCCCACCATGTGCAATGGTCAGAACAGCACCAGTCCAATACAGTGGTCTGGATTCGATCCCTACTCCGGACTCTCAAGACCAACTTAAGGTTCTTAAATTATGTGAGCAACCACCTATAGTCTCAACGATACCACCCGCGTGCCCTTGTAGCACTGAGCTGAAGCCTCTCGTAGAAGCATAAATACCGATATTGGATAGTTGGGGGCCCTGAACTTGCTAGCCCCAGAGTATCAAGTAAATAGTGGCCATCCGGGAGGGGATGTGTACGCTCCGACCGAATGGACATCCTCGAGTCGTCGGTTCCACTATACAACTGCAACAAAGGCATATTGGTGTGTGATCTAAACACGGCAGCAGCGACAGGTTTTACTGATACGACGAGAGCCTTTGTAACAGGGTAGCCCGCTACATGATACTGACATTAAATGGTATCAATAGGGAGATTGTCTAGCGTGACAATTTTTTTCCAACATTATCCGAGGTGGATAAAATTAAAGAAATTTTATTCCGTTGTAGGATAAAAGTGAAGGAATACTATCTCCTATTAGGACAATATTCATGCGCTGCTCAAAGATTAGTTGATAAAGACATTTCAACCAAGGTTACCACCAATCGCTGCTGGACGCGCGTAATGAGTGGTGAGCAGGTTCTCGTCATACGACAATGTAGATTTATTTAGTTAGATAAAGATTAAAGTTATATTGATCGCTAAGCTATATTTAATATAGTTCTCTTTTTACCTTTGCTTGACAGAGTCGTTCAAGTCAATCAGCTTCCTCTGCGCGTGCTAGTGTACGTGAAGTTTCGTGGCACCCCATACACAGGGTGCCCCGGTACACCTGGTATTACTCCGTAGTCCGTCCAACGACTACTTAGTGTCCGTCGAACATGAACATGTTGAACGTAGAAGACGACAGCTTTCACGTCACACGTGAAGGCTGCTCCCATCTGAATGACCCGGAATGGGAGGTAGTCGGACGCATGAGTGTGCTCATGGGCGAAGCCGCCATCAGTGGCAAATTGGATTCTCTAAACAGAGATTAACAACATGCTGCTATCAACAAGTTCCTATAAGGGGACCTCGCCGTCGACCGACAGAAGATAGCCTTGCTACAACAGCAAGGCTCTCATCAGTCGATGGGCGGGCCGATGCACATGCGTCGACACGAAACCTTGAAGATCGATATCTCAAGGTACAATGGAACCGATGAAGATTCCCTTTTGAGATGGTTCGTCGATTCAGACGGTGCCATCAGGGCCCGTCACATCAAGGGTGACGAGATGCAAGTCACCTTCGCCCCGTCAGATCTGACGGGATGAGCAAAGACTTGAGCCTTAGGGATCAGCTTCCTACTTAAACATGTTTGAGTCGGTGGAGATCTTGAATTCTCGGCTCAAAGAGACGTTTGAGCCGCCAAGAGCCGAGTTCAGAGCATGTTCTGCACTCCTGAGGCTCAAGCAAGGTAAGCGCGACGTCACTCTTACGTACAGAACCTGCGCTACCTTGCGAGTAGAGTTACAAAAAAACCCTGTTAATAAGCACACGCTCATCAACGTGTTCATGTACGGCCTTGAGGATGGGCCGGTGAAGACCTACACATTCCGAGAGAACTTCCACACGCTGGAAAAGATAATAGCGTATGCGGAACAAGAAGACTTCAGCCTGAGACAGTCTCAGGCTAACTCGTCAAACTATCGTCCGACGAGACGACAGGAAACAGGAGGTCCCGAATGAATGGACCTCTGTTACATCGATAGCGAGAAATCTCGCTCTCTGAGTCACAAGCGAACGGCTAGATGCCATCGCTGTCAGAAGATTGGGCACTACGCTCATGAGTGTAGTGTCCCAAGCACCACAACACGTCCAAAGCCAGGACGTGAGGACCGCCGTTGTCTGAGGAAAGATCCAAGGCGTGGGTCCGACCATGTCGCAAAACCGCGACAACAAGTCGGACCGTCGAAAAAAGGACAGGGTCAGTAGGGGCGGAGCACCCTGTTGCTCTAGCAACGTCAAGAGAATTTGCAGGACTCTTGACGATGATTGCTCCCAAAACGCATTCACTGTGTGTTACTGCCCCTAGTGTGAGGAGTCCCTCATCGCTTTTAAGATCGAGGTGACAAGTGAAATTTCACTTCGCGCCCTAGTTGACTGTGGGTCGTCGAACAGTTTTATTCGACGCCCGTTGCTAGAGGATAGTAGGCTCAACTATGTTGAGCGAGAGTTCCCTCCAAAGAGGATGACAGTGTGCCTTGCTACAGGTGCATCCGAAACAGTGAACAAACGTATAGTGAGAATCCACTAAACGCTAAAAGGAAAGCAGTACGATGATGAATTCAACATACTGAATTTGGATGACAAATTCGATGTCATCCTTGGTCTGCCATGGCCTAAAAGTACCAGCCGTGGGGTAGTTGGGCAGCATCTATCCGTGAAGATGCCTGCCGTTTGTTCATCGAATGGCCATCTGATGAACGTCTAGGAGCGTCCACAAGCGTGTGGATGTACTATGAGTGAGTGCGATGGACTCACTTGTGGTACGGTCGTTAGTACGATTGCACAAGATCACAGTGTAGAAGACCACTACACTGTGGAACCAGCTTCCGGAACCTGTGTAGAGACACAGGCTGCGCCGAAGGTTCACTACTCAAAGAGATCGAGTGGACTGGAACATGGATGCACACCAAGCAGGGTGCATCCAAGAAGATAGTTGAGTGTCGTTCAGGATGAACAACACGTTAAAGCGAGATTGAGAAGAGAGAGTAGTGTTGTTCAGGATGAACAACACGTTGAAGCGAGATCGGCTATCAGAGTCGATCGTAGAGCAAGCTCGATCGACAGAAAGAAAGTCGATCGAAGAGGACGGGACTGTGGTAGTGCATCCACATTCAGAACACGCATTGGAAGAAAGTTTCAGCGTTCCTGAGAGTCACAACTCCCGAGAGAGTTATGTTGAGGGTGTGGATCCCCAACCACCTGTGGATGTGTATTCCCAGGAAATCACCGAGACAGTGAATTTCTCGGTGCATGACGGATCAAGTGTAGGCGCTTATACACGTTATCTGGTTACACCCTCGAAGTCAGCTTCGGAGGTAATCAAGTTGCCAACGCTAGAATCTAAAAGATTCTGGCGATATCTGCACTGTGACAAGATCAAGCACATCTGTGTACTCGTCTCAGAGTACGAGTACGTCGCCGACATTCGGTCGGCATAAGTGTCTGCTGAGAACGAACGGGATCTCAGTAGTTCATCGATGAAAGAGAGTGTTCTCTGTGAGAAAACCCGAATTGATCGATACACGTCTCAATCTTGGGAGTCTTTGAAGACAAATCCTTTGTACAAGATTTGGTTGAATTCAAGGATGCTTTCTCTGAATCCGTGCCATGCGATCTGCCCAAGGACAAAGGCACTCGGCATGAGATCGATCTGAAACCTGGTTCGAAATGCTGTATCATGAAGCAGTGGCCACTGCCTCGTGAACAGGTAACAGCGATCGACAAATTCTTTGCCGATCGTTTAGTGGCTGGTCCATGTGAAGGAATCAACAGCCCCACACAGCTCTCCGAACTTCTGTGTGCGAAAGGCCACAGGAGGGTGGCGGATAGTGCACGCGATCAACAAATTGAACGCTGCAACGGTACCGGCTCAGACGCCGATACCAAGGAAGGACGTCATCATTGATGGTATGGCAAAGAGAACCATCTTTTCGTCCATGGATTTGATGGATGGCTTCTATCAAATCCTTATGCGGGAACGGGATATACCCTATACCGCAGTTAGCACGCCTAGCGGCATGCTCTGGGAATGGCTAGTAATGCCACAAGGGCTCAGTAATGCCCCTGCCACGTTCAACAGATGTGTATCACATCTGTTGCGATCGGTGCGCGATTTGCACCGAGTTACTTTGACGATGGCTTCGTCCATAGCCGGGCTATGGATGGAAAGACGGGCGTGGACGCTCATAGAATCCACGTCCGGAAGGTTTTCACAATAATGCGAGAGCATAAGTTGTTCGCGAACCTCAAGAAGTGCATCTTCGCAGCGAACGAAATACCACTTCTTGGCTGCATCGCAGGTAAAAACGGTGTACGCCCTGATCCGGAAAAGATCAAGGCGAATACCGACTGGCCTGTGCAAGTCGACGCCAAGGTAATTCGAAAGTTCCTTGGCTTGACAGCGTGTTTGCACAAATACTCGCGCCACTATGCCGAGATGACAGTACATCTCTCTCTTCTGTTAAAGAAAAACGAGAGGTGGTCATGGAGCGCTGATTGTCAGCACGCTTTTGAAGGTATCAAGAAAAGCTTGATACAATCGCCTGTGTTGGCGATTGCAGACCAGGAAAGACCATTCAATGTGGTCTGTGACGCCAGCGATTTCGGGATCGGCTGCGCGTTGATGCAGTACGACTCACGAGGCGTTGAGCGCGTCGTCCATTATCAATCGCGTTAGGTGCAAGCAGCTGAGTGTAACTACCCGGTGCATGACAAGGAACTCCATGCCATGAAATGTGCACTGGCCAAGTTTCGGGTATATCTCTTAGGAGATAGGCCCTTCATCGTTTATACCGACCACGGCCGTAAACAGTCCACACCTCTCGCAACGAATGGCGAGGTGGATGTATTTCTTCTTGGAGTACAACCTTTCCGTCACGCATAAACCAGGAATACGCAATGACGTCGCTGATGTTCTTTCGCGTCGGCCCTTCGACGACGTGCGGAAGTCATACGCAGAAGATAAGTCTCTTTTGCGATTGATGAATTACGTGTCCAATCCATGCACTCAAGCTTTGAAAAGCTTGACGTCATAATACCGCTCTTCAACCTAACGGTATTCTGTTCGTGATGGACTGCTGTACAATATAGCAGTCACCGGCGACACACCTCGTGTCGTCGTTCCGGCTCATAATGATTTGCGATTGCGCATCACGTATGAGTGTCACGATGCCTCAACAAGTGGGTATCGCGGTAGAGAAAAGCCTTACCTCATGGCAAGTCGTGACTTCTACTGGCCCCGCCAGTATGCGTTTGTGCGCAAATACATTCGCTCTTGCAAAGTTTGCCAACGGGTGAAGCCTGGTCCCTCATTCCGTGCCCCCTTTCAGCCTCTACCGATTCCGGCAGAGTGTTGGCAGTCCGTATCGATGGACTTCGTCTTTGGGAAACTCAAAGACGCTTACAAGAATACTGCCATTGCTGTGTTCGTTAATCGGTTCAGCAAGATGGTACATCTTGTTGCTGTACCAGAGTCAATCAAAGCCCAGGGCTGTGCTCGTGTCTTCAACGATACTATCTTCCGACTTCACGGGTACCCTGTGAACTCGTGTCTGATAGGGACTTTCTCGCTTCACAGCGGAGTTCTGGCAATCCGTGTTCCGTTCACTAGGAACACGTTTGAATATGTCGACTTCTGACCATCCAGAAACAGATGGTCAGACGGAACGCGTCAACCGCGTCCTAGAAGAGATACTTCGAGCGTATGTCCAGTCGTTTACGAGCTGGAGCGAGTTCTTGCCGATGGCGGAATTCGCCATGAACAACTCGGTGCACGCGTAGACAACGCATACACCGTTCTTCGTGAATGGCCTACGCCATCCATGTTTACCCGCCTTCTTATAGTGTGACTCTAGTTTAACGAGGGGGTGGACTCGCTCGAACAAAAACCGATCTGGTTCTTGCTCATCTCATATCTACAATGGTGTCGACGTCATGGATGCCGATGGCGATGCGATAGACATCGATTATATTTATGACAACGATGCTGGCATATTCAGCATCGCCCATGACCGCCACAGTGAGGATGATGACGCCCTCACTGGTGAAGACAACGTTCGTTCAGCAGTGCACACGATGCGCACTGCTGTTGAAAAGGATGAATCAGCAGAGGGATTTCTGCTGACTCGCGAAGCGGTTGTCCACTTCGTTCAAGACTTTAATGCAGATGCACTAGACAGACAGAAGAGAAACGCAGTCAAACATGGAAGAGCAAATGTTCTTTCATTTGATGTAGGAGACCTAGTTTTACTGTCTACAGTAAACTTGCCGAAACACGCAGTGACAAACGTGGGCAGCAGTAAATTACTGCCCAGGTACATCGGTCCATTTCGTGTGTTGCGCCGAATCGGCCACGCATACACGATTGACCTGCACCGTAAGATGCGTACGCATCCTACGGTTTACGTCGGTCTTCTCCGCCCAAACTATCAGTACGGGCCGGTTTCGAGATGCAAAGAACACCTCCGCGTTCGAGAGCCGAGACCACCTTCGAGTGATCCCGTTTCAACGAGCCAGTCTGGTCGACTAGTGAAGCGACCTGTTCACGCATTTGAACGATGTCTCGACGAGCTAAAGCCAGCTCGTCACGAAGAGAACGAGTCGAACGTTCGTTCTCAAGTTGCTCGAACGCAAAAGCGGCACAATCGTCCGAACGATCGTGCGTTAGGAAATTGTAATTATCCCTTACAAGATCCTCAAGCTCATAACTCCAAGTCCGTTCGTGAGCCAGGTCATCTTGCAACTATTCCGTCACACGGTTCAGCTTTTGAACATCAAGCGGATCGGGCCCTCGAGCCGGATCAGGTATTCCCGTCGCCACCACATCCTTTAGTGGACTCAAGCGGTGGTCAACGCTTTTTAATGGAGCGTATCGTGAACCAACGCGATGTGAATGGCGTCCGGATGAGTTACCTCTTCCGCTGGCGTGGCTATCCACGGGCGTGGGACAGCTGGGAGCCTCGTGCCCAGCTGATTGTTGATGTCCATGGTCTCGTCGAGAGCTACGACGAGACCAACCCGCTGCGTTTGAAGAAGTGCCGTTGGAAAACGACCTCCCCGAACGCGAGTACAGAGATTGCAAAGTTTCAATCCCTTCGGTCATCTCGGAAGAGATGCGCGCCGTCCAGTAGGGATCATTAGGGAGGTAGACCTCCCTAGGGGCACGGTTCGAGTTGTCCAGGTAACCTGGACACAAATCACCCCACAAGATACACTGTAATTCTGCCTTTCTTGACCGTCGGTGCAACTTGTATCAGATCCTGACTGGGTTGCGTTTCTCAAACCTGATGCGAGCTGCATCAAGTTTACCGACCCGGGCCTCACAACCAATACACTTGATGGTATGGATGAGAGCATTCCATCCTTGCACCAAGGCTTTGCCGTCTCGAACACGGCTGCCATTGTACCACCGATGCTTGAAAAACACATCGGTGAAGAACTCTTCCTCGGCACGGATAGTTTCCGTGCTGGAATTAGGACAAAGATCTTTCTAAAATCGAACCACGAAATTAGATCCCGATCGGTAGTCATGCCGGCCAACCGGTCCAACCCTTTGGATGACGGCATCCAAGGAGAATCCACTTGAGGAACGTGGCGCAGGACATTTCGGTCCCTTGCCTCTTAAGTGGTGTCAGTATGAGCACTGACACCAGTGGCATCTCGATTCCTCGAGTTGCTTCTCTCGTGGTGACGCCCCTGGGCATCAACACCACCACCACACGTCCTATCGTCGGATGGACTTGCTTGAGGCGAGGATTCGTCGGGATAATTCGCGCGGTCCGAAGATCTCGGACATGATGCTGCCACATTCCCCAGCGCCAGTCAACCTGGCTCTCGCAGTGTCCGCCCGGATTATCCGGATGCGTGAGGCGACGCCTTTGGATTGATGATGCATCCAGTGCTCCCCTCCCAATGATCCAACGGTGATCACCCTTTTTCAATTTTTTTTTTTATCAACGGGGATTGATTGTTTAGGGGTGGTGGTGGTAACTGGGGCGTTCGGTGACACCTAATGGGCACAGGGAGTCGACTAGCGTGACAATTTTCTTCCAGGCTTATCCGAGATGGAATATAAAGGATTCAGGCTCATCCGTATTGCGAGTCGTAGCACCCGCTGCAGACACAGCGGGTGTATTTTCGCACGTGGCGACTCACCTTGTGGACTGCTTGCAAGAGGCACCGCCTGTTGCTGAACCGCGACAGCAGGCGAAGCCGCAGGTGATGCTGAAGCAAGAAAAGAACTCTCTGGCTGCACGCATGCGTGCAACCGCTTTTCTTGCTGCTTCGGCTGCACATCGCATGGACTTTGACACAATGCGATGAATTGGCAAATGAGTTGGAATTTGGCCAACAAGTGCTCCCCTTCCCAAAGTGATCCAACGGTGATCACCCTTTCCCAATCAGTTTTTTTAATCAACGGGTGATTGATTGTTTAGGGGTGGTGGTGATGTAACTGGGTAGCCCGTTACGTGATATTGACACCTAATGGTGTCAATAGGGAGATTGTCTAGCGTGACAATTTTCTTCCAACATTATCCGAGATGGATAAAATTAAAGAAATTTTATTCCCTTGTAGGATAAAAGTGAAGGAATACTATCTCCTATTAGGACAATATTCATGCGCTGCTCAAAGATTGGTTGATAAAGACATTTCAACCAAGGTTACCACCAATCGCTGCTGGGCGCACGTAATGAGTGGTGAGCAAGTTGTCATCATACGACAATGTAGATTAATATAGTTCGATAAAGACTGAAGTCATATTGATAGCTAAGCTATATTAAATTCAGTACCCTTCTTACCTCTTACTCCGACTAGCTGTTTGAGTAGACTAGCTTCCTTTGCACGTACTAGTGTACATGAGGTTTCGTGGCATCCCAAACAAAGGATGCCTTGTTACAGCTTCAGTGAGACTACCAGTCAACAAAAATTGACGCTTTGATTGGGTCAGCCGCATGCAATACCAGCAATGAAAAATTAGCTTAAATGCTTGTTACGCATATCCGTGATTTATGGCTAGAAGTGTATTTCGATTGCGATTGCATACAGCTTACGAAAGCTAGATCGCACAATTTTTGACTTCCACAAATACTTTGATCACCTCCACAACATCAAGCCCAAGGTTACTGATGTCCAGAGTGGAGTAAGCGTGCTTCTCCTTGACATTTGAGATGACGTCCACGGCACCAAAAACTCCGATGGTCACCTCTGCTTGGGTGTTGACGCATATCGGAGCTCGCACATGCCTAATGTTGCCAGCCGGTGTGGTAGTACCAGAAGAAATCTCGGACCACATAAAGATATCGCTTGGCTTCGAGCGGCGGCTCCGTCGAAAGGTGATCAGAAATAAGACCTTTAGTTTCAAAGAAGTGGAACCTTGTAGGCGTACTGCATCATTCGGAATTTTATCGTCTTGCGTTCGCTCGCTTTGAGCGGCAATAGCACAAACGTTAGTGTCGAGTCGTCGAGTCGTAGTAATTCCAGTTTGCGCCCTGACGATCCTACAAGCTATCGTCAATTCGCTCTTTTTGTCTGGATTAGGCGCCTTGCAAATGTAAGGACCATCTTCTTCGCGGATTAAATCGATAGCAACTTGCATAACTCGTGTCTCTCGCTGCTACTCGGAGGAAAGCAAATTATCGGGAGATGTCGAAAGCGGTGGGCGTTCACACGGAGAAATCAAACGGTGCTGCAGCACTCCTCCTGCCATGAGTAAAGCCGCGAAGGCATTTACATCAGTTGTGGTGATACATCAAATAAAGGCCTGGTTTGTCGTTGACTTCAGACCCGTATTGCTTCCCTGGTAACGCTTGGCACCATGCTGCTTTGTCACGTTGTGCGGTGTCGTCAGTTTGCTACATCTCTCCCAAACGTGTGTTTATGCAAGGTTAGTAACTCATAGAGCCTGTAAGCACTTGAACTTACAGTCCTGCTAGAATTAGCACAATCGTACACTATGGCAATCTTCGTACAGCTTTTTGAGTCCTGTACGCACGTATCGAAGTAACGAACCAATTAGGTATCGTTTGAGGACATGTTGTCGCGATGGATCACACACACCACAAGCACTTCATACTGACCAGCAATACGTAACGGTATGCCCGGATAGGCTGTGACGAAGTATGAAAAAGACAGTAGCGCGCGACACTCTGTTCGTCAAGAATCATACGTCCCAACTTCTTCTTGTACTTTACAGCAACGCTGTCGTCGCGCCGTTGTAATAGCCCTATTCGTTTGCTCCTAGGGCGTTGCTTACAATACCGGTGACCGCCGTGTCGAGTTGTTGCATCTACAATGTAAAGACTAAGTGTACAAGAGGCATCGTAGAGCAAAACGGCTTGTTTAGAATTTGTGGTTCGACCACATGGTCGGTCAATAGGTCTAGCACATCAAGTGCTCCATAAACTTGATCCGGAAAGCGTACAGCTGCAATCCTGGTCTATCAAAGTCAAGTCGAATTCCATGTGGAAAGTATTTACAGACAGATGTCGAAGTATATTGGTCTTATAACAAGAGGTTAGCTGTCACACGTGCTGTTTGTAAACCGCATGATCTGCAAAAATAGCTTTCATCACCTTTGACATCGCTTTTTGTGTGGTAAACAAAATACCACAACTCGATGGTTTTGCAATCCACATGTATCTCTTCAACAGACGGCTACATGCCATCTAAATTAATGCTTCCTTCGTCTTGCTTAGCGCTATACTCTTCAAGTCTCTTATTTCCAAACTTGCGTTCGACACAACACTTCGTTCCATTCTCTTTCGCCTCTGAACTTACCTACATTTCACAGCATGAAGTTCATCGCTTCAATCTCCGCTGTCATCATGACTGGTGCCTTCACCGCTTCCGCCGACGTCGCCACTGGTCCTAACTGGGGATACCGTGCTAGTGACACCAGTATGGTGCATACCTCCAATTGGAACACCAACTGGGCGGCATGCGGTGGTGCCCGTCAGTCTCCCATCAACGTCGTCACGACCGCCAAGTCCGGAAAGGGCAAAAAGCTTCCGCTTAAATTTAGCGGACGCTGTGGTCAGTTTAATCTGACTGAGCCCCACGAACCGCTTGAGGTGGACGTTGCGGGAGGTGCGACAGCCGCTTTTTATCTTTTACTCATGATGATGCACTTTGGTTCAGGGCCATTGTTGTAACGGGGCACCCTGAAGCTTGTACTGGTGACAGTACAAGCTACTTATTCTGATGACAGAATAAGGCGGTGCCTCGTAATTTCACGTACACTGGTACGTGCAGAGGAAGACGGTAAGAAGAAGCGAGTACTTGGTTAGAGTAAAAAGTAGAACTGCATTTATAATAGTTAATGTCTGCAATAAATCACTATTTATCTTCATCTAACTATGTCTAAATACAAATGTGTAAATCAGTTATCTGCTCACCAATCATTGCGTGCGTCTGTCGTGGCGCGTCTTCGTTGGTTGATATAATGGCCTATATCAACCAATTAGGAACTACTCGTAAGTGCTACAGAATATTTGTCCTTATGACAATATTCTGAGAATATAACTCTTATAGTTATATTCTATTAACAATTTCTTATAAATTGTTATGTAACGATTCACCCCGTTACATCACCCCCCCCTAACCATCAGTCACTTTAGTGACTGATTGACTAAATGGATACTCGTCCCAAATCATTTGGGACAGGGTTTGCACTTGTTGGTCCGCGTCCACTTTCCAACATCTCATCGCATGGTAAACAAGCCCATGCGATGCGCGAGCAAGGCCGCCGAGAGCGCGTCTGCACGTCTCTGTGCGGACGCCGAAGCAGAAACAACAGCAACTGATGTCTCATCGGTTGCTGAAGCGACCCAGCCTGTGTCACTTGATGATGCAGGCGCTGGTCATGAAGACACTCGTGTCTTCACAGAGTACGAGCTCGGTGTCTCATACTCTCCTGATACGGATGACGGATCCGTATCAACGGCGATTGAATCTAAGCCGCCTGCCAAGCGTGGCATGAACGATGCTTTGCGTCGCAGCATCTTTGGTTCATCTGATGAATCAGATGAACCATCGCCGAAGCGAAGGCGCTCGACGTCGCGAGACTCGGGCGCTAATAGTGGTGTCGGTTCTCCTATGGACACCACTTCACAGCGAGGTGCCAGTACTTCTGTCGGCACGTCGCAGGAAGAGCGGGACCGCAATGTCTTGCGTCTCGCTCCAGAAAAGAAGGCATGGATGCCTCCAAAATCCGTCATGGATCACTTGTCGGCGACGACGAGTGATCGTTATCGAACACGATTGTTCGATTCGTCAAGGATCCATCACCTTGACCCCAGCGCGAAAAACTATCGCGCTGAATATGAATTCTTCATCGATGCTTTCTTTAGACATCGATGGTACAGTAGGAATCACAAACGTGATGGTCCCTCACTACTTCAGGCGTGGAACGCCTACATCCATAACCTCGAGGATATAGGTCGTGACGCTTGGAACGACAAACTTATCAAAGCTCTTGATAAGTTTGAAAAGCGAACCCCGACAGGTGCACGCTACAAGCTGCATCGTCTGTCAAGGGAGAAAGGATTAACCTGCCTCTCTTGGGGAGACTCGTGCCCATGTTGTGTGAACAACTCTGCACGAGCACCTAAGGAGGCTTACCTCCTTACCAGCCCGTGGTGGCGCGTACGTGTCTCTACTGAGATGTACGAAGGGATTGACAACCTGAAATCCCTTTACGACCGTGCCGGGAAGATTTTTTCCGGCGGTCCTTCTGCGGCACAGGATGTGCCGCGTCGTACTGCTCAACCAGACCCAGTACTTCGATCATCAGTTGGGAGCGGGGCTCCCAAGAATCCCAGGACGGGGGATAGCCGCGCCACCGGACAAGATAACTCTTCCGACGTCCGTTCACGTCGCGGTGGTTCAACAGCTGCTCAACTAGATAGTGCTGGTCACCGCGAGAGTCCTCTAATGGAGGTGGAGGAGGAGGGAAGACGCTCTCCACACGATCATGTGGATCGGTGTGTTCCCGAGAGCTTCTTTGATCGCGTAAGTCTTGCGTTACGCGGCGATCTCGAACATGAGCGGAATAGGCGTCTCCAAATGACGGACACTGCCTCGAAGCATCGAGCTGAGTTTACCTTTGCTCAGCTTGAGAACGAGAGATCTCTGACAGCTCTTCGTGACGAGCTAAGGGTAGCTCGTGGGATTGCTGATCGGTCTCGGGATGAGATAGCTGCTCTTCAGACCCTTGTTGATGCCCACCATCGGGAGCACAAGGCTCTCTGCGAGATGCTTGAGCGCAAGGGCGTTCTTCATCGGAAGAAGCAGCGTACTGATGGTACGGCTTAATCCGACCAACATAAAACGTGGGATGCGTTCGCATCTTACGTGGTAACTCGATCGTGTATGCATTGCCTAGGCGGTGCAATACCGAAATGGGCCATTGTACTTGGGTAGTAGTTTACTACTACCCAGGTTAGTCAATACATGCTTTGGTAGATTAACCGTAGACAGTAGGACCAAGTCACCTTTATTAAATAAAAAAGTGGTTGCCCTTCCATTCTTGACAGCGTTTTGCTTTTGCTTATCCACCGCTTCGGCGATGGAGTCTTGCACAAAACGGACTACCGTTTCACGAGCCAGTATGAACTCATCTGATGACTCGTTAGCTTCAGTGTGCTGTGAGCGCACTGCAGCAACATCAACCTTTTCTTCAGTGAGGGCTTCCGCACTCTCACTGGGATCATCTTCTTCAGTGAGGGCTTCCGCACTCTCACTGGCATCATCTTCTTCGATATCGATGTTATCGATATCGGCATCAAACGCAATGACTTCATCGTCAGAGCGTGATGAGCGTGAACCAAATCGGTTTTTGCTCGCGCGAGTCCCTCCCCCCCTTAAACCAGAGTTACACTCTAGTAAGGTGGGTACACGCGGATGGCGCAAGCCATTCACGTAAAACGGTGTATGTGTCGTGGACGCATGCACCGAGTTGTTGATGGCAAACTCTACCATTGGCAAAAACTCACTCCAACTCTTAAAGGAGTGTACGTATCCTCGAAGTATCTCTTCAAGGACACGATTGGCACGTTCCGTCGGACCATCTGACTCTGGATGATCAGATGTCGACATCTTCAAGCGCGTTCCGAGTGATTTGAACACGGAGCGCCAGAAATCAGCTGTGAAGCGTGGATATCTGTCTGATACGAGTTCACGGGGCAACCCATGAAGTCGGAAGATGGTGTCAATAAAGACACAAGCACAGCCACTTGCCGTGATTGTCTCTGGTACAGCCACAAGGTGTACCATTTTGCTGAATCTGTCAACAAATACGAGAATACCCGTATTCCCGCGTGCGTCTTTGGGTAACCCGAAGACGAAATCCATTGAGATGGATTCCCAGCACTCAGCCGGAACCGGTAGAGGCTGTAAAGGTGCACGCAGTGAAGGACTTGACTTCACTCGTTGACAGACTTCGCATGCGCGAACATACTTTCGCACAAACTGATACTGGCGGGGCCAGTAAAAGTCTCGACTTACCGTGAGATATGTTTTCTCTCAGCCACGATGTCCTCCTATAGGAGCATCGTGGTACTCGAACATGATCCGCAAACGCAGATCAGTATCATCTGGAATGACAACACGTGGTGTGTCACCAGAAACGGCTGTATAATACAGTAAACCGTTGCGAGTAGTGTATCGATCGGATGCAGATCGATACACAGGCGACAATCATTTCAACGATTCTCGAGATGGTTGGGAGAGATGTGTCAACAACTTCACTATCTCACCATCTTGGGCGTATGCCCGCCTCACATCATCATACAACGGTGTAGATGGGACTGAGGACGTCATAACCGCAACAGTGACTGTCTCACTGTCGGGTTTCGCGACTGTTTCAAAGTCGGGACGACGTGAGAGTGCATCAGCGACGACATTAAGTCGTCCTGGTTTGTACTCGACCGTAAAGTTGTATTCCGCAAAGAATGACAACCACCGCGCCATTCGTTGTGAAAGGTGCGGGCTGTTCACTGCCGTGCGTAATGACGCATGGTCAGTGTAAACAACGAAGGGTCTATCTCCTAATAGATAGACTCTGAACTTCGCGAGTGCATAATTCATGGCAAGGAGTTCCTTGTCATGCACTGGATAGTTCCGCTCAGCTGGTTGCAGCTGACGCGACTGATAGCAGACGACGCGTTCAACGCCTTCAAGATCGTACTGCATTAATGCACAGCCGATTGCGAAATCGCTGGCATCACAGACCACATGAAATGGCCTGTCCTGATCGGCTATTGCTAGGACTGGGGATTGTATCAAGCTCTGCTTGATACCCTCAAAGGAGCTTTGACATTCAGCGTTCCATAACCACCTCTCGTTCATTTTCAACAAACGAGAGAGGTGCACAGTCATCTCGGCGTAATTGCGTGAATACTTATGCAAATACGCCGCTAGCCCAAGGAATTTTCGAAGGCCTTTGACATCGACCGGCACAGGCCAGTCGGTGATCGCCTTGATCTTCTCGGGATCAGGACGTACACCGTTGTTACCAACGATGCACCCAAGAAGTGGTATTTTGCTTGCTGCAAATACACACTTCTTGAGGTTTGCATACAATTGATGCTTTCGCATGATTGTAAGAACCTGTCGGACGTGGTACCTGTGAACCTCAACATCAGACTTTCCATCCATAGCTCGACTATGGATGAATACGTCATCGAAATAACTCGGCGCGAATTCTCGTACTGGTCTCAACAGGTGTGATACACATCTGTTGAATGTGGCAGGGGCATTACTAAGCCCTTGTGGCATCACTAGCCATTCCCAGAGCATGCCGCTAGGCGTGCTAACTGCGGTATAGGGTATATCCCGTTCCCGCATAAGGATTTGATAGAAGCCATCCATCAAATTCATGGACGAAAAGATGGTACTCTTTGACATACCATCAATGATTACGTCCTTCGTTGGTATCGGCGTCTGATCCGGTACCGTTGCAGCGTTCAATTTGTTGAACGCGTGCACTATCCGCCACCCTCCTGTTGCTTTTCGCACACAGAA
Organism: Peronospora matthiolae; assembly: GCA_921007115.2. Taxonomy (NCBI): domain Eukaryota; phylum Oomycota; class Peronosporomycetes; order Peronosporales; family Peronosporaceae; genus Peronospora; species Peronospora matthiolae. The sequence goes on along the minus strand of CAKLBY020000071.1, from coordinate 257,995 downwards.
GGTCGGAGAGCTATGTGGGGAAGTTGATTCCCTCACATGGACCGCAGCTAAACGATCGGCAAAGAACTTGTCGATCGCAAGTACTTGTTCACGAGGCAGTGGCCACTGCTTCATAACACAGTACTTCGAGCCTGGTTTAAGCTCGACCTCGTGTCGAATACCTTTATCCTTCGGTAATTCGCACGGAACAGTTTCAGGGAATACATCCTTGAATTCAACCAAATCTTCATAGAGAGGATTTTTCTTGAGCGATTCCCATGATTGGGAGTCATATCGCTCAATCCGTGTCTTTTCATCGAGGATACTCACGTCCATTGATGAACTACTGAGAACTCTCTCGTTCTCAGTGAACACTGTTGCTGACCCTATGTCGGTTACACACTCGTCTTCAGCGACGAGTACGCAGATCTGCTTGACTTTGCCACTACGCAGATCACGCAAGAACCTTTTATGTTCGAGCGTTGGCAACTGAGTGATCTCCGAAGTTAACTTCGGAGGCGCAATCAGATCAAGTGTATAAGCGCCTACACTTGATCCGTTATTGACTATGACATTCAATGTCTCTGTCATTTCCTGGGGACTTATTCCCTCAGGCTTCGAAGGACTTATTCCTTCGTCTTCCCGGGGACTTATTCCCGCGGGTTTCGGGGAACTTATTTCCGCCGTATTTGTAATCTTGGGACTTATTCCCTTTATTTCCTCTAGCTTGGGTTGCGCAACCACAGCGAGATCCTCTACGAAAGACTCTCCAGTCGATCTAGGATTATCGTTTCGCTTAACCTGAGCGATCGATTGTTTCTCTTCTAGATGTTCCCCGCTAGGGATACATCTTTGTCCCAGTCCACCCGACTTATTCGAGTGGTGGACCTTCGGCGCAGCCTGTGTTTCCTCACAGCCACCGGAACTTTTCTCCGAAGTGTAACCGTTTGGTACACTAAGGTTTTGAGCAGTCGTACTAACGACCGTACCACAAGTGAGGCCATCGCACTCACTCGTAGTACATCCACACGCTTGTGGACGCTCCAAAACGTTCATTAGATGGCCATCTGATGAACAAGCGGCAGGCATTGTTACTGTTCGATGTTGCCAGTTTACCCGTGGTTCGTACCTTCTGAGCCACGGTATTCCAAGGATGACATCAAATTTGTCATCCAAATCCAATACGATAAAGTCATCGTCACATTGGGTATCTTCTAGCGTATAGTGGATCTTCACTATACGCTTCACGACGGTTACGGATGCGCCTGTCGCAAGACGTACCGTCATCCTCGTAGAAGGTGTGTCACATTCACTGAATTTAAAGTGACCATCTTCTAGCGATTGGCGTCGCACAAAATTGTTGGACGCCCCACAATCGACTAGAGCTCGAAGGGACAACTTATTCGTCACTTCGAGTTTCAAGGTAATGAGTGAGATCTCATTACCTAGAGCAGCAACGCACAACGTTTGTGTGTTGGGAGCAACCTTCATCAAGAGGCCCACAAATTATCTTGACGTTGCTGGACCAGTAGGGTGCTCCGCACCTACTGATCCTGTCCGTTTTTTGACGGTCCATCCTGTTGTTGCGTCTTTGCACCAACAGCGGACCCTCGTCCCTGCCCCTTTCTCATGGGTGGACGGTCACTACTCCCAGTGTTGCGAGACACTGGACGAGGGGCACTACACTCGTAAGCGTAGTGTCCTGTCTTTTGACATCTGTTGCATCTCTGCAACTTCTTGTAGTCTGTAGAGTGAGCCTTCTCACTCTCTACATAACAGAGCTCCATCGGCTCTGGACCTCCGCTGTCATATCGTCTCGGTTGACGATATGATGTCGAGCTGGCGCGAGCCTGTCTCAGACTGAAGTCTTCCTGTTTCGCAATGGAAATGGCTTGTTCTAGTGAATCTAGTTCAAGTCGGAACAGGTGAGTCTTGACGGGACCATCCGCAAGACCCTGCATGAACACCGAAACCAACGTGTGTTCATCCACCGGGTTAGAACTTATACAACTCATGAGATGTCATGTATGTTGTGCGTAAGCGTGCACAATACGCTTACCTTTTTTGAGCTTTAAAAGTTCAGTCCGAGCTCTGAACTCAGCTCTAGGCGGTTCAAACGTTTGTCTGAGCCGCGACTTGAAGACTTCCAACGACCCAAACGCATACGGGTCGTGCAACTTGAGCCCCAGTGCCCAAGTCTTGGCACGTCCTGCCAGATTTGATTGGGAAAATGCAACTTGCATATCCCCGTCGTCGATGCGATGCGCCCTTATGGCGTCATCCAATTCGACGAACCATCTCAAGAGGGAGTCCTCTTCGACCCCCCTATACTTGGAGATGTCAAACTTCAAGGTTTCGGGTCGACGCGAGTGCATCGACCCACCAGCAGCAGCCTGCTGCTGTCTCAACAGATCAATCTGTTGAGCACCCTGTTCTCTCAACAACTCTGCTTGTTGAGAACCTTGTTGGTGAAGCAAGGCTACTTTCTCGCGTTCAGCGTCAAGTTCATTTTGAATGAACTTGGCGATAGTAGCATGTTGGGCATCTCTATTGAGAGCCTCTAGCATGACGCTAACAGCATGGATGCCCATGGTCGAACCCATTCGTTCAACCGCATCCCATTCGACATCGCTCAAATGGGAGTAGCCGTCACGCGTAGCGTGAAAGCTTTGACCAACAAGTGCTACCAGGTGTAACGGGGCACCCTGAAGCTTGTACTGGTGACAGTACAAGCTAATTATTCTGATGACAGAATAAGGCCGTGCCTCGTAACTTCACGTACACTGGTACGTGCAGAGGAAGACGGTAAGAAGAAGCGAGTACTTGGTTAGAGTAAAAAGTAGAACTGTATTTATAATAGTTAATGTCTGCAATAAATCACTATTTATCTTCATCTAACTATGTCTAAATACAAATGTGTAAATCAGTTATCTGCTCACCACTCATTGCGTGCGTCTGTCGTGGCGCGTCTTCGTTGGTTAATATAATGGCCTGTATCAACCAATTAGGAACTACTCGTAAGTGCTACAGAATATTTGTCCTTATGACAATATTCTGAGAATATAACTCTTATAGTTATATTCTATTAACAATTTCTTATAAATTAATATGTAACGATTCACCCCGTTACAATTGTGCTCAATTATAATGTGATTGAATTTGTATTCAGGCAACTGTACTGTTTCGTTGAACAACAAGAATTTCAAGCTGGCGCAGTTTCACCTGCACGCTCCATTGGAGCACACCTTGGACAACAAACACATGGACGGCGAAATCCACTTCGTGCATGTGTCCGATGACGGCAAGGCACTACTGGTGGTGGGCATCTTTATCCAGATTGGCCCGAAATCGGATAGTTGGTTGGGCCCTGTCTTGGATGCTCTGGAGCTGGTTAATTCCACCACTCATTCCAAGGCAATCGTGGTGAATCTGTACGTAACACAATGAGACGCGGGGGGGGGGTCAATAGCGCTGTTCTAATGGTATTTATTCTCTAATGCACAGGAAATCTTATTCGACGATGGTGCGGAAGGCTGCATCGGTAGGTGGCATCTACAACTACGCAGGCAGTCTCACGACCCCGGGTTGCGAAGAGAATGCTGACTGGTGGGTGGTGCAAAACCCGATCAAGATCTCTTCGATCGACTTTGGCCGTCTTCACCAGGACTTGGTTGAGTACCACATCACTGACGACGGTGACAACGCTCGCCCGGTGCAGCCTCTCAATGGCCGCGTGGTCACTCGCTACAACTGAATGTTTTAAAGCTCTGGCAGAAAACCGGGGTGAGCTGGACTACATCAACATGTGTACGTAATGTTTTTTTGGGTTGGTTAGCCGAGTCGGTACGTCAACGGTAATAGCATAAATGTGATGGACGGGGCGTTGAACAGATCTTGGTGAAAAGGCGGAGTACTGCGTTAGACTGTGGACACCAACGTCCTTTCTTCATTGTTGTTAATAAGGAGAGTGAAGCCTTTTGAAATGTTTGGAACTCTGCGTACTCTCTCTCGTAATCTGCAACAGCTGCACATCTTCCTACGTACCACGGATTTGCAAAACAATTCAGATAGAGCTCATCCCATAGCCTGAAATTTTTACTTGCGACTGATCTAAGCCAAAGTCAACACGACGAAAGCTCAAATGTACGTCCCATCTGTTGCCCACTGTCAACTTTTCCTTGCCTCTCTTGCTGTATGCTGGTGGGACATAGCTCACTGTGCGTGTAACGGGCCCACACGAACGGTTGACATAACCGGTATGGTGTCGTGTGGTCCACACACGGAGAACTCAGTAGAACCGATAGGCGTATGATTGTGTCTGCTACACTCGCGGTAATATTGTACCTTATCGGTTACAGTTAGATGGTATCTATCGTAAAAAAGCATCCTGAGTACGCTGAAGTTTCTGAAAAGGTAACATCAGAAATGCAAAAAGGGAACGGTTAAACGTACCTTTTGCGAGTGGATCATTACCGGCAATTTGTTTGGACCAATCAAAATATGGCTTTCCAATCTGAATCTTTTTTGCCTGATCTAATTCTGATGAGACCATCCTAATTTTGATTGACCTGCCCTACTTCGAATTTTAATCGTATTTGCTGTAATGGCATTTGCTGGCAGGCAATGAGCTACAAAGCAAAAAGTTGAATAGCAGAGCGACTGAACTGACGTTGATGGTCCTAAATAGAGTGGGTAAGTTAACGTGGACCCTAGTTCGAAGCGCACTACACTTGTTTCATGCAAACATATTCATGTCGTGTACTACTATCAAGTCTTTTTTGGCTGAAATGACTATGCTAGTTAGCACCATAGTGATTGCATTCCCGGTGACAACATCAAGAAACTGGTTATAAATTTCCTAAAACTGGTTTTAGTACGTCACGATAAACTAATAATTAAGACAGCAGAGTCATTGTCCGCAAACAAGTGACTTAAATGACGACGACAACAACGACAACAACACTATCAGTACAGCCAGCTTCAAGACAAGGATCAATGGATGGTGATTAAAAAATATTCTAAGGCAAAAATTTGATGGCAATGGGTTCTACAATCGTGATCCTGAACGTAATAGCTAAAAGACATGCATACGTGTTAAGCGGCGTATGTAGGCCTCAAATGAATGCAGTATGCTCCTTAAGATTACAAAAACATCAACAGGACCACAATGCATAGGTCATAAATGGGTGGAACAAACAGCTTCCCTCTGTGCTTCTCCGCTACCTTGGCCTCCGTAGCTCATCGTCTTCCAGAAATCGCGATTATAGAAAATGCGATAGAACTTCGAGAAGGGTAGATTTACCATAAATAGGATAGTATCATCATAATCAGATCGGGTGGAACAGATTCAGATTGGAAAGCCATTGTTTGATTGGCCGCACAAATCACCAGTAATCACTCATTCGTGACCACTGCGTTTAACCTTTCCAAAAAAACCAGGATTCTTAAATTATGCTGCAGAGTTTGAAGATTAAAATACGTAGATGAGATTTACGTTTGCTGAGATGGTGGAGAAAGCTCTGAAGTTCGCCCTTTGATATTAGTAACCCTTAGTCCATAGATTTAAATCAAGTACTGCATATTCACGTACCTTGCACTCAGTCACTAATAGCTTCATCCTCCAGGCTCGCGATAATGCGTATAAATGATGTAGAAGAAATGAATGCTACATCACACTTAGTACGACGTGTAAGGTACAACAAGTGTTACTCACGAGTGCAATGGGTGACAATGTACATTGCACTTAATACAACGTGTAAGGTAGCCTGGTGTCATTCACAAACGCAGGAGGTGATGGACTAAATCGCACTTAATACTACGCGTATGGTGCTCCTAGCACTATTCACAGACGCGCAGACACGCGCGCCACACACAGATAAGTACAGTTCAAAGGCTTGATATTCAGCTTGCGCACAGTCACAGACAGCTTCTTCCGCCGGGCTCAAACTAAAAAAATGGGGATGGTACTGCACGGTGATGCCGTAAAGAACAAAATGCGGTCTGCGATATTCAATTTTTACGTTAACGAAAATTGTAGTGGAAGAAGTTTCCACTGCTACCGATAAAAAAATCTTGGATACTATATCTTACTACTTCAAGTAATTCAAATCAAACCACTTCACACTAACTGTTTGCGTAAGGTGCACGCGTTTTGCTGCCCTCTGAGTGTCTAGTATTTGCTTGTTAGCCCTCTGACACCCCTTCATCGTTTCCTGGTTAATCACATGCGCGTGTGAATATTACACATTTTCAGTCGCAATTAGTGACCTGATCAAAGCGTGATACCTGTGAAGAGGGGACATGCTACATCGCACTTACCACGGCACGTAATACACACCTGCAATATTCACACACACAAAGATAAATACAGTTTGGAAAGGTTCGGCATTCACCTTGCGCACAGTCACTACAATATTCACCCTTCGGAATTGCAATAATCCAGTTAATATTTTAGTTTCCCTTTTGATAAAACAAAGACACATGTCTTAATTAGACGTCTTGATAGTAATAGTTAAGCGCCCAGATGAGGACTAGTACTTCTGGGGATCAGTGCGTACTTCCTGTGAATCGCTAGTCCCTTGAACCAGGACTAGAAGCTAATGAGCTTACTTAGATGCATCGAGAATATTCTTATTACGTCTGTAAAAGTAAGAGATCCTTTAAGTTTATAGCTGTTTGATTTAGGAAACTATAGGTACACACCCAGTCAAACTGCTTGAACCAATCCACGGCGCCTTACTTACTGTAGAAACAGATGCATGGGAGACAAAAACATTACGTGGTAAGCTAAGCAGCACTACGATCCCGACCATGACTTATCTTGGATGCTTATAGCTGGCTTACTACTGGACCATACAACGTCGGCTGAGTAAGTGCTACGATCGTAAGACCGCTACGGTCAACAGTTTTTCACATGTATTATCGGTGCTCAATCGAAGTGCAGTAATAACCTCAACAACTACTGTTTCTGTGCAAAGGAAATGTCGCATTTGACAAATTGTAATGGTACGCCACTCTAATACTGGCATGTACAAGCATTTAAACACCTAATATATCGCGCCGAGAAATATAAAGAGATCGATGAAGTCATAGATGGAGACATCAATTGCTACGTAGATCGACTTCACATCAAGATCAGTGAATATTCGAGTGTGGTATTCTGTTCTTGATGGTCACGTCCAAGACCGCACTCTTGCACAACCAGGACAGCATCTGGAAGCCGTACAACGTAGGATCGACACAAAGCATCTCAAAAATTGCGGTAGGAATGGCATGATCTGATTTTCTTAATTGTGTGTGCCGTATCCATCAACGACAGACTAGTATAAGCAGTATGACCATTGCCTTGAGCACTAGCCACTGTAATTAATTTAACGGTGACGGTAATTGGACAGTAGTGAATGCGTGTCGGGCTACAACGCTTCGGCGAATCTTCCCCTACAGTAGTTCTGTCAGTTCTTTTGCGATCTATCTTTAGCAGCAACCAGCCAAAAATTTCTAGTCTTGCCTCCCGACAATTCTTCGAGCGACATTTGAAAATGATAACTCATCATCGATCGCATGAGCAAGTACACCAAATCATACAAACGTTTGGTAAAACCGGTATGGTGTCGTGTGATCAACATATAAGGAAATTAATGAAACTGATAAGGCGTATTTTTGTACTCAATACACTAAGCGGTAACACCGTAGATAATCAGTTGCGGGTAGAGGATGTCTATCTTAATACGGTCTTTATGTAGATGACGTAGTTCTGTTGTGGTACACAAAAAAGAATTACCATGGGGACTATTCGATTAGGTAGCATAGTTTTAAGGCTGAAGACGTAAGCAAGGTTCAATGTCGTCGTAAATCAGTCAATGTACTCAGTTCCCCTTTTGATCAGTTGCAGATACGCGTCTTTCTAAGACTTCTCGAGTCACAAAAGTTAAGTGCCTGAGTCAAAATTAAGTTCTTTCGGGCATTACTGCCACGTTAATCTTGGAGTCGATAGATTCTTGACCAGGACTAGCAGCTTGCGAGCTTGTACAAACACTTGGTGCTAAGTCTCACTAAAAATGTAAAGGCTGACGATCCTCTAAGCTAATGCACTTTTTAGTTTGACAGACTAAGATAATTTACGAGTCCATCAGTATTTCTATGACAAAGAAATAAGTGTAGCTCGGTTATAGTACTGTCTTGTCGAGGGAACATGTTCGACCTTATGCCACCGTGCACAAAAAGATCATCGTGCACAGTCACGGGTTCAACTCATTCCCTAGTAGTAGTTAGATTATACCACGGAATAGCAGTGACAGCACAATCTCAATGTAGTGTATGATACGGGAAACACGGATGTTGCAACTATTCCCCTACCAGAGTACCGAATTAAGCACATAGGCCATTGCAGATATTCCCTTGATCAATAGCCATTGCCGACGTGGTAGTCCCACGACTTGCTCAAATACACCTAGGCTCGCAAGATACTGTGATCGCTAACATTTTCGAAAATATTGATTAACTCTTTACAGGTTCAAACGTCTAAGCGCGGCTAATCACACGCTGATCATATGGCATCGCAATTTCACAGAAAATGAGCCTACGAAACAAGAAACACTTCTGTTAAACAATAGTGACTTGCCGCTCGACGGTGGAGAATACAGTTTGCTAAGCTGTCATCCAAGATCATCAACTATGGCTATCTTACTGGGTTGGTTCAAGTAGAGGCTGACCGATTTTATACGTGACGAGTTTCATGTGGAAGCATCCTACTAAATTGGATTGGATGGTACTCCTTACTATCAACCAAATGGATGCAAGCTGAGCAGACATACCTGTGTACTTAGTTCCAAAAGTGCGAACCGTATGCATGCGGTCTGTGGCTTTATGTATAGTTGATATCTACAACATTTCCCTACCACTTTTCACATGACACGATTTATTAGGCCGTGTGTATTTCATGTCTACTCTTAATCGGTTTGTCAAAGAGTTTGTGTTCCTTCTTGCTGTACGACCAAAAGAAGATTGTGCCATTTAGATTATCGGCATGTGTACAAAGATACAAATGTAGATGAGGAGTGAGGGAGTTGAGAGGTTGGATAGACTCGGGAAGGGTGAGATCATGGACGGGTACGCAAACGAAACATGTCACATTTCAAGTTTAAGACCTAGCGAGCAGGCCTAAGATACTTCCAGGGGTGATAATGCACATAAAATCATCTCATCAGCTATTCAAAGTCGATTCGTGTTAGACCCCACATACAATATGAAAGCATTTGCGCTCGTTACGATGATCATCGGGATATCCACTAATCTCGTTATGACACGACACTACAAGCAACTGTGGAACGTAGTATATGTTTCGTTATGTTGGTCGGTACAAATTAACTCCTGTCCTTCCGATACTAGAGAAACTAGCCTTGTGATAGCATATCCAAATGCATACTTAATGCTTCGCATTGCCATTGATTTCATCAGATGATATTCTTGGGCTCGTTTGCGTTCATCGAATTGGGTGGTACATACCGCTCTGTATTTTGATTTATTCGGTGTTAGCCTGCACCACGATAAGTGAAATGACCTCGCACCACTAGCGTCGATAGGTGTCCAAGCAGAGAGATAATAGTATTCCATGAAGGCTTCAGGGGAGGCTTACGTCAGCTGTATGCCTGCAACGCCCTTGGAAGGCCACCTAAGCTCTAATAGTGAGAGTTCACAAACAGTGTCTGTCAACATTCACATTATCACATATATAATTCAGGTGTGACGTTATCAGCCATCAAAAACTAAGGTAACCGTTCATCTCCCTAAATCTTCTGGTTAAATGCCTTCAGTTTAATATCACGCTACATGATAGGCTAATTTATAGAAATGCCTTGAGGATAAAGGTCAAAATAGAAATCAATATAAACTTTTGCCGTTTGTAATTGTCATGGAAGAAAACCAACATTGCTTTAGAAGTGTTACACGACGGGAGTTCAACGTAGTGTCCGTCGAAACTAATCAAGTGAATCTGGCGGACCTCAGGAGGATAAAAGTGACTTTACACCGATGCACAAACACTCTATCTCATAAAAGCAACGTTCCATCGATATAGAATTGGATGTTACTAGACCTATCGTACCCACACCTCTAGTGCGTATGAGATCACTCCTTTTTAAAAAGATTTCCCTCCTATGCCATTTGTGATTCCAAATTTGTTTCTAGCTTACTCTCCATGGCAGAGGTAATTGGCACATAAAGGCATGCAGCTTAAACGGATGGGAAATATATTAGAAACACTTATTTAAGTCTGATTGATGGTCATCAACAATAGTAATTTTTTTAGTCCCTATGTTTACTAAGATTAGTGTAAGCCGTTTTTCCAAGCTGTAGGGGATGACATGAAGTTTAAGCTTAAGCTTAGAATTGACGACATCATCAAAGTGAGCTACACATAATAGCTAATTGTCGATAAGCTTGTGTCAAATTTAGTATCGTACTTTCTCCATCCTCAGAATCGGTAGCACTTGATACACCACTCTTTGCCACGCCTCTCCGCCGCCTGTCTTGGGTGTCCGCTGCTTTCTTCGGTGCCTATTCTTTTTAGTTTGACTTTTCACCTCGCATTTTACTTGATCGCGTTAGGTTGCATTTAGACTTTTGTTGGATATTCTACTTATCGCTTGAACATATAGTTCGCACTTCATGATGCTTTATCTTTTTAGAGACACTGGCTAGCAGTTTTAATGGTGTTGCCTTAATATCCACTAGTTGTTACCGGTTGTATAATTAAACTAAAATTTTGTGCGAAGTTGGGTACGGTAAAATGTGCGAATCAGGTATCTCGTCCGGGATAAGCTTGTATCTTGGACGCTTTAGATTATTTTAACTGTGTAAGTCATTACGTTTTATGCTATAGGGAAGGGTGCATATTGAGTACCCTCCGACTGCAGTGTTGAGGGCACAAAAAATGCGCACACAAGGCTAACAGTCTTCTGGTGTCCGTTTAAAGACTCGCTACATCGCCAAAATCCAATAGAAATAGCTCACAAGCATAAAGGAAATTCTTCCAATAGAGATACATCTTTATCGGAACTGCTGCATCAAGTCTACGTGCTACTTTAAGAAGTTGCGCGTACCATACTTAAAGATCTACGGTACAACTTGCGGTACTTTGGTAAAGTAATTAATTAAACCTTACTAATCTTTATTCTTAGCACAATCTGCACATGTAAATCTGATGCAATTAACGATTCAAATACTGCAGAGCCAGCAGGAGCTCATTAATACAACAAAAACTGTTTAAATTACTTGTAGAAAGAGGTGGACAAATTGGAGTATGGCACCTCAGATACTGTCCATACTAGGCAAATTACTGCGAGGACGAGCAACTCAGATTGTTATACTTCATCGCGAGTAATAACACTCTGTATGTAAATACAATCTTTGGTTAAAAAGATTTAAATATGTTCTTGCGGCTATTTAAAAACTTTACAATATGAACTACATCGCCTTAAACAGACTCATCGTGAGGGTTGCTTGGAATACATCACAAAATTCTATCGATTTTTTTTGTAAGCGAAAGAATTGACTGAAATTAATTTAATTACCTATTATCAGGGAGGACCAAGACAAAAATAACAGTAAATCCGGTAACGACGCGGTGAACCTTTTCTAACTTTAAATACGGTGGCGCTTTATTCCGAACGCGCTTATCTGGTGATAACAACAATCTCACTGCCGAATTCCCTTTGTCCTATTTAACACGATGCGAATAGAAAACCTGCGCATGCACCCGACAAAATTAAATCCAACAACGCTTGACCACATCAAAGCTTATCCCAAGTTCAGCAGCTCTATCGTCCTACGATACGATTACTGCAACAATCTAGGATATGACAATAAGCGATGGTGCAAGCGCAATTATTATAATCAATAATTATTCCAAAATTCATCACAATTGTGAAAATCTTAACTCCATTCAAATTAATCCTATAAAAATCTTTCTAGCAACAGGCGGTAGCCACGACGTCACCTGAACTGATGATTACAAAAAAAATTATAATTCAATATAATTTTTCTCAATTAGCTAGTAAAGACTTAAAAATAAATTCAGGTTGTCTCATCTACCTTACCGTCAATTTCAAGCTCAACATTGGAGTTACCCGCTATGTGATTAAGCTAATTCTGCTTTAGCCTGTCATTTCGGAAATGAACATACAAGTCACCCGTTTCTAGGTCACCTTTATCGTCAAAGGAGAATAAAGGGGTATTTATGCTTAGCATTTTATGGCTACCCTTTTCGGAGAATCCTGTTATTAGGTGACCAATATACTATTTCATGGTGTGATTCTAGGAAATTTTTGATTTACTGTTTAGCATTAAATCATCAGTTGGCATGCATCCCGTGCCATTTGCAAACTCTTAGGTACTAAAAAAGCAGAGCTTGAACTAGTTACTAATTTCTCTGTTAAGTTTTAAGGTACCTGAAGCAATCAAACTACTAAAAACCTGATCGTATCAAAGACTATCAGGTTTCCAATTTTGACAAGCCTCGAGAAGCCTGGTTACAGTCATTGGTCGATATGTTTTAGACATTTTTCCGAGGAGTCTATCAAATGAACTACCTCGATATCGTTCTGTGGCGTTCGATAGCTCAAAAAAGCATGGCGTAAAATTAAGAATTGTTCACCGTTTCTTAATTCATACGTGTAACACACTCCTTGCAGAAGTTCGTTTATAGAAATTTTCTTGCGGATAGATTGAGGTTTCTGAATCACCCTTAAAATCAATGATCATACGAAAACAAGGCCCGCGCAATTGGTTGCCTCTTAGAATTCCATTACCGCGCATCGATGATAAATTTAATTAGTGGCAAAGTATGAGCTACTTCACCGTCAATGACTTAGCTAAAGGATACCACTACCTGCAATTTCACTCAAGCCGCAAACATTACACTGCAAATTGAATTTACTGATACCTGTCAGTGGTGTTTTAATCTATTGGGTTTTGCTGAAATGCCACGTTTTTGTTCACACTTGATGCCTTTGCTTTGCATGAAAGATCCTATTATTTGATCTTTAATTAGATGGCATTTGCATATTTGAAAGAACACATGGTATACGTGGCTTTGGTATTCGCCGTAATACGCAAATTAAGTTGTGTGCACACATTAGTCAGTGCAAGTTTACACAAAAGGAGACCAACGTTTTAAATTTTTAAAGGAAAGGCTTCTCATCATATATTGCAAAGGCAAAATACGTAGCTAAGTGGCCAGCACCAAGCTCAATACAAAATTGTAAATATATTTTGATACACGAAGCTACTGTCTTCGCTGTACCCATCAATTATCTAAATAATGATGCCAGCCGACCATATTTCTTCAAAGACCCCGTGGATGTGTAAAGCCGAACTAGAAGATGCCTTCGCTCGGCTGCAGTCCCCCTTGCTGTTCGCATTTTGTAGACTTAGCCAAACTTTTAAGCACTTTGATATTTACAACAGTTAAATTTATTCGTGTGTTGGTCGAGATTTCTTCCAGTTTTTTTGGGAAAGCTAAGTAATCCCATTGTGTTTCATAAAAAAAATCTGGAAACCGTGAGCTGAAATATCCTGTTAATGTGAAAGGGGCTACCTACCATCAATCTAGGTTAAAAATTGATTCTTTACCTTTATGGACATTAGTTTGATAGTTTATCTGTCAACAGCGCCTGTGTAACGGGTTTACACGTGGTTTTAAACCGGTCATGCTGTGTGTCCACACGAAGTATAGTTCGGTCGATCTGACTGGCACTGTATTTGTACCACATACATTTGGTAATTCCGCACCTTATCGGGTAAGGTTGAGGGATAAGGCTTATGTCAAAGGATCGTAATGTAAAGTCAGTTAGACAAGTTTTTGAGTTTTTATTACCGGAGTTAAAATAATAAGAATTAATCATTTCCCCTTTTGAAGCTTTAGACATTAGTGGCAAGTCAAGGCATAGTGTGTTGTAAAAGTGTAAGCCTTGTGAAGGCGTTTACTCTTGTTAAACTAGTAGTGACTAGTTGGTGTGTGATTCCGTAAATCGATATCTCTTTGGAACCATTTAAGATTGTTACGCTTGTATGCTTGGACGACTGTACGTCGTTGTTCGTTTGTCATTACTAAGTGGCTCTTTAAAATCTGAGAATTTCTCTGTTAAGAGGCGCTAGGTAGATTCGCTACAGACTGCGTCTGGCTACTAAATATCCTTAACGTCTCATCCAAGCCAGCTTGTAATCTCAACATTTTTTCAGTTTACCTTTTTTTTATCCACCACAAAATCGGTGATGTAAACGCCGTCGCTGATGCACTCTCGTGCCGGCCGGAAGACTCTGTCTCAAGTTATACATAATTTGACAGTCATAACTCTGGTTGCTAGCGACGTGGTTTGTATTTACGTTGATAGACTTCGGTGCCAACACCGCCCCGGGCAAATTCTTAAGCTACACAAGTTGCTGCCTTACAGACATTATCATTTATCGAGTTGCCATCATGGTTTGCAGAATTTATCGGGAAGGCAACGCAAGAGATGATAAGGTAAACAAGCACCGACCCGTGAGAGAGGTGCTTCATTATTTATCAAACAAGGCCACATTTTGTTTTTGCGTTCAGAAAATAGGCTTACACGGCTTTCGTTCAAGCCAACAATAATTTGCGACATCATGTGATATTTGAATAACATGAATATCTCATCGCTGCATATTTGGTAATCGCACAACAATCTTGTGTTTTCGTTAAGTTACACCGAACAGTGTTAACATTGCAAAAAGGAACTATGTAGTAAGTCAAAACATGTGATTCTTGTGCACCCTGGAAGCACATAAATCAGTGTGAAGACCGATATATTATGTCAATCGTAAAACCCGAATCATATTGACAGTAGTGACAGTAAGCGTCATCAGAAAATTCTAAATTTTTAAGGATTTGGTGTCGTTTATTGCTAAGTTTTCAAAACGCGCAAATTACGCAGCTGCGCACGTCAAAAACGATTTACATGCATTTTTTTAAAGAGCTTTTGATGCGGTGGTTTGCCACTGTGGTCTACCCGAATATATCGTCAAAAAAGAGATATAATTTTCCCCACATTGTGGCAGTCGCTGATGAAAACCATTGGCTTACTCTTAACTGTCACAACCATCAGTATGACAGCCACTCATCGCACTCAATCTGATAGACAGACCAAGCGACAAATTAGGTTGTAAAAGACGCGCTTAAATGTATGGTACCATAGCATGGCACATAATAAATATAGCGCTAGGTAAACATCGAAAATCTGGTGCTACTCTTGTTAGCGCATCCACTGAATTCTTCTCCTTTTGGTTTAATATGAAAAGAAAAAAGGTGTCCAGGGCAAAAATTGTACGAAACAAACCGCATCGTATAGGACTAATTGCAAAAGCGAAAGATCTTGCCGAAACGCAAAGAAAATTATAAAGCTCTGTTTTTGACGCATTTCTATTCTCACGCTAGTATAAATTAGTAGTACTACGTCCAAAAAATCGAATAAACCAATTCGAATTTTAGCTTTTTTTAGGACTTAGTGATACTTTATGCGCACAGTGTCTCTCTGTAGTATGCCGCGAAAAATGCAAAAAGGAGAGGTTTTTTTGGCAGAAAAATTAGGACCATTTGAGGTCAACAATACAATTAATCTTAATGTGGCAAGATATTACTTGCCACGAAGTATAAAGAGGTATAATATTGATTTAATGTCGATGCGATATCAAGTACGAGCCAATCGCGAATGATTTAGTCTTCCAACACTAAAAGTGTCTAATATGCAGAGAATTTAATCAAACAACCTTTAATTTTTAAGACACCTCTCAGATCAAGTCAGTATCATGTTTAATAACAATGGACCTCTCTTTAGCA
Organism: Peronospora matthiolae; assembly: GCA_921007115.2. Classification (NCBI taxonomy): domain Eukaryota; phylum Oomycota; class Peronosporomycetes; order Peronosporales; family Peronosporaceae; genus Peronospora; species Peronospora matthiolae. The sequence goes on along the minus strand of CAKLBY020000071.1, from coordinate 242,160 downwards.
TGGTAAAACGAGAAGACGCAAGCCAATAAAAAGAGAAACATTCGAATTGTCTCTCATTAAAAAAACTCGTCGCCGCCTATACTCAGTGGCAAAGAGATTTATAATCGAAAAATATGTCACATTCACTCATTTCGATTTGTTTTATGAGAGTTCATCTTCTTTAAATTTATATTTTCTGTGCTGTATTAGATTTTGTTTATGTGTTTTGTGCAAGATCTCGCGATGACATGTATTTTAATTGGAAACATAAATATCTGATTCGTTATTCGAAATGTAGCCTACACGAAACTTGTGGTTTGGAGGCCAGAATTCATACACTTTTGAACTTCTAAACATCCCTGAAGTAGTTTGCGTGTCGCTTTTGGGCATGTAGTGCCCCACTAAAGGCTTGGCCGAAAAAAAGCAGGCTAGGAACGAATGAGTACCGTCTGGAATTAAAATTCGCAGTCTTCATCGCTTCATTTAAGATGTTAACCTATATTTAAAAAAAGATAATCACTTAATTCGAAAAGTAGCGTTGGAAAAATAAACAATATGAAGCGTACTGTATTAGATTGTAATCGAGATCGGTAGGATAAAATCAGATTACGGCAAAGTACGAAGCGGATTTTTGAGGTATTGTAGTACGATGATTGTTAATATACATGTCAACATCGGATGACCCAACAGGCCAAACCTCATCCATCAGCACAGTCCCAGCCTGTAGAATGAAGACGGGGATCGCGTGCTGGAAGTTGCAATCAGAAGACCTCAATCAAGGTACCGTGGTCAGAGTGGGATACCTGATATGTACGGATTGAAAATATGCTTGGAAGGGAGGCGACACTTGGCAGCATATAATGGCCTATGGGGTCGGCAAAAAATATTCTTTATCCTTTGGTTGGTTAATATTCAAGAGAGTTCGATTTGCTTCTAAACACGTTCGAGTTGTTCTTCTTCGGGGCAGTATATTTGGCCCCACGACTTCATAAAACTTTGACACTACGAATCGGAAGATCCTCGATCTTTTTGGTCAGGAGTGCAAGGGCTTTATCTAATCCTCAACTTCGAACGTGTGCAGGCAAACTTGTTGCTTGAATTAAAAGATCGCGAGACGGGTCGAGTGGTCAGGAGGATCGCGACGTAAGTACTCCTTTTTAGCCACAAGGCGATTAAGGCTGATTGCGTCAACTCTAAGTTGGGGCCAACTAAGCACACGCGATAGGGTGAGTAATTTCCTTCTGATCGACAACGATCTCTACAACGGTGAAGTTCAGTATCAAGTGAAGTCCATCTAGGGTAGTAAAGCCGCCTTACATTCAGGTACACAAGATGAAGAAAAAACAAGTGCAACCGAAATCAGATAAACTTTCCCGTTAGTCGGTCGTCTGGGCCCCAGTGGAGAGTTATGATAGTCTCATAAACTAAGAAATCACCTCTAGACTATAATGGTTCTCGTGCTACGACCTTAAGGTGACGCGAAATTTCACCGTGATAAAGATGATAAGGCCAAGACTAAATCTGTAGTCGCAGCGCCAGCGAAGGATGGTTTAATGCAGACGCGCCAAGAGAAAAGGTCCCACGATCTTTGTTGTTCTGGCAGAGGCTATGATGACAAGAAAGTCATGGACGTGTAACAATAGACTGATCTGAAAGACGAACCTTAAATACTTATTTGCAGCCCTCAGGAATCACTGCAAACAGTTAAAAAAGGGTCTGCCTGACAAAAAATCAATGGGTGTGTAAAGATTTTTTTCAAAATGCGTTAAATCTAAGCGAGAAATCACACAATCTGTCCTGACAAAAAAAGGCGACAAAGCCAAATTTAAAGAAATAAGCTATCACGACGGAAGGTCATATCACATAATCTGGCGGCTGGAAGCTGGGAGGGATCATTTGGGATTCACATTAGTAACAACGGAAGAAATGGTTTTAAGAGAACCAGTTCTAAAGGTATAAAGCCTAAAGTAACCGTGTCAATCCATAGCCTGGTATCACTAGCAAAATGGACCTTTACTTGGTTGGATACTCTGCTTTGTCTTGTCCAGTATTTAATAACGCCAAATCTACGGCCGGAGCATTCGATGCTCAAGCACTCTTAAATCGCAATCGTGATCGGAAGATCGAAGCAGGGCGGATAATACTTTATACACTGATCCCGCAAACATATTCTCACTATTTTTGCAGGTCAACAAAGCAAGAAAAAATGAAATAGAAGGTTTCATTAGATCTACAGTACCCGAAGAAAGAACAAGTAGGAGAAGTTATTGAGTGGGTCGACCGTATCGTGTAAAACAATTTGCAGGTTCATCGTGCTATGCCTCGGCAGAATCATACTAGGACCCAGAAGAATCGTTTCGACTGCAGCGAATTTCTCTAGGGATGATGGGGCGGCGATTCTGACAGACAAGCTTATTCCGGCCAACTGCGGGGTACGATCGACGCAAGCACCGGCCTCAATAAATGCAAACACGGTCTAAAAAAGCATCCCACACGTAGATTAGGGATGCTATGGACAACTTCACTTCGCGTTCGCGAAGGACAAGGAGGAATTCGTGCGGTCGCCTAAAAATGGACAACATAATAATAAAAGCAATACATTCAGTTTACAAAATAGGAATCAGTTAGATCGTACTATTTTCGATCGAGCGAACACAATCAACACAGTAAAGGATTTGGCGACCTTAGGCGACCGCAGGTGAAAATTGGAGGAACCGCAATTGGAAGTTTTAGCGTGCAGATGATGAAATTGTTTGGGATTAATTATCTTAAAGACTTTGAGGGCGGACCCAAGACGAAGAACGGGCCAGAAGTTGGTTTTACAAGACAAAGCCTGCCTTCCTACGCAATGTAGCTCCCGACGATATGAAAAAGGTGGTTTAAAAGATCCGCTCATAGGACTTGCACAAATGGTATAAACTATTAAGCCGATCGACCTTAACTGAGTAAGATTATTGTCAGAAAGTTTTATGGATCAGTATGGAGGATCAGACATGTCAGCAAGAATGATATGCTACCATGCGTGGAAGCGAGCGAGTATGACCCAATTCAAATGTATTTACCGTCTGAATGTAGCAGGAATGCGAGCTTAGTATTGCTCGAAGATTTTTGGCCAGCATGCAGGCGTGAGCATATAGAGCATTTCACTGATACTTTGGAAGATCGAGAGATGTAGGAACAATTGACAATAATGTGAGTACATGACGCTAACCCGATAGAATAAGCTAAGAAATTGTATTAGCGTGTGAGCTTTCTACAAAATAAAGATTCGAGCGAACAGAAAATAATCCGGTTGCGATTTGGCTGCATCGTCGGCTTCGATTATTTTAAAACATTCCGGGAAGTGAAAGCCATTGGCGTAGAAAATGAAGAAAGTGACTTGGTTTTGAAGACCAGAAGGATCAGATGAAGAAGCGTACTGCCGCTAGGTCTGTGCAACGACCGCCACTAATCAGGTCGCAAATATGAGAAAGTAACAAGACAACTTACGGAAGAAAGACCGGGGGTACGACCGCGATTGCGTCGGACTTTTAAAAACCTGCACACACAGCGACGCGAATAGAAACTATGATCGCGAACGTTGGAAACGGCCGACCTTTCGAAAAACAATTTCGCTAATGACATATACCTACATATGCGTCCCACCTGCAGAAAGGTTCATGAAAGCCGTCATGGCTCCATAAAAGATTTAAACAATACGATCCGCAAGTGGTACGTGCCGACCAAGCACACACGTTTACTACAGACAAAGGCGAAGGAGATGCTAATCCATGAAGATCGCCAGGTTGTCATTTGGCACGAGCCGATTTTTCCAGGCTTTGCATAAATGCATTTGTGGAAACGGTAATGATCGATCAGTGGAAGAACGATTGAATAGGCCCGATCACTAGCAATTAGCATTTCTAATAACCATTATTTGCGTCATGATTGAGTGCGAAGTGGTTGGAGATGCAATAGAGATCCCCTGATAAAATGGAGCTAGATCTAGCGCCGAGTTAGTCGCGATGATATCGTAAATATCGCACACCGAAAATCTATTTTAAACAAGTTAATACAATATGCTATTTGACTCTGGGGCCGTCGTGTCATCATCAACGCTACTTTTACTTGTCAGGTGGTGTGTATGATCGACGATAGCCAATAAAGAATGTGTGGGCATCAGGGAGAACGCCTACATGACAGAACATTAAGGTTGAGGTCACATCTAACGAAGTGCTAGCATTAAATATGATGCTTTGGTGGGCGAACGGGCTGGACAAGAAGAAATATAAGACACTTGTTTTTGGTGCCAGCAAGGATACGGCTGGACCTAGCGGACGGTACGCTTTGTTTAGCAGAAGAAATGTAAATCACCTGGCGGAGTGACGACCTCGATATAGAGTAAATACACAGCCAATTACTGCTCCATATTAACATGAGGTAATTTCTGTCGTAGGATCCACCCAAATGTAAGATAGAGCAGGATTTCCAGAATTTGAACCATGGATAAGGTTGGATCAGAAGTAGATATCAACGGTAATGATTGGCATCGGCCAGATCAAGTATTTGATGCTAACAATATCATCGATCAGCAGTTAATTACAGATCACATTACACCCCTGGAGTGGCGGACGATGGCGGATATAATACCATGATCAACAAGCCACGATTCTGTCGGATCACGCCGGTGTAATGACGATATTCTCTAAAAATTGAAGCTACAAAGAATTTTATTATAGAATTTTCGATCGATTTTTTGGGAAATCTAGTAGACCACCTGTCGTACCTTATCCCAAAGAGGTTTTAAACGCAGATAGGAAAACCTAAAATAGAATTGAATATTATTCCAGCGGGGGATATCGTATCACCATGAGATGTTGCAAGTATTACAGAACTTGAAAGCTAGTCAATATCAAGTGTGAAGACCACCGTTGCTGCTAATAATAGATATCGTTAGGAATGTTGAAAATTATTGGTGAAGCTACGTGTGGAAGATGTATATTGCATAAATGAGTTTGAATTGTTGCGGATATATAGGAGTACTTGCACGGCAAAAATAAAGATAAAATCTAACTCAGTCGTTAGGAAAGGGGGTTTCAAGCTTCTGAGCTCGGCTTCAAATCCCGCCGTGGAAAGGTTAATTCGGCAATTTGGCTCAGTCGTTGGGAAAGAGGATTCAAGCTTCTGAGCTCGGCTTCAAATCCCACCGTGGAAAGGTTAATTCGTCTAACCCCCGCGATCAGATGTTTGGGGTTCAACAGAAACTTGACCTCTTCGAGGTTACGTACCCCACACCACGCAAGAACCCATTTTTCGGCATAGGCTTATGTGGATTTTTTTACCGCAGATATGTTACAAGTCGTAATTACCTAAAATAGGAAACGTTACATAGGAAAGATGGGACGGTGAAAACGGTGGCTGAGAGTCATGGCTTCCTATAGCCATTGGTTTCGATTTGCGAATCCAACTGAATACAACTCAATTTTTTGGATTTTCATCCCGACCACAGGTCCGTTTCAAGTAGAAGTAATACACAAACCTAAGTTTTTACTACAAGGAATTCCTGCTGCGGTCAGTATGACTGAAAAGTAGGGGATGGCGTACCAACACGGGACATGTTAAATTTTACGATCGTTCATGCAAAGGCGGTCGTGACCGAGAATTATTACTGAGATAATAGCAATCGGGAGCCAAAACCTATAAATCAAGGGAAAAGTGCTACAACGCCCACGATCGTAAAAGTTTTAGCAAAAGTTTTTTGGACAAAGACTGCTGTACATCGCCATGATACAGGTGACCCGTTCGCCAAAGACGTGGACCAACGTATGGCGATCTTTCCGGATTCATTTTTTGATTAAATGGTGCATGTGGATATCGAATGCATTCAGGGTAAGGATAAATGTTTACCACTAACAGGTGTTCCAGAAAAGTTGAGGCTGATGATATGGAAGACTTAAAATTATCTGATAGGCAAGCGGGATGCCCTGCCATCAACTGCGCGTGAAGTAGTGCACGATAACGATGTCAGAAGTGCTTAATTGATCGCGCAAAGCGCACGACCAGGGGCACTTATATTTTAAAAGAAACTAACAGATTTGATCAAGGTAAGTCTATCGGCCAAGATCATCCATTTTACACCCCACCTTGGGCTTACCCTATCTCACTGATCAACTATTAGATGGGGAAGCTATAAGAATGTGCATTGATTACAGAAAGGTGTCCCAGTTGACACAATAGATATTAGATTCCATGCCACTATTATAAAATTAATGCAAGACAAGGATACAGCAATTTGTTTTCGATCTTTAAATTTGGAAGGTGAAAAATTTGTGATGGGGATGACATAACGAACGAGATCTATTTTTACTTTCGTCAGGCATTCGGTTTTCTTTAAATTCTTACAGGTCTTTGGTAATTTAACGAACGCTTCCCAGATCTACCAGCGAGATATAAAAATTTATGCAGGTTGCTGACGATCGGCCCAGAACTTACTATTTGAACGTTACCTTCGTCGATGCCAGCAAATGTGTTTACCTGTGGATTCCCAAAATCGGACCCGAGATCATAGGTCTTGAGTCAAGATCATATACGACGAAATCGTGATTTCTGCAACGTCATGAACCTTACTATAAAAGAAGGTGGTACGAACATCAGAGGTGTGCGAACTATGAGATTTATCGATCAGTGTGGTTAAGAGTTTCGGGGGCGCCGCAAGGTAGACAACCTAGGTCATCAAGATTCAATCGAGGGTTTAGCCGTCCGTCCCAATATTCAAGGATCAAAAATGATTACTCCTTTTCTTCCAACTCTGCGATCGATGCAGTAATTTTTTAGGTAGCCCAAATTCTTAAAGTCTCTTCATCGAAAGCTTAGCAATATCTGCACATGTACTCTATGTGCTGCGGGAAGCTAATTTCCATGAGATTTGCCGGTACTAAAACGTTTAGCTGTTTATATTAGGCACCGGATCTAGCCACAATCGCTATTATTGAGATGGGTGCGAACGCATTCCTGACTCAATACTAGGGGTGATCCAGACTCCGAAAAAAGAAGTCGGTGAAAGAAAGCGGCGGTTACTTTACTCTGCTAAAGGCTAAAATGGCTATTTAAACGACCTTAGAAGGTTTTAACCCAGATATCGCCTGTGATTGTGGCATACGCCAGTGAGTAGGTGGTATCTACTGCATTAATCCAGGAATAAGACGGTAAATATTAAAATTTACCTTTTTAGCCGTACGCTAACTTGAAGTCATTTATGGAATGGTCGTGAAAGGAATTTGTCTCCTCCGATAATCAACGTTCGTTTTAAGGTGAAATTACACGAAAGATTATGGTTCTTACGAGGTATTTAAATTTGGCTTGGTTATTGCAGAAGTATAATCAAAACGAAATTTTAAAGAGATAGGCTACTTTACTATCAAACTAAGGTACGAAGATGCAAAAAAGGCGAACACGAATTGCTGGGTGTGTTGGGCGCAAGTGTGACACTCCGAAAAGAAGAAACGAAGCACTGATCGCGATAGCTCTAAGAACAAAGCCACGCCAACAAAAAAGACACCACCCACGGTCGAAGCTGCATGAAACACCCTAATGGTCAGTTTCGATGGATGCGCTAGGATAAAGAAGAAGGGCGGCGCGTAAAGTTTAGTTACCTGGAGCTCACCTGAGTGGATGATCGTGGCTAAGATTTTCGAGTTTGCAGATGAATTCTCAAGAAATAAGGCGAAATAGTGTTGCTAAATTTGCATTTACAGGCTGATCAAACTTGAGTGTGTGTAATCGTTTGTAGTGACTTGAAAGTGGTGATAGGCAGATACGGAGCAATACCAGCTGTAAGAAAATAGGTTTGCAATTACCGCGGCACAGGGAAATGAAGAAAATTATATGATGGCCAAAAAGTTACATATACATGAAACGGACTAGAAACATCGTGCTAATCGGCTAGCGAGCAAAGCTCTATAGCAAGAGAAGGGTGATGTCGTGGTATCAGACCATGAACAAAACTATCTCACGACTCTTAATCTTTTAATGAGCTGCTGATGACGAGAGAAGCCTGATTTCCAGTCACAGTGGCTACGATCAATCGGTAAACGACGCAAAGAAGATGTCCTCCGACATTTTGCAATAAAAAATGTACAGAAGGCCCTGATTGAGCGCATTAATTGGGCGCAAGATGAGTAGAGTTGGATACATGACTTATGAACGTATCTAATCGGAAATTTAGTCAGGCTGAATGCCAGACAAGCAAAGATTAGCGCCCGAATCGCGCCAGAATATGAAGTCGACTATAGTGAACTATTATAAGGACAGCAGTAAAATGGGAAGGCCTTTATGATTTGAAACGTCTGATATTTTCCGTGTTGTTGCAGCGAGATGTCTTACATCATTACTAAAATGCTTTAAAGAAAGGGCAACAAGGAGTAGGCCACACGTTACACGGATCAGGACGAACTCCCGTTTGAGAGGACTGACCCGGAGTGTGCAGCGCAATTCAGGCGAGTAGGTCGATCTTAAAACCAGGAAGGGTAGCCTGCATGATCAGTGCGGGCCGCCACAAACTTACAAGCGACTTACCCATATCAAACTAAGACCATGGATCATATCCTATCCTATCTCTACCAATATCGTATTAAGGAAAACTAGAGTTGTTGATGTGGTGAACCTACTCTCGGGTTACGTGATCGCAAATTCGAGCTCGTCTCAGAATGCTCAGGCGATCGTGAAAAAAAACTAAAAAAATGATTTGGTCAACGTAGCATTATCCGCCAATACTGGGAGTCAGTAAAAATGTCCATTTCGTTTCGAGCGTTCACCACAATCGCAGGACAGAAGGGACGGACCACTACGGCTCATCAGCCTCAAGTGAACAGAACGTTAGATAGCATGGTACAAACTCCTACACATTTAATTAAAATGCACGTTAGAGATGAATTTAAAGAGGTTAAATCGAAATTGATGAGCGAATTAACTTTGCGATTAGTACCACACAAGTTCAATTCCTCGGAAAGACTCTGTTTTGCTGGATTAATGGCTAAAACCCGCGATCGACGCTGTAAACGACCCTACCACTCGGAACAATGTAAACTCACAATCGATATCGCCGAAGATGGAGGCAAAGTGTTCGAAGCTTATTTTATCAAGCGATACCGATCGTGAATGATCGTCTGAAGATCACAACCCAGCGGATCATCACAACGATGACAGCAATCGGCCGCAGTTTAATCAAGAAATGCAAGTATAGCCAAGTTTGAATCGCGTCGTGGATGGATTTGCTTACAGGCAACTAGAAAATGTGTGACATGGAACATTTCGGGCAGTTAAAAAAAGGACCTACCCCGAAGCGAGATTGGCGGTCGCAGGAACACCCTTTCGGCTGTTTCCGGTGGTTCATGCGTCCCAGCTTAAGACGGTGACGGCGTTTCTAGAGCGGTCCCAGCGTCGATTAAAGTTAAGTGATTGTGATCGGGTCGATTTTATTGAAGCCTTAATAGCAGAAGGTAGTTGGGATGGTGAAATTGAAATAAAAGAGTTCGAGGTGGAATCAATTGTGAATGTGCGATTAGGCCGTAAAACGCGCTACGGATGAAAACTTAAAATCATTTTGGCTCATTGATAGTATCATAGCGGTTCGTCATGCGTGGGTGAAGCAGACTTATTATTACGGCTCTTTACCACGGAATGTCGATCGTGATCGAAGAAACTAAGGCTAGTTTCAAGTGATGCGATTGCACAGAGAACAGCCAGTGGTCTTGAATAGATCGGGGTTGTCGGATTGTGTAAGAAAGCAAGCGGGTAGCATATGGTTGCAAGGTAAGTAAAACTACATCAGAAGTTGGTGCATGAATACGTAAAGGCTGTTTATGAGTGCGCGTGGACATCAAGGTACTACCGCGGCCCTAGGGCCTGATAGAAAAAAATACATTTCCAAAGAGTAGCAAAAACAAAGACAGCCTGGTAAAATGGAATTCAATCTCGAAAATGTTTCTGATTAGATAGACTACGGAGTGACAAACCTACCGGCTGGTAGTAGGATTGGAATGCCTAGATGGTCCGCGGTCAAATCCCGGTACTGCTTGCGCGACATCATTAGACATGATCAACAATAATGCGAAAGCCACGTTGAGAACATTGTTTTGTCGAGCCCTGAACGCAGACTACTATGTCGTACCGATCGGGGCGGTGCAGTGGTTAAGCCACGGCTATTCTGACCGGGAGGCGCGGGTTCAAGCCCTGGCGTGTGCAGCACACCCGCCAAGGTACGAATCTAAACCGCACCACCGACTGGTCTCAAAGGGGACGCAGCCGGTAGATAAGGTGAAGCAAGTGTGCAAAAGGTACGCCACCGAGTCGCAAATCCTGTAAGTTACTGGTAGCAGGTATCCGGGCAGTTGAGGAACAACATGTGAAACTTCCCCGGGTAGAAATGAACCTACCCAGACTACTATGTCGCTTCTCATTCAAGCCAGGCAATTGCAAGAAAACTGGGTTTAGCAGAATGACCATGTCACAATGTCTTCCAAAAGTACCCTGGAGGATAAATCAGAGCGCTGTTTCCGAACGCGGGGGAGTCCGCGATCGCCGTTTCTTCCGCTGATCACGAAGTGAAGCCAACCTTTATTCGCGAACACAATCTTCTGGTAACATCGAAAGATTGTGAGTCGATTAACAAAAGGTTTTAATATAGCGATCCCGAAGGTGTGGTACAAACCAAACAGCGACTAATACCACCCAATGGGCTGGAAAGAGATGGGTGCAATATTTCTCTTTAGACATTCCAAAGTTGCTGGCGGTAAAGCTTGTCAATACGTGCCAATTAAGTGAGGCCAGCTGACCACGCTGAAACAGAGGGTGGTCTCGACACACCGGGAAGAGCCGGGAAGGAATAACGCTTGAATCTTGCAAGATCAAGAAAAAAAATTTTAATTTTACGTTGTACACGCTAATCCAGATCATCCTTCGCGCTGACCAGAGTGAGATTTAGACGAAGATTTTTGTATGCGACAGCAATACCCGGATATCCAATGATCGCGGGGCATTTGTTCTTGGGAACAGCATCACAATCGGCCAGAACGACTAACGTAATGACCGATCTCGGGGTTTCTCGGTAACACTGATCTTGTCATCCGGAATGCTAGAAGCTTCATTTAACAAGTCCACCCTGTAAGTATTGGCTTTAGGCGTAATATGAGTAGCGATTGGAAAGTCAGGGGAACCCAGAGCGTGGCTGGGGGTCCACCACGAATAAATCTGGTGAGATGAAGGACGGATCCAGATGGTAGACACCAGGCTGGACCCTATACCGGGAAGAAGAGCACGATCGGGAGGTTGAAGCAAGAACCAGGAACTTCGCATTCGACGATTTATCATCATCACCATTTGAGTGAGACGTGGCAGAAGTCTGGTACTCGTGCTTAGCCTTTGCATTGGCAACTACCAGAAACGGATAAGACGGACCTTTTAGTTCTGATTCTACTGAAGACCGCTTGGAATTGCGGGATGGACGTGGTGCACCTTTCTTGGGTATCATACTAGAACGAAAAGACGTGGTGAGGCCATCAGGCTTAAACTACGAAGAAGTTTTCGGTGAAGTCTTGGTTGACGACCGCGGGGAAGCACGGAAGGTCACGAGCACCTGTCTTAGGCCTCTATTTCAGATGGGAAAATACAGAAGTGGTAGCACTGGGATATATGCTGCGGACATTAGGGGCAATACCTAATCCTTCACGCCTGATTGCCCAGGGAGGTATGGAGTCCTTATAATTGGACTGGACGAACGAAGCATATATGAACAGTAATAAAATTAGTAAAAAAATTCCTCGAAGTTTCTAGCGAGCACGCTAATCTCAATCGCTTTATTATAAAAAAATCACCCCCCTGGGTCTGGAGCCAACCCGCTTAGTCATCACGAATGAAAAAAAATGAGCATAAATGATAGTGATCGGCCTCCATCTCATCTAGATCGTTCCGATACAGATTGACATCCATCGCCAGAACTGCTAGAGAATTGTGCAGGATTCGACTCGTATTCTGAGCCTGAGTGTAACTATTATTTAACTATGCTTTTTTGAACTAGGTTTCCTTAATTGTCAGGTTCTTGGATTAGCTCGGAGTGCATTTAGGAATCCCAATAGTCAAGCTTCCGCAGGGAGGCTTACTCACGATCATGGTGCTTCTGTGTGGCATGAACATTTTGACTCCTCTTTAAAAATTTTGACTTTAGACCATCGATCTGTTGTTCATATCACTGCCCCGCAATAAAATTTTGGAGAAAGCAGGCCTTCGCGAATGTAAATTCAAGATGAAAGGGGGGATACAATAACAGTAGCTTGAACAAAGGTAAAGAAAGTGAAAGTCGACTTAGCAAAGGAACAAAGCTCTAGCTTAAGTGGATCACCTTGCGGTCTGCTTCCTAGTCGCTTCCCTCTCGATACGACAGCTCTCGACGAATTCTTACTGGAACGCGCTCCATTAATAAGAGAAAGTGATCATTTCGACCGCAGAAAGTGTATCAGCGGTCGGCGGATTTCGACTTGGGCGGTCGGTAGCGGCATCGCTTCGATGGAACCAGAGCTTACGTACTTGTGGCAGCGCACCGGGGATGCGTTATCGAGTCGGACGATGTAGTAGCAGATTAAAATTTAAGGCTTATTAAACATACAATTGAAGAGGTGTCATGAGCGACCGACTTCGTAGTCAAAGGCGTCGGACCGTCACTGATTGATGTGCCACGAGCGAGCGAAAGCGTCGACGGCGGTGACGAACCTTCAGCCGTGGAAGTGCCGGGGGCGTCTGGTAGCTTATTTGAAGGCGTCAGACTTTCACTCGCCTTGTTGTCACTAACACTGGACTTTTTGTAGAGGGCGAAGAAATATCATTTTAAGAAACAACAGGCGCAAGTGTGGGTGATGTAGTGGTTGTTGCCATCGCAAAAATAGGTGAATTTGCACAGAATAGGGCGATCTGATGGTTCACGACTGGGCGTGGAAGACGGAGACATCATGATTAACGAAAGGATGACATTATGGAGAGCGAAGATTAAGACGTTCACAAGTCAGACGGACAGCGTTTTGTGCAAGGGAGATTGTGGCATAGCCGATCAAGATCGAGAGGATAAAATCAGATTACGGTAAAGTACGAAGCGGATTTTTGAGGTATTGTGGTACGATGGTTGTTAATATACATGTCAACATCGGATGACCCAACAGGCCAAACCTCATCCATCAGCACAGTCCCAGCCTGTAGAATGAAGACGGGGATCGCGTGCGGGAAGTTGCAATCAGAAGACCTCAATCAAGGTACCGTGGTCAGAGCGGGATACCTGATATGTACGGATTGAAAATATGCTTGGAAGGGAGGCGACACTTGGCAGCATATAATGGCCTATGGGGTCGGCAAAAAATATTCTTTATCCTTTGGTTGGTTAATATTAAAGAGAGTTCGATTTGCTTCTAAACACGTTCGAGTTGTTCTTCTTCGGGGCAGTATATTTGGCCCCACGACTTCATAAAACTTTGACACTACGAATCGGAAGATCCTCGATCTTTTTGGTCAGGAGTACAAGGGCTTTATCTAATCCTCAACTTCGAACGTGTGCAGGCAAACTTGTTGCTTGAATTAAAAGATCGCGAGACGGGTCGAGTGGTCAGGAGGATCGCGACGTAAGTACTACTTTTTAGCCACAAGGCGATTAAGGCTGATTGCGTCAACTCTAAGTTGGGGCCAACTAAGCACACGCGATAGGGTGAGTAATTTCCTTCTGATCGACAACAATCTCTACAACGGTGAAGTTCAGTATCAAGTGAAGTCCATCTAGGGTAGCAAAGCCGCCTTACATTCAGGTACACGAGATGAAGAAGAAACAAGTGCAACCGAAATCAGATAAACTTTCCCGTTAGTCGGTCGTCTGGGCCCCAGTGGAGAGTTATGATGGTCGTATAATCAGAGAGATTTTCGATCCACCAAAGCATATTTACTACCAAAAAAATTATGTGTCTTCGACGTAAGCTCGTGAAAACCTTGCACCAGTATGGAAAAGACTTTCATCGCATACAATCGCATGTTCAAAACACGCAGCAGGTGCTCTTTGTGTGCTGAGCATGCTCCACGATCATGATTTGCTATAAGCAACTTCGCTAAATAAAGAAATGTGGCACACGCTTTTAACTCGGCAAAAAAAGTGGACACACACTGTCACACGTTGAGGGGGGAAGCGCTTTGTGCCAATAAGAGCTCCGAGAATATTTTTTATCACGAGATACACACGTGTAGGTGTTCCTTAGGAAAATGGGTCTTTACAAGTATATCGCAATCTTTACGTGGTCATCATTGCCGTGATTTTATCGGTATGGTGGATTTACGGCCATCATGAAAATTGTTCGGGTGCTTCTGTTCATGTGTTGACTACGTGTTGTTGTGGTATCATTATGACGATTGCGGCTTCACCAGAAAAGGACATCAATTACTTTTTTTGAAACTTTGTGAATGAGCACTTTAAATTGGGGGTGTCATCTATAAGCTTTAAAAGGGGTCACCCCATTATATAATACACCTCGTGTGGTGTAATCATCCGTTAAAGGTTGAGTAGTACGTTATAGTTGTTGAGTAGTATACACGGTATTTTCCACTCCTTTGGACAGGATAGTGCGATTTTCTCGTGTCCCTTGATATTTATTTTACCCTTATACTCACCTCATGTCACTGGCGAACTCAAGGAATGTAAGACCCGTCATCCTTAGTTTTTGTTGCTTTTATTACAATTTTAGCTGTCCGTATTGATGCGCTTAATAAAGAAGAACTCCTTCGTTCGTTTGATGTATTATTAGTCAGATTGTCCAAGTCATCAACATGAGCAGTAACAGTTACTGTAGTATGTCCTTTTTCATTTATCTTCCTCTATATATTCTTTCCATCACCCCTCTTTTCGGGCGACTATTTAAAAAAAAATTCTATACAACACAGGCTCTCATCTCGTGCGGATTTACTTCCGGATTTCGTTAAACAAACAAAGATAATTTTACTTTATTTGAAATGGCTCGACATAATCCACAACATTAGTTAAGTTGTTGATCTACCCGCTGTGTACATATGGACCATTGTCAGCGAATTAGTGGCTCTCTGCAAACTGTATCCCTATCATCTTTATATGAAAAAATGGAGCATCATTAATCGGTGATGACACAAAACAATTGTCTTGGCAATCACTTCTTCCATCTAAAATCCAGTGAGAAATTGGCGCTCTTCCCTCCAGCTCGCTTGCGTTCATATTGTTACACGCCATGTTCCACGCGATATTATCACGGTAGTTTGTGGTGACACTTCCTCAATAATCTATACATTTTGGCCTCTGCTAGATCGGATTGCAATGCGCTTTATGTGGAGCTGGATATACTTACAAAATTGCAAATTTTGAACGATAGACATCATCTTGCTGATTACTTCGGCAAAGATACAGAGAAGCTTCATACTTGAGCAGTTGATAGAGTGATAGTGATGATCTTGCGTGATACGTGTATTGGTATTGGTAATACGTAAATAAAAATGATATTCGCCACTGCTACTGAACGTTTAGTCGCTTGTTTCGTTAGGTATTTACGAATATTTTAATTCTGCCACCACAATCACTTACGCTCAAACATTACTACTGCTTCAAGTATGCTCACAATTTTTTGGACGTGTCAACTTCTGTGGGATTGTTTGTGAGGTTATCAGCCACGAGAAGGACGCTCTAAGCTTGTAAATGATAAATTCGAATGTTCCCTCTTTGTATTTGCAAAAAAATCCTCGCGATCACGACCTTTGTACCGAAGCTGTCCCTCCTTTATCAGAGGAAGACTTTTAGACTCGTAAAGTCTCTTTGCGTCTAAAACGAAACATGCATAAATTAAAAGGATCTTTAGTTGTCACAGACTTAATGAGATTTAACTCTGGATATTTGAACAGCCTCGCAAGCTTCTTTTCCTGTGTCAGGGAACTAATTACCTAAAATAATTGCGTGGCACTAATGACCAAGAGTACTAGCATCAATACATGCTTTCAACTCTTATCATAGACGTTTTTATAGACAAGTTAATAAAACAATCAAAAGGGGGAAATGTTTATTCATGGCGATAATAGAACCTCATTTAAATGCATTGCATTTGATCTGCACCTAATACATATAATCTAGGTGAATTAATTTAGGTCCATCCGGTGTTACCATACCGTAACAACGCCGTCCTTTTGTCACCTTTTGCGATTGATAGTATCTAATGTGATCGATAAGGTAAGGTACTACCGCTTATCGTACTGAGCTCGATAATACGCCTATCAGTTTCATCGATCTCTTCGTGTTTAAATCACACGACACCGTACCGGTTATACCAACAGTTTTTGGACCCGTTGCAACCTCTCCTCTCACTGAAGATTTGGTTTTATGGCGTTAAGGCTATATATATTTGACGCTTCCTAAAAGAAATGATGGCACTTTTCGTCGGCGACCTTCACTTCAACTACTGCGTATGTTCTCTTTAATCAGTAAATAACAAATGCACCTGATTCGTTCAGCCGTTATATCTTACAGTCTGTCCAAAAATAGACCATGGTGGTGGTCGAATTGAACACGTGTGGACGGACTCGAGAGTTACACTTACACTACCCGCTTTGGCTCACATTTTTCCAGGCAACAACCTACTGTGAGTTCTTCTACCCCGGCGGTGCGCAATTTAATTAGGGAATAGCTATCCACACCACATTTTTGCTATCCACTAGAGATATAAATTAAGCGCCCACACACCTGCTCCCACGCCTACGACCATCCGCTCCCATTTTTATAGTCATGGGTGCGACGGACAATTTGTGGGTGGGCGTGGATTGGCGCGACGTCGCAAGGATGATTTGTTCTAGCACTACAATTTTTCATGTCTATTATAAACGGTATAAGAGGCTTATTTGTGCAACATAAAAGTGGTGAACAACTGAATAAAAAAATAAGGGTGGGCGTGGGTGGGTGTGCTGAATCTAAATTAAGGAGTCGGTGGGAGTGGGTAGGCAGAGCCCACCCAGGCCTAAAGTTTTAGCCTATGGTGGATGCCGTAAGATCCGGCTTTTTACACTGATCGGCTATCTGATTTTTCGATCTTTGCTCTAAGTAGACTTTCACGAGCCCGAAGGGTGAAGCAATTAGTGACTGCGCGCAAGGTGAATACCGAACTTTTTGAGTCGTGCTTACCTTGCGTGTGTCTGTGTGCCTGCGGGTCTATCTGTATTTAACGAGGTCAGTTGTACCTTAAGCGTACTACATGCACTCCAGCCTGTACTCCTTCATAGCTATTTAGACATATCTGAAGTCACTATTTAGCTAAATCACTATTGTGGCGCAGCTTGTTAATGGCTTAGTTTCGATCGAAGGTGAATTAAATCACACGAGCAAATGCTAGTCGATCATACAATGCTGATCGCGTTGCTAAAATTTACCATACAAATTTTGCAAAGACATGCGCAGCATCTAACTCATTTTTCGTGACTACTTGTACAGTGTTTTGCAACTTGGTTCAAACAACAGTTTAAACAACGAAACCAAGTTGCAAAACACTTGAACATCGTTATGCAACTTGGTTCGATTGTTCAAACTGATTTACTTATAATAAAGGCGAGCTCCAGATCTTGCTCCTCTACCTTGCTTTGTGGTGTCATAGCATGGCAATAAACGAAATTTGCTAAGATGCAGTTAATGCTGCCACAACCAATGGTGTAGGCTATGACACCATTCGGAATAATTTCTATGGTTTCGACAGGCTTCTCATACTCACAAAATCTGCAACATTGCAGTTGCGCTCGTGATTGTGTTCGGTGCATTTATTCTTTATTTCCGACAGCGTTCACCTCGCCCTCATGTACAATTATGCATCATGATTAAAGAAGCTGATGATTCTTGTGTTGTGAACACCGTGACCTTCCGCCACATGCTATTCTACAAGGATGCAACCAAGCCACATTTTTATGCTTCGACCTATCTACTTAGCTTTGAAACGACCCAACGCAAAAAAAATATTACCATCGATGTAGCGGGGCACCTTTAGCTTGGGTGCAACGAAATTTCACGTACACTCGTACGTGCAGAGAAAGTAATCGACTTAAACTGCTAGTTTAAGTAAAGGTGAAAGGAGAACTGTATTTAATATAGTCAAGCTATCAAAATAACTTTAGTCTTCACCTAATTATATTAAACTATATTGTCGTATGACGAAAAACCCTGCTCACCACTCATTACACGCGTCTAGCAGCGATTAATGGTTATCTTGGTTGATGTGTCTTTGTCAACCAATCTTCGAACAGCACGTGAATATTATCCTAATGAATAGTATCCCTTCAAGATTACCTATCTCAGGTAATATTGGCAGAAGATTGTCACGCTGGACAATTTCCCCCCATTGACACCGTTTGGTGTCAATATCGTTCAATAGGCTACCCCGTTACAATAGCAGTTTTCTATACAGCGATCTGTTCATCAGCAGAGTAATGCACACATCCTCCAGAGCAAGTGCTGGAAAAATACATCAATATAAAAAGTTCACCAAGGTACGAGGTCAATCTTTAAGGGCTTTGTGATTGCGTGTTGGGATGGAGCATACCGGTTTAGTCAAGGCTTGTATAATGCGTCGTAACACTAAAAAAAGTTAATGAGTGCTTGTTATACATTGGCTAACCACCGATGGGTACTTTATAAATACCGGTTTAAGGGGGGGGGTAGATAGCAAAAAGTGGGTGCACTGATAACCTTTTATTTTAGTAACTGACTTCAGCTTTTTTATTTTAATCACGAAGCTCATGCTGCCGACTTTTAGCCTCGATTTGTTCAATGGCGACCGTCCGGTTTTTCTCCATAGCGAGTTTTGCATGCCCTTGGCATTTCTTGCTTGTATTCACCGGCACCGCAGAACATCTTTTAGGACAGCTCGTGTCTGCTGAAAAACAGTCGTCAGCAAAATTGCATTTCTGTTTGTGCTAAAAGCGCGTTATGAGCATTTTGGCTAAACAGATTGAAAAAGCCGAGCAGAATTGTCAAAATCTAGTGGACATTATAACTGGAAGGGCCATTAGCTGCTGTTGCCGACATGAAAGACGAGGCGGCAAGAGAAAATCTGAATTCACGAACCGCTTCTAAGCTGTAATCGTAATGATTTGTGATCCTTCGTACTCTGCAAGGGCAGCTGCAGGTGCTAAATGTTGCATTCTTACAGGGTTTTGTTGAATCGTTTAAGGCTTCATCGACCACATCATTTGCACCATCGCTACTGCGTGACTGTCTGTGCTTCGTGGCATTTCGGCCATTTATACCGATCAAGTCGAGCATGTGACCCGAGTAGGAATATGGCTACGCGGTCTTTGCGCGATCATGGTGCCATGTGATCTCGAAGATCAAGCAGACTTCGTGTGCAACGGGGGTCACACGACCGTTACCTCCCTAAAGACGTATACATTGTATACGTAATATACTATCCCATGTTTCATCTGTGATGATTGATGTGGTCGATAACCTCAGTCGTCCATTGATGAAAGATTGATGTACGATCCATCAGTCTTTACTATACTGAAAATTACCACACGAATTAGTCTAATCTTAGTATTTCGTAGTCGAATGAGGTTTATTACAAAATAAACTAAGGAATGAAAGTTCAGTTCCTCTTTTGATCTTCGACTTGCACGTGTCGAGTGACTTCGGTAGACCTTTTTTAAAGTTAGAGCCAGCTTATGGCGTATATTCTAGAGGAAACTGTGCGTACGATTTTTTTAACGTTGTTTGTCCCTTGAACCAGGACTATGAACTCTTTGAGCGTGAAGACTGTGCGATATTTTTTAAAATTGTCATTCTAGATACTCTTTAGACTTTTAGGAACTGAGATGAACTACGTGACTTGAAGAGTCGTGAGTAATCCCCTGATTGAGAGTTGTGTAGCTCCACTACCATCGTGCTCACTCTCTCACGGCAGCAAAAGCTACAAACGCCTGACACATAACAAAGAGTGACGTTTACCTCATGCTTTTACCGTGCCGATTTTGCCACAGTTCAGGCGCAAGTAGAACCGATTTTGACCAAGTATTTCTATTTGACTTGTTTTGCATTTCCGAAGCGTACAAAGATTATCTGTAGCAAATGAGGATTATGGGAAAGAGAACGCACAAATCTCGACTTCCCCAGGAGCTCCAACCTCCACTTAAAAGAGAGGGTGTTAACACGCACAGCCTGGTGAGGGACTCCCACTTGTCGTCAAAAGATCCTCTCGACGCTCCATCGATCACATCCATGCTAGGACGATGATGTACTGGCTCGGTTGACAGAACGTGCACAGGTTAATGTAGACCAGCTCACCCCGGTTTTCTGTTAGAGCTTCAAAACATTTAGTTGTAGTGAGTGACCACGCGGCCATTCAGAGGCTGCACCGGGCGAGCGTTGTCACCGTCGTCAGTGACGTGGTACTCAACCAAGTCCTGGTGAAGGCGACCAAAGTCGATCGAAGAGATCTTGATCGGGTTTTGCACCACCCACCAGTCAGCATTCTCTTCGCAACCCGGGGTAGTAAGACTGCCTGTGTAGTTGTAGATGCCACCAACCGATGCAGCCTTCCGCACCATCGTCGAATAGGATTTCCTGTGCATCAGAGAGTAAATAACATTAGAACAACGCTATGGTACCCCCCCCCCCGCGTCTCATATTGTTACGTACAGATTCACCACAATTGCCTCGGATCGGGCAGTGGAATTAACCAGCTCCAGAGCGTCCAAGACATGGCCCAACCAACTGTCCGTTTTCGGGCCAATCTTAATGAAGATGCCCACCACCAGAAGTGCCTTGCCTCGACCGGACACGTGCACAAAGTGGATTTCGTCATCGAGCTGTTTCCTGTTCAAGGTGTGCTCCGCAGGAGCATGCAGGTGAAACTGCGCCAGCTTGAAATTCTTGTTGTTCAACGAAACAGTACAGTTGCCTAAATACAAATTCACTCACGTTAGAACCGAGCACAATGGCCCCGACCAGATTCATCGCCATGAGTAAAAGAAAAAAAGCGACTGTCGCACCTCCCGCAACGTCCACCTCAAGCGGTTCGTGGGGCTCAGTCAGATTAAACCGGCCACAGCGTCCACTAAATTTAAGCGGAAGCTTCTTGCCCTTTCCTGACTTAGCGCTCGTGACGATGTTGATGGGAGACTGACGGGCACCACCGCATGCCGCCCAGTTGGTGTTCCAGTTGGAGGTATGCACCATGCTCTTGTCACGAGCACGGTATCCCCAAACGGGACTTGTGGGAGCTTTGGCGGAAACAGTGAGAGCGCAAACCGCGAGGGCAGCTGAGATAGAGGCGATGAGCTTCATGATGTGAAACGAAGTCAAGTACCAAGGTCTAAAAGACAGCGGAACGAAGTGTTGTGTTTAAAGCAAGTTAGGGAATGGAACCTTGAAAGTTGGTCGGCTTCATTGCGGCATGACGCGACGAGATCGAAGAGCTAATCTGGGATGGCATAAGATGTTGGCTGAACAGTATCATGTGGATTGCAAAACAGTCAAATGATGGTACTCATTACCACACACATGTCTACGGGTTTGGAGCGCTGAATAGCTCTTTGCAGCAAAATGATCGTTAGAGAAGAAAAAAGATTGCCATGAATAGAGCAAACGGGTCCGACCGTGCTATACCATTGACGTCGCATCCAAGATGTGTGTCCGACAGGTGTCTGCATAGGGATCTCACTGGACATCACTGCTTCCCGATCTGCCAGACCGGGCTCGCTACTGTGCGCTACACTATTTCGCCGTTTATCGTGGCGAATTAAGCAGGTGGCGAGTGCCAACTAGTGTCAGTTGTCCCATTGCATCGATAGTGAAAGTCGAGCTGTACACGCTGTGTTCAAAGCGAAAAGCGTAGCGCAGATAAACCCCGGTGTGGACAAGTATCGACCTGACGGAGCCGCAGCTTTGCGATCAAGGACCGATGAACGGCTGTCAAGAGATCTACTCACAGTGCAAACGCCGCTGGATGGCCTACTTACAAAGAACGTAATTACCTCTCGCAATCCTATGGTTGAGGTACTGACCGGCGGCTGCCTCCGCTGCAGTGGGAGTTCATTCGCGTCGCCAGCAAGAACATGTATTACTGACGCAGATCATGTAGCTCAATAGCATTTCGTCGCCTTTTCCAGGCATTTTGCTGTCTGATGGTAAGTAAGTTGAAGCAGGTGATGTTTCACCTGAAAGAATTAACAATCTTTCGGTGGCAAAGCTGTATTTCCATCCCAACATGACTGTTGGATTTGCAAGATTTCGCGACCGGACGATTGTAAGACGACTTTTCAATCCGTGCGGTCGTCTAAGACGCTTCTTACACATCGAAGCGCTTACATTGGCCGGTATGTGGTATTAGCAGCAATGTTCTCCACCACGACTAAGTGTATTTATAGCTGGGTCGTTGCATTGTATCACCAGCCTCTATGGCGCTACCGTTGATCGACGTCGCTGTGATTGGAATGAAAGGATTGGAAGGCGATGCCCCCGATGAAATAGACACCCAAGTGACCAAACACCAATACAGTACTAAGACCCATATCATGAACGATATCGATCTGAGGACCTCCCACACGAAGTGATTCACCACGTCATCTTTCTCGCATTTGTTACGCACGATAGATTGATCACGTTTGTATGAGCTTAGACGGGACAAGATGCTGCTACTACATTGTACGAATCCAGTCGTTTTTTGTATCCTGGATCGTCGAGTGGTAAAACACTGATCTCAATATTCGTGAGAGCCCAGAGTGATAGATTTTCTTGTATGCCCATGCACATTTTTATCGTCTAGCAATGGTACGATACACAATTACAGGAGCGCGATCATATCACGATCAGTTTGTTCTAATACAGTATAGCTGGCGACACCTCTGATGTACTCGATAAGGCGATGTTGCAGTAGCATGTCGTCTTCCCCTTTACTTTTAGACGTCTATTCTCTTAATGTCACACATCGCTGCATCGCTCACGTATGTCCTTTCATCTGCAGAGGGTGGCAACATTGCAAAACCCGAGGCATTTATTTGATCAATTTAATGTCATTTTCGATTGCAGACAGACGTACGAAGTGTATCGCAAAGCGGACAAAAGGGAGTTTGAGATAAGGCATACGATCAATGTTTTCGGATCTTTGCAACGCACGTCCATAAGGACGATCTCTACG
Source organism: Peronospora matthiolae (assembly GCA_921007115.2). Taxonomy (NCBI): domain Eukaryota; phylum Oomycota; class Peronosporomycetes; order Peronosporales; family Peronosporaceae; genus Peronospora; species Peronospora matthiolae. The sequence goes on along the minus strand of CAKLBY020000071.1, from coordinate 219,001 downwards.
CTGCAACTTTTCGCGTCAGTAATGATTCTAAATCTATCATTCTTTCGACGCCAATTGTGGTTTTGCACGTACTGACGTTGCTAGCTATGGTGGAGGAATCCAGAATTGGTTACTTTACTGCTTGATCGTCTGTCATATACATCCGCAGAACTTACATGCCGTTCTCGCTGATATGCTGCAATGCGATCTGGGGAAACAAAACGGTGGCTTGTTCCGCAAAATTGTAGGCAAGGTGAAAGAGCGAGGGCACCTTGCGTCCCCGGTGAAATGAGATTATAGTAGACATGTCGATACGAAACAGTACACATGTAAGCGGATGCGGCTATGATAAGGCTGGCATCTTCAACACTGAACGGGCCGAAGAGAGCTCGCACTAACCTGTCAGGAAGCGCACGACTTTGGTGGAAGTTGGGCGTGGCTCGGGACATCCACGACAAGATACGCGGCTGGCCATTGCATCGGTCTTGTTATTCCTGGGCGAGCCGCATGAGTTGGCTGTGCGGAGTTGACTGTGCACCAAACATAGCAGGACGCGGTAGCTCGACGCATAATAAGCCAATGCACCATTTGCATACGATAATCGTGCATTAGCTCAGTTGATGTCATACACTGTCCCATGAGTCTGTGCAGTTTATAGAAACGCATTACTCATGGCTGCTTTGCATCATAGAACCCGCCCGAAGAGATCACAACTGGCTTAATTACTTGTCAAATCGGCTAAATTTGTGTGATCACACCACGGCCCCGTATTTTTGGTGGTAACTAATGTTACGGAGCTCGCCCAATTCGTAGTATTTGTGAGCAGATGTACAAATTTAGTCTGACGGCTATCGATGTAAACAGATTTTCTCTTCTATTTGAGTCGACAGCTAAATCGCAAGTCAGATGCCTCCTTCACTTGGTCGGTCAGATCGAAACATGGTTTGACTTGACAAACTAAAAAAGTAGCTCATTCATGAGCGATATCAAAATATCAGCTCATCAAACATGTCAAGCTTTCCGCGTTGTATTGGAAGAAGAGCATACCAGTACGAAAATACTTGTGTCTCTGCTGGCGCGATAGTTGGCCTGAACGAAATGCAGAAAAAAGATTAGGGGCCTAGTAGCAAAGGAGACAAAGTAGTAGCGTGTTCTTGTGCAAAAGCAGTTGTTGTAGCTGCTGATGGACAGTCTTTCGTTTCTTTTAAATTGATCCTGGCGTTTTGTGCGTAGCGATCTAGCTTATTGAGCGCATAGGTAAACTCGTGACGAATTTGGAGTGTAGAGGTTGCAATTTACACTAGATTTTATACCACCCATCGACTCGCATGCTTTATATGATGCTTACTCTGTGAATAGCTTGCACCTGATATGCTTGGCGGCAAAAAGCTATAAGGAAGTCTGCATGTCGCTTGAGTCAAAGTTAGCACCTGATCCTCCAGCCACGGTACACTCAGAATGGAGAGTGCGGACGGCTGTAGGTGTAGCGGGAATGGTCAGGACAGCGGGGATGGTTATCGGCAAGGCGTCAACGGTCTTGAGCGGGTGGGGGAGGGTGAAGCTCAGTTCATAAATGGCTGGATGTTTTTCATGATGCGTGGACGTGTTGTTGCTCTGATTTGTATACCCTTGCGAAGACTTTGACCCAGCTTCTCCACATCAAAGTTAGTAATGTGGCAAAGTTAATCACCTGACGGTATCTATCTTGAGATGCCCTTCGAAATCAGCCCCATGAAAGCGCTATTTAGAACATGTGTACTGCACGTGATGACTGCATCAAGAGGCGCAGGCAACAGTAAGGTCACGGTCGAAGTGGGGTACCTGCAAAGCACGACCGTACGTTTGTGCGTGCGAGGGCTAAGTAACGCATACGGAGTGGAATATATAGATCTTGTGCCGGACCTTTTGGTCTAAGGTGCAACCTTCGGACTCTCGTTAGAGCTGCAGTTCGATACCTGCGACCAGAGGGTCTTCCTCATTGAATACAACGCAGCAGTGCTGACAAGCTACGCTCAGAGATTGCGATTGGCGCGACATCTTCCTCCGCTTGATGCTCAATTTAGACGGCGCCAGCTTTCTGAAGCATTAGTGCTCAATAAGCTCCCGAGAATTGCAATCGCTGCTAATGCGTTACGTGAAAAACTCGATGCCGCCACGAGATCCCATGTGTGAGAAGAAAGTCGATGGAGTGATTTTCATGATCACAGTAGCCCATCAACGCCGCAGAAGTCAGAAACGACTATGGTAGCTACGGATGTTTGACTTTACTACCAGAACAGAAGAACCCGTGACTGCTGTCTCCAGTCAAGCACAATCACTCGATCAATTCGAACGACTTCACGTTGCTACGATCTGCGACTTCTTTGTAGTGAATCGAGTCGTTGTTGCTGCTGCCTGAACACGTCAGACATCAGTCATCACGCACATCGACGACGTTAGGCCCCACACACACTGCTTTCTTGCTGTAGTCAGGACTACATTATCAGTTAATTCTAAAGCTCCTGCACCATCTCGTGAGCGACTCTCGATCTTCCTCATCCCGTCTACATTCCTCATTCTCGCCTCATATTTCGGCATTTGATTCGCATCGAGCACGTCTACCCCCCCCCCTTGACACACAAAGTCATGCCGAGAGCCGGTATCCTCTCCATCAAAGTGCACCGCCTAGAAGCTGCATCCGAAGAGAACCACAGTATTGCCAAGCCGCACGCGGTGCGCTTTGCAGCGGAAAGTTCCAGCTGCATGTCCAAGTTCTCAAAGCTGGACACAGCAATCGAGGAGTTGTTGCGGCTGTCCATTGCCGAGGCCACCCCCGACGCTAAACTCACGATGACGATCGTGCAGAAGACGAAGAAGAAGAAAAAGATGCTCGTGACGACGGCGCAGCGGCTTTCCGAGTTCTTGCAGACGGATCTAGAACGGAGAATGACCTTCACCTTCGGTCCCACAGCAGCGCCCAGGACCATGATCCTCTACTTCTGCGTGAACTGGGAGCCTCAAGACACGGCGCTGGTCGTAGTGGAAGCTCATCGCCCCTGGTTTATGCGTGCATTGTACTACTACGACACTTCCAAGCGCGTGTATGGCTACACGACGAGCTTCGGCCTCATCGCCCCATTCGCTCGGTTTGGTGAGCAAACGGCTAACTCAGTACTTACTACAGTGAGCGGGAAGACGCTCGAGGACATTGATACGGCGTGGGTGAACCCCAGTCTAGAGACCCTCGATGACCTGGTGGACGCTGGTGTCTCTACGGTCCTTACGAGACTTTATAGCGGCCAACAATATGCCTTGAAGACAAAGGACGAGGCTCTAGAAGCAGCTTCGAACGTGGCAATGAAGACAAGCGAGACAGTGGGCAAGGTCAAGGACTTTGCGACGGACAAGGTCGTGTCCGTCTCATTGTCCACGTACGGCATGGTGAAGGGCTTCACCGTCTCGGTTTTGAGTCGCGTGCCTGTGCTCGGCTCGAGACTTGCGACGTAAGTGGAGCCAAGGCAGATGTCGAAGCTTCGGACAAGCACCAGCATCGAGTATTGATGTGTCAAAGCTGCTCGTTCTGGCGGTTGTGACGTACGTGACGATACATAGTCTTGACCGAACATCTTGGCAGCTGCTCGTGACGAATCAGCTGCTGAATGACATGCTGGGATGAACCGTGTCGACTCAAGTCGGTGAAGATACATGTGACGATAAAAGCTGTTGGTGATGATGATAGTAGCAAGGTAAGGACACGTCCCAAGTTGACAAAGATCGTTGGTGAAGCTTCGATGTTGCATGGTCGATTCTGATGGAGTACAGATCGAGTCATGAAGCGTTATCAAAGCAAACGTTGTCATCGATGCCATCGATGACAACGAAGTTGCCAGTTTATGGCGTCCCTTATCTAGATGAGAGACGCCATAATCTGGAACTTCGACGGTCCTTCGCTCTGTCTGCACGCCTTCCGCTATCATCAAGCAACGAAAAGCATCTACCCATCCAAACAAAACCACAACCTTCGTCAAAACAAACTTCCCTTTGCCTCTTATCTACGTGAACCCAAATCTTTGTCAAAAAGTCGATTCCTTGCAGTCGGAATCCATCCCGCGGTCCTCTCTTCCATTCCCTCGCGGTCCACACACTCGCAATCAATGCCCTCTTCTTCGCCAAGAGAGCCGGCGTCATGTTGGAGGTCGTCGTCCACGTAGTTACATACAATTATCTCGTGCCATGCCTCACCGCAGCGTCGTCCAGCTCCTCCATCCTTCGCACGGTTTGCACCGCTTATAGTCCCTCCTTGTTTCTTCTCTTTCTCTTTCCACACGACGCAACCGGCCAGGCCGCTCACACATTCTTCCCGTTACCGGTGAGGTGACCTACTCTCGGCTCCCCACCTCAAGCCCGTATTTTGGACCCGAGGATCGGTATATGGCTCGCGACCGAGTACGTCACCCCCCGCACCATGCCAAACGTCGACGACGACGCATGTCTCACCTGGGACCCGGTATAATCCGCCACGCCAATGACTCCTCCAACCACTGCCCCCGCGCCTTTGATCGCTGTATTGGCCGTATAACTCGTCACCCCGACCACGGTACTGCCCGTCTTGTGAGCCACCGACGACACCGTCCGCACCGCCTTGTTCTTGGTCCTCACCACCATCTGCTGCCCAGCGTACAACTTGGTAAACGCCACCGAAATCGTCGCGTCCACTTTATTGTCCACCGAATTGAGCACCGGCACCACCAGCGACTGGTCCACGTCCGTCAACGTCTTGCCCGTCACAGTGGCCAGCACCGTATTCACCGTCGCTTCTCCGAGCCGAGCAAATGGCTTCACTACCCGGAAACTCGTCGTGTAGTCGTACACACTCTTGGTCGTGTCGTAGTAGTACGACGCCCGCATGAACCACGGCCGATGCGTCGTCAGCGATTGGCTCGTGGCTGGCGTCCACTGGGCACTGTACGTCACCACAACCGTCCGGGGCGCCTTCACGTCCCCGACGGTAAACGTGATCTGGCGCTGGTCAAAGCCGTGCAGAAACTCCTTGAGCGACCGATTCGAGACGCCAATGGGCGTCGGATGGTCCGGCTGCAGCACTTCAAACGTCACTTGGTCGGCGTCCGACGTCGTCTGCACATTGCTGTACGTAAATGATACAGGGTGGACGATCAGGTACCTAGTTTGAGTGCACCACACAATCAATATGCATTCTTACAGGTGCAACGTCTCGTCGATGGCTTCATCGGCAGACGCGTCATTCGTGTGGACCTCATTGTTGCCCACTCGCAGGCGGACACTGTACTTAGTGTCCGACTTCTCACCGTCGACTGCGAACTTATGGACTGCAATCAGACGGAAAACAACAGCATCGTAAAAGTCAGGATAAACTACTTATCCAGCAATCAAGCTGTCAACCTCTGTACCTACCCGTCACTGCCAGTGTCCCCGACACGGCCATGTTGATGATCTCCCTACTGACGTCGCACTCACTTGAATAAAGCGGGAATGAAGACTTTGTGGAGGCAACGAACGAGCTGTCTTTGGATGAGCGGCACACTGCGCGGGTCTCTTCCCCTCGAGTTCACACTTGACGTTTGTATCCTGAGATGGACACGACTTGACCTCGACTTTGTAGCCACGCAAACGGTGGCAGGCACCCGTTAGAAGCGGGGCAAGGCATCATTAAACGAGGTCAAAACCCCCAAAGCAGCTGCAGGTGGTGTGTCTCACTGTTTTATAGCGCAACGGCCGCTTGATTTCTGCGAAAAGGACGGACGAGAGCAGACAAGACGTGACGATCCGTTTTCTGCGCTGATGACTGGAAAAAGTGGAGCTGTCACTTGACGTCGGGCGCGTCATGTCTGCCGGTTGAGGGACCGAAATGCCACCTGTTGAGGTCGGACACTGCCGTTACGCGACCGTTTTGTCGAGGGATGTTAGGAAAAAGTTTCATGACTTTCTGACAGTTCTTTACATTTTTACCAAGTTTTAACATTATTGCCACGAACTACCACCTTTTCTAGCTTTTAATGTTTTTACTAGTAATTATCGTTTCACCCTACTTTTTATAGTTTTACAGGTATGAGCATGGCTCCATGTAGCAGGTTCTCACCATGAAGAGTGGCCGGACCGAGTGAAAACATCAAATGCGATGAAAAACCATGCCGGAAGGCATTTGCTAGTCACTACGTAGAAGAAAAGAAACACGCATGCACACACCACATTTTTATTGTCTGGTAGGTTGCTGACGAGGTTCTCAGCATAAAAGTTCGCCTCAATACGAGCATATGCGCACGAAAGTGCCATGCTGTTAGCAGAGATATCGCAAATAGTTAGCAGTACAACGCGTAAGACCTGTGCTACATGGACCCTCATGCAAAATTCTTGTGGTTGCAGACCAAGTGAACAGTAATTTTTTTTTTTTTTGTAATTGCACTTGTCGTTGACTCTTCCACAGCCATTTTTACCTTCTCACAGAACGTCCACACTAGTAGATGAGGACGCCCGATGGTGGGTACTTTAGAGCTGCGAATCGCAAAGAATGGGCTAAAATTAATAGCCTTACGAAGAAGGCATGAATACAGTCTTCTGTGGGCCTTCAAGACTGATTGCGTACATGGCAGACCATAGTTCTTACCCGTGCCATGTCTCCTTCTTTTTGTGGGCTAGGTGGTAATGATTGGGCGAAGGACAGTGAATGTAGTTGCAGCGCAACCTCCCTTTTATAACCTTGACTGATTATAATTAATGGTAAAAGTCTGCTTAAAAATGTGGCCTTGTTTTAACGTTTTTACACCGGTAAAAAGTAAAGGTTATCAACAGGGTCTTTTTACCTTACATCCCTGGTTTTGTCACCGTAGCTTACTAGATAAGCGAAGATGGCGTCATCTGTGTGAAGGAGAGAAAAGGGCAAGAGCGTGGCAGAGTCATGGAGAGGAGCTCTTGAACTTGTTATATTCGAAACGGTGTGTGACAGATGTGCTGTTGTCATCAACGCCAAGTGTCCTCTTGCAGTTTTGTTGCCTCACGTGATGCTGGACCTTTCGCCGTTGATGTCAAATAGCCGTACATGGCTGACTCTTGAGGAACAGCAGGTGCACTGGATATAAATCAGGAACAGTGATAGCAACGACGACCACCATGAGGAATCACTTGATTAGCCGCTACAGTTCAAGCGGGGTGGTTCCGTCAAGTAAGTTGCGTGTCCAAGGAGTTGTATCGAGGCACGCGTCAGTGTGTGTTTTTTTACAGCAGTTGAGCACGTCATGAAAGTAGTATTTGACAGCACGATAGCTACGCCGTCTCTAGTAGGCAGGCTTGAACTCAGCAGGATCCTCGAGTTTCTTTGGCACGTGGCTCGACCAAGCTCAATGTAAGTCATCCGAAGTTAAGCAGCGCCACGTGAGAATGTACGTCGTGTGTCTACAAATTAATGGTAGAGCATGTGGCACGAACGAGCCAGCAAATGGTCGCAGGATACTTTGGATACAAACTACACGATTAGGCAAAACAACGCGTGAAACTCGCGACATCCGCTCGCAGAAACGGCTCTTCCAGAATACACGTGTTCAGATGGTAAACAAAAGCGGTCCGAAGTGTACAAGATATCAGGATAGGTTAGCTGCATACTACGTACCACGGACGTTTGGCAGAGGCACGACCGGAAGTGATATCCTTAATCAGTTGCCGCGCAGTGGATGTTGAAGCAGCCGAGTCGGTAACGCGCACGTTGTAGAAGGTAGGAAACGCTTTGGAAACCACTACACGTGGACTCTGACACACAGTCGTTCATTTGTATCCAAAATGCAGCGCGAGAGGGCCGCTATCAATACATTCATGATAACATGAATCACCCAGCGCTTGTCAAAATATGCTAGTGGGTACGGGTCGCACCACCGCGGATAGTCTGCTTGGTTTCATCATGCCGGTTTGTTCGTCTGCACGAATCTGTCGATTGTTCGGGCGTTATTTGTGCAGTAACATAAATAAGTAGAATTTGATGTGTACTAGATATTTTCGCTCAAAGCCAAATTAACACATTTTGTAAAATGATTATTACCATACGACATTTTTGGTACGTCACCAAATTCATAGAAAGTTTGCAAAAGAACACACACCGATAGGTAGGAGCACAAAGAAATGTCGGTACAGGACTTTTATATAAGCGTGAAGACCTCAACAGAAAACTCATTATGGATTTTTGTACGCATCATATCATCCCCTTCGGGCCGCTTCATCCTCTGCTACATCTCAATCTTGTGCGAGTCCGAAGAGTAAAGGTATTAGTGACTGTGCGCAAGGTTAATGTCGAACTTTTTAGATCATAGTTATCCGTGTGTATGTCAGTCTGTGTGTGTGAATAACGCTATGGACCTTACTTGTCGCTTGAAGTAAGATTTAGCCTTCTATCGTCGCTGGTTGCAAATAAGGTTAGGTGTAGATTACATGTCCTACTAAGCTGTGCACGAACAAGAAAACTGTGATTGAAAAAAAGGTGACCTTTCGGTACAAAAAATCTCTCATATAGTCTCAACTGGTCTTCTTCCAGTTTCAATACTAAATCATAGACAACACTTACGATAGGGAGAAATGCGGAGCTTGCTGCATAAATGGTACATCAAATTTGTTGTGGTAGATGTAATAATATCTTTGCGGAGCACACTGCGTTGTTTAAGGCGTACATTTGCATACCACATGACATTTAAGTGTGTCGGTTATCTTTTACATTCACGAGAACGCCTGTTAAGAGTCCACCAACATCCAACTTCGCTAAAAAATGAGTTTTCACGTCATTCCTTGATAGTAAGTGCCCTGGTGTAGCTGATCTACTCTTACTCCTTCATCAGAGATAAATTCAAGACTCGTAGTCTCACGGGGTAGCCCGTTACATTACATTGACACCAAACGGTGTCAATAGGGAGATTGTAACGGGGTGAATCGTTACATTACAATTTATAAGAAATTGTTAATAGAATATAACTATAAGAGTTATATTCTCAGAATATTGTCATAAGGACAATATTCTGTAGCACTTCCAAGTAGTTCCTAATTGGTTGATATAGGCCATTATATCAACCAACGAAGACGCGCCACGACAGACGCACGCAATGAGTGGTGAGCAGATAACTGATTTACACATTTGTATTTAGACATAGTTAGATGAAGATAAATAGTGATTTATTGCAGACATTAACTATTATAAATACAGTTCTACTTTTTACTTTAACCAAGTACTCGCTTCTTCTTACCGTCTTCCTCTGCACGTACGAGTGTACGTGAAGTTACGAGGCACCGCCTTATTCTGTTATCAGAATAAGTAGCTTGTACTGTCACCAGTACAAGCTTCAGGGTGCCCCGTTACACCTGGTAGCACTTCGTAGTCCGTCCAAGGACCGCGTTCACATCCAACATGAATATGTTGGATGATGAAGATGACCAAAGCTTTCACGCTACGCGTGACGGCTACTCCCATTTGAGCGATGTCGAATGGGATGCGGTTGAACGAATGGGTTCGACCATGGGCATCCATGCTGTTAGCGTCATGCTAGAGGCTCTCAATAGAGATGCCCAACATGCTACTATCGCCAAGTTCATTCAAAATGAACTTGACGCAGAACGCGAGAAAGTAGCCTTGCTTCACCAACAAGGTTCTCAACAAGCAGAGTTGTTGAGAGAACAAGGTGCTCAACAGTTTGAACTGTTGAGACAGCAGCAGGCTGCTGCTGGCGGGTCGATGCACTCGCGTCGGCCCGAGACTTTGAAGATTGACATCTCAAAGTATAGGGGGTCGAAGAAGACTCCCTCTTGAGATGGTTCGTCGAATTGGATGACGCCATAAGGGCGCGTCGCATCGACGACGGGGATATGCAAGTTGCATTTGCCCAGTCAAATCTGGCAGGACGTGCCAAGACTTGGGCACTGGGGCTCAAGCTGCACGACCCATATGCGTTTGGGTCGTTGGAAGTCTTCAAGTCGCGGCTCAGACAAACGTTTGAACCGCCTAGAGCTGAGTTCAGAGCTCGAACCGAACTCTTGAAGCTCAAGCAGGGTAAGCGTGATGTGCACGCTTACGCTCAACATATACGACATCTCACGAGTTGTATAAGTTCCAATCCGGTGGATGAACACACGTTGGTTTCGGTGTTCATGCAGGGTCTTGCGGATGGTCCCGTCAAGACTCACCTGTTCCGGCTTGAACTAGATTCACTAGAACAAGCCATTTCAATTGCGGAGCAGGAAGACTTCAGTCTGAGACAGGCTCGCGCCAGCTCGACATCATATCGTCAACCGAGACGATATGACAACGGAGGTCCTGAGCCGATGGAACTCTGTTATGTAGAGAGCGAGAAGGCTCGCTCTACAGGCTACAAGAAGTTGCAGAGATGCAACAGATGTCAAAAGACAGGACACTACGCTTACGAGTGTAGTGCCCCTCGTCCAGTGTCTCGCGACACTGGGCGTAGTGACCGTCCACCCATGAGAAAGGGGCAGGGACGAGGGTCCGCAGTTGGTGCAAAGACGCAACAACGGGATGGACCGTAAAAAACGGACAGGATCAGTAGGTGCGGAGCACCCTACTGATCCAGCAACGTCAAGAGAATTTGTAGGCCTCTTGATGAAGGTTGCTCCCAACACACAGACATTGTGCGTTGCTGCTCTAGGTAATGAGATCTCACTCATTACCTTGAAACTCGAAGTGACGAATAAGTTGTCCCTTCGAGCTCTAGTCGATTGTGGGGCGTCCAACAATTTTGTGCGACGCCAATCGCTAGAAGATGGTCACTTTAAATTCAGTGAATGTGACACACCTCCTACGAGGATGACGGTACGTCTTGCGACAGGCGCATCCGTAACCGTCATAAAGCTTTTAGTGAAGATTCACTATACGCTAGAAGATACCCAATACGACGATGACTTTATCGTATTGGATTTGGATGACAAATTTGATGTCATCCTTGGAATACCGTGGCTCAGAAGGTACGAACCACGGGTAAACTGGCAACATCGAACAGTAACGATGCCTGCCGCTTGTTCATCAGACGGCCATCTGATGAGCGTTTTGGAGCGTCCACAAGCGTGTGGATGTACTACGAGTGAGTGCGATGGCCTCACTTGTGGTACGGTCGTTAGTACGACTGCACAAAACCTTAGTGTACCAAACGGTTACACTTCGGAGAAAAGTTCCGGCGGCTGTGAGGAAACACAGGCTGCGCCGAAGGTCCACCACTCGAATAAGTCGAGTGGACCGGGACAAAGATGTATCCCTAGCGGGGAACATCTAGAAGAGAAACAATCGATCGCTCAGGTTAAGCGAAACGATAATCCTAGATCGACTGGAGAGTCTTTCGTAGAGGATCTCGCTGTGGTTGCGCAACCCCAGCTAGAGGAGGTAAAGGGAATAAGTCCCAAGATTACAAATACGGCGGAAATAAGCTCCCCGAAACCCGCGGGAATAAGTCCCCGGGAAGACGAAGGAATAAGTCCTTCGAAGCCTGAGGGAATAAGTCCCCAGGAAATGACAGAGACATTGAATGTCATAGTCAATAACGGATCATGTGTAGGCGCTTATACACTTGATCTGATTGCGCCTCCGAAGTTAACTTCGGAGATCACTCAGTTGCCAACGCTCGAACATAAAAGATTCTTGCGTGATCTGCGTAGTGGCAAAGTCAAGCAGATCTGCATACTCGTCGCTGAAGACGAGTATGTAACCGACATAAGGTCAGCAACAGTGTTTACTGAGAACGAGAGAGTTCTCAGTAGTTCATCTATGGACGAGAGTGTCCTAGATGAAAAGACACGAATTGAGCGATATGAGTCCCAATCATGGGAATCGCTCAAGGAAAATCCTCTCTATGAAGATTTGGTTGAATTCAAGGATGTATTCCCTGAAACTGTTCCGTGCGAATTACCGAAGGATAAAGGTATTCGACACGAAGTCGAGCTTAAACCAGGCTCGAAGTACTGTGTCATGAAGCAGTGGCCACTGCCTCGTGAACAAGTACTTGCGATCGACAAGTTCTTTGCCGATCGTTTAGCAGCGGGCCATGTGAGGGAATCAACTTCCCCACATAGCTCTCCGACCTTCTGTGTGCGAAAAGCAACAGGAGGGTGGCGGATAGTGCATGCACTTAACAAGTTGAATGCTGCAACGGTACCGGCTCAGACGCCGATACCGAGGAAGGACGTAATCATTGATGGTATGTCAAAGAGTACCATCTTTTCGTCCATGGATTTGATGGATGGCTTCTATCAAATCCTAATGCGGGAACGGGATATACCCTATACCGCAGTTAGCACGCCTAGCGGCATGCTCTGGGAATGGCTAGTAATGCCACAAGGGCTCAGTAATGCCCCTGCCACGTTCAACAGGTGTGTATCACATCTGTTGAGGCCAGTACGAGAATTCGCGCCGAGTTATTTCGATGACGTATTCATCCATAGTCGAGCTATGGATGGAAAGTCGGACGTTGAGGTTCACAAGTACCACGTCCGACAAGTTCTTACAATCATGCGAAAGCATCAATTGTATGCAAACCTCAAGAAGTGTATTTTTGCAGCAAGCGAAATACCACTTCTTGGGTGCATCGTTGGTAAGAACGGTGTACGTCCTGATCCCGAAAAGATCAAGGCGATCACCGACTGGCCCGTGCCGGTCGATGTCAAAGGTCTTCGAAAATTCCTTGGGCTAGCGGCTTATTTGCATAAGTATTCACGCAATTACGCCGAGATGACTGTACACCTCTCTCGTTTGTTGAAAAAGAACGAGAGGTGGTTATGGAACGCTGAATGTCAACGCTCCTTTGAGGGTATCAAGCAGAGCTTGATACAATCCCCAGTCCTAGCAATAGCCGATCAGGACAGGCCATTTCATGTGGTCTGTGATGCCAGCGATTTCGCAATCGGCTGTGCATTAATGCAGTACGACCTTGAAGGCGTTGAACGCGTCGTCTGCTATCAGTCGCGTCAGCTGCAACCAGCTGAGCGGAACTATCCAGTGCATGACAAGGAACTCCTTGCCATGAAGTATGCACTCGCGAAGTTCAGAGTCTATCTATTAGGAGATAGACCCTTCGTTGTTTACACTGACCATGCGTCCTTACGCACGGCAGTGAACAGCCCGCACCTTTCACAACGAATGGCGCGGTGGTTGTCATTCTTTGCAGAATACAACTTTACGGTCGAGTACAAACCAGGACGACTTAATGTCGTCGCTGATGCACTCTCACGTCGTCCCGACTTTGAAACAGTCGCGAAACCCAACAGTGAGACAGTCACTGTTGCGGTTATGACGTCCTCAGTTCCATCTACAACGTTGTATGATGATGTGAGGCGGGCATACGCCCAAGATGGTGAGATAGTGAAGTTGTTGTCACATCTCTCCCAACCATCTCGAGAATCGTTGAAACGATTGTCGTCTGCGTATCGATCTGCATCAGATCGATACACTACTCGTAACGGTTTACTGTACTATACAGCCGTTTCTGGTGACACACCACGTGTTGTCATTCCAGATGATACTGATCTGCGTTTGCGGATCATGTTCGAGTATCACGATGCTCCTATAGGAGGACATCGTGGCCGAGAGAAAACATATCTCACGGTAAGTCGAGACTTTTACTGGCCCCGCCAGTATCAGTTTGTGCGAAAGTATGTTCGCGCATGCGAAGTCTGCCAACGAGTGAAGTCAAGTCCTTCACTGCGTGCACCTTTACAGCCTCTACCGGTTCCGGCTGAGTGCTGGGAATCCATCTCAATGATTTCGTCTTCGGGTTACCCAAAGACGCACGCGGGAATACGGGTATTCTCGTATTTGTTGACAGATTCAGCAAAATGGTACACCTTGTGGCTGTACCAGAGACAATCACGGCAAGTGGCTGTGCTTGTGTCTTTATTGACACCATCTTCCGACTTCATGGGTTGCCCCGTGAACTCGTATCAGACAGAGATCCACGATTCACTGCTGATTTCTGGCGTTCAGTGTTCAAATCACTCGGAACGCGCTTGAAGATGTCAACATCTGATCATCCAGAGTCAGATGGTCAGACGGAACGTGCCAATCGTGTCCTTGAAGAGATACTTCGAGGATACGTACACTCCTTTAAGAGTTGGAGTGAGTTTTTGCCGATGGTAGAGTTTGCCATCAACAACTCGGTGCATGCGTCCACGACACATACACCGTTTTACGTGAATGGCTTGCGCCATCCGCGTGTACCCACCTTACTAGAGTGTAACTCTGGTTTAAGGGGGGGAGGGACTCGCGCGAGCAAAAACCGATTTGGTTAACGCTCATCACGCTCTGACGAAGAAGTCATTGCGTTTGATGCCGATATCGATAACATCGATATCGAAGAAGATGATGCCAGTGAGAGTGCGGAAGCCCTCACTGAAGACAATGATCCCGGTGAGAGTGCGGAAGCCCTCACTGAAGAAAAGGTTGTTGTCGCTGCAGTGCGCTCACAGCACACTGAAGCTAACGAGTCATCAGATGAGTTCATACTGGCTCGTGAAACGGTAGTACGTTTTGTGCAAGACTCCATCGCTGAAGCGGTGGATAAGCAAAAGCAAAACGCTGACAAGAATGGAAGGGCAAACACTCTTTTATTTAATAAAGGTGACTTAGTCCTACTGTCTACGGTTAATCTACCAAAACATGTAGTGACTAACTTGGGTAGCAGTAAACTACTACCCAAGTACATTGGCCCATTTCGTGTATTGCACCGCCTAGGCAATGCATACACGATCGAGTTACCACGTAAGATGCGAACGCATCCCACGTTTTACGTTGGTCGGCTTAAGCCGTACCATCAGTACGCTGCTTCTTCCGATGAAGAACGCCCTTGCGCTCAAGCATCTCGCAGAGAGCCTTGTGCTCCCGATGGTGGGCATCAACAAGGGTCTGAAGAGCAGTTATCTCATCCCGAGACCGATCAACAATCCCACGAGCTACCCTTAGCTCGTCACGAAGAGATGTCAGAGATCTCTCTCGTTCTCAAGCTGAGCAAAGGCAAACTCAGCTCGATGCTTCGAGGCAGTGTCCACCATCTGGAGACGCCTGTCCCGCTCATGCTCGAGATCGTCGCGTAACCCTTGCGTTACGCGATCAAAGAAGCTCTCGGGAACACACCGATCCACATGATCGTGTGGAGAGCGTCTTTCCTCCTCCTCCACCTCCATTAGAGGACTCTCGCGGTGGCCAGCGCTATCTAGTAGAGCAGCTGTTGAACCACCGCGACGTGAACGGACGTCGGACGAGTTACCTCGTCCGGTGGCGCGGCTATCCCCCGTCCTGGGATTCTTGGGAGCCCCGCTCCCAATTGATGGTTGACGTACTGGGTCTGGTCGAGCAGTACGACGCGACACATCCTGTGCCGCAGAAGGACCGCCGGAGAAAGTCTTCCCGGCACGGTCGTAAAGGTATTTCAGGTTGTCAATCCCTTCGTACATCTCAGTAGAGACACGTACGCGCCACCACGGGCTGGTAAGGAGGTAAGCCTCCTTAGGTGCTCGTGCAGAGTTGTTCACACAACATGGGCACGAGTCTCCCCAAGAAAGGCAGGGTAATCCTTTCTCCCTTGACAGACGATGCAGCTTGTAGCGTGCACCTATCGGGGTTCTTTTCTCAAACTTATCACGAGCTTTGATAAGTTTGTCGTTCCAAGCGTCACGACCTACATCCTCGAGATTATGGATGTAGGCGTTCCACGCCTGAAGTAGTGAGGGACCATCACGTTTGTGATTCCCACTGTACCATCGATGTCTGAAGAAAGCATCGATGAAGAACTCATGTTCAGCGCGATAGTCTTTCGCGCTGGGGTCAAGGTGATGAATCCTCGACGAATCGAACAATCGTGTTCGATAACGATCACTCGTCGTCGCCGACAAGTGATCCATGACAGATTTAGGAGGCATCCATGCCTTCTTTTCTGGAGCGAGACGCAACACATTGCGGTCCCGCTCTTCCTGCGACGTGCCGACAGAAGTACTGGCACCTCGCTGTGAAGTGGTGTCCATTGGAGAAACGACACCACTATTAGCGCCCGAGTCTCGCGACCTCGAGCGCCTTCGCTTCGGCGATGGTTCATCTGACTCATCAGATGAACCAAAGATGCTGCGACGCAAAGCATCGTCCATGCCACGCTTGGCAGGCGGCTTGGATTCAATTGCCATCGATACGGATCCGTCATCCGTATCAGGAGAGTACGAGACACCGAGCTCGTACTCAGTGAAGACACGAGTGTCTTCATGACCAGCGCCTGCATCACCAGGTGATACAGGCTGAGTCGATTCAGCAACCGATGGGACATCAGTTGCTGTAGTTTCTGCTTCGGCGTCCGCACAGAGACGTGCAGACGCGCTCTCGGCGGCCTTGCTCGCGCATCGCATGGGCTTGTTTACCATGCGATGAGATGTTGGAAAGTGGACGCGGACCAACAAGTGCAAACCCCGTCCCAAATGATTTGGGACGAGTATCCATTTAGTCAATCAGTCACTAAAGTGACTGATGGTTAAGGGGGGGGTGATGTAACGGGGTGAATCGTTACATAACAATTTATAAGAAATTGTTAATAGAATATAACTATAAGAGTTATGTTCTCAGAATATTGTCATAAGGACAAATATTCTGCAGCACTTACGCGTAGTTCCTAATTGGTTGATGTAGGCCATTATATCAACCAACGAAGACGCGCCACGACAGACGCACGCAATGAGTGGTGAGCAGATAATTGATTTACACATTTGTATTCATACATAGTCAGATGAAGATAAATAGTGATTTATTGCAGACATTAACTATACTAAATACAGTTCTACTTTTTACTTTAACCAAGTACTCGCTTCTTCTTACCGTCTTCCTCTGCACGTACGAGTGTACGTGAAGTTACGAGGCACCGCCTTATTCTGTTATCAGAATAAGTAGCTTGTACTGTCACCAGTACAAGCTTCAGGGTGCCCCGTTACAGAGATTGTCTAGCGTGACAATTCCCTACCAATATTATCCGAGATGGATAATATTGAACTGATATTATCCCCTTAGGATAATATACATGTGCTGCTCAAATCTTGGTTGATTAAGACATGTCAACCAAGAGTACCACCAATCGCTGCTAGACGCGCGTAATGAGTGGTGAGCAGGTTTTTTCGTCATACGACAATGTAGATTGCAATGGTTGGAAAAAGACTGGAGTTACATTGATAGCTTAACTGTATTAAATACAGTTCTCTTTTTACCCTTTGCTCAAACTAGCTGTAACGGGGCACCCTGAAGCTTGTACTGGTGACAGTACAGGCTACTTATTCTGATGACAGAATGAGGCGGTGCCTCGGAACATCACGTATACTCGTACGTGCAGAGGAAGACGGTAAGGAGAAGCAAATACTTGGTTAAAGTAAAAAGTAGAACTGTATTTAGTATAGTTAATGTCTGCAATAAATCACTATTTATCTTCATCTAACTATGTCTAAATACAAATGTGTATATCAGCTATCTGCTCACCACTCATTGCGTGCGTCTGTCGTGGCGCGTCTTCGTTGGTTGATATAATGGACTATATCAACCAATTAGGAACTACTCGTAAGTGCTACAGAATATTTGTCCTTATGACAATATTCTGAGAATATAACTCTTATAGCTGTTTTCTATTAACAATTTCTTATAAATGTTATGCAACGATTCACCCCGTTACATCACCCCCCCCTTAACCATCAGTCACTTTAGTGACTGATTGACTTAATGGATACTCGTCCCAAATCATTTGGTACAGGGTTTGCACTTGTTGGTCCGAGTCCACTTTCCAACAATTCATCGCATGGTTAACAAGCCCATGCGATGCGCGAGCAAGGCCGCCGAGAGCGCGTCTGCACGTCTCTGTGCAGACGCCGAAGCAGAAACCGCTGCAACCGATGTGCCATCGGTTGCCATAGCTTCTCAGTCTGTATCACCTGGTGATGCAGACGCTCGTCACGAAGACACTCATGTCTTCTCAGAGTATGAGCTCGGTGTCTCATACTCTCCTGATACGGAAGAGGGATCCGTATCGAAGGCGGTTGTAACCAAGCCGCCTGCCAAGCGTGACATGGATCATGCTATGCGTCGTAGCATCTTTGGTTCGTCTGACGAATCAGATGAACCATCGCCAAAGCGAAGGAGCTCGAGAACGCGAGACTCGGGCGCTCACAGTGGTGTCGGTTCTCCTATTGACACCACTTCGCAACGAGGTGCCAGTACTTCTGTCGGCACGTCGCAGGAAGAGCGGGACCGCAGTGTGTTGCGTCTCGCGCCCGAAAAGAAGACATGGCTGCCTCCAAATTCAGTCATGGATCACTTGTTGGCGACGACAAGTGATCGCTATCGAACACGGTTGTTCTATTCATCAAGGATCCATCACCTTGACCCCAGTGCGAAAGAATATCACACTGAGCATGAACTCTTCGTCGATGCTTTCTTTAAGCATCGATGGTACAGTGGGAATCACAAACGTGATGGTCCCTCAATGCTTCAAGCGTGGAACGCTTACATCCATAATCTTGAGGATGTAGGTCGTGACGTTTGGAACGACAAACTGTTCAAGGCTCGTGATAAGTTTGAGAAAAGAACCCCGATAGGTGCACGCTACAAGCTGCATCGTCTGTCAAGGGAGAAAGGATTACCCTGTCTTTCCTGAGGGGACCCGTTCCCTTGTTGTGTAAACAACTCAGCGCGCGCACCTAAGGAGGCTTATCTCCTTACTAGCCCGTGGTTGCGCGTACGTATCTCTACTGAGATGTACGAAGGGTTTGACAACCTAAATATCCTTTATGACCGTGCCGGGAATACTTTCTATAGCAGTCCTTCTGTGGCACAGGATGTGCCGCGTCGTACTGCTCAACCAGACCCAGTACGTCAACCATCAATTGGGAGCGGGGCTCCCAAGTATCCCAGGACGAGGGATAGCCGCGCCACCGGACGAGATAACTCGTCCGACGTCCGTTCACGTCGCGGTGGTTCAACAGCTGCTCAACCAGATAGCGCTGGCCACCGCGAGAGTCCTCTAATGGAGGTGGAGGAGGAGGAAAGACGCTCTCCACACACTCGTGAGGATGCGTGTGTTCCCGAAAGCTTCTCTGATCGCGTAAATCTTGCGTTACGCGGCGATCTCGAACACGAGCGGGACAGGCGTCTTCAACTGGCGGACACTGTCTTGAAGCATCGAGCTGAGTTTGCCTTTGCTCAGCTCGAGAACGAGAGAGCTCTGAAATCTCTTCGTGACGAGCTAAGGGTAGCTCGTGGGGATATTGACTGGTCTCGGGATGAGATAACTGCTCTTCAGACCCTTGTCGATGCCCACCATCGGGAGCACAAGGCTCTCTGCGAGATGCTTGAGCGCAAGGGCGTTCTTCATCGGAAGAAGCAGCGTACTGATGGTACGGCTTAAGCCGACCAACGTAAAACGTGGGATGCGTTCGCATCTTACGTGGCAACTCGATCGTGTATGCATTGCCTAGGCGGTGCAATACACGAAATGGGCCGATACACTTGGGTAGTAGTTTACTGCTACCCAAGTTAGACACTACATGCTTTGGTAGATTAACCGTAGACAGTAGGACTAAGTCACCTTTATTAAATATAAGAGTGTTTGCCCTTCCATTCTTGTCAGCGTTTTGCTTTTGCTTATCCACCGCTTCGGCGATGGAGTCTTGCACAAAACGGACTACCTTGTCACGAGCCAGTATGAACTCATCTGATGACTCGTTAGCTTCAGTGCGCTGTGAGTGCACTGCAGCAACATCAATCTTTTCTCCAGTGAGGGCTTTCGCGCTCTCACTGGCATCATCTTCTTCGATATCGATGTTGTCGATATCGGCATCAAACGCAATGACCTCTTCGTCAGAGCGTGATGAGCGTGAACCAAATCGGTTTTTGCTCGCGCGAGTCCCTCACCCCCTCAAACCAGAGTTACACTCTAGTAAGGTGGGTACACGCGGATGGCGCAAGCCATTCACGTAAAATGGTGTATGTGTCGTGGACGCATGCACCGAGTTGTTAGTGGCAAACTCTACCATTGGTAAAAACTCACTATAACTCTCAAAGGTGTGTACGTATCTTCGAAGTATCTCTTCAAGGACACGATTGGCACGTTCCGTCTGACCATCTGACTCTGGATGATCAGATGTTGACATCTTCAAGCGCGTTCCGAGTGATTTGAACACGGAACGCCAGAAATCAGCAGTGAATCGTGGATCTCTGTCTGATACGAGTTCACGGGGCAACCCATGAAGTCGGAAGATGGTGTCGATAAAGACACAAGGACAGCCACTTGCTGTAATTGACTCTGGTACAGCCACTAGGTGTACCATTTTGCTGAATCTGTCAACAATTCAAGAATACCCGTATTCCCGCGTGCGTCTTTGGGTAACCCGAAGACGAAATCATTGAGATGGATTCCCAGCACTCAGCCGGAACCGGTAGAGGCTGTAAAGGTGCACGCAGTGAAGGGCTTGACTTCACTCGTTGACAGACTTCGCATGCGCGAACATACTTTCGCACAAAATGATACTGGCAGGGCCAGTAAAAGTCTCGACTCACCGTGAGATATGTTTTCTCCCGGCCACGATGTCCTCCTATAGGAGCATCGTGATACTCGAACATGATCCGCAAACGCAGATCAGTATCATCTGGAATGACAACACGTGGTGTGTCACCAGAAACGGCTGTATAAAACAGTAACCCGTTGCGAGTAGTGTATCGATCAGATGCAGATCGATACGCGGACGATAATCGTTTCAACGATTCTCAAGATGGTTGTGAGAGATGTGTCAACAACTTCACAATCTCACCATCTTGGGCGTATGCCCGCCTCACATCATCATACAACGTTGTAGATGGGACTGAGGACGTCATAACCGCAACAGTGACTGTCTCACTGTCGGGTTTCGCGACTGTTTCAAAGTCAGGACGACGTGAGAGTGCATCAGCGACGACATTGAGTCGTCCTGGTTTGTACTCGACCGTAAAGTTGTACTCTGCAAAGAATGACAACCACCGCGCCATTCGTTGTGAAAGGTGCGGGCTGTTCACTGCCGTGCGTAATGACGCATGGTCAGTGTAAACAATGAAGGGTCTATCTCCTAATAGATAGACTCTGAACTTCGCGAGTGCATAGTTCATGGCAAGGAGTTCCTTGTCATGCACTGGATAGTTCCGCTCAGCTGGTTGCAGCTGACGCGACTGATAGCAGACGACGCGTTCAACGCCTTCAAGATCGTACTGCATTAATGCACAGCCGATTGCGAAATCGCTGGCATCACAGACCACATGAAATGGCCTGTCCTGATCGTCAATTGCTAGGACTGGGGATCGTATCAAGCTCTGCTTGATACCATCTAAGGAGCGCTGACATTCAGCGTTCCATAACTACCTCTCGTTCCTTTTTCAACAAACGAGAGAGGTGTACAGTCATCTCGGCGTAATTGCGTGAATACTTATGCAAATACGCCGCTAGCCCAAGGAATTTTCGAAGACCTTTGACATCAACCGGCACAGGCTAGTCGGTGATCGCCTTGATCTTTTCGGGATCAGGACGTACACCGTTCTTACCAACGATGCACCCAAGAAGTGGTATTTCGCTTGCTGCAAATATGCACTTCTTGAGGTTTGCATACAATTGATGCTTTCGCATGATTGTAAGAACCTGTCGGACGTGGTACCTGTGAACCTCAACATCCGACTTTCCATCCATAGCCCGACTATGGATGAATACGTCATCGAAATAACCCGGCGCGAATTCTCGTACTGGTCTCAACAGATGTGTATCACATCTGTTGAACGTGGCAGGGGCATTACTAAGCCCTTGTGGCATTACTAGCCATTCCCAGAGCATGCCGCTAGGCGTGCTAACTGCGGTATAGGGTATATCCCGTTCTCGCACAAGGATTTGATAGAAGCCATCCATCAAATCCATGGACGAAAAGATGGTACTCTTTGACATACCATCAATGATTACGTCCTTCCTCGGTATCGGCGACTGAGCCGGTACCGTTGCAGCATTCAACTTGTTAAGTGCATGCACTATCCGCCACCCTCCTGTTGCTTTTCGCACACAGAAGGTAGGAGAGCTATGTGGGGAAGTTGATTCCCTCACATGGCCCGCAGCTAAACGATCGGCAAAGAACTTGTCGATTGCAAGTACTTGTTCACGAGGCAGTGGCCACTGCTTCATGACACAGTACTTCGAGCCAGGTTTAAGCTCGACCTCGTGTCGAATACCTTTATCCTTCGGTAATTCGCACGGAACAGTTTCAGGGAATACATCCTTGAATTCAACCAAATCTTCATAGAGAGGATTTGTCTTGAGCGATTCCCACGATTGGGAGTCATATCGCTCAATTCGTGTCTTTACATCGAGGACACTCTCGTCGATGAACTACTGAGAACTCTCTCGTTCTCAGTGAACACTGTTGCTGACCTTATGTCGGCTACACACTCGTCGTCAGCGACGAGTACGCAGATCTGCTTGACTTTGCCACTACGCAGATCACGCAAGAACCTTTTATGTTCGAGCGTTGGCAACTGAGTGATCTCCGAAGTCTACTTCGGAGGCGCAATCAGATCAAGTGTATAAGCGCCTACACTTGATCCGTTATTGACTATGACATTCAACCTCTCTGTCATTTTCTGGGGACTTATTCCCTCAGGCCTCGAAGGACTTATTCCTTCGGCTTCCCGGGGACTTATTCCCGCGGGTTTCGGGGAACTTATTTCCGCCGTATCTGTAATATCTGGACTTATCCCCTTAACTTCCTCTAGCTGGGGTTGCGCAACCACAGCGAGATCCTCTACGATAGACTCTCCAGTCAATCTAGGATTATCGTTTCGCTTAACCTGAGCGATCGATTGTTTCTCTTCTAGATGTTCCCCGCTGGGGATACATCTTTGTCCCAGTCCACTCGACTTATTCGAGTGGTGGACCTTCGGCGCAGCCTGTGTTTCCTCACAGCCGCCGGAACTTTGCTCCGAAGTGTAAATGTTTGGTACACTAAGGTTTTGTGCAGTCGTACTAACGACCGTACCACAAGTGAGGCCATCGAACTCACTCGTAGTACATCCACACGCTTGTAGACGCTCCAAAACGTTCATCAGGTGGCCATCTGATGAACAAGCGGCAGGCATCGTTACTGTTCGATGTTAGCAGTTTACCTGTGGTTCGTACCTTCTGAGCCACGGTATTCCAAGGATGACATCAAATTTGTCATCCAAATCCAATACGATAAAGTCATCGTCATATTGGGTATCTTCTAGCGTATAGTGAATCTTCACTAAAAGCTTTATGACGGTTACGGATGCGCCTGTCGCAAGACGTACCGTCATCCTCGCAGGAGGTGTGTCACATTCACTGAATTTAAAGTGACCATCTTCTAGCGATTGGCGTCGCACAAAATTGTTGGACGCCCCACAATCGACTAGAGCTCGAAGGGACAACTTATTTGTCACTTCGAGTTTCAAGGTAATGAGTGAGACCTCATTACCTAGAGCAGCAACGCACAATGTCTGTGTGTTGGGAGCAACCTTCATCAAGAGGCCTACAAATTCTCTTGACGTTGCTGGATCAGTAGGGTGCTCCGCACCTACTGATCCTGACCGTTTTTTGACGGTCCATCCCGTTGTTGCGTCTTTGCACCAACAGCGGACCCGCTTCCCTGCCCCTTTCTCAGGGTTGGACGGTCATTACGCCCAGTGTTGCGAGACACTGGACGAGGGGCACTACACTCGTAAGCGTAGTGTCCTGTCTTTTGACATCTGTTGCATCTCTGCAACTTCTTGTAGTCTGTAGAGCGAGCCTTCTCGCTCTCTACATAACAGAGTTCCATCGGCTCTGGACCTTTGCTGTCATATCGTCTCGGTTGACGATGTGATGTCGAGCTGGCGCGAGCCTGTCTCAGACTGAAGTCTTCCTGTTCCGCAATGGAAATGGCTTGCTCTAGTGAATCTAGTTCAAGCCGGAACAGGTGAGTCTTGACGGGACCATCCGCAAGACCCTGAATGAACACCGAAACTAACGTGTGTTCATCCACCGGATTGGAACTTATACAACTCGTGAGATGTCGTATATGTTGCGCGTAAGCGTTCACATCACGCTTACCCTGTTTGAGCTTCAAGAGTTCGGTTCGAGCTCTGAACTCAGCTCTAGGCGGTTCAAACGTTTGTCTGAGCCGCGACTTGAAGACTTCTAACGACCCGAACGCATATGGGTCGTGCAACTTGAGCCCCAGTGCCCAAGTCTTGGCACGTCCTGCCAGATTTGACTGGGCAAATTCAACTTTCATATCCCCGTCGTCGATGCGACGCGCCCTTATGGCGTCGTCTAATTCGACAAACCATCTCAAGAGGGAGTCCTCTTTGACTCCCCTATACTTGGAGATTTCAATCTTCAAAGTCTCGGGTCGACGTGAGTGCATCGACCCACCAGCAGCATCCTGCTGCTGTATCAACAGTCCAAACTGTTGAGCACCCTGTTCTCTCAACAACTCTGATTGTTGAGAACCTTGTTGGTGAAGCAAGGTTACTTTCTCGCGTTCGGCGTCAAGTCCATTTTGAATGAACTTGGCGATTGTAGCATGTTGGGCATCTCTATTGAGAGCCTCTAGCATGACGCTAACAGCATGGATGCCCATGGTTGAACCCATCCGTTCAACCGCATCCCATTCGACATCTCTCAAATTGCAGCAGCCGTCACGCGTATCGTGAAAGCTTTAGTCATCTCCATCGTCTATCATATTCATGTTAGATGTGAACGTGGTCCTTGGACGGACTACGAAGTGCTACCAGGTGTAACGGGGCACCCTGAAGCTTGTACTGGTGACAGTACAAGCTACTTATTCTGATGACAGAATAAGGCGGTGCCTCGTAACTTCACGTATACTGGTACGTGCAGAGGAAGACGGTAAGGAGAAGCGAGTACTTGGTTAAAGTAAAAAGTAGAGCTGTATTTAGTATAGTAAACGTCTGTTAATAAACTACTATTTATCCTCATGTAACTATGTCTAAGTACAAATGTGTATATCAGCTATCTGCTCACCACTCATTGCGTGCGTCTGTCGTGGCGCGTCTTCGTTGGTTGATATAATGGCCTATATCAACCAATTAGGAACTACTCGTAAGTGCTACAGAATATTTGTCCTTATGACAATATTCTGAGAATATAACTCTTATAGCTGTTTTCTATTAACAATTTCTTATAAATTGTTATGTAACGGTTCACCCCTTTCCAGTATGAATATGTACGCATGAACAAGCGCAGTATGCCTTTCTACAAGATTACTGCAGCCTATTATCCACTGTATAATTATAGACTTTATCAGCGGATGTTTAATTAATGTGTTTTGTCTCTCTTTTTTTGGGAGCTCATTGCCTGCCGGCAAGCGCCTAACAGGGAATGCAATCTAAAAATTAGCATGAGGGTACATATACCAGATTTAGGATGGCAATATTCAAATCAGATTGGGAATGCTAAATTAATATCAATGCTTGTTTTTGATTGGCCAATACAAACTGACTGTTGAACGACCCACTCGCGACTGGTACTTTAATCGCTCCTGAAGAATAAGATAAATGGTGTAATCACCACACCTTTTAGCTAAATCCACCACATAATCGTACACCACCTTTGAGTTTACTATATGATCGATTCTTTATGTGATTAAATCTCCGGCTTTATACGCGCTATACAACCCAAAAAGTGTGACATCCAACACCCGTGTTGTTCTGGACTATAATGATGTTTTCAAGTACACTTAATAGGCAGAAGTGCACTGTCTGGGGAAAGTTCTAATGCGCGCCGTTGATCACTTTACACATGCAGCAAAATCATTTACGCACCCTTTGCTACCATAAATCACGTTAAATATATTGTTGCATGGCCCTCGTCGGTCAATACCACGACAGGTCACTCATAAACTGTAGCTGCCAGGATTGCGCAGACTTGACTAGTCGTCCAGTTGGCTTGCGGCGCAAGCTTACCTTTTTTGTCACCTAAGTCGCGCTCAACTGCAGCCACATCAATAGCAAGAATACTTTACCAATATTAACATTGTTTACCTAAAGTTTCAATACGATCTGCACCACCTATCGCTTTTAAAAACAATGTGGTATGTGGTGGGGTGTACAATAATGGAGTGGATTTGGTAAAAAGGTGTGGTGGATTTAACAATTCCCAAAGATACACCTCCTCAATACCGCAACATCAGATATTCCACTCGACAGCGCACTATTGGTTTGTATCGCCTGACGTTGTCGAAATGCCCACTCAAATATGACGCGTCCAGCGTCACGATGTCAGCGGAACAAGTATATATCCATAACGCCCTATGTTTAAATTGATCTGCACTACGTTGATCGAAACGTAGGTGCTCCTAAAATCGATCGTATAAAGTCCATAGCAAACATTCAGAAAAGCACATGTGCTAGTCAATCAGTATGCTCTTGCTCGCACTGCACCTGAATATGGTACTCCTTCAGCTGTTCAGGCTGCACGGGACCTGGCGCATTCGTCATCAGCTCGTTACCCGAAGAAGACTTTGGGAACGCGATTACATCACGCAAACTCGGGGCTCCGCACAACATTGCAATGAGGCGGTCTAGACCCAGCGCAATACCGCCATGAGGTGGAGCCCCGTGACTAAGGGCTTGTAATAGGTGATCGAAGCTCTGACGTTGCTGGGTTGGCAGCTCGAGCACATCTTCAAAGACAGCTTGCTGCAGCTTTGCCTGGTGAATCCGAATCGATCCTCCACCCAGCTCCCAGCCGTTGCATACAATATCGTAGTGCTGGGCAGTGATACTCAATAGCTGCTCAACGATCAAAGGATCTTCCAGTAAACTTCTCGTCTCCTTTTCTTCAGCAGCACGAACCAATAGTTCATCCAAAAGTACTGCGTGGTCGGGATGAGGGGCAGTGAAGGGGTGGTGTGTTGCAGACAGCGAGACCCTGCCTTCACTTTCAATAGAACTTCCATTTTCCTTATCATCCTCAGTGCGCCCAAACATGGGGAAATCGATAACCCATAGGTGATGGAAGTTGTTTAGGTCCAGCTCTGCTTGCAAGAAACCCATGGCGTACAACAGTCGAGAGACGTACGTACGCAACCGTCCAAGCAGAGTAGTGACATCGTGGTACGGACCGGCAGCGAAGATGAGGAGATCGCCTTCCTTAGCGTCAAGACGCTCGTTAAGCTGATCAATCTCGGAGGTAGACAAGTGTTTTGCCAGCGAGGCTTTCCATTGCTTGTCAGACCCCACCTTGACGACAAATGCACTGGCAACGCTCGATGTGCGCTTAGCTACTTTCTCCAGCTCATCAATGTCCTTGCGCGAGAATCCAGTACTTAAGAGGAGTTTCGCATTGATAGCACGAACGACTCCGCGTTTGCTATCAATCTTGACATGGCGATCGGCTAATGCCGTCTTTAACGGACCAAACTCGCATCCTTGCAACAGGTCGTCCACATCCTGAAGCTCAATGCCGTACCGCGTATCAGGCTTATCCACACCAAAGCGGTGCATGGCCTCGTCATAAGTCATGCGAGCAAATGGACGATCCGGTAGCTCCTTGTTCGCAGACTTCCATATCTCCTTCACAAGTCGCTCGATTAAGTGCATGACATCCTCGCGCGTGACAAAGGACATCTCGAGATCGATCTGTGTGAACTCTGGCTGACGATCCGCGCGACCGCCTTCGTCTCGATAGCACCTCGCCAACTGGAAGTATCGATCTAAACCACCAACCATAAGCAACTGCTTGTACTGTTGTGGACTCTGCGTCAAAGCGTAAAACAGTCCTTGATTCCGTGTCGGCACGAGAAACTCTCGAGCGCCTTCCGGGGTACTTTTAAACAGCGTCGGCGTCTCAATTTCCAGAAAACCCTCCGCGCACAAGAAGTTGCGTGCAGCGAGCGATATCTTTGAGCGTAGAATGAGGTTTTGCTGCAACGCTGGCCGACGAAGATCTAAGTATCGATGCCGCAGCCGTGCGTCTTCATTCGCCCCGGCAGATCCCGTCGCCACTTGAATAGGTAAGTTCGCACACGAATTCAGCTCGGTCATCTTGTCGACAACGACCTCGATAGCTCCAGTAGCTATGTTCTTGTTGCGCATACCCATTGGCCGAGCTCGTACAATGCCTGACACTTGCAGTACTGACTCGGGTCGGATCCTACGCACAACATTCTCTGTAATGTATCGATCGATGTACATGTCCACATTTGCATATCCACATACAATAAGTCAGGAGCTCTTTAAACCTTTTTTAGTGCTTTTTTGTAAACACTTGGGACAAACTACGAACCTGCTGATTGGAGGAAATCTTTTTCCAGAACAAGTTGCGTCACACCGTACCGGTCACGAAGTGACACAAACGAGACGGGACCGAATGGACGCAGCGCGTCCACCCATCCACTTAGCGTCACGCTTTGTCCTTCATGAGGCGATTGACGAAGTTCTCCACACGAATGCGTGCGGAATGAGCTCAAAGAGCGGCAGTAGACTAAATAACGCGTCGAAATAGCACGATGCCATCTGCATATTACATTCACATATTGACAGGCAGACAGACGACATACAGACGATGTTTAATCTCATCAGTCCATTTTAAACACAAACATTTCGCGTGACGAACCTCCTCGTGAGCATGATGTTTGCAATATTGAATGTCACCTCCCTCGAATGGTTTTTAATGTGGTACACATTATCACAATGCTAGTGTACCCATGTCGATATCCCAGCCAAACCAGCCATTTTGGCGTTCTGCATCAATTAAGAACGATGGGTCTACCGTCTGTCTTGATCGCATCTGCGCACGAGATCGTCGTTACTGTGCGCAATACGACGGTGTTCGTCCTTCCTTCAAGCGCTTCGTCAACGCCAAAAAGAATGCTGCAGTTTGTGGTATTGCAGAGCGCAGACGGTGCAGAGGAAGCGTCAGCAGTTGCTCACAAAGACGACGCCGATGACGAGGTCGAGAAGTCGCAGCCATTAGATCCCAAACTCAAGCGCCGAGTTACGGCCGTGGAAGTTTTTCGACCGTTCAATTCGGACCTATTTGCACTACTACTGCTAGTAGATGAGCGACGGCTGATGCATTACGAGCTGGACTTGTCACATGAGACGCTCGTGCTCAAGACGTCCCGCCTCGTGCCTCGAAACGCCACGTGCATGACTGTAAGTCATCTCAAGCTGGAAAATCAACAGATGAAGTACGCAGTCATCTTAGGCCAAAAAACAGGCGAGGCTGTGGCTGTGCCTTTTCCGGACGTAGACCGAGACCTCCGGATGCTGCTGGGCCACACGACGTCGATGATCACCCACGTAGCTGTAAATCACGACTCGTCACTGCTACTGACGGCTGATCGGGATGAAAAGCTGCGCGTGTCGAGGTTCCCGAATGCTGCTATTATTGAGAGCTACTGCCTGGGCCATAAGGCTAGTCTCACCAAGGTGGCCTGTAGTGCAGTCACGCCGGACCTCGTCGTGTCGACGTCCATGGACAATACGATAAAGTTATGGAACATGGGAATAGGAAAGTTGCTGGCATCTGAGACGCTGCTTCCAGGCTTGGAAGTGTCCGTTAAACCTCTTGATAAGGTTGCCGATGAGGATGACGATGGTCACAAAGCAGCCACCAGTTTGCTGAATGTGTCGCTAGCGATTTGTCCCAAGACGAACGTTGTGGCTGTGCTTGTGAACTTTCGACACGTGCGATTCTTCGGAATCGTGGCGCACGCCCTTGAAGAGGTGACTGTTCCTGATGAGGACCTACAGGGGCTGCGGATACACGAACCTTGTGACCTATTGTTCACTGACAACGGAATGCTCGTGGTGTCGTACAAGAAGGACCCGTTTTTGCAGTTGTTCTCCATGTCAAATGATAAGCGACTCATACTTGCTGAGTTCGCACCTGATGTGTTTAAAGACTTTCGAACCACCGCTGCTGCAATTGGTACGTCTTTGCAATAGTTGAAGGTTGTTATAGGTGTCGAGTCGCTCTTTGCTCACGCATTTATTTTTACAGTGCTGCGCGATAACGAGGGGAACAGTCTAGACGTGCTTGACAATGGCATGATTAAGAAGAAAGCGCGCACAAGCGAGTGGAACAAGACGGCGTCCGGGCAGAAGTGATCAATCCATTCTGAGCTCAGTCTGTATGGTTGTCTGTACTGTGCAATTGTCGCTGTAGCTGGCTGAGTTCAGCAGCCTTCCTGTTGGCACAGTTCAGTTTTCTCGACAAGCTTTCATCGGTTTATCCCACATCTGGTAACGCGATGGTTAAGTGCACAGACGTACTCCAACGTCTCATTTGCTACGTCCAGGACAAAACCAAGAAAGCGCGGTCGATGATGGCCGCATCAACTATCAGTTTGACGTTCCGAACTATTGTGTGTGATGTAATAGACCCAGAAAAATTCAGCGTCGCATGCTTGGGCTTCTTGTTCAGTTCAGTGTGCACTGCGAGAACTACAGCACCGTGAGTCGCGAAGACAGCTGTTGATCGCTACTTTGACGTATCGAGTTTCCAGATTGTTGTCTGTTCACAAGGCAATGCTGATCGATAGCTGTGATTGTAATGTCCATCTTCTGTAGAATGCAACGAACACATCATCGAGGACGGTTCTTGACACCTTCAGATGTTGATTAGGTTCCAGACTATGCGTATCGTGCGTGTCACTGTAGCAAGATCAAAATGGTCGCTCTGTGCGGTTACTAGCGATCCAGGTGGTCCGCACGATTTTACGATGCAAACTTAGTTGCGAATGTACCCTCCTCAATGCGTAAGGTTCGAATAGTGCGAAGAGGTAGAGTCAGAGATCATCATTTGCGTTCACTTAAAAGCTGTTGTGGTGATGTTTTTTATGCTGAGAGCTAGTGTGCCATTGCGCAACAGAGACGCCTCTCATCGAAAGCTGCACTACTGTCCGTGCGGAACAAATCAGTATATAAGCTGCTTGTGCTTTTCGCAATGAAAATTCAGGTGTGGGATTAATTCTTCCATGAAGTTCTAATCCCAAATGATGAACGTTTCAAACAGCTCTGGCTGAAATGGTCGGGACATTATACCTTGTTACAATGCCGTCCACAAACGAATCTGACTCCACCTCAAATTCGATTTACAAATAGTTGATAGCTCAATTATTAACTGCGGCTCAATTACTACATCGTCTACCTGTGGACGACGTAGCGAATGAACCACCGCAGAAGAGGGTCTCACAGCATCAACAAACGTCTTGTTTATTTGTACTATTCGATATCGTGCAGTGTAAACGACCCGATTCATGTAAGCTGCACTGTGACAACTTAGATATTTACAACTTGCTACACGACCGTCGCCGTACTTGAAAACTCAGCTGCACCAAAGCTTTCATTTTGGTTCTTAAAATGGTACGCATCAGTGTTTACGATTTTGGGAACCGGCATTGCCCTCCCACATGCTGCTTACACAGATAAATGACCTTACTGCTAGCTCGTAAAGGCTGCGCCGGAACTGAGCTTAGTAAGCCTCTCATAGCTCCACGGTAAACAGGGCATGCGGGTAAACTGATGGCCGGCTTCCTTCGAATGGCACCCAAATCTTAGCAACATCAGGTAATGTCGCACCGGATGTCACCGCAAATAGCACGCTTGCTGCAAGCGGTAACACATGGCTCCAAGTTACAATAGTGGGCTTAGCAGTAGCTTCCAGCCAGCTGCGCAATGGTCACAGCTGATCGATGAACATTGTCGGCAGCCGTCGTGGCCCTTCATCTTACACGATTTGCTGCAGCTACACATGACAGCATTCATCTCCACCAGAAGGCAAGTGAATGAGCCGAAGGCGAGCATATCTCAAGTACAAAAGCTTTCGGTGCATTTCGACCATGAAGTATGTAGAACTCCAACACTCTAAACTCACTTTTTGCATCTACATTACCACATCTGTTGCCAATGCCATGGACTTAGTATAAGCCTCTGCTTTGAGCGATTTCATACAGGCGCGTTCTTGCCATCGCTTGCCACCATCATGGGTGACGCAGAACCCAAGGCTCACGACGCTGATCGTGCATCTCTACCGAGCGCTTTTTCCTCCTCCACGGGAGATACAAAGACCGCCATGCTTGGCAGTCTTGTCGCACGCTGGAAATCCACGCCGTCGCATCCGCAAGCTCATTATGTGCTTTCCGTTCAAGTCGATACATTTGCATGTAGTCCCCCTCTTCCAATGCTTACTGGTGAGGATTAAGCGTTGAATTTCGGTCGTACTTGTATGAATATGTCTAAACTCGTGGCTGCCCGGCAATTGCCCAACCAAAGCTGGGCCAATGTGCTGCAGCCGAATGTTTTCGAAAGCATATCCATGACCAGAAGGAGCGCGTCATCTCATATCTCAGCTAGCTTTGCTCAGGAATCAGATGTGATACACGGCCATTGTGATGGCACTTGTAGCCTCCAAGCTGGACTCCTTACTTTTACTACGTTCGTCGTTGGGCGGTTTACCATTTCCACAATTATACGTTAAATAAAGCGGACGCCAACAAAGTGCGGACCTGCTGCTAAGATGTCAGGCGAGTGACAAGACATCGAGTTGATAAGTACAAGTATTTTTCTCTCTATCTGTGAGCCTGCTAGTCTCAGGGGTTGAGCATGCACAAACAGATAACTCGGAGTACCAGACGGCCGCTCGAGTTTTCTGTACGAACGACGCCAAATTGTTTGTCCACATGAGTTGCACAGACTGATCTCTAAACTAACTCAGCTACAGAAAGGCTTACTATGTCGTTCCATCGCTCGTGCCCTAATCAAGAGCTGTGGCCGACACACCAACCCAATTTCTCGCTTTGGAATCTATAGGAGATTCTTTAAACAATCGTCGGATGTGGTACAACACTTGATGCCAAGCTTTGGTGAATGGTACGAGGGCAGATTAACGACCTGGATCGTCCACATGAGTCCACTACGGAAGTATACAGCGGCCTGTTACCTATTTCTTGCAGGACGCTACACATAGACACATTGACCATTTTTAACCCCACCTTGACCTCTGGGCTCAATAATAGATGGAGGTCCAACCAGCATCAATACATAACCGCAAGGCCCATTGTCATACCTGGACACTACAATTACTTGACGTTTATCAGCATAGGCACTACATTCTGTTCGTCGAGACGACTCGAACCGACGTGTGCGGCCGCCAAGTACATAGACAGCAAGTTGATTACAAATGATCTGCTCTATAAACCCACTGCACAGAGTACAACATATAACATTCACGGACGACGGCAGGTCTTCGAATGGCAGTTTTTCAGAGACTCGCAATAACAACGTTATGATTGTGGGCCCAAATGTATAGACCGTACCGAGTCTGGAGCTATGATGCTGAGTAATAAACATTTTAGAGCTTCAACGATGAAGCAAGACCGATTTCTCTTCTTCTGACATATGTGCGAGCCCTCAAACGAGTTTATGATCATTGATCTCAATAAACTTGTTGGTATCCGACGTCTCTAAGCATGACTTACACTCTCACTTACAGTACACGTCACCCCGTATCTTGCTTCATTTGTGAGCTGAGTTCTCATGATATAATAGGTTTTGCATCCCTGCGTTGAGAAAGGATGTAATATGACAGGCATTCATGAGTCGTTAGTTTACTAATGCGACAATCTCATTTTTTTATCAAAACTGCACCATGGTGTTATATTGTTGAACCCATCATCACACAATGGCATAAGATGCCATTCTCTTCTATATAAACAACGAATGTACGCTATAGTGGAATAGTATCCAGCCTTTTTAAGTCGAACAGTGTGCACTTAAGATGTGACAAAATTTACAGTACAGCATCTCACCATCGTATTGTCGTCGGTGTATTTTGCACGCAAATCATCGCTTGTGCGGACAGCAGACACATCCGTACTGTACCGCATGCAATCCGAAAGGCATAATATTCCTGCATCTCGTTAGTACAATACGATCTGGTGAATCAGACAACATTTGACTTGACAGCTGCAATGTCATACATACAAGGAACTAAAATCAACGAACCTGTCTCTTAACGTTTCAGCGATAGCGATTAACCGGCCATCGAATATCCATCAGGAAACCGGCCCACTTCCAACAGCTCTCCCGCGTACAATTTTCATTGCTCACTCCAATACATTGTCCACTTCCTTTGCTCTCTTTTATGGAATATTGATTGGGGCCTCCGCCGACTTCGTTGCATGGTCGCTACGTTGGGAGTTATTAGAAATAACTAAAAAAGAGCAGTGTACCTATTCACTTCAATAGTTTTTAGAGTTTACTCGTTTTTAAAGTATGGAGCAAACACAATCATAATTGACACGATGCTTAATTAATGAGTAAATTACCAAAAGGGAGAGTCAAGAGCGAATCGTGTGCTGTGTGCGTTGCAGCAATTCCGGTTTTATGGTCCCTTTGAACTGTCTGAACGCCCCTGTAACTTTTTCGAGATATAGTGAGAGCAAGCAGGCATCCAATAGGTGTCAATCGCTTCGATCCTTGTGACTCTTTCTGCATCTTGTGAAGCACTTCCAAATAGTTCACTGATTTTCTCTTCCTTTTCTGCTCTTCAAGCCCGTGTGAGCGTTTTGTCGCAAGTCAGCCCCAGCTGAGCACTCGTCCTATCTGATGTGATCGAAAATCTGCGATGAAGACATAATGATCCAGATGCGCACCTGTTCGAGCTTGGCTCCGTGTTTTTGATCAAACACGATCTCCAACTCTGAATTTTTTTCGAGTCGTCTTCATTACAACCCACCTCTATCGTCTTGAGGTCCAGAAGGCTATTGGCAAACTAGCGTGCTAACAATAAATAAATGTGATAGTCGCCAAATGTTTGTTTCAGAGATCAACTAACCTGGGCGCATTTGTTAGGCGGTCGACTTCGTACATGTTGCTTACCCTCTAGCGCTCGTCACAATCCATCTTAGTCCACAGATGGTAATATTTGTATCGCTCCTGAAATGCTGCGATGATGCCGATGCTTACTACGTTGTTCTGGCAAGGAATTCGTGAATGAAACTAAACGGTGATACATGATACAGTGGGGTATGTCTCTCGTAAATAGGAGTGACAAACCTATCCAAGAAGCTAAAGGGAATGTGAATCAAGAGCGGTATGAATAGTTATTCTTGCAACCTGGTTTCTGATCAAATTCAGGAACTTAAAGGTGTTAGAGTGCCTCGTGTATGCTACGGTCCGCTTTTTGACCGATAAATATGCTGCAACATTATTCGGTATCATTCGCAACAATCGTGTGGGTTACCTTCTGTTGAGAATACGCCGCTTCGTGCAGTCGTTTCATGTTGGGTTCATGGTGATGATTTCTGTGTCAGGGTGTTTCATGGTGGTTATTACGGAAGAAGGTTATGGATCGCGGTTACATGATGAGATCACAGGATGTCGTTACATTAAGGCTTAGACTTAGCTAAGGGTAGTGAACTAAGGACATTAAATATATTCACTTCGGCTTTTACATCCAACTACCCCAACAAGTTAACAGCCGCAACTCGGACAGCGGCGTCAAGACCAAGAACGCCTCGCCTCTCACATGATGAGTACCAAGCGCGCCGAAGTCCTCCTAGGAAGTGGAAATTATTTCCATTGGGAGTTCAATATGAGGATGTCGCTCGCCAGAAAAGGACTGCTGGCGCACGTGGAGGTGGTCAAGGCGGAGAGTGAGATAACGGAAGCTTGGTTAGTAAATGACGCAAAGGCTCTCGGCATCATCGCGCAGGGTGTGGAACTACAACACCAGACAAAGATCCGTTCGTCGACGCGTGCTATTCAAGCGTGGGTAACACTTAGGGAGTTCTACAATCGCACTACACTCCACAATCGGGTCACGATGACACGGCGCCTCCACGAATTCAAGATGGATGCTGGAACGGCCATAACAAAGCATTTGGACGCTTTCGACGAGCTCGTTGTCGGTCTTCAGACGCTTGGAGAGCCCGTCGACGAGGCACGGCAGCTAGTAGTGCTGCTGAGCAGCCTTCCAGCCGAAAACGAGCTGATATCGTCGATCATCGAGAACGTCAAGGACATCACGCTCATCGAGGTGAAAGAGAAGCTGTTGAAGGAGTGTGAACGGTTGGAGAAGAAAGACACGACTTCGGAACGAGCATTTAAGGTCAACGCTGGACGTTTCAAGGGCAACAAGAGGAGTGGTCGCAAGTGGAGCGATCAGAAGAAGAACTCTAGTGGTTTCCAAGGCAAGTGTTTCAAGTGCAACAAAGTTGGGCACATGAAGCGGGACTGTCAAGAGGGAACAACAGACGGCGATGCGGTATTTGTTGTGAGCACAGAACGTGTAAACGGATGGTTGATCGACAGCGGCGCGACCGCCCACATGACCCCGCACCGTTCCGATCTGTTCGAGTATGAGAACGTGAATGGTGGCATCGAAGTAACAATCGCTGACGGAAAGAAGCTGCAGGTCACTGGACGTGGTACGGTACGCTTGCTTGGACTGGACGGTAAACGGATTAAGATGGTTGAAGTTCTTCACATACCGGGCCTCGATCGGCGTCTGTTGTCAGTGGGGAAGCTCGCGGATCGTGGACTGAACGTGGGGTTTCAACGTTCCTCATGTGTTATATGGGGAGCGGCTAGCGCAATTGCGAAGGGTAAGAAGATCGGCAAGGCTTACATGTTAGACTGTGAACAAGAAGAAGCTCGGTTCGTCCAGTACGCCGGGGCTGACAGCAAGTGGGAGCTTTGGCACGCTCGCCTGGGGCATCCCAACCAGGATGCTCTGGATAAGACAAGGCATGCCACGAACGGTATTCCGGCTGTTGGTCAACCGCCCCAGTCTTTGTGCGGCGGATGCATGAAGGGGAAGCAAACGGTGGCTAAATTTCCGCATTGTTCCAGCTCGAAGACGTCGCGCGTTCTTGAGCTCGTCCACACGGATATGATGGGACCAATGAATAATCCTTCGAAAGGTGGTGCCAAGTATGTCCTGACGTTCGTGGACGACTACTCGCGCTACGTTGTGGCCTATTTCTTGAAAAAGAAGAGCGAGGTGGCTATTAAGCTTAGAGAGTTCATGACGTTCTATGAGAATCAACGGGGAGAGCGCATGAAGTGTTTACGATCGGATAACGGAACGGAGTTTGTCAACCAAGAGATGACGAAGATATGTATGCTGAACGGTATCGTGCACCAACGGACTGTCCCGTATAGCCCTCAGCAGAATGGAGTGGCAGAACGGATGAACCGAACTATCATGGAGAGATCTCGAAGTATGCTATACTACAAGGGCGTTCCAATGGAGTGGTGGGCTGAAGCAGTTAGTACTGCGGTATATCTAATCAACCGTTCCACGAACACGCACAACGCAACCGTAACACCGTTTTAGCTAGGTTTCAAAGTGAAACCTACGCTAGATCACCTACGCGTATTTGGTTCTCGCGGGTACGCTCACATTGACGAAGCGAAGAGGACGAAGCTTGAACCTAAGAGCTTTAGATGTCTGCTGCTCGGATACCCAGAAAACGTCAATGGTTACCGTGTCTATGACTTGGACGCTTCCAAGGTCAAAGTTTCTCGCTCGGTGAAATTGGACGAGCGTGAGGTAGATGGTATTTACGATACACTACCTGCTCAGATCGAAACAGTTATTCATGTTAGCACAGACGCCGATGATGAAGTCACGCTCGCACCAGTGGAACTTCAACCCGTCGAAGCGGAACCCATGGAAGGCGTTGAGAACGACGCACCGGATGTAGAGATGGAGAGCATGCAACCGATACAGGACGCTATACCGCCGCTGCTGATGCCACAAGAACGGTCAGCTCCCACTGGATTTGAGTTGGAACCGTACTGTGGACCACCGACTATCTTCGAGGACGATCAAGTGGTGTTCCATACCCCTAGAGACCGTTTTAGAAGTTCCCGGGAACCAGTCTTCCTTCTTGAAGAGGGAACAAACGCAGAGGAAGAATGGAAGTCGGAAGGAAGAGATGGACCGTCCTATCCGAAGCGTGCCAGGATCGATGAAGACGGCCTTATTGCTGAAGCCATCCTCACGTACGCAGCAATCATTGACACAGTGGATCTTCCTACAACATACGCTCAGAACTATGTGTGCCAGCTGAACAAGGCCATCTATGGACTGAAGCAAGCTGCAAGTGCCTGGAACAAGACCATTCATCGGGTATTTCTTGGGTACGGATTCAAGAGCTGTGGTGCGGACCAGTGCGTCTATGTCAAGCGTTCCAAGAGCAATTTCATTTACGTCTGTCTTTACGCAGATGATATGATCATTGCGGCGAAGACTAGTGATGAAATTGATGACGTGAAAAACGCACTCAAGAGTGTCTTTAAGATGAAGGAGCTTGGACCGGCGAAATTTATCCTGGGAATGGAGATCGACCATAACATGACTGCTGGAACGCTTATGATTAAGCAAACGCGATACATCGATGATGTGGCGAAACGGTTCGGGCAAGAGAACGCTAAGTCGGTTGACAACCCGTGTGCAACTGGTCTTAAGTTGTCAAAGTCGCAATCGCCAGCAACGGATGAAGAGCGAAGAAAGATGCAATCGAGACCGTACCGCTCCTTAATTGGATGCCTACTGTATATCACGACGTGTACTCGCCCGGACATTTCATTCGTGGTAACGCAACTTTCTCGTTTCCTGGAGAATCCCGGGGCGCAGCATTGGAACGCTGCTATACGTGTTCTACGCTACTTAAAGACGACTCGCCAGCACGGGATCATCTACAGAGGTGGTACTGGCAGCGTCACAGCTGAAGCCTACTCGGATGCGGACTGGGGTTCCAACCTCGACGACAGGCGTTCTGTCTCGGGGGTTATGATCATGATTGGGAACGCTCCGGTGGTGTTCAAATCTAAGTTCCAACGAACGGTTGCCCTCAGCTCAGCGGAAGCTGAGTATATGGCTTTAAGCCTATGCGTTCAGGAAGTGCTATGGACGCGTGCGATACTGACGGACATGGGAATGGTACAAATGAACGCTACCCAGATATGGGAGGACAATCAAGGAGCGATTGCTTTGGCCCAAAACGCTGGTTATCATGCTCGGACCAAGCATGTGGACATCCGTCATCACTTCATCAGAGAGACGATCGAAGACGGGACGGTTGCGGTAGCGTATGTGGACACCAAACATCAATTGGCCGACATACTGACCAAGGCGCTAGGATCCAAGACGTTCAAGTTCCTGCGCGATGCAAACAGTATCCAGTGCAAAGAAACCAAGCAGTAGCGGCGAGTGGGAGTGTTGAGAATACGCCGCTTCGTGCAGTCGTTTCATGTTGGGTTCATGGTGATGATTTCTGTGTCAGGGTGTTTCATGGTGGTTATTACGGAAGAAGGTTATGGATCGCGGTTACATGATGAGATCACAGGATGTCGTTACATTAAGGCTTAGACTTAGCTAAGGGTAGTGAACTAAGGACCTTAAATATATTCACTTCGGCTTTTACATCCAACTACCCCAACACCTTCACCTATATTGCTAAAACCCTGCTTTTTGTACTCAAAACTTATCGCAGGGAGCTCTTCATGTACACGTAGGAATTCCCCTGTCATTCTACTTAAATACTAGCTCAAATCTATATGATTGCCACCAAATAACTTTGTGGACGTATGTGTGCAGGGCTCCTACTGTGTGGGGTTTGTTACGGGAGGGTCTGGCCGCAACAGACCTCGGGGGAAGAGAGAATCCGGTTGCACACAGATAGATTCTACCGTGTCGCAGTCGTCATCATTAGGCATACCTCAATCCTGCTCATTACGCTGTTGATACTACCACCGGGCCAATATCGCAATTGAGGTAACCAAAGCTGCTATCGTTGGCGCATGTGCTACTGCATGGTAAAAATTGAGCCTCATATAATCCACATAAATTTAGCGCTCGATTTTGCGTATCGAAGAGCATGTGAATTGAAATTAGCGATATCATCGGTAGACGTTAGACTTTATCACAGCTTCATTCGTCTGCACACAATAGATGTGACATACGCGGCTGCAACTGTGCTCCTAAATCACAAGTGTACGCGTTGTATTCGTTTCGTTTGTTGTTAAATTTGTGTCTTTATACTAATAGCTCGTAAAACATTTTTTCCATTGATGTGTTCGCAGTTGTATTTTTTTTCATGTGAAAGCGATTACATGGGTGGAGACATCGTTTACGCTGTAAGCGTGCACGCAAGTCCTCCTTGTTAAAAGGCTTGTATTCGCTGTTTTCCCGTGTGTGTAAAAAGCGTGTCGAACGCATTTTGATTCAATGCGATTTTGCAACTAAACTGGACGCAGCAACTCGCAATGGTATGAAGAATATGTAAAGATGTCAAAAGTGGAGCTTTACAAGACAGCTTTGCTTACTAAAAACTCTTAGACGACTTTTGTTTTTTCTGCCGTGTTATGTAAACAATAGCAAAAAGCAGTCGTAAATTACAAATTATGCGAGTGGCCGTATTACGGGCGACCAATGGGGATAGGGGAGCTGTAACAAGAGTGTGTACCCAGCAAGGATGCGATGTTGCACGTCGACTCTCTCTATGATCAATGAATGCACATTGATGTCTACGCAGACATCAAAAGTGTAAGCCGATCAAGTAAAATATGACAAAGAAATCTGGATACGGCTTTTCGACGGGATGAACGATATTGATATTTAGGCGAATAGCAAGTGACATGTTGATAAAGTCCCGTGCATGTCCTTTACGTTGTGCTCTTCAATCCGACCAACTACCTTACGTTCTATTAGTTGACGTGCATTTATATCTCGATTTGAAGCTGGAAACATCGACGCTAGCTTGGTGTTGATGATGGCTATTGAATTAAATGTACGCAAAGTTTGGACCACTCCATCTATGCCTGTTTGGCCACTCCTATCAGGTTTTCTTCGTCGACAATCGTTTTTTACATACGCGAAAATACATCACACATTTATGGGGCTTATAATGCAAACCTCACGACCATGACGAAAGGACGGTAATGTCGAGGGAGACGCGCTCATTTAAGAATTAATCTAATGAACTTTTATCAACAACCATGGAAGCACCCGATCTTATCGACTATATTAGGAGTGTAATCGATGGCATACTCTACACAAACGACTGAGCCAGAATAATCTGACATCAGCCAGCCCTTACAGAAATTCTGGTAAAAATGATGCACGAAATTTACAGAGAGCAGAAAATGAGTAATTAAATCTATTTCTTTGGTGATGACTCCGTTCCGGATCAAAAGTAATTGCTTTCAGGTCAAAGAGGATAGTGGGCTTTAGCATCATAGTGCGAACGAATTTGGATTTGTGAGGTGCTCGGGAAAGAGTCCGCTTCGACTTTGTTCAAATCTATTTTTTTCATTCAAACAATGAAAACTAACGGACTTTGATCATGCAGCAAAGTGTACAGTATGGTAGGAACCTTGCTTTTATCAGCACACGAACTTGTCGTCGCCTATTCGATACTCTACGTGTTCTGCTGCAACATCAGCCGTTTCGGAAGTGAAGCAAAACCTACATGGTTGGCACACAAGCGGACTTCTTCTATTAACTGCAATCTTGAAGAACAACGTAGAGCATTTGGGTCAGTTGTCCTTACTTGATCAGCCAAGCGCCTCGGTAACACCACGAAGCTTCATTTCTTGTGTCATTTATGTCGTAAAACATGTAGTCGCACTTGGGCGCCAAGTCAGAATCAGGCCCTTACATTTGCTTTCTTTGTTCTCAAAATGAGCTACGAGTGCGGCTTGAGCAAAACACGAGTGCATATTGTCGAAAGGCTTCGGTAACTCATTCCCAAAAATTAATGACTAAGAGACTTTTGAGTCACCACTATATGTTTGCAGACTTGATTGCCATATTGCTTGAGTCCCCTCTATGAGCTCGTAGACTTGATTGCCATATTGCTAGACTTTTTAGTCTGAACGTCATGTAGCATGACAACGAGCGGTGTCCGTGTGAGAGCACTGCATTACTCTAACGACTGTTCTTCACGAGAATAGTCCCTACACCTCATACCGATTTCTACAATAGACGACGATATACTGTTGCACGAAAAACTAGACAAAGTTGTCTTTTTTGGCTTCACCATACGCGCTGACATCGGCTGCGTCGTTAGATCGAGTTTTCATCTCCAGGAGCATTTACACCGTTACGGTAAGTTACCATGCAAAGTTCTCTTGAGATTGCCATATCACATCCAGACAAGAAAAAGCAATGCACGCGGAATGGATCGGTCTGACTACTGAGACAACAAAACAAAGTTATTGCTCACAAAAGGTATGAACCTCACTTGTAGCAAAGGGTTCTGAGCTGAAATAAGTCGCCATCATTTCCGACTGTCTGAGATCATCATTTAGGACGTCGCTAATGGCACCACAAGTCCACAGATCGTTGACTAGTGCTGGATTGTCGTGGCTAGCAGGACTATACACCTGGCTGCCAATCAGATAGACTGACATAGCAGCAGCTCGAGTCTCAATCTGTCACTGAAGCTCATGTCGAGCTACTGACACTTCGCTTTTGCTCCCGCTCGTACTCAGTGTAATTTCCATCAAAGAACTCAACACGACCGTCTCCCTTGAATGCAATAATATGGGAGCAAATTCGGTCCAGGAACCATCGGTCGTGGGAGATCACAATGGACACGCCGCTAAAGTCCGTGAGAGCAGTCTCAAGTGAGCGTAGCGTGTCAACGTCAAGGTCATTTGTCGGCTCATCCAGCATCACCACATTGTGGCCACCCAAGAGCATTTTGGCAAGGTGAACACGGTTGCGCTCACCTCCACTTAGGCTGCCAACCTTCTTTTCCTGCATTGCACCACGCAGATTGAAACTTGCAATGTATGCACGTGTGTTGATGCGATCTCCACCAATCTCCACAAACTCATTGTCACCCGAGATCTCCTCATAAACCGACCGTCTGCCGCTCAGTTCGTCGCGGCTCTGACTTACAAAGCCCAAGCTCACTGTCTTGCCTAGCTCAATACTACCCGTGTCTGGTTCTTCCGTACCCGCAATGACATTGAGCAGCGTAGACTTTCCCATTCCGTTTCCTCCAACAATGCCGACAATCGCATGAGGCGGAATCTCAAACGAGAGCTTGTCGAAGAGCACACGGCCATCGTCCAGTGATTTACGCAAATTGTTCACCTTAATCACCTTTTTACCCAGACGAGCACCCGACGGCACGACAATCTGTCCTTCCTCGATTCGTGACGACGATCGAAAGCCACCGGACTCCATTTCTTGCAGTTTCTTCACACGGGCTTTGTTGGCCTTCTTACTTCCCTGGTGATCCCGTGCCCAGGCAATCTCAGATGCAATTTGCTTTGCACGGATGACATCACTCTTTCGTTGCATATTCAAGCGATTACGACGCTGTGTGAGCCACGTGGTGTAATTGCCTTCATACGCGTACGTCTCACCTCTGTCAAGTTCCAAGACCCAGCCAGCGACATTATCCAGAAAGTAGCGATCGTGCGTGATCGACAGCACCGTACCCCGATACTTTTGCAAAAAGTCTTCCAACCAGTGCACCGACTCGGCATCCAAGTGGTTGGTTGGTTCGTCCAGTAGTAACATGTCTGGTTTCTCAAGTAGTAATCG
This sequence comes from Peronospora matthiolae, assembly GCA_921007115.2. Taxonomy (NCBI): domain Eukaryota; phylum Oomycota; class Peronosporomycetes; order Peronosporales; family Peronosporaceae; genus Peronospora; species Peronospora matthiolae. Next base: position 175,424 of record CAKLBY020000071.1, on the reverse strand, counting down.
ACACAGCGCCACACGTCGTCGTTCACCTCCTGATAGCACATTCACGTCAGTCTCTTTCGATGGCACTTTCAGTGCCGCCATGGCTTTCTCCACTTCATAGCCCAAGTCCCAGCAATTTAACTGCTCGATCTCGTCCTGTAGAGTGGCCTGTTGAGCCAAAAGAGCATCCAGATCCGCATCTGGTTCACCCATGGCCATCGACACATTGTCAAAAGCTGTCAAGAGCTCCTGGCTCTCTTTCAGTCCGTCCATGATGTTTTCATACACATTCTTGCTGTCATCCAGTTGGGGTTCCTGTGGTAAATAGCCCATTTTCACGCCTGTTTTCAGCCACCGATCGCCATCGAAATCGTTCCGGACACCGGCAATAATTTTCAAAAGCGTCGACTTGCCACTGCCATTGGCTCCCAAGATACCGATCTTCGCTCCTTGCAGAAAGCCCAAATTTACGCGTTGAAAGAGTTTTTTGCCTCCTGGAATGGTCATCCCAACGTCACGCAAGTGACACACAAAGTCTCCAGGGACACCCCCGCCGGCATTTTTGGACGATGGCGATGAGGACGATGAGCGGGTGCAAGATGAAAGTAAGTACTTGACAGCAGGACAAGAAAAGCGAGAGGAGGCGAAGGTGACGCGAGTACTGGAGCGAGCCAAAGAGGACCGCGGTAGGTACAGCATTTTTAGGTCGGTTTGTTTGCTGTGCGTGTAATTGTACGACCAGTCGGACAGACTTGGGAATCGAGTGGTCCTCATATTAGCTTTATTTTGGCTTGTTTTGTCCGACTTGATGTGGCTCAGATTTTGGTCGGATATTAGCGGTTAGAAACGCGGTGGTGCTGTGCCTAAAATGTAATTGAGTCATGAAATTGAAGGCTGAGGTTGTCAACTTTCAGAAAAATGCAGTGTGACGACAGAGTCTGAAAATCAAGCGGCTTCAGTATTCGATGAAATTTACGAAGGCTGAAGATGCTATGATGAACATCATCAAATATTTGGTTGAAAGACGACAACTCGTCTGTAGGCATTTTATACCTCGTCGTAAATAGTGTCGATCGTATCTGGGACTTCACGTATGAGCTCGACTACAGTGCATGCAAAATGCAGCAAGTCTCGTATTAGTGTCCATCAGGATAATGTAACGGGGTGAATCGTTACATAACAATTTATAAGAAATTGTTAATAGAATATAACTATAAGAGTTATATTCTCAGAATATTGTCATAAGGACAATATTCTGTAGCACTTCCAAGTAGTTCCTAATTGGTTGATATAGGCCATTATATCAACCAACGAAGACGCGCCACGACAGACGCACGCAATGAGTGGTGAGCAGATAACTGATTTACACATTTGTATTTAGACATAGTTAGATGAAGATATATAGTGATTTATTGCAGACATTAACTATTATAAATACAGTTCTACTTTTTACTCTAACCGAGTACTCGCTTCTTCTTACCGTCTTCCTCTGCACGTACGAGTGTACGTGAAGTTACGAGGCACCGCCTTATTCTGTTATCAGAATAAGTAGCTTGTACTGTCACCAGTACAAGCTTCAGGGTGCCCCGTTACACCTGGTAGCACTTCGTAGTCCGTCCAAGGACCGCGTTCACATCCAACATGAATATGTTGGATGATGAAGATGACCAAAGCTTTCACGCTACGCGTGACGGCTACTCCCATTTGAGCGATGTCGAATGGGATGCGGTTGAACGAATGGGTTCGACCATGGGCATCCATGCTGTTAGCGTCATGCTAGAGGCTCTCAATAGAGATGCCCAACATGTTACTATCGCCAAGTTCATTCAAAATGAACTTGACGCAGAACGCGAGAAAGTAGCCTTGCTTCACCAACAAGGTTCTCAACAAGCAGAGTTGTTGAGAGAACAAGGTGCTCAACAGTTTGAACTGTTGAGACAGCAGCAAGCTGCTGCTGGCGGGTCGATGCACTCGCGTCGACCCGAGACTTTGAAGATTGACATCTCAAAGTATAGGGGGTCGAAGAAGACTCCCTCTTGAGATGGTTCGTCGAATTGGATGACGCCATAAGGGCGCGTCGCATCGACGACGGGGATATGCAAGTTGCATTTGCCCAGTCAAATCTGGCAGGACGTGCCAAGACTTGGGCACTGGGGCTCAAGCTGCACGACCCATATGCGTTTGGGTCGTTGGAAGTTCTTCAAGTCGCGGCTCAGACAAACGTTTGAACCGCCTAGAGCTGAGTTCAGAGCTCGAACCGAACTCTTGAAGCTCAAGCAGGGTAAGCGTGATGTGCACGCTTACGCTCAACATATACGACATCTCACGAGTTGTATAAGTTCCAATCCGGTGGATGAACACACGTTGGTTTCGGTGTTCATGCAGGGTCTTGCGGATGGTCCCGTCAAGACTCACCTGTTCCGGCTTGAACTAGATTCACTAGAACAAGCCATTTCCATTGCGGAGCAGGAAGACTTCAGTCTGAGACAGGCTCGCGCCAGCTCGACATCATATCGTCAACCGAGACGATATGACAACGGAGGTCCAGAGCCGATGGAACTCTGTTATGTAGAGAGCGAGAAGGTTCGCTCTACAGGCTACAAGAAGTTGCAGAGATGCAACAGATGTCAAAAGACAGGACACTACGCTTACGAGTGTAGTGCCCCTCGTCCAGTGTCTCGCGACACTGGGCGTAGTGACCGTCCACCCATGAGAAAGGGGCAGGGACGAGGGTCCGCAGTTGGTGCAAAGACGCAACAACGGGATGGACCGTCAAAAACGGACAGGATCAGTAGGTGCGGAGCACCCTACTGATCCAGCAACGTCAAGAGAATTTGTAGGCCTCTTGATGAAGGTTGCTCCCAACACACAGACATTGTGCGTTGCTGCTCTAGGTAATGAGATCTCACTCATTACCTTGAAACTCGAAGTGACGAATAAGTTGTCCCTTCGAGCTCTAGTCGATTGTGGGGCGTCCAACAATTTTGTGCGACGCCAATCGCTAGAAGATGGTCACTTTAAATTCAGTGAATGTGACACACCTCCTACGAGGATGACGGTACGTCTTGCGACAGGCGCATCCGTAACCAAATATGAAGCGTATAGTGAAGATTCACTATACGCTAGAAGATACCCAATACGACGATGACTTTATCGTATTGGATTTGGATGACAAATTTGATGTCATCCTGGAATACCGTGGCTCAGAAGGTACGAACCACGGGTAAACTGGCAACATCGGACAGTAACGATGCCTGCCGCTTGTTCATCAGATGGCCATCTGATGAACGTTTTGGAGCGTCCACAAGCGTGTGGATGTACTACGAGTGAGTGCGATGGCCTCACTTGTGGTACGGTCGTTAGTACGACTGCACAAAACCTTAGTGTACCAAACGGTTACACTTCGGAGCAAAGTTCCGGCGGCTGTGAGGAAACACAGGCTGCGCCGAAGGTCCACCACTCGAATAAGTCGGGTGGACTGGGACAAAGATGTATCCCTAGAGGGGAACATCTAGAAGAGAAACAATCGATCGCTCAGGTTAAGCGAAACGATAATCCTAGATCGACTGGAGAGTCTTTCGTAGAGGATCTCGCTGTGGTTGCGCAACCCCAGCTAGAGGAAGTAAAGGGAATAAGTCCCAAGATTACAAATACGGCGGAAATAAGTTCCCCGAAACCCGCGGGAATAAGTCCCCGGGAAGACGAAGGAATAAGTCCTTCGAAGCCTGAGGGAATAAGTCCCCAGGAAATGACAGAGACATTGAATGTCATAGTCAATAACGGATCATGTGTAGGCGCTTATACACTTGATCTGATTGCGCCTCCGAAGTTAACTTCGGAGATCACTCAGTTGCCAACGCTCGAACATAAAAGGTTCTTGCGTGATCTGCGTAGTGGCAAAGTCAAGCAGATCTGCATACTCGTCGCTGACGACGAGTGTGTAACCGACATAAGGTCAGCAACAGTGTTTACTGAGAACGAGAGAGTTCTCAGTAGTTCATCTATGGACGAGAGTGTCCTAGATGAAAAGACACGAATTGAGCGATATGAGTCCCAATCATGGGAATCGCTCAAGGAAAACCCTCTCTATGAGGATTTGGTTGAATTCAAGGATGTATTCCCTGAAACTGTTCCGTGCGAATTACCGAAGGATAAAGGTATTCGACACGAAGTCGAGCTTAAACCAGGCTCGAAGTACTGTGTCATGAAGCAGTGGCCACTGCCTCGTGAACAAAGTACTTGCGATCGACAAGTTCTTTGCCGATCGTTTAGCAGCGGGCCATGTGAGGGAATCAACTTCCCCACATAGCTCTCCGACCTTCTGTGTGCGAAAAGCAACAGGAGGGTGGCGGATAGTGCACGCGTTTAACAAATTGAACGCTGCAACGGTACCGGCTCAGACGCCGATACCGAGGAAGGACGTAATCATTGATGGTATGTCAAAGAGTACCATCTTTTTCGTCCATGGATTTGATGGATGGCTTCTATCAAATCCTAATGCGGGAACGGGATATACCCTATACCGCAGTTAGCACGCCTAGCGGCATGCTCTGGGAATGGCTAGTAATGCCACAAGGGCTCAGTAATGCCCCTGCCACGTTCAACAGGTGTGTATCACATCTGTTGAGGCCAGTACGAGAATTCGCGCCGAGTTATTTCGATGACGTATTCATCCATAGTCGAGCTATGGATGGAAAGTCGGACGTTGAGGTTCACAAGTACCACGTCCGACAAGTTCTTACAATCATGCGAAAGCATCAATTGTATGTAAACCTCAAGAAGTGTATATTTGCAGCAAGCGAAATACCACTTCTTGGGTGCATCGTTGGTAAGAACGGTGTACGTCCTGATCCCGAAAAGATCAAGGCGATCACCGACTGGCCCGTGCCGGTCGATGTCAAAGGTCTTCGAAAATTCCTTAGCTAGCGGCGTATTTGCATAAGTATTCACGCAATTACGCCGAGATGACTGTACACCTCTCTCGTTTGTTGAAAAAGAACGAGAGGTGGTTATGGAACGCTGAATGTCAACGCCTTTGAGGGTATCAAGCAGAGCTTGATACAATCCCCAGTCCTAGCAATAGCCGATCAGGACAGGCCATTTCATGTGGTCTGTGATGCCAGCGATTTCGCAATCGGCTGTGCATTAATGCAGTACGACCTTGAAGGCGTTGAACGCGTCGTCTGCTATCAGTCGCGTCAGCTGCAACCAGCTGAGCGGAACTATCCAGTGCATGACAAGGAACTCCTTGCCATGAAGTATGCACTCGCGAAGTTCAGAGTCTATCTATTAGAGATAGACCCTTCGTTGTTTACACTGACCATGCGTCCTTACGCACGGCAGTGAACAGCCCGCACCTTTCACAACGAATGGCGCGGTGGTTGTCATTCTTTGCAGAATACAACTTTACGGTCGAGTACAAACCAGGACGACTTAATGTCGTCGCTGATGCACTCTCACGTCGTCCCGACTTTGAAACAGTCGCGAAACCCAACAGTGAGACAGTCACTGTTGCGGTTATGACGTCCTCAGTTCCATCTACAACGTTGTATGATGATGTGAGGCGGGCATACGCCCAAGATGGTGAGATAGTGAAGTTGTTGTCACATCTCTCCCAACCATCCCGAGAATCGTTGAAACGATTGTCGCCTGCGTATCGATCTGCATCAGATCGATACACTACTCGTAACGGTTTACTGTATTATACAGCCGTTTCTGGTGACACACCACGTGTTGTCATTCCAGATGATATTGATCTGCGTTTGCGGATCATGTTCGAGTATCACGATGCTCCTATAGGAGGACATCGTGGCCGAGAGAAAACATATCTCACGGTAAGTCGAGACTTTTACTGGCCCCGCCAGTATCAGTTTGTGCGAAAGTATGTTCGCGCATGCGAAGTCTGCCAACGAGTGAAGTCAAGTCCTTCACTGCGTGCACCTTTACAGCCTCTACCGGTTCCGGCTGAGTGCTGGGAATCCATCTCAATGGATTTCGTCTTCGGGTTACCCAAAGACGCACGCGGGAATACGGGTATTCTCGTATTTGTTGACAGATTCAGCAAAATGGTACACCTTGTGGCTGTACCAGAGACAATCACGGCAAGTGGCTGTGCTTGTGTCTTTATTGACACCATCTTCCGACTTCATGGGTTGCCCCGTGAACTCGTATCAGACAGAGATCCACGATTCACTGCTGATTTCTGGCGTTCCGTGTTCAAATCACTCGGAACGCGCTTGAAGATGTCAACATCTGATCATCCAGAGTCAGATGGTCAGACGGAACGTGCCAATCGTGTCCTTGAAGAGATACTTCGAGGATACGTACACTCCTTTAAGAGTTGGAGTGAGTTTTTGCCGATGGTAGAGTTTGCCATCAACAACTCGGTGCATGCGTCCACGAGACATACACCGTTTTACGTGAATGGCTTGCGCCATCCGCGTGTACCCACCTTACTAGAGTGTAACTCTGGTTTAAGGGGGGGAGGGACTCGCGCGAGCAAAAACCGATTTGGTTCACGCTCATCACGCTCTGACGAAGAAGTCATTGCGTTTGATGCCGATATCGATAACATCGATATCGAAGAAGATGATGCCAGTGAGAGTGCGGAAGCCCTCACTGAAGAAGATGATCCCAGTGAGAGTGCGGAAGCCCTCACTGAAGAAAAGGTTGTTGTCGCTGCAGTGCGCTCACAGCACACTGAAGCTAACGAGTCATCAGATGAGTTCATACTGGCTCGTGAAACGGTAGTCCGTTTTGTGCAAGACTCCATCGCCGAAGCGGTGGATAAGCAAAAGCAAAACGCTGACAAGAATGGAAGGGCAAACACTCTTTATTTAATAAAGGTGACTTAGTCCTACTGTCTACGGTTAATCTACCAAAACATGTAGTGACTAACTTGGGTAGCAGTAAACTACTACCCAAGTACATTGGCCCATTTCGTGTATTGCACCGCCTAGGCAATGCATACACGATCGAGTTACCACGTAAGATGCGAACGCATCCCACGTTTTACGTTGGTCGGCTTAAGCCGTACCATCAGTACGCTGCTTCTTCCGATGAAGAACGCCCTTGCGCTCAAGCATCTCGCAGAGAGCCTTGTGCTCCCGATGGTGGGCATCAACAAGGGTCTGAAGAGCAGTTATTTCAGCCCGAGACCGATCAACAATCCCACGAGCTACCCTTAGCTCGTCACGAAGAGATGTCAGAGATCTCTCGTTCTCAAGCTGAGCAAAGGCAAACTCAGCTCGATGCTTCGAGGCAGTGTCCACCATCTGGAGACGCCTATTCCGCTCATGCTCGAGATCGTCGCGTAACCCTTGCGTTACGCGATCAAAGAAGCTCTCGGGAACACACCGATCCACATGATCGTGTGGAGAGCGTCTTTCCTCCTCCTCCACCTCCATTAGAGGACTCTCGCGGTGGCCAGCGCTATCTAGTTGAGCAGCTGTTGAACCACCGCGACGTGAACGGACGTCGGACGAGTTACCTCGTCCGGTGGCGCGGCTATCCCCCGTCCTGGGATTCTTGGGAGCCCCGCTCCCAATTAATGGTTGACGTACTGGGTCTGGTCGAGCAGTACGACGCGGCACATCCTGTGCCGCAGAAGGACCGCCGGAGAAAGTCTTCCCGGCACGGTCGTAAAGGGATTTCAGGTTGTCAATCCCTTCGTACATCTCAGTAGAGACACGTACGCGCCACCACGGGCTGGTAAGGAGGTAAGCCTCCTTAGGTGCTCGTGCAGAGTTGTTCACACAACATGGGCACGAGTCTCCCCAAGAGAGGCAGGGTAATCCTTTCTCCCTTGACAGACGATGCAGCTTATAGCGTGCACCTGTCGGGGTTCGCTTTTCAAACTTATCACGAGCTTTGATAAGTTTGTCGTTCCAAGCGTCACGACCTACATCCTCGAGATTATGGATGTAGGCGTTCCACGCCTGAAGTAGTGAGGGACCATCACGTTTGTGATTCCCACTGTACCATCGATGTCTGAAGAAAGCATCGATGAAGAACCTCATGTTCAGCGCGATAGTCTTTCGCGCTGGGGTCAAGGTGATGAATCCTTGACGAATCGAACAATCGTGTTCGATAACGATCACTCGTCGTCGCCGACAAGTGATCCATGACAGATTTAGGAGGCATCCATGCCTTCTTTCTGGAGCGAGACGCAACACATTGCGGTCCCGCTCTTCCTGCGACGTGCCGACAGAAGTACTGGCACCTCGCTGTGAAGTGGTGTCCATTGGAGAAACGACACCACTATTAGCGCCCGAGTCTCGCGACCTCGAGCGCCTTCGCTTCGGCGATGGTTCATCTGACTCATCAGATGAACCAAAGATGCTGCGACGCAAAGCATCGTCCATGCCACGCTTGGCAGGCGGCTTGGATTCAATTGCCGTCGATACGGATCCGTCATCCGTATCAGGAGAGTACGAGACACCGAGCTCGTACTCTGTGAAGACACGAGTGTCTTCATGACCAGCGCCTGCATCACCAGGTGATACAGGCTGAGTCGATTCAGCAACCGATGGGACATCAGTTGCTGTAGTTTCTGCTTCGGCGTCCGCACAGAGACGTGCAGACGCGCTCTCGGCGGCCTTGCTCGCGCATCGCATGGGCTTGTTTACCATGCGATGAGATGTTGGAAAGTGGACGCGGACCAACAAGTGCAAACCCCGTCCCAAATGATTTGGGACGAGTATCCATTTAGTCAATCAGTCACTAAAGTGACTGATGGTTAAGGGGGGTGATGTAACGGGGTGAATCGTTACATAACAATTTATAAGAAATTGTTAATAGAATATAACTATAAGAGTTATATTCTCAGAATATTGTCATAAGGACAATATTCTGTAGCACTTCCAAGTAGTTCCTAATTGGTTGATATAGGCCATTATATCAACCAACGAAGACGCGCCACGACAGACGCACGCAATGAGTGGTGAGCAGATAACTGATTTACACATTTGTATTTAGACATAGTTAGATGAAGATAAATAGTGATTTATTGCAGACATTAACTATTATAAATACAGTTCTACTTTTTACTCTAACCGAGTACTCGCTTCTTCTTACCGTCTTCCTCTGCACGTACGAGTGTACGTGAAGTTACGAGGCACCGCCTTATTCTGTTATCAGAATAAGTAGCTTGTACTGTCACCAGTACAAGCTTCAGGGTGCCCCGTTACAGATAACGTAAAGTACAGACTCTATTAGTGTCCATCAGGATAATGAAAAGTACAGACTCCGGCGTGTCAGATTAATAATTAGTGTTAATATTTTAACTGCAGCCAACGTGTGACGGGTAAGCCTGGTACTTGTAATTAACCTTAATACTTGTTAGTAAGAATATTATCATAAAGGTTGGTAATGCTCGTGAATATTACCACATGGGGTAATATTCCGAAGCACTCGCCGATTGGCTGATATGGGCCATCATTTCAGCCAGCTCTAGCGGTCCAATCAAGAGTAAATTTCATTCCCAGCACCATCCAAATGCAAACATTGCAAAACTCGCATCAGTTGCAAAACCCGCACCACTTCAGCACGGAATTATTATATACCACGCTGTTTCATCCTGCCAAGACCTTAAATTCCTATCGATCTATCTGCAGTAGCTACTCAAGACATGTCACCCCGACCTTTTATGGCCCATCAACTTCAGCGGAGATCATCCCTTGCTCGTCCTCAACTGTGTAGGGTACATCTCGTGCAGGCCTCTCGCGCGGTCGCTGTGTATGCGAAATGAGGGTCGGGATGGGGCAAAGCATAGAAAATGACGCTTACCCACTGATTTTTAGTCTGAGGTGGATTTTAACAATAACAACCATTACATATGACTGCGCAGCAGTCGTGAATGATCAATTTCAAGTCATGCGCGATCCGATCGAACGTATCGGAGCCAAAGGTACCGTAGTTATGAGACCTTGTTGATGTACAAAGCTATCGTCACTGTTCTCACTTTGCATGGATGAAGTCTGTGTGAATCAAACATGTTGTGAGAATCGTGTTCTTGCTCATGATGACTACTTTATCTGCGTACCATTGGTGAAGAAGGAGCCACGGCTGAAAGGTGTTATGCCACTCCGAGACGCTCCGATGGTCGTGTGAGCGCGTTCGACGGGCTGTGCAAGAGGTCAATTGGAACCAAGCACCGCAACACTCGTCGTTGCTACGGGGATCGTGCGCTCAAGAGCAACATACATTTCGCTTGGTCCGTAAATACTAATGCATGGGAACAAATGCAGTGCTGTTGTACAGCAGCATAATTTAACCTTTTTGATAACGTATTTAGCATTGTATAATCCCCGTACGTGATCGAGTACCAGGTTTGTTATCCATGATTAGGCAAGAACAGGCATCGAGCAGCGTTTCAATGTTCAACAGACACGACTTCTGTCACTCCACTGTACAAACCTTTATGACAAGAATACGATGGCGCTGTGAGTTAAGAGTGCACCTCTGTTTAGTAAGATGGAATTGGATTCTCGATTGCGGGAGTCATTCGAAAAGATGTCTACTACAGCGATTGCAGTCGTAAAAATGACAACATCATCGATGGATCATACACATCACCAGGGAAAATTTATTCGCAGCTACTTTTTCGTTGTAATGGACAAAACCATTTAAGCGGCACATGAATCGTACCTTAGTCGGTCGCTGCCTTTTCACCGGCCATTTCCTGGCAGTAATAGTTTTTAGTCCATGTCAATACTACGCTTGGCATATGCAGACTTAGATTGATCAGTCACCCATGGGATAGCGTGATACAAATTGACTCTGCACGAGGTAGTACTGGTTATGCGACCGGTGCGCTTTTTGCAATGTTTGCAGTTGGTTGGTGCTGAAGTTGCGATCTCCTCTCCAAATCAACAATGGCGCGCGCAATGAGTGGTGAGCAAGACTTCGATATACAATTATGTAGATAAACATAGTCAAGTTATGACTAAACATTGGTGCATGTATTCAAAACTTATTTACATATAATACAGTTTTACCTTTTACTCCTACTAAGTGCGTCGTTCATTAGTTACCATTCCTCTGCACGTACATTGTACGTAGAGTGACGCACGGCACTACCTACACTGTTGTCAGTGTAGGTGCAGTAGTACCAAAGCAGCATAGTACCCAGTGCCCCGTTTCACATCGCGTTGTACCCCCGAGAATCACACAATGCCTCTTAGCAGGATCTGAGCGGACTTGTGTGATGCAGACTAATCTCAATGCCTAAATCACTGCAAAAGTGTTGCTGGAGTTATCGTTCCTAGAGAAGTTTCATACCGGGTCTAAATGTGAGGACCTTTATACAGTTTTTGTCGTTTAGATTATAATTTATTCGCTTCATTTGTGAATGAAACGGGACGCACCTTATCAGCAAATTACTTAAAACTGTAACGGGGTGAATCGTTACATAACAATTTATAAGAAATTGTATAGAATATAACTATAAGAGTTATATTCTCAGAATATTGTCATAAGGACAAATATTCTGTAGCACTTACGAGTAGTTCCTAATTGGTTGATATAGGCCATTATATCAACCAACGAAGACGCGCCACGACAGACGTACGCAATGAGTGGTGAGCAGATAGTTGATATGCACATTTGTATTCAGACATAGTTAGATGAAGATAAATAGTGATTTATTAGCAGACATTAACTATTATAAATACAGTTCTACTTTTTACTCTAACCAAGTACTCGCTTCTTCTTACCGTCTTCCTCTGCACGTACGAGTGTACGTGAAGTTACGAGGCACCGCCTTATTCTGTCGTCAGAATAAGTAGCTTGTACTATCACCATTACAAGCTTCAGGGTGCCCCGTTACACCTGGTAGCACTTCGTAGTCCGTCCAAGGACCACGTTCACATCTAGCATGAATATGTTAGATGATGATGATGACTAAAGCTTTTATGCTACGCGTGACAACTACTCCCATATGAGCGATGTCGAATGGGATGCGGTTGAACGAATGGGTTCGACCATAGGCATCCATGCTGTTAGCGTCATGCTAGAGGCTCTCAATAGAGATGCCCAACATGCTACTATCGCCAAGTTCATTCAAAATGAACTTGACGCTGAACGAGAGAAAGTAGCCTTTCTTCACCAACAAGGTTCTCAACAAGCAGAATGTTACGGGGCAACCTGAAGCTTGTACTGATGACAGGACAAGCTACTTATTCTGATGGCAGAATAAGGCGGTGCCTCGGAACTTCACGTACACTCGTACGTGCAGAGGAAGACGGTAAGAAGAAGCGAGTACTTGGTTAAAGTAAAAAGTAGAACTGTATTTATAATAGTTAATGTCTGCAATAAATCACTATTTATCTTCATCTAACTATGTCTGAATGCAAATGTGCATATCAACTATCTGCTCACCACTCATTGCGTACGTCTGTCGTGGCGCGTCTTCGTTGGTTGATATAATGGCATATATCAACCAATTAGGAACTACTCGTAAGTGCTACAGAATATTTGTCCTTATGACAATATTCTGAGAATATAACTCTTATAGTTATATTCTATTAACAATTTCTTATAAATGTTATGCAACGATTCACCCCGTTACATCACCCCCCTTAACCATCAGTCACTTTAGTGACTGATTGACTAAATGGATACTCGTCCCAAATCATTTGGGACAGGGTTTGCACTTGTTGGTCCGAGTCCACTTCCCAACATTTCATCGCATGGTTAACAAGCCCATGCGATGCGCGAGCAAGGCCGCCGAGAGCGCGTCCGCAAGTCTTGTGCGGACGCCGAGGCAGAAATCACAGCAACTGATGTCTCATCGGTTGCTGAAGCGACCCAGCCTGTGTCACTTGGTGATGCAGGCGCTGGTCATGAAGACACTCATGTCTTCACAGAGTACGAGCTCGGTGTCTCGTACTCTCCTGATACGGATGACGGATCCGTATCGACGGCGATCGAATTCATGCCGCCTGCCAAGCGTGGCATGGATGATGCTATGCGTCATAGCATCTTTGGTTCATCTGATGAATCAGATGAACCATCGCCGAAGCGAAGGCGCTCGAGGTCGCGAGACTCGGGCGCTAACAGTGGTGTCGGTTCTCCTATGGACACCACTTCGCAACGAGGTGCCAGTACTTCTGTCGGCACATCGCAGGAAGAGCGGGACCGCAATGTCTTGCGTCTCGCTACTGAGAAGAAGGCATGGATGTTTCCAAAATCCGTCATGGATCACTTGTCGGCGACGACGAGTGATCGTTATCGAACACGATTGTTCGATTCGTCAAGGATCCATCACCTTGACCCCAGTGCGAAGAACTACCGAGCTGAGAATGAATTCTTCATCGATGCTTTCTTTAGACATCGATGGTACAGTGGGAATCACAAACGTGATGGTCCCTCACTGCTTCAGGCGTGGAACGCCTACATCCATAACCTCGAGGATGTAGGTCGTGACGCTTGGAACGACAAACTTATCAGAGCTCGTGATAAGTTTGAAAAGCGAACCCCGACAGGTGCACGCTACAAGCTGCATCGTCTGTCAAGGGAGAAAGGATTACTGTAACGGGGTGAATCGTTACATAACAATTTATAAGAAATTGTTAATAGAATATAACTATAAGAGTTATATTCTCAGAATATTGTCATAAGGACAAATATTCTATAGCACTTCCAAGTAGTTCCTAATTGGTTGATATAGGCCATTATATCAACCAACGAAGACGCGCCACGACAGACGCACGCAATGAGTGGTGAGCAGATAACTGATTTACACATTTGTATTTAGACATAGTTAGATGAAGATAAATAGTGATTTATTGCAGACATTAACTATACTAAATACAGTTCTACTTTTTACTCTAACCAAGTACTCGCTTCTTCTTACCGTCTTCCTCTGCACGTACGAGTGTACGTGAAGTTACGAGGCACCGCCTTATTCTGTCGTCAGAATAAGTAGCTTGTACTATCACCATTACAAGCTTCAGGGTGCCCCGTTACACCTGGTAGCACTTCGTAGTCCGTCCAAGGACCACGTTCACATCTAGCATGAATATGTTAGATGATGATGATGACTAAAGCTTTTATGCTACGCGTGACAACTACTCCCATATGAGCGATGTCGAATGGGATGCGGTTGAACGAATGGGTTCGACCATGGGCATCCATGCTGTTAGCGTCATGCTAGAGGCTCTCAATAGAGATGCCCAACATGCTACTATCGCCAAGTTCATTCAAAATGAACTTGACGCAGAACGCGAGAAAGTAGCCTTAATTCACCAACAAGGTTCTCAACAAGCAGAGTTGTTGAGAGAACAGGGTGCTCAACAGTTTGAACTGTTGAGACAGCAGCAGGCTGCTGCTGGTGGGTCGATGCACTCGCGTCGGCCCGAGACTTTGAAGATTGACATCTCAAAGTATAGGGGGGTCGAAGAAGACTCCCTCTTGAGATGGTTCGTCGAATTGGATGACGCCATAAGGGCGCGCCGCATCGACGACGGGGATATGCAAGTTGCATTTGCCCAGTCAAACCTGGCAGGACGTGCCAAGACTTGGGCACTGGGGCTCAAGCTGCACGACCCATATGCGTTTGGGTCGTTGGAAGTCTTCAAGTCGCGGCTCAGACAAACGTTTGAACCGCCTAGAGCTGAGTTCAGAGCTCGAACCGAACTCTTGAAGCTCAAGCAGGGTAAGCGTGATGTGCACGCTTACGCGCAACATATACGACATCTCACGAGTTGTATAAGTTCCAATCCGGTGGATGAACACACGTTGGTTTCGGTGTTCATGCAGGGTCTTGCGGATGGTCCCGTCAAGACTCACCTGTTCCGGCTTGAACTAGATTCACTAGAACAAGCCATTTCAATTGCGGAGCAGGAAGACTTCAGTCTGAGACAGGCTCGCGCCAGCTCGACATCATATCGTCAACCGAGACGATATGACAACGGAGGTCCAGAGCCGATGGAACTCTGTTATGTAGAGAGCGAGAAGGCTCGCTCTACAGGCTACAAGAAGTTGCAGAGATGCAACAGATGTCAAAAGACAGGACACTACGCTTACGAGTGTAGTGCCCCTCGTCCAGTGTCTCGCGACACTGGGCGTAGTGACCGTCCACCCATGAGAAAGGGGCAGGGACGAGGGTCCGCAGTTGGTGCAAAGACGCAACAACGGGATGGACCGTAAAAAAACGGACAGGATCAGTAGGTGCGGAGCACCCTACTGATCCAGCAACGTCAAGAGAATTTGTAGGCCTCTTGATGAAGGTTGCTCCCAACACACAGACATTGTGCGTTGCTGCTCTAGGTAATGAGATCTCACTCATTACCTTGAAACTCGAAGTGACGAATAAGTTGTCCCTTCGAGCTCTAGTCGATTGTGGGGCGTCCAACAGTTTTGTGCGACGCCAATCGCTAGAAGATGGTCACTTCAAGTTTAGTGAATGTGACACACCTCCTACGAGGATGACGGTACGTCTTGCGACAGGCGCATCCGTAACCGTCATGAAGCGTATAGTGAAGATTCACTATACGCTAGAAGATACCCAATACGACGATGACTTTATCGTATTGGATTTGGATGACAAATTTGATGTCATCCTTGGAATACCGTGGCTCAGAAGGTACGAACCACGGGTAAACTGGCAACATCGGACAGTAACGATGCCTGCCGCTTGTTCATCAGATGGCCATCTGATGAACGTTTTGGAGCGTCCACAAGCGTGTGGATGTACTACGAGTGAGTGCGATGGCCTCACTTGTGGTACGGTCGTTAGTACGACTGCACAAAACCTTAGTGTACCAAACGGTTACACTTCGGAGCAAAGTTCCGGCGGCTGTGAGGAAACACAGGCTGCGCCGAAGGTCCACCACTCGAATAAGTCGGGTGGACTGGGACAAAGATGTATCCCTAGAGGGGAACATCTAGAAGAGAAACAATCGATCGCTCAGGTTAAGCGAAACGATAATCCTAGATCGACTGGAGAGTCTTTCGTAGAGGATCTCGCTGTGGTTGCGCAACCCCAGCTAGAGGAAGTAAAGGGAATAAGTCCCAAGATTACAATTACGGCGGAAATAAGTTCCCCGAAACCCGCGGGAATAAGTCCCCGGGAAGACGAAGGAATAAGTCCTTCGAAGCCTGAGGGAATAAGTCCCCAGGAAATGACAGAGACATTGAATGTCATAGTCAATAACGGATCATGTGTAGGCGCTTATACACTTGATCTGATTGCGCCTCCGAAGTTAACTTCGGAGATCACTCAGTTGCCAACGCTCGAACATAAAAGATTCTTGCGTGATCTGCGTAGTGGCAAAGTCAAGCAGATCTGCATACTCGTCGCTGAAGACGAGTGTGTAACCGACATAAGGTCAGCAACAGTGTTTACTGAGAACGAGAGAGTTCTCAGTAGTTCATCTATGGACGAGAGTGTCCTAGATGAAAAGACACGAATTGAGCGATATGAGTCCCAATCATGGGAATCGCTCAAGGAAAATCCTCTCTATGAAGATTTGGTTGAATTCAAGGATGTATTCCCTGAAACTGTTCCGTGCGAATTACCGAAGGATAAAGGTATTCGACACGAAGTCGAGCTTAAACCAGGCTCGAAGTACTGTGTCATGAAGCAGTGGCCACTGCCTCGTGAACAAGTACTTGCGATCGACAAGTTCTTTGCCGATCGTTTAGCAGCGGGCCATGTGAGGGAATCAACTTCCCCACATAGCTCTCCGACCTTCTGTGTGCGAAAAGCAACAGGAGGGTGGCGGATAGTGCACGCGTTTAACAAATTGAACGCTGCAACGGTACCGGCTCAGACGCCGATACCGAGGAAGGACGTAATCATTGATGGTATGTCAAAGAGTACCATCTTTTCGTCCATGGATTTGATGGATGGCTTCTATGAAATCCTTATGCAAGAACGGGATATACCCTATACCGCAGTTAGCACGCCTAGCGGCATGCTCTGGGAATGGCTAGTAATGCCACAAGGGCTCAGTAATGCCCCTGCCACGTTCAACAGGTGTGTATCACATCTGTTGAGGCCAGTACGAGAATTCGCGCCGAGTTATTTCGATGACGTATTCATCCATAGTCGAGCTATGGATGGAAAGTCGGACGTTGAGGTTCACAAGTACCACGTCCGACAAGTTCTTACAATCATGCGAAAGCATCAATTGTATGCAAACCTCAAGAAGTGTATATTTGCAGCAAGCGAAATACCACTTCTTGGGTGCATCGTTGGTAAGAACGGTGTACGTCCTGATCCCGAAAAGATCAAGGCGATCACCGACTGGGCTGTGCCGGTCGATGTCAAAGGTCTTCGAAAATTCCTTGGGCTAGCGGCGTATTTGCATAAGTATTCACGCAATTACGCCGAGATGACTGTACACCTCTCTCGTTTGTTGAAAAAGAACGAGAGGTGGTTATGGAACGCTGAATGTCAACGCTCCTTTGAGGGTATCAAGCGGAGCTTGATACAATCCCCAGTCCTAGCAATAGCCGATCAGGACAGGCCATTTCATGTGGTCTGTGATGCCACCGATTTCGCAATCGGCTGTGCATTAATGCAGTACGACCTTGAAGGCGTTGAACGCGTCGTCTGCTATCAGTCGCGTCAGCTGCAACCAGCTGAGCGGAACTATCCAGTGCATGACAAGGAACTCCTTGCCATGAAGTATGCACTCGCGAAGTTCAGAGTCTATCTATTAGGAGATAGACCCTTCATTGTTTACACTGACCATGCGTCATTACGCACGGCAGTGAACAGCCCGCACCTTTCACAACGAATGGCGCGGTGGTTGTCATTCTTTGCAGAATACAACTTTACGGTCGAGTACAAACCAGGACGACTTAATGTCGTCGCTGATGCACTCTCACGTCGTCCCGACTTTGAAACAGTCGCGAAACCCAACAGTGAGACAGTCACTGTAGCGGTTATGAAGTCCTCAGTCCCATCTACAACGTTGTATGATGATGTGAGGCGGGCATACGCCCAAGATGGTGAGATAGTGAAGTTGTTGGCACATCTTTCACAACCATCCCGAGAATCGTTGAAACGATTGTCGTCTGCGTATCGATCTGCATCAGATCGATACACTACTCGTAACGGTTTACTGTACTATACAGCCGTTTCTGGTGACACACCACGTGTTGTCATTCCAGATGATACTGATCTGCGTTTGCGGATCATGTTCGAGTATCACGATGCTCCTATAGGAGGACATCGTGGCCGAGAGAAAACATATCTCACGGTAAGTCGAGACTTTTACTGGCCCCGCCAGTATCAGTTTGTGCGAAAGTATGTTCGCGCATGCGAAGTCTGCCAACGAGTGAAGTCAAGTCCTTCACTGCGTGCACCTTTACAGCCTCTACCGGTTACGGCTGAGTGCTGGGAATCCATCTCAATGGATTTCGTCTTCGGGTTACCCAAAGACGCACGCGGGAATACGGGTATTCTCGTATTTGTTGACAGATTCAGCAAAATGGTACACCTTGTGGCTGTACCAGAGACAATCACGGCAAGTGGCTGTCCTTGTGTCTTTATCGACACCATCTTCCGACTTCATGGGTTGCCCCGTGAACTCGTATCAGACAGAGATCCATGCTTCACTGCTGATTTCTAGCGTTCCGTGTTCAAATCACTCGGAACGCGCTTGAAGATGTCGACACCTGACACCTGATCACCCAGAGTCAGATGGTCAGACGGAACGTGCCAATCGTGTCCTCGAAGAGATACTTCGAGGATACGTACACTCCTTTATAAGTTGGAGTGAGATTTTACCAATGGTAGAGTTTGCCATTAACAACTCGGTGCATGCGTCCACGACACATACACCGTTTTACGTGAATGGCTTGCGCCATCCGCGTGTAGCCACCTTACTAAAGTGTAACTCTGGTTTAAGGGGGGAAGGGACTCGCGCGAGCAAAAACCGATTTGGTTCACGCTCATCACGCTCTGACGAAGAAGTCATTGCGTTTGATGCCGATATCGATAACATCGATATCGAAGAAGATGATGCCAGTGAGAGTGCGGAAGCCCTCACTGAAGAAAAGGTTGATGTTGCTGCAGTGCGCTCACAGCGCACTGAAGCTAACGAGTCATCAGATGAGTTCATACTGGCTCGTGAAACGGTAGTCCGTTTTGTGCAAGACTCCATCGCCGAAGCGGTGGATAAGCAAAAGCAAAACGCCGATAAGAATGGAAGGGCAAACACTCTTTTATTTAATAAAGGTGACTTAGTCCTACTGTCTACGGTTAATCTACCAAAGCATGTAGTGACTAACTTGGATAGCAGTAAACTACTACCCAAGTACATCGGCCCATTTCGTGTATTGCACCGCCTAGGCAATGCATACACGATCGAGTTACCACGTAAGATGCGAACGCATCCCACGTTTTACGTTGGTCGGCTTAAGCCGTACCATCAGTACGCTGCTTCTTCCGATGAAGAACGCCCTTGCGCTCAAGCATCTCGCAGAGAGCCTTGTGCTCCCGATGGTGGGCATCAACAAGGGTCTGAAGAGCAGTTATCTCAGCCCGAGACCGATCAACAATCCCACGAGCTACCCTTAGCTCGTCACGAAGAGATGTCAGAGATCTCTCGTTCTCAAGCTGAGCAAAGGCAAACTCATCTCGATGCTTCGAGGCAGTGTCCACCATCTGGAGACGCCTATTCCGCTCATGCTCGAGATCGTCGCGTAACCCTTGCGTTACGCGATCAAAGAAGCTCTCGGGAACACACCGATCCACATGATCGTGTGGAGAGCGTCTTTCCTCCTCCTCCACCTCCATTAGAGGACTCTCGCGGTGGCCAGCGCTATCTAGTTGAGCAGCTGTTGAACCACCGCGACGTGAACGGACGTCGGACGAGTTACCTCGTCCGGTGGCGCGGCTATCCCCCGTCCTGGGATTCTTGGGAGCCCCGCTCCCAATTGATGGTTGACGTACTGGGTCTGGTCGAGTAGTACGACGCGACACATCCTGTGCCGCAGAAGGACCGCCGGAGAAAGTCTTCCCGGCACGGTCGTAAAGGGATTTCAGGTTGTCAATCCCTTCGTACATCTCAGTAGAGACACGTACGCGCCACCACGGGCTGGTAAGGAGGTAAGCCTCCTTAGGTGCTCGTGCAGAGTTGTTCACACAACATGGGCACGAGTCTCCCCAAGAGAGGCGGGGTAATCCTTTCTCCCTTGACAGACGATGCAGCTTGTAGCGTGCACCTGTCGGGGTTTGCTTTTCAAACTTATCACGAGCTTCGATAAGTTTGTCGTTCCAAGCGTCACGACCTACATCCTCGAGATTATGGATGTAGGCGTTCCACGCCTGAAGCAGTGAGGGACCATCACGTTTGTGATTCCCACTGTACCATCGATGTCTGAAGAAAGCATCGATAAAGAACTCATGTTCAGCGCGATAGTCTTTCGCGCTGGGGTCAAGGTGATGAATCCTTGACGAATCGAACAATCGTGTTCGATAACGATCACTCGTCGTCGCCGACAAGTGATCCATGACAGATTTAGGAGGCATCCATGCCTTCTTTTCTGGAGCGAGACGCAACACATTGCGGTCCCGCTCTTCCTGCGACGTGCCGACAGAAGTACTGGCACCTCGCTGTGAAGTGGTGTCCATTGGAGAAACGACACCACTATTAGCGCCCGAGTCTCGCGACCTCGAGCGCCTTCGCTTCGGCGATGGTTCATCTGACTCATCAGATGAACCAAAGATGCTGCGACGCAAAGCATCGTCCATGCCACGCTTGGCAGGCGGCTTGGATTCAATTGCCGTCGATACGGATCCGTCATCCGTATCAGGAGAGTACGAGACACCGAGCTCGTACTCTGTGAAGACACGAGTGTCTTCATGACCAGCGCCTGCATCACCAGGTGATACAGGCTGAGTCGATTCAGCAACCGATGGGATATCAGTTGCTGTAGTTTCTGCTTCGGCGTCCGCACAGAGACGTGCAGACGCGCTCTCGGCGGCCTTGCTCGCGCATCGCATGGGCTTGTTTACCATGCGATGAGATGTTGGAAAGTGGACGCGGACCAACAAGTGCAAACCCCGTCCCAAATGATTTGGGACGAGTATCCATTTAGTCAATCAGTCACTAAAGTGACTGATGGTTAAGGGGGGTGATGTAACGGGGTGAATCGTTACATAACAATTTATAAGAAATTGTTAATAGAATATAACTATAAGAGTTATATTCTCAGAATATTGTCATAAGGACAATATTCTGTAGCACTTCCAAGTAGTTCCTAATTGGTTGATATATGCCATTATATCAACCAACGAAGACGCGCCACGACAGACGCACGCAATGAGTGGTGAGCAGATAACTGATTTACACATTTGTATTTAGACATAGTTAGATGAAGATAAATAGTGATTTATTGCAGACATTAACTATTATAAATACAGTTCTACTTTTTACTCTAACCAAGTACTCGCTTCTTCTTACCGTCTTCCTCTGGACGTACGAGTGTACGTGAAGTTACGAGGCACCGCCTTATTCTGTTATCAGAATAAGTAGCTTGTACTGTCACCAGTACAAGCTTCAGGGTGCCCCGTTACAATTACCCTGCCTCTCTTGGGGAGACTCGTGCCCATGTTGTGTGAACAACTCTGCACGAGCACCTAAGGAGGCTTACCTCCTTACCAGCCCGTGGTGGCGCGTACGTATCTCTACTGAGATGTACGAAGGGATTGACAACCTGAAATCCCTTTACGACCGTGCCGGGAAGAATTTCTCCGGCGGTCCTTCTGCGGCACAGGATGTGCCGCGTCGTACTGCTCAACCAGACCCAGTACGCCAACTATCAGTTGGGAGCGGGGCTCCCAAGAATCCCAGGACGGGGGATAGCCGCGCCACCGGACGAGATAACTCGTCCGACGTCCGTTCACGTCGCGGTGGTTCAACAGCTGCTCAACTAGATAGCGCTGGCCGCCGCGAGAGTCCTCTAATGGAGGTGGAGGAGGAGGAAAGACGCTCTCCACACGATCATGTGGATCGGTATGTTCCCGAGAGCTTCTTTGATCGCGTAACGCAAGGGTTACGCGACGATCTCGAACATGAGCGGAATAGGCGTCTCCAAATGGCGGACACTGCCTCGAAGCATCGAGCTGAGTTTGCCTTTGCTCAGCTTGAGAACGAGAGATCTCTGACATCTCTTCGTGACGAGCTAAGGGTAGCTCGTGGGATTGCTGATCGGTCTCGGGATGAGATAGCTGCTCTTCAGACCCTTGTTGATGCCCACCATCGGGAGCACAAGGCTCTCTGCGAGATGCTTGAGCGCAAGGGCGTTCTTCATCGGAAGAAGCATCGTACTGATGGTACGGCTTAAGCCGACCAACGTAAAACGTGGGATGCGTTCGCATCTTACGTGGTAACTCGATCGTGTATGCATTGCCTAGGCGGTGCAATACACGAAATGGGCCGATGTACTTGGGTAGTAGTTTACTGCTATCCAAGTTAGTCACTACATGCTTTGGTAGATTAACCGTAGACAGTAGGACTAAGTCACCTTTATTAAATATAAGAGTGTTTGCACTTCCATTCTTATCGGCGTTTTGCTTTTGCTTATCCACCGCTTCGGCGATGGAGTCTTGCACAAAACGGACTACCGTTTCACGAGCCAGTATGAACTCATCTGATGACTCGTTAGCTTCAGTGCGCTGTGAGCGTACTGCAGCAACATCAACCTTTTCTTCAGTGAGGGCTTCCGCACTCTCACTGGCATCATCTTCTTCGATATCGATGTTATCGATATCGGCATCAAACGCAATGACTTCTTCGTCAGAGCGTGATGAGCGTGAACCAAATCGGTTTTTGCTCGCGCGAGTCCCTTCCCCCCTTAAACCAGAGTTACACTTTAGTAAGGTGGCTACACGCGGATGGCGCAAGCCATTCACGTAAAACGGTGTATGTGTCGTGGACGCATGCACCGAGTTGTTAATGGCAAACTCTACCATTGGTAAAATCTCACTCCAACTTATAAAGGAGTGTACGTATCCTCGAAGTATCTCTTCGAGGACACGATTGGCACGTTCCGTCTGACCATCTGACTCTGGGTGATCAGGTGTCGACATCTTCAAGCGCGTTCCGAGTGATTTGAACACGGAACGCTAGAAATCAGCAGTGAAGCATGGACCTCTGTCTGATACGAGTTCACGGGGCAACCCATGAAGTCGGAAGATGGTGTCAATAAAGACACAAGCACAGCCACTTGCCGTGATTGTCTCTGGTACAGCCACAAGGTGTACCATTTTGCTGAATCTGTCAACAAATACGAGAATACCCGTATTCCCGCGTGCGTCTTTGGGTAACCCGAAGACGAAATCCATTGAGATGGATTCCCAGCACTCAGCCGTAACCGGTAGAGGCTGTAAAGGTGCACGCAGTGAAGGACTTGACTTCACTCGTTGGCAGACTTCGCATGCGCGAACATACTTTCGCACAAACTGATACTGGCGGGGCCAGTAAAAGTCTCGACTCACCGTGAGATATGTATTCTCCCGGCCACGATGTCCTCCTATAGGGGCATCGTGATACTCGAACATGATCCGCAAACGCAGATCAGTATCATCTGGAATGACAACACGTGGTGTGTCACCAGTAACGGCTGTATAATACAGTAACCCGTTGCGAGTAGTGTATTGATCTGATGCAGATCGATACGCAGACGACAATCGTTTCAACGATTCTCGGGATGGTTGGGAGAGATGCGTCAACAACTTCACAATCTCACCATCTTGGGCGTATGCCCGCCTCACATCATCATACAACGTTGTAGATGGGACTGAGGACTTCATAACCGCAACAGTGACTGTCTCACTGTTGTGTTTCGCGACTGTTTCAAAGCGGGACGACGTGAGAGTGCATCAGCGACGACATTAAGTCGTCCTGGTTTGTACTCGACCGTAAAGTTGTATTCTGCAAAGAATGACAACCACCGCGCCATTCGTTGTGAAAGGTGCGGGCTGTTCACTGCCGTGCGTAATGACGCATGGTCAGTGTAAACAACGAAGGGTCTATCTCCTAATAGATAGACTCTGAACTTCGCGAGTGCATACTTCATGGCAAGGAGTTCCTTGTCATGCACTGGATAGTTCCGCTCAGCTGGTTGCAGCTGACGCGACTGATAGCAGACGACGCGTTCAACGCCTTCAAGATCGTACTGCATTAATGCACAGCCGATTGCGAAATCGCTGGTATCACAGAACACATGAAATGGCCTGTCCTGATCGGCTATTGCTAGGACTGGGGATTGTATCAAGCTCTGCTTGATACCATCAAAGGAGCGTTGACATTCAGCGTTCCATAACCACCTCTCGTTCTTTTTCAACAAACGAGAGAGGTGCACAGTCATCTCGGCGTAATTGCGTGAATACTTATGCAAATACGCCGCTAGCTCAAGGAATTTTCGAAGACCTTTGACATCAACCGGCACAGCCCAGTCGGTGATCGCCTTGATCTTTTCGGGATCAGGACGTACACCGTTCTTACCAACGATGCACCCAAGAAGTGGTATTTCGCTTGCGGCAAATATACACTTCTTGAGGTTTGCATACAATTGATGCTTTCGCATGATTGTAAGAACCTGTCGGACGTGGTACCTGTGAACCTCAACGTCCGACTTTCCATCCATAGCTCGACTATGGATGAATACGTCATCGAAATAACTCGGCGCGAATTCTCGTACTGGTCTCAACAGATGTGATACACATCTGTTGAACGTGGCAGGGGCATTACTAAGCCCTTGTGGCATTACTAGCCATTCCCAGAGCATGCCGCTAGGCGTGCTAACTGCGGTATAGGGTATATCCCGTTCTTGCATAAGGATTTCATAGAAGCCATCCATCAAATCCATGGACGAAAAGATGGTTCTCTTTGACATACCATCAATGATTACGTCCTTCCTCGGTATAGGCGTCTGAGCCGGTACCGTTGCAGCATTCAACTTGTTAACTGCATGCACTATCCGCCACCCTCCTGTTGCTTTTCGCACACAGAAGGTCGGAGAGCTGTGTGGGGCTGTTGATTCCTTCACATGGCCCGCAGCTAAACGATCGGCAAAGAACTTGTCGATCGCAAGTACTTGTCCACGAGGCAGTGGCCACTGCTTCATGACACAGTACTTCGAGCCTGGTTTAAGCTCTACCTCGTGTCGAATACCTTTATCCTTCGGTAATTCGCACGGAACAGTTTCAGGGAATACATCCTTGAATTCAACCAAATCTTCATAGAGAGGATTTGTCTTGAGCGATTCCCAGGATTGGGAGTCATATCGCTCAATTCGTGTCTTTTCATCGAGGACACTCTCGTCCATAGATGAACTACTGAGAACTCTCTCGTTCCCAGTGAACACTGTTGCTGACCTTATGTCGGCTACACACTCGTCGTCAGCGACGAGTATGCAGATCTGCTTGACTTTGCCACTACGCAGATCACGCAAGAACCTTTTATGTTCGAGCGATGGCAACTGAGTGATCTCCGAAGTCAACTTCGGAGGCGCAATCAGATCAAGTGTGTAAGCGCCTACACTTGATCCGTTATTGAATAGGACATTCAATGTCTCTGTCATTTCCTGGGGACTTATTCCCTCAGGCTTCGAAGGACTTATTCCTTCGGCTTCCCGGGGACTTATTCCCTCGGGTTTCGGGGAACTTATTTCCGCCGTATTTGTAATATCGGGACTTATTCCCTTTACTTCCTATAGCTGTGGTTGCGCAACCACAGCGATATGCTCTACGATGGACTCTCCAGTCGATCTAGGATTATCGTTTCGCTTAACCTGAGCGATCGATTGTTTCTCTTCTAGATGTTCCCCGCTAGAGATACATCTTTGTCCCAGTCCACCCGACTTATTCGAGTGGTGGACCTTCGGCGCAGCCTGTGTTTCCTCACAGCCGCCGGAACTTTGCTCCGAAGTGTAACCGTTTGGTACACTAAGGTTTTGTGCAGTCGTACTAACGACCGTACCACAAGTGAGGCCATCGCACTCACTCGTAGTACATCCACACGCTTGTGGACGCTCCAAAACGTTCATCAGATGGCCGTCTGATGAACAAGCGGCAGGAATCGTTACTGTTCGATGTTGCCAGTTTACCCGTGGTTCGTACCTTCTGAGCCACGGTATTCCAAGGATGACATCAAATTTGTCATCCAAATCCAATACGATAAAGTCATCGTCACATTGGGTATCTTCTAGCGTATAGTGGATCTTCACTATACGCTTCACGACGGTTACGGATGCGCCTGTCGCAAGACGTACCTTCATCCTCGTAGAAGGTGTGTCACATTCACTGATCTTAAAAATGACCATCTTCTAGCGATTGGCGTCGCACAAAATTGTTGGACGCCCCAAAATCGACTAGAGCTTGAAGGGACAACTTATTCGTCACTTCGAGTTTCAAGGTAATGAGTGAGATCTCATTACCTAGAGCAGCAACGCACAATGTCTGTGTGTTGGGAGCAACCTTCATTAAGAGGCCCACAAATTCTCTTGAAGTTGCTGGACCAGTAGGGTGCTCCGCACCTACTGATCCTGTCCGTTTTTTGACGGTCCATCCCGTTGTTGCATCTTTGCACCAACGGCGGACCCTCGTCCCTGCCCCTTTCTCATGGGTGGACGGTCACTACGCCCAGTGTTGCGAGACACTGGACGAGGGGCACTACACTCGTAAGCGTAGTGTCCTGTCTTTTGACATCTGTTGCATCTCTGCAACTTCTTGTAGCCTGTAGAGCGAGCCTTCTCGCTCTCTACATAACAGAGTTCCATCGGCTCTGGACCTCCGTTGTCATATCGTCTCGGTTGACGATATGATGTCGAGCTGGCGCGAGCCTGTCTCAGACTGAAGTCTTCCTGTTCCGCAATGGAAATGGCTTGTTCTAGTGAATCTAGTTCAAGTCGGAACAGGTGAGTCTTGACGGGATCATCCGCAAGACCCTGCATGAACACCGAAACCAACATGTGTTCATCAACCGGGTTGGAACGTATACAACTCGTGAGATGTCGTATATGTTGCGCGTAAGCGTGCACATCACGATTACCCTTCTTGAGCTTCAAGAGCTCAGTTCGAGCTCTGAACTCAGCTCTAGGCGGTTCAAACGTTTGTCTGAGCCGCGACTTGAAGACTTCCAACGACCCAAACGCATATGGGTCGTGCAACTTGAGCCCCAGTGCCCAAGTCTTGGCACGTCCTGCCAGGTTTGACTGGGCAAATGCAACTTGCATATCCCCGTCGTCGATGCGGCGCGCCCTTATGGCGTCATCCAATTCGACGAACCATCTCAAGAGGGAGTCCTCTTCGACTCCCCTATACTTTGAGATGTCAATCTTCAAAGTCTCGGGCCGACGCGAGTGCATCGACCCGCCAGCAGCAGCCTGCTGCTGTCTCAACAGTTCAAACTGTTGAGCACCTTGTTCTCTCAACAACTCTGCTTGTTGAGAACCTTGTTGGTGAAGCAAGGCTACTTTCTCGCGTTCTGCGTCAAGTTCATTTTGAATGAACTTGGCGATAGTAGCATGTTGGGCATCTCTATTGAGAGCCTCTAGCATGACGCTAACAGCATGGATGCCCATGGTCGAACCCATTCGTTCAACCGCATCCCATTCGACATCGCTCATATGGGAGTAGTTGTCACGCGTAGCATAAAAGCTTTAGTCATCATCATCATCTAACATATTCATGCTAGATGTGAACGTGGTCCTTGGACGGACTACGAAGTGCTACCAGGTGTAACGGGGCACCCTGAAGCTTGTAATGGTGACAGTACAAGCTACTTATTCTGATGACAGAATAAGGCGGTGCCTCGTAACTTCACGTACACTCGTACGTTCAGAGGAAGACGGTAAGAAGAAGCGAGTACTTGGTTAAAGTAAAAAGTAGAACTGTATTTAGTATAGTTAATGTCTGCAATAAATCACTATTTATCTTCATCTAACTATGTCTAAATACAAATGTGAAATGAAATATCTGCTCACCACTCATTGCGTGCGTCTGTCGTGGCGCGTCTTCGTTGATTGATATAATGGCATATATCAACCAATTAGGAACTACTCGTAAGTGCTACAGAATATTTGTCCTTATGACAATATTCTGAGAATAAAACTCTTATAGTTATATTCTATTAACAATTTCTTATAAATTGTTATGTAACGATTCACCCCGTTACAAGAGCTGTTGAGAGAACAGGGTGCTCAACAGTTTGAACTGTTGAGACAGCAGCAGGCTGCTGCTGGTGGGTCGATGCACTCACGTCGACCCGAGACTTTGAAGATTGACATTTCTAAGTATAGGGGAGTCGAAGAGGACTCCTGTAGGACAATGTGCTTGTGGAGTACGAAGACGATTTAATTCTGTGTATTATTTGCCCTGGCTCCTGTCTGTCTGTCGCCTAGTCACCCTTTCTCCTAAAAGTCTCTGCTCCAACCGTCCCAAAGACAGATGGTTGCTGACCAACTTGTGTACTACCATCTAATACTGACTATATCTGACCAGATTGACGGCTGGCGCTAATCACAATTTACAATCTTCAACTTCAACTTCCAACACTTCTCCTCGATTACGCCTCCGTCCTTCCCCCTCTCCATCTTCTGTGTCTTTTCCAGCCTTGAGCGTCCTTGGCCTCGCCCTAGCCGATGCACATGAGCTCGCGCAACGTTCTCAGCTTTGTCGCGTCCATAGCCTTCGTCATGAGGTCCGCCAGCATTTGCCCCGACCGCACGTAGATCGCCACTTGGACACCACGATGCGCGAAGTAGCAGAGGAACTTGAGCCGAACGTCCACGTGTTTTGACTTCAGCGACGACGCCTCGCCGGCGATCTGGCTGATCGCCGCTTGGTTGTCAACGTGCAGCTGCATCGGGAGCGCCGGCTCGAGTCCCACTTCGCGCAACATCTCGCGCAGTCCGAGCACTTCGCGCGCGACCTCGCTTGCCGCGACGAACTCGGCCTTCATTGTCGACAGCGCGACGCCTCCTTGTTTTCGTGCTTTCAGCTCACGGCCATGCCGTTCAGGCGCACCACGCCGCCAGTCATTGACTTTC
The DNA here is from genome assembly GCA_921007115.2 of Peronospora matthiolae. Taxonomy (NCBI): domain Eukaryota; phylum Oomycota; class Peronosporomycetes; order Peronosporales; family Peronosporaceae; genus Peronospora; species Peronospora matthiolae. Next base: position 146,432 of record CAKLBY020000071.1, on the reverse strand, counting down.
TGTCGGACTTATCGGCAGCGTAGTCTGCGTCGCTGAATGCCTCGAGCCGCATCGTCCCGTCCCCATCATACTCGGGCTTCATGGCGATCTTGAGCGCCGCCGTACCTTTGAGGTAACGTGAAACACGTTTGGCCATCTTCTAATCATGCATGCGAGGCGCATGCGTCTGACGGGTCGCCTTGTGCACCGCGAAAGCGATGTCCGGGAGCTTGCATCGCGCAACCCACAGCAGAGAGCCGACCAGCGACTGGAAGTCGCGCACCGTCGCTCCTGTCTTTGAGCCCGTGGTTCCTAAGAGCGCCGTGACGTCCGCTTCGATCTCGTAGCAGTCGTCGCCGATCGGCGTTCGTGTCGGGTTGGCATCGACGAGTCCGCTGTCTCTCACAAGGTCGCCAATCGCCTCTTCCTGGTCAAGCTTGTGTCCTCCCTCGCTGGCAAGCTGCACGCGCATGCCCAGAAACTTGCTGACTTGGCCCAAGTCCTTTATCGAAAGCGACGCGAGGCTTTCGAAGAGACTCTCCACCGCTGCCGCGCTAGTGCCTGTCGCAAGGAGATCGTCGACATACACGCCGACGACTACTAGATCCGCACCTTCCCGCTTCCAGTAGAAACACATGTCGCTCTCGCAGCGCACAAAACCGGCATCGACCAGCTTGGCGTGCAGCAGCAGGCTCCACAGCCTGCCCGCCTGCTTAAGGTCGTACAGGCTCTTGCGGAGCTCGAGCACGAGCTCGCTCGCACTCGTGGCGCCGTGCGTACGAAGCGTCTCCTCCGAAACCTGCATTCCGCGCGGCATCTGGAGGAAGATGCGCAGATGCGCCTCCTTCTCCGCCTTCACGCACGCGTTTGGGATGTCGCTGTGCTTGGCAGGCACCCCCCCCACGTGGCCGCGAGTGCCAGGATCACCTTGACCGTCGAGAGATCCATCACTGCGGCAAAGGTGAGCGTATAATCGACGCCGAGCACCTGCTCGTTGCCGCACGCGACCAGACGCGCCGTCAGTCGCTCGAGGTTACCCTGCGTGTCCGTCTCGGTCTTGTAGACCCACTTCGTGTGTAGCGCGTGCGTCCCTGGCGCGCGCTTCACGATCGTCCACACGTCGTAGCTCTGAAGAGCTGCTATTTCTTCTCTCATGGCCTTCATCCAGCCGTCACGCTTTCCACCGCGCATCGCCTCACTGTATCTTATCGGGTCGCGCTCGAAAGCCGTGTTCACCACTTCTCCGCTCTCAGTTAACGCCTCCTGTCGAGCTGCTGCTTCTGCACGTTTCGACGCGACGCGTGTTCCGTGCGCCGATCTCGTCCACGCTATTCCGCCCTTCTTGCGAGCCGTAGCGCGCCCGTCTGTGCTGCCACCACTCGTGATGGCTGCCACTGTCGTCTCGGCCTCCTTTGTGTCACCCGCTCGGTCGCCGGCGTCCATCGCGCGCTGGAGCTGCGCGTTCTGCGCCTCCGACAGCGTCGCGATGTCCTTGACGTGCTGCGTGACGACCACCTTGTTCTCGCGCTTCAGCAGCACCTTGTACCCCTGTGTCTTCTCGCTCACACCGACGATGATCTCGTGCTGTGATCGCTTCAGCAGCGAGTTCTTGCGCGGATCGCGGTAGACGCTGCACGGTCAGCCGAAGACGACGATGACGCGCAGATCCAGCACCTTGCCCGTCAGCATCTCGAGTGGCGACGCTCGCTTCTCGTTTGCGCGCGTTGGGCTCCTGTTCAGGATGTACACGGCGTCCTGGTTGAATTCGTCACATTATACTTTTTTACGGCATCTCCCAGATGGTTTGTTGGTGGAAGGCATGGTTATTCAGCTGTTCACCCGTTACCAATTCCGGTTTCGGCCCCCGGGGGGGGTTCGAACCCGCAATCAGCGACTTGGAAGTCAGCTTACTGCGCCACTACACCAGGGGTACACGGCGTCCTGGACGGCGTCGTCCCAGTACTGTAATGCCAGCGCGCTCGCGAACACCATGCTGCGCGCAAGATTTAACAGCGTCCGATGCATCCTCTCCGCCTTTCCGTTTGACGCTTGGTTTCGCGCCTCCGACACCTGGCGCGCTACACCCTTGCGTTTGCAAAACAGGTCAATGTTGGCGTACTAGCCGCCGCCGTCTGTCCTCAAGACGTGGATCTTGAACCCCAAACGCTGCTCGAAGTTAATGAGGAACGCCTCAAGATGCTTTGCCACCGTGTCCTTGGTGCGCGCGAAAAACACGCGGCAGTAGTTCGACTTGTGGTCGTTGAATTTAACCAAGTACCGGTTCTGTAACGGGGCACCCTGAAGCTTGTACTGGTAACAGTACAAGCTACTTATTCTGACGACAGAATAAGGCGGTGCCTCGTAACTTCACGTACACTCGTACGTGCAGAGGAAGACGGTAAGAAGAAGCGAGTACTTGGTTAGAGTAAAAAGTAGAACTGTATTTATAATAGTTAATGTCTGCTAATAAATCACTATTTATCATCATCTATGTCTGAATACAAATGTGCATATCAACTATCTGCTCACCACTCATTGCGTACGTCTGTCGTGGCGCGTCTTCGTTGGTTGATATAATGGCATATATCAACCAATTAGGAACTACTCGTAAGTGCTACAGAATATTTGTCCTTATGACAATATTCTGAGAATATAACTCTTATAGTTATATTCTATTAACAATTTCTTATAAATGTTATGCAACGATTCACCCCGTTACATCACCCCCCTTAACCATCAGTCACTTTAGTGACTGATTGACTAAATGGATACTCGTCCCAAATCATTTGGGACAGGGTTTGCACTTGTTGGTCCGAGTCCACTTCCCAACATTTCATCGCATGGTTAACAAGCCCATGCGATGCGCGAGCAAGGCCGCCGAGAGCGCGTCCGCAAGTCTTGTGCGGACGCCGAGGCAGAAATCACAGCAACTGATGTCTCATCGGTTGCTGAAGCGACCCAGCCTGTGTCACTTGGTGATGCAGGCGCTGGTCATGAAGACACTCATGTCTTCACAGAGTACGAGCTCGGTGTCTCGTACTCTCCTGATACGGAAGGTGGATCCGTATCGACGGCGATTGAATCCAAGCCGCCTGCCAAGCGTGGCATGGACGATGCTATGCGTCGTAGCATCTTTGGTTCATCTGATGAATCAGATGAACCACCGCCGAAGCGAAGGCGCTCGAGGTCGCGAGACTCGGGCGCTAACAGTGGTGTCGGTTCTCCTATGGACACCACTTCGCAACGAGGTGCCAGTACTTCTGTCGGCACATCGCAGGAAGAGCGGGACCGCAATGTCTTGCGTCTCGCTACTGAGAAGAAGGCATGGATGTTTCCAAAATCCTTCATGGATCACTTGTCGGCGACGACGAGTGATCGTTATCGAACACGATTGTTCGATTCGTCAAGGATCCATCACCTTGACCCCAGTGCGAAGAACTACCGAGCTGAGAATGAATTCTTCATCGATGCTTTCTTTAGGCATCGATGGTACAGTGGGAATCACAAACGTGATGGTCCCTCACTGCTTCAGGCGTGGAACGCCTACATCCATAACCTCGAGGATGTAGGTCGTGACGCTTGGAACGACAAACTTATCAGAGCTCGTGATAAGTTTGAAAAGCGAACCCCGACAGGTGCACGCTACAAGCTGCATCGTCTGTCAAGGGAGAAAGGATTACCCTGCCTCTCTTGGGGAGACTCGTGCCCATGTTGTGTGAACAACTCTGCACGAGCACCTAAGGAGGCTTACCTCCTTACCAGCCCGTGGTGGCGCGTACGTATCTCTACTGAGATGTACGAAGGGATTGACAACCTGAAATCCCTTTACGACCGTGCCGGGAAGAATTTCTCCGGCGGTCCTTCTGCGGCACAGGATGTGCCGCGTCGTACTGCTCAACCAGACCCAGTACGCCAACTATCAGTTGGGAGCGGGGCTCCCAAGAATCCCAGGACGGGGGATAGCCGCGCCACCGGACGAGATAACTCGTCCGACGTCCGTTCACGTCGCGGTGGTTCAACAGCTGCTCAACTAGATAGCGCTGGCCGCCGCGAGAGTCCTCTAATGGAGGTGGAGGAGGAGGAAAGACGCTCTCCACACGATCATGTGGATCGGTATGTTCCCGAGAGCTTCTTTGATCGCGTAACGCAAGGGTTACGCGACGATCTCGAACATGAGCGGAATAGGCGTCTCCAAATGGCGGACACTGCCTCGAAGCATCGAGCTGAGTTTGCCTTTGCTCAGCTTGAGAACGAGAGATCTCTGACATCTCTTCGTGACGAGCTAAGGGTAGCTCGTGGGATTGCTGATCGGTCTCGGGATGAGATAGCTGCTCTTCAGACCCTTGTTGATGCCCACCATCGGGAGCACAAGGCTCTCTGCGAGATGCTTGAGCGCAAGGGCGTTCTTCATCGGAAGAAGCATCGTACTGATGGTACGGCTTAAGCCGACCAACGTAAAACGTGGGATGCGTTCGCATCTTACGTGGTAACTCGATCGTGTATGCATTGCCTAGGCGGTGCAATACACGAAATGGGCCGATGTACTTGGGTAGTAGTTTACTGCTATCCAAGTTAGTCACTACATGCTTTGGTAGATTAACCGTAGACAGTAGGACTAAGTCACCTTTATTAAATATAAGAGTGTTTGCACTTCCATTCTTATCGGCGTTTTGCTTTTGCTTATCCACCGCTTCGGCGATGGAGTCTTGCACAAAACGGACTACCGTTTCACGAGCCAGTATGAACTCATCTGATGACTCGTTAGCTTCAGTGCGCTGTGAGCGCACTGCAGCAACATCAACCTTTTCTTCAGTGAGGGCTTCCGCACTCTCACTGGCATCATCTTCTTCGATATCGATGTTATCGATATCGGCATCAAACGCAATGACTTCTTCGTCAGAGCGTGATGAGCGTGAACCAAATCGGTTTTTGCTCGCGCGAGTCCCTTCCCCCCTTAAACCAGAGTTACACTTTAGTAAGGTGGCTACACGCGGATGGCGCAAGCCATTCACGTAAAACGGTGTATGTGTCGTGGACGCATGCACCGAGTTGTTAATGGCAAACTCTACCATTGGTAAAATCTCACTCCAACTTATAAAGGAGTGTACGTATCCTCGAAGTATCTCTTCGAGGACACGATTGGCACGTTCCGTCTGACCATCTGACTCTGGGTGATCGGGTGTCGACATCTTCAAGCGCGTTCCGAGTGATTTGAACACGGAATGCTAGAAATCAGCAGTGAAGCATGGACCTCTGTCTGATACGAGTTCACGGGGCAACCCATAAAGTCGGGAGATGGTGTCAATAAAGACACAAGCACAGCCACTTGCCGTGATTGTCTCTGGTACAGCCACAAGGTGTACCATTTTGCTGAATCTGTCAACAAATACGAGAATACCCGTATTCCCGCGTGCGTCTTTGGGTAACCCGAAGACGAAATCCATTGAGATGGATTCCCAGCACTCAGCCGTAACCGGTAGAGGCTGTAAAGGTGCACGCAGTGAAGGACTTGACTTCACTCGTTGGCAGACTTCGCATGCGCGAACATACTTTCGCACAAACTGATACTGGCGGGGCCAGTAAAAGTCTCGACTCACCGTGAGATATGTTTTCTCCCGGCCACGATGTCCTCCTATAGGAGCATCGTGATACTCGAACATGATCCGCAAACGCAGATCAGTATCATCTGGAATGACAACACGTGGTGTGTCACCAGAAACGGCTGTATAATACAGTAAACCGTTACGAGTAGTGTATCGATCTGATGCAGATCGATACGCAGACGACAATCGTTTCAACGATTCTCGGGATGGTTGTGAAAGATGTGCCAACAACTTCACTATCTCACCATCTTGGGCGTATGCCCGCCTCACATCATCATACAACGTTGTAGATGGGACTGAGGACTTCATAACCGCTACAGTGACTGTCTCACTGTTGGGTTTCGCGACTGTTTCAAAGCGGGACGACGTGAGAGTGCATCAGCGACGACATTAAGTCGTCCTGGTTTGTACTCGACCGTAAAGTTGTATTCTGCAAAGAATGACAACCACCGCGCCATTCGTTGTGAAAGGTGCGGGCTGTTCACTGCCGTGCGTAATGACGCATGGTCAGTGTAAACAACGAAGGGTCTATCTCCTAATAGATAGACTCTGAACTTCGCGAGTGCATACTTCATGGCAAGGAGTTCCTTGTCATGCACTGGATAGTTCCGCTCAGCTGGTTGCAGCTGACGCGACTGATAGCAGACGACGCGTTCAACGCCTTCAAGATCGTACTGCATTAATGCACAGCCGATTGCGAAATCGCTGGTATCACAGAACACATGAAATGGCCTGTCCTGATCGGCTATTGCTAGGACTGGGGATTGTATCAAGCTCTGCTTGATACCATCAAAGGAGCGTTGACATTCAGCGTTCCATAACCACCTCTCGTTCTTTTTCAACAAACGAGAGAGGTGCACAGTCATCTCGGCGTAATTGCGTGAATACTTATGCAAATACGCCGCTAGCCCAAGGAATTTTCGAAGACCTTTGACATCAACCGGCACAGCCCAGTCGGTGATCGCCTTGATCTTTTCGGGATCAGGACGTACACCGTTCTTACCAACGATGCACCCAAGAAGTGGTATTTCGCTTGCGGCAAATATACACTTCTTGAGGTTTGCATACAATTGATGCTTTCGCATGATTGTAAGAACCTGTCGGACGTGGTACCTGTGAACCTCAACGTCCGAATTTCCATCCATAGCTCGACTATGGATGAATACGTCATCGAAATAACTCGGCGCGAATTCTCGTACTGGTCTCAACAGATGTGATACACATCTGTTGAACGTGGCAGGGGCATTACTAAGCCCTTGTGGCATTACTAGCCATTCCCAGAGCATGCCGCTAGGCGTGCTAACTGCGGTATAGGGTATATCCCGTTCTTGCATAAGGATTTCATAGAAGCCATCCATCAAATCCATGGACGAAAAGATGGTTCTCTTTGACATACCATCAATGATTACGTCCTTCCTCGGTATAGGCGTCTGAGCCGGTACCGTTGCAGCATTCAACTTGTTAACTGCATGCACTATCCGCCACCCTCCTGTTGCTTTTCGCACACAGAAGGTCGGAGAGCTATGTGGGGAAGTTTATTCCCTCACATGGCCCGCAGCTAAACGATCGGCAAAGAACTTGTCAATCGCAAGTACTTGTTCACGAGGCAGTGGCCACTGCTTCATGACACAGTACTTCGAGCCTGGTTTAAGCTCGACCTCGTGTCGAATACCTTTATCCTTCGGTAATTCGCACGGAACAGTTTCAGGGAATACATCCTTGAATTCAACCAAATCTTCATAGAGAGGATTTTCCTTGAGCGATTCCCATGATTGGGAGTCATATCGCTCAATTCGTGTCTTTTCATCGAGGACACTCTTGTCCATAGATGAACTACTGAGAACTCTCTCGTTCCCAGTGAACACTGTTGCTGACCTTATGTCGGCTACACACTCGTCGTCAGCGACGAGTATGCAGATCTGCTTGACTTTGCCACTACGCAGATCACGCAAGAACCTTTTATGTTCGAGCGATGGCAACTGAGTGATCTCCGAAGTCAACTTCGGAGGCGCAATCAGATCAAGTGTGTAAGCGCCTACACTTGATCCGTTATTGACTAGGACATTCAATGTCTCTGTCATTTCCTGGGGACTTATTCCCTCAGGCTTCGAAGGACTTATTCCCTCAGGCTTCGAAGGACTTATTCCTTCGGCTTCCCGGGGACTTATTCCCGCGGGTTTCGGGGAACTTATTTCCGCCGTATTTGTAATCTTGGGACTTATTCCCTTTACTTCCTCTAGCTGGGGTTGCGCAACCACAGCGAGATCCTCTACGAAAGACTCTCCAGTCGATCTAGGATTATCGTTTCGCTTAACCTGAGCGATCGATTGTTTCTCTCTCTAGATGTTCCCCGCTAGGGATACATCTTTGTCCCGGTCCACTCGACTTATTCGAGTGGTGGACCTTCGGCGCAGCCTGTGTTTCCTCACAGCCGCCGGAACTTCGCTCCGAAGTGTAACCGTTTGGTACACTAAGGTTTTGCGCAGTCGTACTAACGACCGTACCACAAGTGAGGCCATCGCACTCACTCGTAGTACATCCACACGCTTGTGGACGCTCCAAAACGTTCATTAGATGGCCATCTGATGAACAAGCGGCAGGCATTGTTACTGTTCGATGTTGCCAGTTTACCCGTGGTTCGTACCTTCTGAGCCACGGTATTCCAAGGATGACATCAAATTTGTCATCCAAATCCAATACGATAAAGTCATCGTCACATTGGGTATCTTCTAGCGTATAGTGGATCTTCACTATACGCTTCACGACGGTTACGGATGCGCCTGTCGCAAGACGTACCGTCATCCTCGTAGAAGGTGTGTCACATTCACTGATCTTAAAAATGACCATCTTCTAGCGATTGGCGTCGCACAAAATTGTTGGACGCCCCACAATCGACTAGAGCTCGAAGGGACAACTTATTCGTCACTTCGAGTTTCAAGGTAATGAGTGAGATCTCATTACCTAGAGCAGCAACGCACAACGTTTGTGTGTTGGGAGCAACCTTCATCAAGAGGCCCACAAATTCTCTTGACGTTGCTGGACCAGTAGGGTGCTTCGCACCTACTGATCCTGTCCGTTTTTTGACGTTCCATCCCGTTGTTGCGTCTTTGCACCAACTGCGGACCCTCGTCCCTGCCCCTTTCTCATGGGTGGACGGTCACTACGCCCAGTGTCGCGAGACACTGGACGAGGGGCACTACACTCGTAAGCGTAGTGTCCTGTCTTCTGACATCTGTTGCATCTCTGCAACTTCTTGTAGCCTGTAGAGCGAGCCTTCTCGCTCTCTACATAACAGAGTACCATCGGCTCTGGACCTCCGTTGTCATATCGTCTCGGTTGACGATATGATGTCGAGCTGGCGCGAGCCTGTCTCAGACTGAAGTCTTCCTGTTCCGCAATGGAAATGGCTTGTTCTAGTGAATCTAGTTCAAGTCGGAACAGGTGAGTCTTGACGGGATCATCCGCAAGACCCTGCATGAACACCGAAACCAACCTGTGTTCATCAACTGAGTTGGAACTTATACAACTCGTGAGATGTCGTATGTGTTGAGCGTAAGCGTGCACATCACGCTTACCCTGCTTGAGCTTCAAGAGTTCGGTTCGAGCCCTGAACTCAGCTCTAGGCGGTTCAAACGTTTGTCTGAGCCGCGACTTGAAGACTTCCAACGACCCAAACGCATATGGGTCGTGCAACTTGAGCCCCAGTGCCCAAGTCTTGGCACGTCCTGCCAGGTTTGACTGGGCAAATGCAACTTGCATATCCCCGTCGTCGACGCGGCGCGCCCTTATGGCGTCATCCAATTCGACGAACCATCTCAAGAGGGAGTCTTCTTCGACCCCCCTATACTTGGAGATGTCAATCTTCAAAGTCTCGGGTCGACGCGAGTGCATCGACCCACCAGCAGCAGCCTGCTGCTGTCTCAACAGTTCAAACTGTTGAGTACCCTGTTCTCTCAACAACTCTGCTTGTTGAGAAACTTGTTGGTGAAGCAAGGCTACTTTCTCGCGTTCTGCGTCAAGTTCATTTTGAATGAACTTGGCGATAGTAGCATGTTGGGCATCTCTATTGAGAGCCTCTAGCATGACGCTAACAGCATGGATGCCCATGGTCGAACCCATTCGTTCAACCGCATCCCATTCGACATCGCTCAAATGGGAGTAGCCGTCACGCGTAGCGTGAAAGCTTTGGTCATCTTCATCATCCAACATATTCATGTTGGATGTGAACGCGGTCCTTGGACGGACTACGAAGTGCTACCAGGTGTAACGGGGCACCCTGAAGCTTGTACTGGTGACAGTACAAGCTAATTATTCTGATAACAGAATAAGGCGGTGCCTCGTAACTTCACGTACACTCGTACGTGCAGAGGAAGACGGTAAGAAGAAGCGAGTACTTGGTTAAAGTAAAAGTAGAACTGTATTTATAATAGTTAATGTCTGCAATAAATCACTATTTATCTTCATCTAACTATGTCTAAATACAAATGTGTAAATCAGTTATCTGCTCACCACTCATTGCGTGCGTCTGTCGTGGCGCGTCTTCGTTGGTTGATATAATGGCCTATATCAACCAATTAGGAACTACTCGTAAGTGCTACAGAATATTTGTCCTTATGACAATATTCTGAGAATATAACTCTTATAGTTATATTCTATTAACAATTTCTTATAAATTGTTATGTAACGATTCACCCCGTTACAGGTTCTGTAGTCGGTCCCGAGGCGTCATCGGGCCCTTAAGGTCCGAGCAGATGACGCCACCGATGCGATCGATAGGCGAGTTGGTGCCGCTGTCCTCCTGCGACTGCGCATTGCGCGTCTACTTCGCTTCCATGCACGACACGCACGCCATGCGCTTGTCGCTGCTGAGCTTGATGCCCGAGGCCGGATCGCGCGCCATTCGAACGATCGTGTCGAACGCGAGGTGCCCGATCCGCTGGTGCCAGTGCAGCAGCGAGGCCTCGTGCGCATCGTCTGCGCTTGCATCTGCCGAATGTGCTTCGAGCGCGGCCAAGATTGCATCACCGGCGCCGTGCCTCCGACTCGTCGCTGTCGTCTCCACATATAGCACGTTGCTGTCGGTCGCGACGTCGAACGCGACTAAGCCGTCACTGCGTCGAGCTAGAGCCCGCTTGTCGCCGTCGTAAACGAGTCCGTAGCCTTTGCTCTCGAGCTTCCCGTACGACACGATATTCTTCGCCAGTCGCGGTGCCAGATACACGTCCGTGAGCGTCACGATCGTCTTTACACCACGCGCGAGGACCTCGAGGCGCACGCTGCCAGCACGCGTCAGTCGCAACACTTCACCATCCGCCATGGAGATCTCGTGACTACAAGAGGATGAGTCAAGCAGAAGCGACTCGTCGTTCACTAAATGTCGGCTTGCGCCGCTGTCGAGGATCCAGTCGCCTCGCCCGATCTTGCTAGCGTCGTTCGTTGCAAGTACTAGGCCGAGCGAGTCGTCCGTGGCTTAAGCTTTGCCTCTCGCGTCGCCTACAGCAGTTTTCTTGCCGCGCGAGCTCCTCTTCTTCTTGTAGCGTCGTCTCGAGACCTCGCCCGGCGACTTTTCGGTCAGCGCTAGGATTATGCTGCCCCCGCTTTGCGCACGCGCTTCTTCGTCATGCACCACACGCGCGCTGCAGTCGGACGCAATGTGCCCAGGTATGCCGTACCGGTAACACACGCGCGGCCCCTTGGGTGTCGTCTCGACATGTGCTGCGACCACCTCGCGGCCGACCACGCCAGTGCCGTGTTCGATCGACTGAGCAAAGTGCGCCAGCTCTTCTGCATGACGCAGGTAATCGACCCGCGTCGGGTCGTACTTCGCGCGCATGAAGTTCATTATTTGGGCGACGCGTGATGCACGATGTTGTCGATCACGAGTAAGTCGGCGCCGCCGCGCGCCTCGCTTACTGCAACCATGAAGAGAAAGTGCTCGGCCCAGGTCCGTCGCGTCTCTTTCTTTGCCATGAAGAGATTCATGGCCTGACTTGCAGTAATCGTGGTCTTGAACGTGAGCAGCAGCTGCTCGAGGATGTACTCGAGGCGCGGCATCTGCACCCACCAGGTGTCAACCTGCTTGTGGTAGTACCGCTCCGCAGTGCCCGCCAGGAAGTGGCCGAGGAGGTCCACCTTGACGTCCTCGGTCCACGCGAAACCGCACGACGCTTCTCCGAGGCTCACGGCACGTATGAACGTACGGGCCCAGTCGAGAAGCCGCTACCGAGCCCGAGGTACAACTCTGTCCCGTCAAACTTTCGGATGTTCAGCTTCCGCTGACTTGCAGACGGCATCCCGTAGCCGTTCAGTCCCGGACGCACGTCTGCTTGCGGCGGCGCGGGCTGCTGCTGCGGCAAGCGCGCACCAGGTGGCTCGAGCGTCGCGAAGCGAGACACACCGAGTTCATCCGCGCGCTGATACGCTGGCAACGCAGTTGTCTTCCTCTCCGGCGACCCGAGCGCGTCGATCGTCATCGGACGCCCGCGCATGTTCGCGCCGAGCTTTAATGCAATCACACCACTTTCGACAGCGCCCAGCATGCGCTCGTCTTCAATGTGCACCCGCTGCGATGATATCAACGTTGCGAGGCGTTCCGTCACACTCGCGAGTGCTGCGAGGATCTTGTCGTCACGCGTCTCCTGCGCGGACGAGTCTTCAACGACTGCGGACGTGGTGACCGGTGTGGGCACACGCGATGGCGAGCCACGCCCAGGGGTAGGTTGCGCGACACCACCTAGTGTCTTCGTAGTCGGTTCTCTGGCTCCTGTCATTGGGCTCATAACCTGCAGGACAATATGCTTGTGGAGTACGAAGACGATTTAATTCTGTGTATTATTTGCCCTGTCTCCTGTCTGTCTGTCTCCTAGTCACCATTTCTTTTAAAGGTCTCTGCTCCAGCCTTCCCAAAGACAGATGGTTGCTGACCAACTTGTGTACTACCATCTAATACTGACTATATCTGACCAGATTGACGGCTGGCGCTAATCACAATTTACAATCTTCAACTTCAACTTCCAACAACTCCCTCTTGAGATGGTTCGTCGAATTGGATGACGCCATAAGGGCGCGTCGCATCGACAACGGGGATATGCAAGTTGTATTTGCCCAGTCAAATCTGGCAGGACGTGCCAAGACTTGGGCACTGGGGCTCAAGCTGCACGACCCATATGCGTTTGGGTCGTTGGAAGTCTTCAAGTCGCGGCTCAGACAAACGTTTGAACCGCCTAGAGCTGAGTTCAGAGCTCGAACTGAGCTCTTGAAGCTCAAGAAGGGTAATCGTGATGTGCACGCTTACGCGCAACACATACGACATCTCACGAGTTGTATAAGTTCCAACTCAGTTGATGAACACAGGTTGGTTTCGGTGTTCATGCAGGGTCTTGCGGATGATCCCGTCAAGACTCACCTGTTCCGACTTGAACTAGATTCACTAGAACAAGCCATTTCCATTGCGGAACAGGAAGACTTCAGTCTGAGACAGGCTCGCGCCAGCCCGACATCATATCGTCAACCGAGACGATATGACAACGGATGTCCAGAGCCGATGGAACTCTGTTATCTAGAGAGCGAGAAGGCTCGCTCTACATACTACAAGAAGTTGCAGAAATGCAACAGATGTCAGAAGACAGGACACTACGCTTACGAGTGTAGTGCCCCTCGTCCAGTGTCTCGCAACACTGGGCGTAGTGACCGTCCACCCATGAGAAAGGGGCAGGGACGAGGGTCCGCCGTTGGTGCAAAGATGCAACAACGGGATGGACCGTCAAAAAACGGACAGGATAAGTAGGTGCGGAGCACCCTACTGGTCCAGCAACGTCAAGAGATTTTGTGGGCCTCTTGATGAAGGTTGCTCCCAACACACAAACGTTGTGCGTTGCTGCTCTAGGTAATGAGATCTCACTCATTACCTTGAAACTAGAAGGGACGAATAAGTTGTCCCTTCAAGCTCTAGTCGATTGTGGGGCGTCCAACAATTTTGTGCGACGCCAATCGCTAGAAGATGGTCATTTTTAAGATCAGTGAATGTGACACACCTTCTACGAGGATGAAGGTACGTCTTGCGACAGGCGCATCCGTAACCGTAGTGAAGCGTATAGTGAAGATCCACTATACGCTAGAAGATACCCAATGTGACGATGACTTTATCGTATTGGATTTGGATGACAAATTTGATGTCATCCTTGGAATACCGTGGCTCAGAAGGTACGAACCACGGGTAAACTGGCAACATCGAACAGTAACAATGCCTGCCGCTTGTTCATCAGATGGCCATCTAATGAACGTTTTGGAGCGTCCACAAGCGTGTGGATGTACTACGAGTGAGTGCGATGGCCTCACTTGTGGTACGGTCGTTAGTACGACTGCACAAAACCTTAGTGTACCAAACGGTTACACTTCGGAGAAAAGTTCCGGCGGCTGTGAGGAAACACAGGCTGCGCCGAAGGTCCACCACTCGAATAAGTCGAGTGGACCGGGACAAAGATGTATCCCTAGCGGGGAACATCTAGAAGAGAAACAATCGATCGCTCAGGTTAAGCGAAACGATAATCCTAGATCGACTGGAGAGTCCATCGTAGAGGATCTCGCTGTGGTTGCGCAACCCCAGCTAGAGGAAGTAAAGGGAATAAGTCCCAAGATTACAAATACGGCGGAAATAAGTTCCCCGAAACCCGTGGGAATAAGTCCCCGGGAAGCCGAAGTAATAAGTCCTTCGAAGCCTGAGGGAATAAGTCCCCAGGAAATGACAGAGACATTGAATGTCATAGTCAATAACGGATCAAGTGTAGGCGCTTATACACTTGATCTGATTGCGCCTCCGAAGTTGACTTCGGAGATCACTCAGTTGCCAACGCTCGAACATAAAAGGTTCTTGCGTGATCTGCCTAGTGGCAAAGTCAAGCAGATCTGCGTACTCGTCGCTGACGACGAGTGCGTAGCCGACATAAGGTCAGCAACAGTGTTCACTGAGAACGAGAGATTTCTCAGTAGTTCATCGATGGACAAGAGTGTCCTCGATGAAAAGACACGAATTGAGCGATATGACTCCCAATCCTGGGAATCGCTCAAGACAAATCCTCTCTATGAAGATTTGGTTGAATTCAAGGATGTATTCCCTGAAACTGTTCCGTGCGAATTACCGAAGGATAAAGGTATTCGACACGAGGTCGAGCTTAAACCAGGCTCGAAGTACTGTGTCATGAAGCAGTGGCCACTGCCTCGTGAACAAGTACTTGCGATTGACAAGTTCTTTGCCGATCGTTTAGCTGCGGGCCATGTGAGGGAATCAACTTCCCCACATAGCTCTCCGACCTTCTGTGTGCGAAAAGCAACAGGAGGGTGGCGGATAGTGCATGCAGTTAACAAGTTGAATGCTGCAACGGTACCGGCTCAGACGCCTATACCGAGGAAGGACGTAATCATTGATGGTATGTCAAAGAGAACCATCTTTTCGTCCATGGATTTGATGGATGGCTTCTATGAAATCCTTATGCAAGAACGGGATATACCCTATACCGCAGTTAGCACGCCTAGCGGCATGCTCTGGGAATGGCTAGTAATGCCACAAGGGCTTAGTAATGCCCCTGCCACGTTCAACAGATGTGTATCACATCTGTTGAGACCAGTACGAGAATTCGCGCCGAGTTATTTCGATGACGTATTCATCCATAGTCGAGCTATGGATGGAAAGTCGGACGTTGAGGTTCACAGGTACCACGTCCGACAGGTTCTTACAATCATGCGAAAGCATCAATTGTATGCAAACCTCAAGAAGTGTATATTTGCCGCAAGCGAAATACCACTTCTTGGGTGCATCGTTGGTAAGAACGGTGTACGTCCTGATCCCGAAAAGATCAAGGCGATCACCGACTGGGCTGTGCCGGTTGATGTCAAAGGTCTTCGAAAATTCCTTGGGCTAGCGGCGTATTTGCATAAGTATTCACGCAATTACGCCGAGATGACTGTACACCTCTCTCGTTTGTTGAAAAAGAACGAGAGGTGGTTATGGAACGCTGAATGTCAACGCTCCTTTGATGGTATCAAGCAGAGCTTGATACAATCCCCAGTCCTAGCAATAGCCGATCAGGACAGGCCATTTCATGTGGTCTGTGATACCAGCGATTTCGCAATCGGCTGTGCATTAATGCAGTACGATCTTGAAGGCGTTGAACGCGTCGTCTGCTATCAGTCGCGTCAGCTGCAACCAGCTGAGCGGAACTATCCAGTGCATGACAAGGAACTCCTTGCCATGAAGTATGCACTCGCGAAGTTCAGAGTCTATCTATTAGGAGATAGACCCTTCGTTGTTTACACTGACCATGCGTCATTACGCACGGCAGTGAACAGCCCGCACCTTTCACAACGAATGGCGCGGTGGTTGTCATTCTTTGCAGAATACAACTTTACGGTCGAGTACAAACCAGGACGACTTAATGTCGTCGCTGATGCACTCTCACGTCGTCCCGCTTTGAACCAGTCGTGAAACCCAACATTGAGACAGTCACTGTTGCGGTTATAACGTCCTCAGTCCCATCTTCAACGTTGCATGATGATGTGAGGCGGGCATACGCCCAAGATGGTGAGATAGTGAAGTTGTTGGCACATCTTTCACAACCATCTCGAGAATCGTTGAAACGATTGTCGTCTGCGTATCGATCTGCATCAGATCAATACACTACTCGCAACGGGTTACTGTATTATACAGCCGTTACTGGTGACACACCACGTGTTGTCATTCCAGATGATACTGACCTGCGTTTGCGGATCATGTTCGAGTATCACGATGCTCCTATAGGAGGACATCGTGGCCGAGAGAAAACATATCTCACGGTAAGTCGAGACTTTTACTGGCCCCGCCAGTATCAGTTTGTGCGAAAGTATGTTCGCGCATGCGAAGTCTGCCAACGGGTGAAGTCAAGTCCTTCACTGAGTGCACCTTTACAGACTCTACCGGTTCCGGCTGAGTGCTGGGAATCCATCTCAATGGATTTTGTCTTCGGGTTACCCAAAGACGCACGCGGGAATACGGGTATTCTCGTATTTGTTGACAGATTCAGCAAAATGGTACACCTTGTGGCTGTAACAGAGTCAATCACAGCAAGTGGCTGTGCTTGTGTCTTTATTGACACCATCTTCCGACTTCATGGGTTGCCCCGTGAACTCGTATCAGACAGAGGTCCATGCTTCACTGCTGATTTCTAGCGTTCCGTGTTCAAATCACTCGGAACGCGCTTGAAGATGTCGACACCTGATCACCCAGAGTCAGATGGTCAGACGGAACGTGCCAATCGTGTCCTCGAAGAGATACTTCGAGGATACGTACACTCCTTTATAAGTTGGAGTGAGATTTTACCAATGGTAGAGTTTGCCATTAACAACTCGGTGCATGCGTCCACGACACATACACCGTTTTACGTGAATGGCTTGCGCCATCCGCGTGTAGCCACCTTACTAAAGTGTAACTCTGGTTTAAGGGGGGAAGGGACTCGCGCGAGCAAAAACCGATTTGGTTCACGCTCATCACGCTCTGACGAAGAAGTCATTGCGTTTGATGCCGATATCGATAACATCGATATCGAAGAAGATGATGCCAGTGAGAGTGCGGAAGCCCTCACTGAAGAAAAGGTTGATGTTGCTGCAGTGCGCTCACAGCGCACTGAAGCTAACGAGTCATCAGATGAGTTCATACTGGCTCGTGAAACGGTAGTCCGTTTTGTGCAAGACTCCATCGCCGAAGCGGTGGATAAGCAAAAGCAAAACGCCGATAAGAATGGAAGTGCAAACACTCTTATATTTAATAAAGGTGACTTAGTCCTACTGTCTACGGTTAATCTACCAAAGCATGTAGTGACTAACTTGGATAGCAGTAAACTACTACCCAAGTACATCGGCCCATTTCGTGTATTGCACCGCCTAGGCAATGCATACACGATCGAGTTACCACGTAAGATGCGAACGCATCCCACGTTTTACGTTGGTCGGCTTAAGCCGTACCATCAGTACGATGCTTCTTCCGATGAAGAACGCCCTTGCGCTCAAGCATCTCGCAGAGAGCCTTGTGCTCCCGATGGTGGGCATCAACAAGGGTCTGAAGAGCAGCTATCTCATCCCGAGACCGATCAGCAATCCCACGAGCTACCCTTAGCTCGTCACGAAGAGATGTCAGAGATCTCTCGTTCTCAAGCTGAGCAAAGGCAAACTCAGCTCGATGCTTCGAGGCAGTGTCCGCCATTTGGAGACGCCTGTCCCGCTCATTTTCGAGATCCTCGCGTAACCCTTGCGTTACGCGATCAAAGAAGATCTCGGGAACACACGGATCCCCATGATCGTGTGGAGAGAGTCTTTCCTCCTCCTCCACCTCCATTAGAGGACTCGCGCGGTGGCCAGCGCTATCTAGTTGAGCAGCTGTTGAACCACCGCGACGTGAACGGACGTCGGACGAGTTATCTCGTCCGGTGGCGCGGCTATCCCCCGTCCTGGGATTCTTGGGATCCCCGCTCCCAATTGATGGTTGACGTACTGGGTCTGGTCGAGCAGTACGACGCGACACATCCTGTGCCGCAGAAGGACCGCCGGAGAAAGTCTTCCCGGCACGGTCGTAAAGGGATTTCAGGTTGTCAATCCCTTCGTACATCTCAGTAGAGACACGTACGCGCCACCACGGGCTGGTAAGGAGGTAAGCCTCCTTAGGTGCTCGTGCAGAGTTGTTCACACAACATGGGCACGAGTCTCCCCAAGAGAGGCAGGGTAATCCTTTCTCCCTTGACAGACGATGCAGCTTGTAGCGTGCACCAGTCGGGGTTCGCTTTTCAAACTTATCACGAGCTTTGATAAGTTTGTCGTTCCAAGCGTCACGACCTACATCCTCAAGGTTATGGATGTAGGCGTTCCACGCCTGAAGCAGTGAGGGACCATCACGTTTGTGATTCCCACTGTACCATCGATGCCTAAAGAAAGCATCGACGAAGAATTCATTCTCAGCGCGGTAGTTCTTAGCACTGGGATCAAGGTGATGAATCCTTGACGAATCGAACAATCGTGTTCGATAACGATCACTCGTCGTCGCCGACAAGTGATCCATGACGGATTTTGGAAACATCCATGCCTTCTTCTCAGTAGCGAGACGCAAGACATTGCGGTCCCGCTCTTCCTGCGATGTGCCGACAGAAGTACTGGCACCTCGTTGCGAAGTGGTGTCCATAGGAGAACCGACACCACTGTTAGCGCCCGAGTCTCGCGACCTCGAGCGCCTTCGCTTCGGCGATGGTTCATCTGATGAATCAGATGAACCAAAGATGCTGCGACGCAAAGCATCGTCCATGCCACGCTTGGGCAGGCGGCTTAGATTCAATCGCCGTCGATACGGATCCGTCATCCGTATCAGGAGAGTACGAGACACCGAGCTCGTACTCTGTGAAGACACGAGTATCTTCATGACCAGCGCCTGCATCACCAAGTGACACAGGCTGGGTCGCTTCAGCAACCGATGAGACATCAGTTGCTGTTGTTTCTGCTTCGGCGTCCGCACAGAGACGTGCAGACGCGCTCTCGGCGGCCTTGCTCGCGCATCGCATGGGCCTGTTAACCATGCGATGAATTGTTGGAAAGTGGACGCGGACCAACAAGTGCAAACCCCGTCCCAAATGATTTGGGACGAGTATCCATTTAGTCAATCAGTCACTAAAGTGACTGATGGTTAAGGGGGGGGTGATGTAACGGGGTGAATCGTTACATAACAATTTATAAGAAATTGTTAATAGAATATAACTATAAGAGTTATATTCTCAGAATATTGTCATAAGGACAAATATTCTGTAGCACTTACCAAGTAGTTCCTAATTGGTTGATATAGGCCATTATATCAACCAACGAAGACGCGCCACGATAGACGCACGCAATGAGTGGTGAGCAGATAACTGATTTACACATTTGTATTTAGACATAGTTGGATGAAGATAAATAGTGATTTATTGCAGACATTAAGTATGATAAATACAGTTCTACTTTTTACTTTAACCAAGTACTCGCTTCTTCTTACCGTCTTCCTCTGCACGTACGAGTGTACGTGAAGTTACGAGGCACCGCCTTATTCTGTTATCAGAATAAGTAGCTTGTACTGTCACCAGTACAAGCTTCAGGGTGCCCCGTTACAGATAATAAATACAGACTCTATTAGTGTCCATCAGGATAATAAAGTACAGACTCCGGCGTGTCAGATTAATAATTAGTGTTAATATTTTAACTGCAGCCAACGTGTACGGGTAAGCCTGGTACTTGTAATTAACCTTAATACTTGTTAGTAAGAATATTATCATAAAGGTTGGTAATGCTCGTGAATATTACCACATGGGGTAATATTCCGAAGCACTCGCCGATTGGCTGATATGGGCCATCATTTCAGCCAGCTCTAGCGGTCCAATCAAGAGTAAATTTCATTCCCAGCACCATCCAAATGCAAACATTGCAAAACTCGCATCAGTTGCAAAACCCGCACCACTTCAGCACGGAATTATTATATACCACGCTGTTTCATCCTGCCAAGACCTTAAATTCCTATCGATCTATCTGCAGTAGCTACTCAAGACATGTCACCCCGACCTTTTATGCCCATCAACTTCAGCGGAGATCATCCCTTGCTCGTCCTCAACTGTGTAGGGTACATCTCGTGCAGGCCTCTCGCGCGGTCGCTGTATGCGAAATGAGGGTCAGGATGGGGCAAAGCATAGAAAATGACGCTTACCCACTGATTTTTAGTCTAAGGTGGATTTTAACATTAACAACCATAACATGTGACTGTGCGGCATTCGTGAATGATTAGATTTAAGTCATGCGCTATTCGATCGAATGTATCGGAGCCAAAGGAACCGTAGTTATGAGGCCTTATTAATGTACAAAGCTATCGTCACTGTTCTCTTTTTGCATGGATGAAGTCTGTGTGAATTAAACGTGTTGTGAGAATCGTGTTCTTGCTCATGATGACTACTTTATCTGCGTACCATTGGTGAAGAAGGAGCCACGGCTGACAGTTTTTATGCCACTCCGAGACGCTCCGATGGTCGTGTGAGCGCGTTCGACGGGCTGTGCAAGAGGTCAATTGGAACCAAGCCGCAACACGCGTCGTTGCTGCGGGGATCGTGCGCTCAAGAGCAACATACATTTCGCTTGGTCCGTAAATACTAATGCATGGGAGCAAATGCAGTGCTGTTGTACAGCAGCATAATTTAACCTTTTTGATAACGTATTTAGCATTGTATAATCCCCGTACGTGATCGAGTACCAGGTTTGTTATCCACGATTAGGCAAGAACAGGCATCGAGCAGCGTTTCAATGTTCAACAGACACGACTTCTGTCACTCCAATGTACAAACCTTTATGACAAGAATACGATGGCGCTGTGAGTTAAGAGTGCACCTCTGTTTAGTAAGATGGAATTGGATTCTCGATTGCGGGAGTCATTCGAAAAGATGTCTGCTACAGCGATTGCAGTCGTAAAAATGACAACATCATCGATGGATCATACACATCACCAGGGAAAATTTATTCGCAGCTACTTTTTCGTTGTAATGGACAAAACCATTTAAGCGGCACATGAATCGTACCTTAGTCGGTCGCTGCCCTTTCACCGGCCATTTCCTGGCAGTAATAGTTTTTAGTCCATGTCAATACTACGCTTGGCATGTGCAGACTTAGATTGATCAGTCACCCATGGGATAGCGTGATACAAATTGACTCTGCACGAGGTAGTACTGGTTATGCGACCGGTGCGCTTTTTGCAATGTTTGCAGTTGGTTGGTGCTGAAGTTGCGATTTCCTCTCCAAATCAACAATGGACGCGCGCAATGAGTGGTGAGCAAGACTTATACATACAATTATGTGGATAAATTTAGTCAAGTTAGGACTATACATAGGTGCATGCATTCAGGACTTAATTATATATAATCCGGTTTTACCTTTTACTCCAATTGAACGCGTCGCTCATTAACTAGCATTCCTCTGCACGTACAGTGTACGTGAAGTGACGCACGGCACTGCCTACACTATTTTTAGTGTAGGTGTACTAATACTAAAGCAGTAATAGTACCCCAGTGCCCCTTTTCACATCGCGTTGTACCCCCGAGAATCACACAATACCTCTGTTGCAGTATCTGAGCAGACTCGTGTGATGAAGACTAATATCGGTGCATCAAATACTGCCAAAGTGTTGCTGGAGTCATCGTTCCTAGAGAAGTTTCATACTGGGTCTAAATCTGAGGACCTTTAGAAAGTTTTTTTCGTTTGAATTATAATTTATTCGCTTCGATGATGAATAAAAGGGGACACATCTTTTCAGCAAATTAATTAAAACTATGCACTGCTGACAGTGCAAGGGTATGTGCGTCCGACTACCCCACATACACGTACGTGCAGAGAGAAAATGCTAAACGGATTATGAGTACTCAGTAATGGTAAAAAGTAGAACTGTATTTAACATAGTTAATCCCTTCGATAGATCCCTATTTGACTTTATTTGACATTTTCTGGATATAAATGTGTATTGTAACCATCTGTCCGCCGTTCATTGCGTGCTTCAGTCGTGGCTAGAATTGATTAGCTGATAAATTGTTCATCTGCGAAGCAATATTATTTAAAAGAGTAATATTGTGATAAAATTGTGTGATTCCTCACAAAAAAAGGCTTGATTTTTACCGTTTGTAAATTATCATGTAACAGAGGCACCCTTACACAGTGAATATTACAGAGTCCGTTATCCTTACGTTCGTGTGCAACTAAGCTCTTATTTCCGGACAATGTTCGGCTAATCGATAAGTTACACCTGCTATTTCAATTGTTACGTTTACGATCGCTTTACACATGTGGCTATCTACAAAAAGTTATCCAATAAGAAGCAATTTTTGGTGATTCTATGTGCTTTCATTAATTTGCTGCTTAGTCTCTTTCTAACGCTTCAGAACCACTTTATGCGTTTGTACGCAACACACCTATTGCATACTTGTTCTTGAATTGTCTTGTCTGCATATTGCTCATGCAGCGGCTTCGAACTTGTGCTCTCTGTGATATTAAACAAATGAATTGTCATGCCGCCGAGTCGTACAACACGACTCGGCTGAATGCATGCTCGATAGGCCATGACCTCACAAGGCTGACGTCACCGAATGCTTTCCAGAAGGATCTTGAAGTGTGGCTTAGAGGTAGCACTGAGTAGCGAACTTAAGTCCTTCATTCATTTAAAGTTCAATTTACCATTTGAACGACAAGTCTTCACATCTAGCAGCAATTGTTGGCCTCGCCGCTCCCGCCACCGTCCCCGCCGCATAAGAACAGTGATCAGGGGAGCTCATTCGTAGGTCTCAATCTTTTCAACAGTTAGAAATCCTTTACATTAGATGTAAATTCTACTGGGCCATTATTACTGCTGCTGTTATCAAAATTGGAGTCCCGATTGGCTATAAATCGTCTCATTTCGGTAATAAGTCAGTTTTAATATCGAAAGATCAGTTACTCGGCTCATGACCCGTCACACACAGAAGCAACCCACGAAACTTGACATATACACAGCCGATAAGTGCCGTGCCGATCTGCTGAAACGATGCTTCACACCAGCCGCATTTTTTTCCGCTTGAGAAACACCGGGACATGTCTCACCGCTCTGACTCGCGCAAAGGCATTAAAACTCGCTTACTTTCGCACGCCAGTGATTTTCTCAGCTTCGAGAGCACCGTAAACCTGCGCTTCTCACGCAATACTGCTAATTATCATAGTTCAACCGTCCTAGTACCTTAGTTTGGTTAGCAGGGATACGAGCAGTATCGTTCGTCAATAAACGACCGTCAAGTCGAAAAATTATGTTAAAAGCAGAACTAAAGGCTGTCAAGAGAAGTATCCGAGAGTTAAAAGGAGTTCAGATCAACCCCCTGGAAAAAACTATTTGGATATACCAATCAGTAACTATATCTGTTCAGCAATATACACCTTATGACTTCTGACCAGCCCGCGTAGTTGCTGCACTCTAAGGATGTAAATAGAGAAAAAAAGGCGCTTTTGCTCGAGCAAATATAGATTTTAAACAGCTTTTGGAAAAGTATCTAGAAGGTATGAAATTTCTGACATATGGTGTTAGGCTGAATGGACCATTCGAACGCTACAAGGAGCAACTGGAACAATATTTATTTTTAAGAAAGTGGAATAGAAGAGTTCAACTTTTTAAAGGAATACTCGCTGTCAAAGGTGGGACACTGAAGCAAGGAGCTGCTCAGTGGTATGTGCTGCAAAAATGTATGTCACAAACGTGGTCGACTTCTTCAGTAAAGTAGAACGTGAATCTGTTCCTGCTATTTGCAAGAGCTTTCACGCAAAGATATGTACAATACGAGAGAGCATGTTCGCGAGGATCTCCCTGATTACGTACCAAGTTTCGCCACGTATTCACGCAAGTTCAAGAGATGAGCGAGCAGGACCAAAACATGTACTTTTTACGTGGACTTACAAGTCGTACGCGGTAAAAAGTTAACAACCGTTTTTATAACGCTTTTCGAAGCTATTACGGTTTCGTTTTGACTTTGACCGTTCTCATCCGCAGAGACACTATCGAGGAATCTCACACGACAGACCGCGGAACAAGTTTTACGAAAACAATCGTCATCACCTATAGAACAATAATTCCACGTCAACGGACATCAGCAACGTGCAAATACCGCCTCGCGACGAATCCCGCCACTGCAAATTGTGCTATTAGTGCGGAACTCCGAATCATCGCTCCGCACAGTGTATCTATCGCCAGCCTCGCAATGATCGAGGTGACAATCGCTCAGGACGGAATCATCAGCAGCATGTAATCGTCAGTATGTCAGCAATGTGGACAGCCGTGGGGTCGAACAAGATCAGTTGTTTACGATCGGATCATGATCAATGCCGCGGAGGTCCAAAGCAAGATATTGTTAGTACCTGTTGGATTTGAGTCAAGCAGCTCTTGATCGGACATGCCAGTGCAGCGTTGACTACTAGTGCGTGATAGTGTCATTAGAAACATTCCGTCAAGACATTTAATGGCTTTGATGTGTCTACAAATTTAATTAAACCTGGTCTGGCATCAGAAATACTAAGGAAGCAAAAAGGACAAGCGCGTCATTTCCTAAAAAACGTGGACATCGAGTCAGCCTACGAAGAGAGTGGAAGATACCATTCGCATGGACAGTTTGAAAATCCCGAGGATGCAGTTCATGGAATGGGACCTAATAATTACAAATGACTTTGTATTCGCCAACCATGGTTTAAGAGATTCAACTTTCGGATGGATTAGTGGACGCAACAAATAACTTGAAACTTACAATTCTGCGTGCATGTTTATGCTCCATCATCCCAAGCTGGGTCCAAATATGGTTTGTATATTGACGTTCTTTTTCTAATTCGAATCTGTCTTACCTTATTTATAAGGGCGGTAAATTTGGTAGCTGACGCAATTTTTCGTCATACTGTGTCTGGGGAGCGTTCCGACAAAACCAGTGTGTAAACGGACCCCGTTCCTAACATTTCGCACGTCGTACATGCGTGTACCGAAGACTGCAATGTACACTTTGTTATTTTGGATACGCACATGGTTCACGCCGAGCTCTTGCAGTCCATTTTGCTGGACGTCTCCCAACTCTTAATCGATGTTGTGCTGTCAAGGAGGGAGTTTAATCGGATGAGAGTCGCTTAGGAGCACATCCACAACGCCAAGTTTCACATTGTGCGCGCCTGTATCAACGAAGAAGTGCGTAAGAATTCGGCAATGATATCCGAACGACAAGTTTCTGGAAAATTAAGCAGCCGAAAACAATTTTTTAATCGGAAAAGGACTCGTGTATTTGAAGCAGGATGATGCAATGCAGCATAAAGCATTACAAATATACCGGACAATAAGACAAAGATTCTATACGAGTATCGTGTTGTAGCCACAGCAGCACATCCAGGCGTTTGCAGAACCTACATGAAATTATAGCAATGTAATTACTGGCCAAAAAAGATACTAGAGTCGGTGCATTAGCATGTTGGGATATGTGAAACATGCGCTCGATGGAGGTCATACAGCCAACGAAAGAAATGATGCATGCCACCTGTCCATATTCCAGAATAAAGCTGGAAAGTTGGGTCAACATACTTCATTACTGGACTACCCTTGTCGGAAGGGTACGATGCTAGTTGCGTCGTTGTAGACAAGTTATCAAAGAGAACAATTAATGCGCCAGAGTATGTAATTGCAAATTCAAAGTACCCTGCAAAGCTATTTTCAATGCCGCAGTCCGATATCATTGACTGTTAATGTTTATCATCAGCAATCGGGATCCGAGGATCACGGCCAACTTATGGTAACTCTTTAATAAACACAAGAATAACGACAGCTCGCAGTGAACAAGCAAATTGACAAACAAAATGCCAAAACTTGGTGTTAGAAAACGCTTACGCTGCCTGGAATCTTACAGTAAAGAAAATGATGCCGAGTTACTTGGCACGGTAGAGTATGCGCACGCCACATTTGTACACGCGTCTATAAAGCTCACCCCGTTCGAAATTGATATTGGAAGAAAAGCATTTAATTTAATTGCTCTCTAATACAAAGACTTCATTAAATGGATACTTTTACCCATCTCATATTCCGTCTTAAAACTTTACCAAATGTCGCTATAACCTGGTTGAATTCGTCACATTATACTTTTTATGGCATCTACCAGATGGTTTGTTAGTGGAAGGCATGGTTATTCAGCCGTTCACCCGCCACCAATTACCGGTTTCGACCTCCCTGTAAGTCCGATACGTTTTTGCACCGGAGGGGGGGGGGTCGAACTTGCAATTAGTGACTTGAAAGTCAGCTTACTGCACCACTACACCAGGGGTCCACCCCCTGTCGCTAAGACCTGGTGTGTAAGGCACGTTGAATTCTAGAGAAAGCCCAGCAAAAACAGAAGAGGTATGACGACGGTAGAAAAACCAACTTTCACCATTAGGGTTGGTGAATTAGTTCTGTTGCATAGTAAAACTCAAGAGTTCAAATTCATATTGAGCTATAGAATTTAAGCTTATGGCAAAGAAAGCTGGACCAATTGAGATAATTTTGATGATCAGCCCAAGTGTAGCTAAGTTGAAGCTCCCGAGACCAACAGAGAGACTGCCCTCATCGTTTAACGTCGATCTAATCTATTCACATCCGTAAATACCTCTAAGATCGCTGGACAAACGATTCTGAGAGCATTACCAATCATCCTAGAGTCAGATGCCGGAGTAAAACTACACATTGTAGAATAGTCGCGTTGTCGTCGTCAGCGCAGCTGCCAAATAAATGGCTAGTGAAAAGGCTCAGTCTTTCGGAGTGCGATAGTAATTGGGAGCACTAGAAAGATATTCGCCACGTTATGCGCATTGGCAGCGACTCGTACAGACTTTTCGTGACCGCCAACGCAAAATGAAGTCCGGGGAGATGTCATGCCGCCGAGTGCGTACAATAAAAATTGGCTGATGCATGCTAGATAGGGCATGACTTCACAAGTCTGACATCACAGTCTGACGTCACTAAAAAGTTCTAGAAGGATCTTGAAGGGTAGGCTCAAAGGTAGCACAAAGAAGCAAACTAAGTACCAACATTGATTTAGAGTTCAATTTACCAAGTGAACGATAAGTTCTCACATCAATCGGTGGGTTTCCAGAAGGAAGCATTTGTCGCAATACATTCACGATAAGGATTCGGTTTGAGCAATGAGAAGAGACAGTCAGTAATGAAGGTAATCATTGTGCAGCATCGTTTAAAGAGCGCGCTGTATCGCCTTTTTGAAGCAAGTACTTCGCATAAATGTCGAAATCGGCTAGACTTGTACCTTAACACTTTCGAAGTTTTGAATGCTTATTTAGCATTCTTCTAATGTTGAGCACTCTTGCCGCATCTTCTTTTGATTCTTCATTTAAAGCAGGAAGCGATAGAAGCGTCCAATCAGCGGTATTTATCCGATAGCTGCAATGCTGCTAGAGTAACTATAATCTCAACTAACCTTTTTATCTAACCTTTAGCCCACATTCCACAATTAGCAATTTTGTTCTAACTTTATTCGAGTTCTTTGCCCACGTATGCTATATTTACCAATTTTACATGATCAGGTAGCCATGTCCACTGTGAAACTCGTGTATGATGCAAGTTACCGATGATGTGAAGAAGGGGAATTAGATACATGCTAATTTTATGTGCTATTCATCACGACGCAGTAGTTGTACATAATTGCAGGATTAGAGTTATTTAGACGGACGATTTCTTGTCAGTAGAAGATTCCAAATTATTCATTAAATATAACCATTTCCTTCAATATCTTCTAGTAGACTTTATACAGGAGCACTTCCGCAAAGTGTTCTTAAAGTCGAGAAATTTAGATTGTGCATGAGACTTTGCAAAAAGGTTTAAATTTTTGTCATCGGATATGCCAAACGCAGCCGGCTTGGCACACCCATTGGTCATGTGATTTACTTTCGTCGACCTGCACGTAAGAGAAATTACATTGAGTTAAAGTGTAGAAGTATAAAGATTCTTGAAGATTGTGAAAGCCATAAAGAATATTAAAAAATTAGTGAATATGACAAGTCGCCGTCTATCGCTTCCTTTACGACTCGGGAAACGTTTTTACAGTACATATACAAAGTAAAGATACACTGATACCAAGAACGGTCTTTGATAGCCACTGCATATCCTCATCCAACAGCCCAAATATAAGCTGTAGACATCGATTCATAACAGCTCGCTAATCAACCCTTTAGAGTTAAAAGCTACCCTGAGGTGCTTATTACGCCAACGACTACAAATTTTTTATTAGCATCACATTTTAGCTGTGTTTTTTTTTAATCTGGAGATCAATCTGACAGATATCGCAAATTTACCAAGTGAAATGCTTCGCACCGATTGTACAGTTAACAATAAATACGAAAGCAAATCCATTTATTTTAAAATGAAGTCTCAGTAATGTCTAGAACAGACCAATTAATGCTTTTCACGAAATAAACTATACTGAATACATAGCTACTTTTGTATTCAATTAACGTGTACAACCTAATTGTTTGCGATCCTGTATACTACAACATTTGATGAATTCGAAGTACATGCTTGCACTGAGTAACGCATGAAAGCTGATAATGTAGTCAGTGTAAGGGATGTGTCTCGTAACAGTTCGAAAGTGTACAACAATGAATACTACCCAGCCCATTGCTTATCATTTTAACATACCAGATAAAAGCGCTTGCCGAACTGGCAGCGTCAAAGCGCAGAGTGTCTCTCTAGTCTACGGAAGGCGAATGCATGGCTTTGTTAAAAGTGGCTCAAGATACACCGGAATTATTATGGCGTTGTTGTTTTGCTGTCGTATTCGAGAAGTCAGAACAGGGTTTATTGCCTTTCCAACTGATGCAGACGATGTTGATAATGAACGCTTACGTACTAATACTTCATCAAGAATTTGCGTCAATTGATTAATCGGCATCCAAATGGACATTTAATATATCGCTGATCAATTTGTAGAAACAAAAGCCACGCATCCTAGGTGATTAACGATACTGAACACCACTCTTTATATGCTGCATGTGAGTCGGGCATAGGTTGGTCGAGAACTGGCCAATGCACGCGCATCTGCATCAAAGCCTGGACAGTGGACGACTTACAGGCCATTAATAAAAATTTAAAATCTCTGCATACATACAGATATCATGGTCTGTTTGGTTTGCAATTATGTTCACCTATGATCGTAATCAGCTTAAGCTCCTGGATTATGGGTGTCTTCAAAATTCGGCATTTTCTTTGAGGAGCTTGGTCACGATCGGCCAATAGAAATTGTGTTATATTAATGCTCTCACTTGTTATCTTGCTTATATTTGTGCCGAGGTAGTACTTTAGTACGCCAAGATCGATTATTCCAGAGCGCTTCCTTAAGACACATTTAAGTTTTACTAATAGATCAACGTCGTTGCACACAATAATGAATTCGTCGATGTATTTAATATCCCAAACATTGCAGCTAGTCTCGCGTGCTTAAATGATTATTGATACGTTTACCTTCTACCACATGATGATACTGATTCAGATGCAAAGGCGTCCGTGGTTTTATTCCACACAAATGCGATTTCTCGAGAAAATATTACGTCAAAGCTTGCACACATGACATAGGGACTTGTAGTCGGCAAAATTTTTAAATTGCTTGATGTAGACTTCGTTTTCAAGATGCCATTTATAAATGATGTATTACATCCATTTTGATAAAGCTCAAGTTCGTACTGCACCTTAATGTTTGTACTGTTCAGGATGCACGTTAACGTAGCCACCGCTGCAAAGATTCATTCTAATCCTACTCTGTAATGATGCAGAAAAACCTTCTACATAAGTCCCGCTTTTATCTCTCAGTAAAACCTTTTGTCGATTTTCTACAGTGAGGGTTTTAAGAATTACTGATGGCCTCCGTACACGCGGCAATGAGACGAGCTCCCACGTATTGTTACCGTTCAGCAACTCGAACTCGGAATCGCATGCTTTCTTCAATTTACTAGCGTCGCTGATTCTATCGCTGACACAAAAAATGTCGGCAAATATCCCACTAAAATCACGATGTGTACATATTCGAAGTAAACTAGTCTGCTTTTCTTATCGACTAATTTTAGCAATGCCGGCATCATCCCGAGGCGTGCTTATAAGCCTTACGATGAAGACGTACTTGATCCACTTGTATGACCCTCAAATACAGGCTTTTTTAACTGACGGTGCGGACAGGCTGGGAGGAGAATTTGCTGGAGGATGGCGTGGGCATATCCTCCGTAACCTAGTTGATAAATGGTTGACAGTTCAAGAGCTGTTGCAGCCGCCTTAATTTACTTTATAAATTCTTAATGCATCCGCTCGTTGCTTTTAGAGGACGCAGCCGCCTGCTCTACCGTATACTCGTTTAAGTTTCCGCACAGGTATAACCGTCATAATCCTTGCCTCATTCGAGGAAACACTTTTCCATTTGTCAAAAACCTGCTTGGGTTACTGTCGGACTTTTCGCGCTAGCTGTTATAAAATGCTTCTTCCATTCTGTTTTATCTTGGCTCACAAAAAAACTAGACCCGCTAAAATTTCTTAATGCAAATGCTTTTTCGAGGTCAGAATTTCATAAGGAATCATCACATAATCGTTGGACCAACCAGGTTCGACCGCCTTTTTACGGAAGTGGACACAGGTAGGACAACACAAAAATTTAAATTGCGAGCGATAAATTTCTTAGTCAATTCTATAAAATGAGGTATGTACAAATATTGAGCGCAAAGGCGACGTCTTTTGTAGAAGAATACTGCAGACACCATATCTCAAGTCATCGACATGCCGGCGTATTCGTACATGCATTGCGCACACCAGATCAAATTCTGTTTCTTCCGTCCGGTTACCTCATTAATTTAGGTTTGAATGAAGGCGTAAATCTCTGTTTGTTTCTGCGGTCAATGCAGGGCTTTGTAAAACTTATTCGTGTGCATTTAACAACATTGTCCCTACGAAGTACCGCGATCCGAATCTCGGTCTGATTCCCAACTTTAAGATGCACAAACCTTTCGAATCATTTCGACTTTGTTTACATGAAATTCAACACGCAATACCGAGAATTGTCACAAAGTGCTGACTACATCCTTATGTACCAACTGCACCAGATCCATTGTAAAGATCTGCCGTGGGCGACTGGAATGAGCACGAGATTCTTTGCTAAATGCACAACGACCGCATTACTCACAAATGCTCTACTAAACCGATGTCGAGTCCGTCATATACGTCCTTCGTCTCTATAATCTTCAGTCTGAAAAAGCAGCTGGTACCGAGCTAAAAGGTGAGAGGGAGGACTTGTAAACGAAAAAACTAGGTGTTACACTTGCCATGTACCCCGAATTGATCGACACTACTTTATGTTCAGTTTGTATGGACCCTTGCCAGATCGACTGACGATCGCTCACTTGTTACCCTTCTTCTTACTAAGTAATTGCATTTGTCAAAAGTCATCGTGCAACGACCTCACATTATTTTTCCGATCAAAAACAACTTGTGGCAACTTTCAGATTTTTCACACGCTTACAAGCATAGTTTTCGTCAAGCCGCACGGGTCCTCATTAACATCACGTTGCCACTGATGTCGATTATCTGGAAAGTACTGTCGTCTTAAAGTTGCACTTTGACCAAGTCGCCTTTGTTGGTCCACGGATTCTTTAGTGTAAGAAATCACCGAGTCGAACCAATGTCGATCATCTTTTCCTCCTTTCCAGAGAGTCTCGACTTGCTGAATTTTTAATTGTCCAATATTAGGCTAACCCGAAGAATATCATTAATTACAACATCCCCACTCTCGACTAGCTGACGAACATTTTTTCTTTGCTGGCTTGGATCCGCAAAGATGCACTGTTTTGCATACTCTGAAGGTGCTAGATCAAGCGACATCGAAGAATTCACAGCATGCGCCGTTGTATTTTAGCTCGCCATCTTCTTCGAGCTCTTCGTGGGCATCTTCTTTGCCGTCTGCACCCGGCCACCTGTTTTCCTCTTTACTGCAACCGGCTTTTCATCAATTAAATGCTACAAGAGCTCGGCGATCCATTCAGTTGGGCAAGCAGCACCGTCCGCTCTGCTTCATTGAGAATACTAGTCCGTAGCCGCTTGACGTCCGCTTTGTCATCATCATCTTAATCATCGCTCTTATTGTTTGTGTCGTTGCTTCGTTTACTGCTTTATTAAGCACAAGTTCTCGTCTACAGCTGCGCGCGACTTAAAAAACATAGTCTGTCAAAAATGTTATTTTGGTACACAATTTAATTAAAAAAGAAGGCAAACCGCTCTGGACCGTTCAAATATTAGGCACATGGTATGTATTGGAGCTACACAGCTCTTTTACTCAGAGGAAGACTCATTCAACAAGCCAACGGCTGACAGCCTATCATTTCTACCGAACTAATATATCAATTTAAAGAGTCACCCAGTTTTACGGAACTCGGGTGGACTCTACGAGCTAACAGCTCAGCTACTGTAGTTCTAAGGAACTACACGCACAATGTGCGAAGGGGAATACCGGAGTCTAAAGACTCTCTAACCCACGACAATTATAAAGAGCTGTCTAGTGCAAGGTGCGAAGGGGGGGGGTCTAGGGACTTCTGCTCAAAAATGAGAACTGAACTTTATTTAGATTTAATTTATCAAGGAAAATCCTACTTTATGTACCCCATATATTATCCTAAATACAAATATCAGTATTCGAACCAAACGGATGGTTGCCACATCACTCAGTCACCAAATGATAACAGTACAAAGTACGTACACGGTAGGTACCGCAAACCCGGGAATATCGATCAATCGATATTCTCTTGCTGATATAAAATCTAAGGTCACACACATTCATCCATATCATTTATGGGAGGTCTTTGACCAATTCAGCCAAAGGCTAGTGTGACCCCGTTACATGGTACGTACGACGACGCAATTCAAAGTTCCCCGTGAAGTTTCTCCGCAATCCGGTGAACCGTGATATCACATTAGTTTTACAGAATAGTCTTCTTTGTGTACCTTCCGCTGTGCTTCTTGCAGTTTGACACGAACGCTTGTCCAACCACACATCTGTTTCTTTCCTTGCTCCTTGCGCTTTATGTATTCATGCAACGTTAGGAACTTCACTAGCCCCCACGTTAACATGTCGACGCTCGATATTTTTGCCTTTATTAGGAACCAGCAACACTCTGAATCCTTCAAAAAAAAATAATTTTACGTCGAATTTATTAAATGAAGGGTTGACCGCGTTGGGTTGTATGTGGTAAATTACATTAGCTCATTTTTACTAGGTAATTTCGACTTTCCACTGGTTCCCAGACAGCCGACCATAGGTGAGAATACTCCGATTCCGCTTGCAATTGTTTCCTCCACACCTTGTGTACCCGTAGGTAGGGCGGGCTGCGCTCTTCTAAGTGGACTTGTCTCGATGCTGAACTTGACCGTTTTAGAGATTGGTGTCAATCGGGTGGAATTTTCTCCCCGTTTGCGTGTTCTTGGTTGGCGCTCTCCTAAAGTTGCCGCTATCAGCCTTCATGGCCTTGTGCCAAAAATGGGGTACTTGAGTCTCGAGCCTTCTGACCACTTGAGCCGTCTCGCATCTTGTACTTCAACCATTAAAGTTGCTATCAGAAACTAAGTTGTCTAAGACAGTCACGATGCGTTGAAGAAGGAAAGTTGGAAAGTGATTGATAACTAGTAAAACTAAAAACACAAAACTACAGACTCTTACTGTTCTGCGTCGTTCTTCTGCTGGTGCAATCATAAATGATTACCCCAGTTGATGCGTGACTTTACTCTTCAAGGTACATACCACCTATGCACTCCGTTGACAACGCATGTCTTAGCGTATACCACTGTCGTCAGCTTCGTCCGTCGTGCTTCCTTGAGTTCCCAACACTCCCACTTGACGAACACCGAGCTTGTCGCGAAATTGCTCGAACTTGATCATGCCGAGCGATTCTGTAAAATGGTTCAAAATCATCTCGATTGTTGGGCAGCATAAAATTAGCTCCATATAGCGATACTTTTTCACGCAACCAATGATACTTGGTGGCAATGTGACGTGAGCGCTGTGTGACCGACTTGTTCTCTGCTATGTGTTTGGCACCTTGACTGTTTAATATCAGTAGGATAACGTCCACTTGGAGTGCTAAGTCCTTCAAAATCATGTTTATCCCGATACACTCTTGAACGCCTGCGCACATGGCTATGTACTCCAATTCTGTAGATGACAACGTCACCATAGACTGTCGTTTGGACCCCCACTCGTCAAGACAACCGTTGTAGTAAATTCCATAGCCCGTCGCAGACTTAAATTCCTTTTTACTAAAACTGCCGCATGACAGTACACCGCCAAGCCGTTACTTTCACGGCATTTAAATGTCAGCTCAAAATCGCGTGTTCCATTAAGATAGCGAAACACATGCGACCCACAATAGTCTTCACGCTGTCCGTTGGACGCTCGATCCCCTGAGAGAGGATCCTTACAGCTGCAGTGATGTCCGGTCTGCTGATCAACGATTATACGTAGGTCACTAATTGCGTGACGCGGACGGAATTGTGTCGGCTATTGCACCTTTTATAGCTGATCACGGTAGCGATTTTCCATTGGTGTGCGCGAATTTGTGCACAGTCCATACCAAATCGTTCTAAAATGGTTGTCGCAAAAATTTTCTGGCCGCACTTCATCGCCAGGATCTGACCAGTGCATTTCCAGACCCAATTAATTTTTGACTTCTGCATAGTGGACGACGCTGTACATTCTCTCAGCGGATGTCTTGAGCTTAGAGAGATCTGCATTGTCCATAGCAAATGCCAAGATGTCTTCCGCGCACAGAAGTACACTCATCAGGTTCTCCTCGGCGCATCTGACGAATAGGCATCCGTCTGCTGCCCCTTAGCAAAAGCCAAGTCCCAACAACACACTATCACACCAAGCTTTCGAGGTCTTTTTGTTCATACATTGCCCGCAAAAGTCTTAAGACTTTATCACACCAAGCTTTCGGGATCTTTTTGTTCATTCAGTGCCCGCAAAAGTCTCCAGACTTACCCATTAGGTGATGCAAATTCTTTCACTGATTCTAGATAGAGTTCTTTGTCCAGCTCTGAATCAGGAAAGCAGTCTTGATGATAAGCTGCATCCGATGCCTTTGGTGATGTACTGCTATCACAAGCACCATTCGATCTGTGCTGTGTCGTACTACAGGACTGAATGTCTCCGTGTAGTCCTCACCATAAATTTGGATGATTCCTTTGCAACGACTCTGGCCTTGTACTTGTCCGAGGCTCTACCCGCATTTATCTTCTTTTTTTAATACCCACTTGAATATGATCGCCGATCGACCTGGTGGTGGCGGAACTTCGACAAACGATCTGATTTTCTGTAGACTACCACTCGCTTCGGATTTGGCTTTCTTCCACTTGATCCAGTCCTCAGATTACTCGACATCTTGCAAATTTGTTGGTTCTACCCCAAATGCCCATGCTTCATCATTTCTTGGTATCAATTTCGCGTCGACGTACCCATTACACACCATCGTGCTGTCGGCATCTGCTGGGACCATAAGCTTTTTAATGAGATTGCACACTTCTTCCAACGAAAGATGCAGCTCATCGAAGCCCAGGCGTCGTTGACTGGGCTCAAAAATCCTGCTTGATCGACGCATCGAACGAGGCGCTTTTTCTTGTCGTGGATTACCTCGCGGTCAATCTTGACTTGTTATGTCTCCCACTGGTTCCAAATGTGGTGTAAGATGTTCCTCAGAGTTATCAGACACCATAGTTATGTTATCCTTCTCTTCATCACTCGATCCAATGTAAATTTGCTGGTTGGTGAGCTGCACGAGCTCCGATACGTGGCTTTCAATCTGCGCACTGATCTTGACCTCGTCCTCTTGAGTCGCAGGCAGAAACTGGTCCTCACAAAACAAAGCTTTACGTGCGGTGTTTTGTGGATCCAAATCCATTCTCGGGAATGTGTACTAGATAAACACAGGCAATTGAGTACCCAGAGAAGATGCCGTTTCAACTCTTCGCGTCAAGTTTCTTTCGATGCTGCTGGAGCACCAAAGCTTAAAATTTGCATTCACGACGCGAAGGTCGCTGATATCTGGTACCTTGCCCAGCAAAGTCTCCATTGGCGTTTTATCGCTTCACACCTTCGTTGGGCATCTATTGCGTATGTACGCAGCACAAACAACGGTATCTGCCCAATTTTGCATCGGCAAACGAGCCCCAATCATCATGGACCTTGCCATCTTTACAATGACACGATTAGCATGCTCTGACTACCAGTTCTGCTGGGGATTGTGTGAAGAACTGAATTCCTGCACAATGTCATTTTTCTTGCAGTGTGATGCGATGTCGCTACCAACGTACTCAGCGGCGTTGTCAGACTTCAAAAATGAGACACAATAATTTGGAACGTAGGCCCTAAGTTCTTGGTGCAGTACTTAATTGCATCCAGTTAAATGCATGAGCTCTTGTCGCGGAGAGGATAAACCATGTTAAGATGAAATGGCTCAATCATGATTTAGATCAGGCCTAAATCTATCCAGTGCCGTCACTTGCATAGGCCCTACACAGTCGAACGCAAGTGTGATCTAGTTTTTGTGTAGTGTCCGGGCTGCTTTCGCAGCAAATGACTGCTGAGTCAACTTTCCACCCACACAGGTCGGGCACGCCTGCTCCATCACCCCTCTCCATGGAAGATTAAGGTCGGCGAGAACTTGTTGTACGCTCTGTGTGTTCAGATGCCCAATCTGAAGATGCCACGTTTTTACGTGCGGCAGTTGCGTCGTTAACATGGCAGAGCCAGTGATCGGCTCACTCAATGCCGAGACCACGTAAACGTGGTGGATAGTTCGTGAAAGCAAATTACACACGATTCTCCATTGAAAATGATGTCCATTTAATTGCAAGACGCTGCTGCAACAGAAACAAGATCACGAGCCAGACCCTTGACATACAAGACATCTTGTAGCGCATAGACTTCGTTGTCATCGCGCCGTAGGTTCTTCTTTCCTATCGCCGTAGCCATCATCATTTCTCTTGAAGCCACAGCCAGGCGAGGGAGGCATTTCCAGGGTTTAAATCGATCAAATCTTCAAAATGACCAGTCATATGGCTTGTTGCACCACTGTCAACGATCCGCTCACGCTCGCAACTTGTTTCCGCGTCTTCTACCGAAAAGACAATACTCGCTGTTTCTTTCTTTGTAGAGATTTCTTGCAGCTCCTTGCAAAGCAACCAGACGATTGCATTTGTAGCACTTGACCTTGGACACGTCGCGATCCTTTTTCGACTTGGTACTTCGACGTCCAGGCTTCTGCTCCGTGTGGAAGGCAGCAGAACTATTATTACCAGCTGTACCAATACTAGTTGACCGACGTCCCTTCTGCCTCTCGCTTTGAACAGCCTACGCATGGGCACTTTGCAGAGTGGTCTCGAATGTTGCACATGATTTGAGGTCAACCACAAGCCCGTTCCAGGCAGGCCCCAGACTCTGCACGAAGTCTTGTCTCCTCTCTTCGTCCGGGACATGCACGTGTTACTTTTGAAGCTCATCAAGGACACGTCTTGTCGTCTTGATTTGTTCTACCATGGCGTCATCTCCGTCAAGGTAAAGCCCCATGTACTCACGCTTTAATTTTGCACTGCACTTTACGTTGTACGTCAGGCGCAAATGGCGAATCATCGTGAGTAGGTTGTCCATTAAATACACCTCAGACGCTATCTTCTCGCTCAACACCGCTAAAATGATTGAAGCAGCCATCTTTTGCTTCATCACTCGATCTTTGAGTGGCATCACCGACAATGCATCCAGTGTTGACGTTCCAGCATTAGCCGCTACCGTTGAAGCAGCATCCTTCTCCATCTTCAACTCGGGTTCACTTGATGTCGGCTCATTCACAGTGACGTAAAGCCCCTTAATCTTGAGTACTAGCTTGACTTGTGCGCCCCGTGCCGTATCCCCAGTTCTGTCAAACTGCCTGAGATCAGTCTCGAACGTCAGAGCTATCATTAGGATCAAAACCTATTAGCAACTAAGCTATCTAAGACAGTCACGATGCGTTGAAGAAGGAAAGTTGGAAAGTGATTGATAAGTTTTAAAGCTAAAAACACAAAACTACAGACTCTTGCTGTTCTGCGTCGTTCTTCTGCTGGTGCAATCATAAATGATGACCCCAGTTGATGCGTGACTTTACTCTTCAAGGTACATACCACCTATGCACTCCGTTGACAACGCATGTCTTAGCGTATACCACTGTCGTCAGATCCGTCCATCGTACTTCCTTGAGTTCCCAACAGTTGCCTGCGTTCGGTCGCAGTTAAAGGGTGTGGAGAGACCTCGATTTCCTGGCCAAATAGCTCCAGGAGTAATCTTTATGCTTTAATGACGAAGCTCTTTGACCTAAGGAGGCCAAAACATCCAACCCGGAAGAACGACACGTATGTGTTTAGAAGAAAATTGAGCTCTCCTTGATGTTAACCAACCAAAACCCAGAACTATGACCACGCCTGCTCCGTTTGTCAGTATTGACCACCACGTGTCTTCTCCATGCCGAATAAATTCGCAATCCTATTATATCATGTGGCCCACGCCAGATCGAGGTCCTCCGATCGCTG
Source organism: Peronospora matthiolae (assembly GCA_921007115.2). Lineage (NCBI taxonomy): Eukaryota > Oomycota > Peronosporomycetes > Peronosporales > Peronosporaceae > Peronospora > Peronospora matthiolae. The sequence goes on along the minus strand of CAKLBY020000071.1, from coordinate 107,678 downwards.
TCCTTTGATCGCGGTCCCTTAATATCTACAGTCTGAGACCGTTCGGGTTAAATGAGGTTGAGCCCGTTAGGTCCTTCCAATGGTAACATCTCACGAGCGATTCAGCTAAAACCACCACGTACTTAGCTAAATCGTCTAGGCTTTTGGACCCGATCTTGATCGGCTTTATCAAATGCTATCAGATTATGATCTCGCTGATATGTGAGCGAGCACATGGTCGTGAAGAAACGAATACGGATTAAGACATTGTGCGCGAGACACATCTTACTAAAGCGTTCTTCATTCTTTATAATGCATCAATCACTCATTTTGAAAACAAAGAAGCGCTGAAGCAGCTGTTAGACGAGGAGTCCTCGAGATTAGAAAAGTACATCGACGTACATTTGAGATCTGTGTGCAAGTTCGTCTAGAAAATATAGTTGCGCCGCAGTGCGTGCGCTCCAAACTGCAACTCGCGGAGATCTTGAAGAAGGCGCTTAACATTAAACGCTCACTGAGTTGTGTTGATTGCTGAATCACAGGTACATTAACGGGGTGAGGTGCGGTAATTCATGACTAGAATGAAAGTGTTATAGAATGATGTTATCGATAGTGCGTTTGCGCGTAAAACGCATCGACCAACTATGGGCTGGACGAGGGGGCTGAATTGTCACTGCATTCTTGTTATCATGTGCGTCTCGATTTGCGCCAGTATAGGTCGAGTGGACATGAACTTTAGGGAGTTAGGAGCAGGCAAGTGTTTAAAAAGAGAATAATCATAATCCTTTAAAAGGAGTGATTTTAACTGCTTTCTAAACCCTATTCGTATGAAACGATTATAATGCACCATACTTATTTTGACAACGTGATAAAAAAAGACAGTGCAATTCTTAAATATATGATCTCTGTCTTCTGTCGAATTCTATTATCGTTTTAAAGGCCGTGTTTCGTGTAAGAGCACTTTATTTGTGTGCGTGTCAAGACTAACTTCATCTTTAATTCACACTGTCAAAAAGAGGTCAACTTAGTTAAGGTTTGCGGGCAATGCAATTTCGAATATACGCTGTTATCCAAATTGATATTTCAAATCGCGGTCCGTGTCTGTGCAAACGACGAAGTGCTGATAACTGGAAGTCACGATCTCTGGCTTGATGTCACCGCGCCAAAGATGACAGACAGAACTCCAGTAGCAAGGAGTGCACGGAGACAGAAAGCGTCCAACACAGTATCTGGCATTCGTTCGGGACACGCCAGCTCAAAGTTGAGTACAAATCAAAATGTTTATACCGGACGAATAAGCCAGCTACGTGCACTCCACAGACACACCGCTCTTCACTTCCTTCTGTCCGTCACTTCTCGGGCACAGCAAAGCAGAAGATGGCGTCTGGAACAATATCATTGAAATTACGCGTTCCGAAAAATAAATCTGTAAGTATTATACATTATTCCCGACGCGGTAATTATTTGTTAGCTGGAATGTGCTCACAAGTATCAAAGTTACAACGCGTAAATGAATTTATGAGGGAGTGAACACCGCATCTCTCGTGCCACTTATTGTAGATCAAGGGCTACAACAGGATGGAATTGATGCACAGCAGTTACATTTAAAAAATTGTCGTCAATGCCATCCGTGAGAGCATAAATAGTGTAGTATACACCATTCAAGCTCAAGTTTTGGTGCCATTCTAGAATTACAAAAGCATATGTTGCATATGACCTATGCTTCAAGACACGGAAAACGTAAGGTCATATTAAATTTGCTGCCACAACAATTTTTAAATTTGATTCGATAAAGTAAGATTTCACTTCGTGCTACTTTTTGAATGCTCAGAAGATCAATCCTTGCACCTTTGCATTTTAGCTGATCGAAAAGAAAAAGTGTATATATTGAATCGGTACAAGTAGGGCTTCGTCGAATAAATTGTTGTTCGGAATTTTTATTAACATGATAACAGCAAAAATACATTCGCCGAAGACAAGAATAGTTTAATTTGCTCCTTTCAGTGTATGCACTATTAGTCCTAATAGTTATTTGCTTAGAAGGAAGGACGAGCAATTTTTCACGCATGCAATTTATAACTTTTTTCGACGGCGATGGTAACACGAAGTTGCGGCCAGACAGAAAAACAGTAAAAAAGAGATGTTACGGAGGTTAAAAAAACAAAGCACCATTGTACTTTTTGCCCAACGCTTTCAATGTAATTTTACTGCGATAATCTGTTGCATTGTATGGCGTGTCAGGAGCCTTCCAGAAACGTTAGCAGTATTCCTTTTCTTCCCTTCTCCTCAGTTCTTCACTGAAAAGTTAAGTTTATTACGACTTTAGGATGGTAAATAAGCCCGTATCATTTCTAATGTGCTCGTCCTGCACCGCCATTAAAAACAATTTGACTCTTTTATTATTTGCGGGTACAATGTAGGAAAAAGACCAGCCGTCTTTAATTTCGCATTTTTACTTGCCGAAATCGCTTGGTTCTTTACGTCGTTTATAATGTGAGTTTCAGTTCGCTTGCCAATCGAATGGAGCCTTAGATGAAAAAAGTGCATAGGATTTAAGCGTAATGACAATATCGCTAAAAACTTACTATCTGTGTTCATCGTGAAGTGGAAAACTAACGTGTGTATCTTCTACTTGCAGACGGAGACCACGGCAATGTTCAGTGATTCTATCAAGTCTGCTGTGCTTTCATGGCACACAAGGGCAGTTTCAAGTCGAGCTCCTAGGGATGTCAATCTGGTAGAATTCGGACAATATCCATCGAATAAGGTGTAAAAATTGATGAGCAACTCGTTTCAATATCGAGTTGGAGAGCAGTGCTACCCTTCGAATGAACACTGAAAGTTAGCGAGATACTAAATGTGTTAGAGCGTTAGAAAATAGTGATGGACCGGTACCGCGCTTTCCGCGAGCCATAAAGGGAGACTACCTTGGTGCTTGCCGTCATTTAAAGCTTGATTTGTGCATGTTGAAGATGCGATTTGAGTCGGGATGATACACAAATAAGGCCTTTGCATCTAAAAAAATATGACGCTAAGACTGTCTTACGTGCACATGCGTCTTGCTTGTAATATTATCACCGTCTGCCTGTTAGTCAGCTTAGACTAAAATTGCATTAATCATTGGTTCTACCCATCAAACAGGGCTCATACAACGCCGTTAAGACAAGAAAAATATGGATCTTTGTAAAGGATTTCGCTTTGTTTAGTTGATTTGAACTTAGGCTGTGCTCACCGAGAAAATACTCGATTACATCGATCATTTAAAAGTCTAATTTGTTGGCTGCCCTTCAATGCTCATGTGGACATCATGACAAAGCGATTGGACCTGTGAGCTGCTGTGATAGCAATTTATACGTTCATTTTGCGCAACAAAAATGGTGCTGATTGACAACGGTAGTGGGTGGGCTGCGGCGGCCGTGACTCGCGACGAAGGCCCATCTCCCGTATCAGGTATTGTATTGTGCCTGCAATAAGACCGGCATGGCCTGTCCTGATCTGCTGACCATGCCGTCATCCACCTTCTTTATCGCAGCCTAGACAACCAGGTCCTCCTTATCTAAAGCAAACCAGATACGATTAAATTGTTGGTGGTAGCTAACCTGGATAATCGGTGGTAACACCAGTCAAGATGCTTGTCATCATGCTCTAACCGAAGTTGCTGACGGTGTTGATTCGCCATCGCTGGCTCGAAAATTTGCGTTTTTTTTCGACAGTAAGAAGGACGATGGTTGACAACATTTGCCGCTTCGAGAACGGGGCGGCGACTAGGTGGACGTTACGTATATCGCTGACTTCGAGGAGGCGTATTTTATCGTCGAATAAAAGACTTACTACATTCGTGCTCGAGCCGCTTACAACAATGAAGGCACATACGCCCTTGCTGTCGGGCCGCCGGCAATATTTCTACGCCCACTTCGATAAGCATGGACGAATTGACTTACCACGTAGTAATTTAAGCCGCCTAAGTCGATATAACTGGTGCGCACTCCAAATCGCGACCTGGATGCTGGTACGTAGTGGAACGAGAGTCCAACGTCAGTGTTATGGACAGAGAACAGCGGTGCAGGCCTTTGATGTGGGTCGAGTAGTGGTTACTTCTGTCGCCTTGCTAACACAACTTTATAACATGTATCCTGATGATCAAGCTTCCGCTACCACTGTCACACTGTTTGCCCTTCAAATAGAATCAGAGGTCTGGAATGACCTTTGACGACCGGCTCGGAGATCGTAAGCTTAGCTACGCCGATCGAGGTTTTTTCTCAAAGGAAATCACCGGTGTTACATCTCCACGATGTAAAGCAGTTGTCATGATCTGGACATCGATCCAATGCAAAGAATGCTGTTGCCGGTGATGGCCGCCGAACATCATCCCGAAAAAAATAGTGCCACGTCATGGTCTTCGACTTTCGACTGTGTTCTGGTTCAGGTTCTCTCGATCACGCGCTAGTACACACGTACTTTACATTCTAATGACGAGGCCGCTCTTGAGGTCACGTGTCGTGATTCAGAAGCCGTTTGATGCCTCAAACGCATTTAGAAAATGGGATCAGGTGCTCGGCAGACATCGACGAATCTGTAATACTTTAAATGACAGACCTCAATGAAGATCTATCTCCTGCCTGCCGGCTGTACATCCGTCGAAGAAGCTTATTTACAAAATCGAGCTTCCCATGCCCCAACCTCTAATTTTGCCGCGGTATGGACATGACTTTGGCGTTTTTCATATATTGATTGCCTGATCCTAGGAGACCTGGCTCATCTGCAACTGTATCGAAGCAGATATATATACCTACAACGTAACAGCAACCTTGCGCTTTTATGTCTTCGATGATGCTTTCAGCCTTTATTGATGCGTACGAAGCTCTCAGCAGTTGTGGGAGCTACAAGCTAGAGATTGAGTTGAGTTGCCAAAAAAAAAATTTTGCGATCCCTCACGTACTATGTATGTGTATACAACGTGCTTGTAGAACGAGGAGGAATGCGTTTACGCAAAAATCTCTTTTGATTAATACACTTATCAATCTATCAACGATTGGACAATACTTGGAGCAGCAGGTCGCTTTTGATCTCTGTGTTCGAATCCAGGCTCAAACACAACGATGTGAGCTTTCCCTTTCCTCATACAAATACGTACAGGAATCCACTCGTATAATGTAATAGTAAACTTACTAGTGTAGCCAACGAGCCGCTCCACACTTGGCTCTGCTTTCAAATTGTCACGACTAGAATGCAAGGCAATTCTAGCATTCCAAGCAAATATGTATAAGACCAGCGATGAACCCACGATTAAGTGTAATGGAATGTGTCGAACATATCTACAATAATTTGGTATATTTGCCTGGAGGTTATCTACATGCATCTTATCAATTTCAAAAAATTTGTGGATAAAGCGATACAACTACAAAAACTGCAAGAACTGATATAGCGATATTTGAACAGCAAATATGTACAAACCGTTGGAGACTTCATATAATTAAGTGACATGCCCAGAAATAAGTCACTTACTATTAACAAAATGGATAGGCTAACATAACAGCTCATATTTGTAATAAAAAGGAACGAGTAAGTGTTGTCAAAGATTGTGTTGTGAGACACAAATGAACATATCTAAGTCCTTAGTTCAAAATCTCTTTTTCAGTATTAAGCCTACTGGTTGATTCAAATTTGCATTTCCTATCACTATTTCGCGCATTACTAATTGTATGATCGCACATTACAAATTGCCGCATAGTGCATTAGTAATCGCTACGTCGCTCAGTACTGATTTCCACGTCGCATATTAATAATCGCCCCATTGCGCATTAGTATAAACCGCGTCACGCCTTACTTATCGTCGCTTGGATGCCGAGGTGCTTTTCGATAACAGTAATTAGGAACTATCGAAGCAATTTTAGATATAGAAACCTGCTTACCAATGCCAGGTGAAGCAAAACAAAAGAATCGTGAAGAGCCGCAGCCCGCGACGCGTAAATTAAAAAAATCCTCTACTATTAATTTTGTACGTAATATCATAGATCTACACGGCTATGCTGCAGTGGTCACAGTGCAATCCTTCCCATCGACTGGCTTAGGCTGGAAAACATTAATGCGGTACACCGTCGTGTTCGTCGATTTTGACGGGTGACACAACTGGTTATGTGATTTCTTCAGATATGTCTATCCATTGTGTCCAATTGTTCCTGTTACATTTGCCTCCTTTTGTGAACGATGTTTGTAACGGAGCACCCTTTGTTTGGGGTGTCACGAAACTTCACGTACACTAGTACGTGCGGAGGAAGCTAATCTACCTAACAATTAAGCTGAGTAAAGGGTAAAAAGAGAACTGTATTTAATATAGTTAAGCTATCAACGAAACTTTAATCTTTATCTAACTATATTAAACTACGTCGTATGACGACAACCTGCTCACCACTCATTGCGCGCGTCTAGCAGCAATTGGTGGTAATCAATGGTCGATATGTCTTATATCAACCAATCTTTGATCAGCGCATGAATATAATCCTAAAAGGAGGATAATTTCTTTTCGATATTATCCATCTCGGATAATATTGGTAGAATATTGTCATGCTAGACAATATCCCATTGACGCCGTTTGGTGTCAATATCGTGTAACGGGCTACCCCTTCACAATGTTACCCGTCTACTTCGGTAATCGGGGCGTTTTTAAAGGAAGTCTTGACCTTATAGTCCGAGTTGCAACGGCATTGTGGATTTAAAAGATGTGATCCACGACGGACACATAAGCGGAAGGTATTGATCTCATTTCGTCGTTAGTGCTGCGGCATGGCGGCCCTCGTAGACTTATCGATTGAGCGCATGGTCTATACTTCCGTTATCATAAAAAGGACAAAGACGTTAGGACAATTCACTCTTTGATTGAAATTGATTGAGGGGTGGATCCTCAAACGGCTGTACACGATGATCTCCTGCCCGTGCATAGCCCGTTTAAACCTTCCTGAAATAAGGTAGATGCGTCACTCTGCCGACATTTTCGGGCCGCCCAAAAATATCCTCCCATGCATAGGCTTGGCAGCATTGTTTACGACATCAAGACTTTCATAGATTTCTGCTGGAAAGGAAAAACGGGGACCAATCTAATCACTCGACGCGGCCTTCTAAGGGAAAGGTTCCCTCAGCAGGAGCTGTGGGGGAAGAGCATACACAAATATACCAATTTGACTGCGGCAGTCTATAACATGTGAGAGGGGAATTAAGAGAAAGATTCCATGCTAAAGGCTATCCACTCTTTTTTTAGGCTGTCAACTTGTTTCTTAGGCTATCGACTTGTTTCTAAGCTCCCCACTTGATATTCGTAACTATCCCTGTTACAGGATGTAAACTCCTGACGTGTCAGACACCACATCCGTCGGGGGTGGTACCAGTGATGTGTAACTCCTTTACAGATGCGGTACAACATCAATTGCATAGTCACAATGTTCGTCCACCATCTACCCGCAAACTGGACGGCAATTACCTCATGTCTATTTCTTTTCAGGGCAGAGTCTGACCTCTTTCCCGTATAAAATATGGTGCTCGTCCAGCGCTGAAGCTGCATTAACAGCACGACTCAATCAGTCAACCGCTGTGTCGCAAACGGTCACACAAAGAGGCAGTAAAACGCTACACGATCGTGCTCAAATTGGTTGTCCTGATCGTATCACCTATGTTGTGGCCCTTGCGATGCTCTTTGAATCATACGTTGGTGGTATTTGCACCCATGTCTGTCCAAAATAGTATCACGCAGCCTGGGAAGCGCTCGGACAATCGCCATGCGACAACTGTTGGAAGCTGTAGCATATGACCACGATGCGAATGGCATCGTATGCGGCTTTGCATGGCTCAAATTTGTGTCATCAGATTATTGATATTTACGCAATGATTGTGGTGGATGTATGGTGAAAGAATGATCATCGGCGATGAAACATTGACGTTCGTTATCCCTGCGCAGCAAAGTAATATCAAACCTCCTACTGTTGCGTAGCTCCAGCAGCCAATTCCGACAGGAGCGAATGTGGCCCACGCTCGTGTCGTCAGGTCCAGAAAACGCCAACGAGGCAAGGTCCCATTTGGCTAGAGGGCAAGGTCTGCGACAAGAGCAGCCAGTCGGGAGCCTGCCCTTGCAACTTAGAGCACGGTCCGCACAATTTAAGTCGTACGTATGTTAACTGATCCGGCAGCCAAACAAGAGCGGTATACCTGCAAAACCGCGTCGTTTCAACCACTTCGTGAGGTGTGTTCTTGCTACGATTCTACAACTTGGCAGCAAATCACGTCTGAAGCTCTTACAACAGGATAGCTGCCCAGCTTAGGATTTACTTCGAGTCCCACATACAGGTCTTGTCCATCCGTCCAGTGTCGTGTGGCTTCTAAATGTTGAACATGTCAAACACGGTATAGCATTCTCCATCCTCGTTTCCTCAGCAGCGGATGGACGTGTCATGTGTTGTGGACAAGGAAAGCACATGTGCATTGTCAACTCGAGCTCGTTCACGTGAAGCAGTTAGGACAACGCAGTGACTTCTCGCTGACTCGACACTTTCAGGTCAAGAGCTTTTGCTCACTCCTCATTTCGCTAACTATCGGATACCTGCATCTCCTTCTAAATCTCGGCTCGTCATGGTGACTTCTCTTCGTTCGGCTGTTGCAATGGCGTCGCTCGCTCTGGGTGTGTCCACAATAGACATCACGCACGCAGAAGAGCTGTGCTCGATCACTCCTCAGTCTTATGCCAAAGCCAAGACTGACTACCCGGACCTTGCTTTCGCCATCAGTGCGGTGGAGGAGTATTCCATTGCTGCTTGGTATACTGACCGCCTCTCGACAGCCGACCGTGCCAGGATGCTTAAAGACCTGACGACCCAATGCTCCGAGGACACGCGCATGACTGTCGTCGTTTACGGCATACCGAAGAAAGACTGCAATGCTGGCTTCTCCTCTGGTGGAACCGTGTCGAACACAGCCGACTACAAAAAGTTCCTGTCGGATTTGACCACTGCAGTGGGGAACCGCAAGGTCCTGTATGTGGTCGAACCTGATTCTGTCGGTCTTCTTGCTGAAGAGAACGGGTGCGGTGTTGGTGCTGGCTACCTTGAGAACCTCAAAGTTGCCGTGAAGGCTCTTTCGAAGAACAAGAATGCTGAGCTGTACGTAGACGTTGGCTACTGGACTCTCGAGTACGAAGCTCAGTCCTCGAAGGTTGTGAAAGTGATGAAGGAGCTGGCGGGAGAAGGAAAACTCAAAGGCATCACTATCAACACGTCCAACTATCGCTCGACCGACCAAATGACGAAACTGTGCACCAAATTTCAGACCGCCATGGGCTCGACTGACATGACGTGCATTGTCGACACCTCACGCAACTTCAATGAGCCTGCCACCACGGACTGGTGTAATATCATGAAGGCTGGTATCGGACAGCCGCCTACATCGGAAACCAACATCACGAACCTCGACTACTTCATGTGGGTCAAGGTTCCTGGAGAGAGCGACGGGACGTGTTCCGACGGCTCCGAGGCTGGTCCCACTGCTGGCTTTTTCTTCGAAGCAGGGTTTCAACACCTGTGGGACCAAGGGTACCTTGTCAAGAAGCTCGGCATGAACACAATCGCAGATGGAGGGACTGCCTCGCAGACCTCGAAAACTGGTGTTTCCCAGACGTCGTCGCAGGCCTCTGCATCAGAATCGACTGACGAGGATGATGGTGTGTCCGAGACTACGGACAAGAGCTCCTCGGAGGAGACGGAGGAACCAAAGAAGGAGGGGGACGAAGAACCTCAGCCGCAAAATGGCAGTGCACCCCAAACAACTGCTCAAACTGAACCTTCCGGCAGCAGCGATACTATGAACGAGACTGAGGACAAGACCGAGGACGAGAGTGAGACTACACCGTCGTCGACCACCGAGAGCAGTCCGTCCCTCGAGTCTGAAGTCGCTCCGATCAGTACTCCTGCCGTGATTCTGGACACCATTCCACCTGCGGTTGAGAGCCCTCTCAAGACGGCCAAGTGCACGGTAAAAGGCCGATTCCGCCAGTAGTTTGCAGCTCGTGTCTTCTGTGTAGAGTCCAAGTATCTGATGCCGAGCACCGCTTGTCACAGATCACTCGTGTGGTGGGTCTTGCTCTGTCCTGTAAAAAGCCTTTCAATGCAGTCGATCTACAGTTTTGCTCCTTCGAAAGCCTGCTTGTACGCCATGGAGAATCTGGCATGACACGAGTGCCGGGAAGAAAATAGAAAACGCATCGGGAGCACAATCTGTCACGAACTCGGTCCGTCCTATGTCCAGGCTCAACAAAGATTGAACACTACGGCCACGGATGAGGATACACTCGTAATCGTTCATGAACAGAGGTATATTTGGAGACGACGCAAATCTTTCGGGGTGGCGAGAAATATTAAGACGCATTGGACGGGCGAGGCTAATCCGCACTTTGAATTCCGCTATTCCGTTCTGCAAACGTCTCCAAACGTTTTTACGGACGGCTAATTAGCTTAAAATGTAAATTTATCCATCTTATGCTGTATTTACAAATTTGGAGGTGCGGTGTTTGTACAGCTTTCACTAACAGGATCTAGTGTTGAGTCTAAGCTGGAGGCTGTAACACCAACTGCAAAGGGTGCCGAGGCAATAGGAAAAAGTGTGTTTGGACGCTCGGCATCGTGTGCGCCTGGTTGAGGAGTGCCATCACCTAGTGCCGCTACCGCAAGTAGTTGTTGGCGAATGTCAAGTTGGGAACAGGCGTTTTCGTCATCGGCGTCATCGAGTGCATTATAAAGTTTGTGCTTGTTGCCAAGACAGGATAGGAGCGAGCATAGGAAATGGGAACGATCCGGAGCACAAGTCTGGCGCGGCCCCTGTTTGACAAACACAACGGAGTGATGAAGCCACTTGAGATGCTACTGCTTTACCAAAGGAGTTGGCAGTTGCCCATGGCAGTTCAGACACCACACCTGTGACTTCACGTGTCGGACCACGACAAATACATTCTGAGCTTAAATGACGAAGTCTGATAAATCTCATCCTACAGATGTTGCTGCTACGACGACAACAATGCGCTAACGATATGAAAAGATCCAACGGCAATCGTATATTCTGTTGAGCTGTCAGACAGACGCGACGTCTGGGTGCTAAGTGTGGGTACAGGCTGATGTACATGCAACAAAAGGAAGCACCACGCAACGAAATGATTTATTTTGTGATGAGCGCGCCGCGTTCTCCACGCAAGCGTCACGTGCGATTGCTGCAAAGGCGACTTACTGGGCAGCGCCCATTGTTGGTGTAGGTGAGCCTGTATTTTTAGAAAAGCTTGGTGCTACTGGATAGGTACAGCATGGCGCTGTGTCGGTGCTCAACGGACAGAAGACAACGTGCTTGCGAACGGGTCAGCTGACTCCACTATTCATCTTTGAACTCTTCCGCAAACTAAAGCAGACTTATCCGACGCACCGGGTGACCCCTCTCTGACTTCATCAGGGCACACAGAGGACGTGCATACACTCCAGTTCAACCCGACAGCAGCGGACGTCCTATGCTCAACAAGCCACGATCTTTCGCTGCGCTTTGGAGATGTAGAGACAGGGCAAGAGATTACGTCAGGAGCGCAAGCTAGATAACATCGGCCCTTTGCGGTGATGGTGCTCTCTAGCCACAGCAAGCCGCTGAAGCTACACTTCGTGTTTCATAAAAAGATAGTTTATAGTGTTGCATCAATGGAACGAAAATCAGTAAAAGTAAGCTCTACAATCTTCGCACCTTTAAACTTCTTTATTAATGCGGATAAATCTAACTTTTGAGCAAATTAGCTGCTCGTAAATACGTTCGATGGCGTCAGCAGCGCGGAATAGCAAAAACAAAGTACGAATTAGCCTCGCCCGCATTGAACATAAAATTTAAACGAAGCAACAGAATGAAAGCGTTTGATCGGGTGATATTTTTGGGGGTTCAACGGATGTCAGCGACCGCACGCAACATCAAACGACACTCCTTCACGATGAACGACCATTGCTACAAATGTCAATTTCCATCGCCAAGAAGCACTAGATGCGGAAGCACGAGACTTGATTTCATGTTAGAGGAAAAAGGGAGCAAGCTCTGGGGCTCGACTTTTGTTATTAGTAGTTTAGTCTAGAGAACGGAATCACGTTCTGTGTTCACGTAACCATTCCGGGTGGCTGGTGGTAAGGGGATGGCTAGTGCGTTGTGTATCTGAAACGTGAAAGCGCTGATGAATTATGTGTGTTACAGCTACTTACTTCTGTTGTTGGTGCTGCGACCAGACGAATATGAGAAAAGGGAGATAGAGGATGAGCCCGCTCGTTTACGCCGTCAACGCCAAAGTGCGGCCAACGACATGTGATCGATTAATGAAAGCGATAAATGAAGTTGAGGGAGCTTTGTCTGCCACCGAGAGAGAGGAATTAACCATAAATTCCCACCTCACAATTTATCAGGTGCTACGGATAAAAGCACAGTACATCCACTGTTTGCTGGAGGTGCGAGACTTTCGCTGCCACTAAGTATCGGGCGTTTGCTGATTAGCCCTCGATTCGACCCGGGTCCCTTTTGAACCAATGACGTGCGGTTATGCTCTCAATGCGATCGCATCGGTGACCCGATCCAAGAGTGACATCGGTCATGCAAGATAGGTTGTATCGCACTTAGTACGACGTGGAAGGTACACTTAGCGTTGCTTACCGACACAGACAGACACAAAAAGTTGGTTTTTCAAAGCTCGATTTCACGTTGCGTACATTTACCAGTTACTTATGACCCGCAGTCATGCTAAACTGTAAACGCACCACGCTTGGCCTAATCTATAGCCCAACAACAAGTCCGCTGCTTTATAAACATCGAGATGGCCACATCTTACACAAATAGGTAGAACGCTCCACTGCTAACTGACCCGTTCCCAATAATTACCAACCCCGCTTTTCTTCTACATGTTGGCTACAACAGGCACGAGTCTTGAGCACGGAGAGCTGGTTGAGGGCGAAAATCGACGATTGTTGTCGGCAAAGGGGCTAGTGCTGACAGCTCTTGGGTTTTGCTCTCACTTAACGTCCTCGACTGATGGCGACGGACGTAAACAACGGCAGCGAGCACCACGACTGCTGCAGCCGCAATAGCACAGATGACAACCACGCTACTGCCCATGGTCGAGCTGCTGGAGCTCGCGTTCGAAATCTGATGGCTGTCAGCCAACCTTGCTGCATGCTTCCGCACTGATGCCGGGGAAGCATGAGACGGCACTTCGTCCGTCTTCAGAAGACTTTCAGTCGACTTGACAACAGTCTCGCCATCGATCGTGGAAGCCATGGCGATGGATGTGCTGCCTCTCTTTTGAAGCGACGTAGATTTCAGCAGTGGCAGGGCCGCATTGTACTTGGTCCAAAGCTTCTGCCCTTGGTCTTCATCCTGCTGGGTCTGATTTTGACTCTGTTCCGATTCCGTATCCTGCGGCATTGTCGCAAAGCTGTGCACCTTGCCGTCAATCATAGGGTACCCCTTCTCAGCTACCATAACGCCTTGGTTCCAAAGAGACTGGAACAAGTCGTTGAAGAAGACGCCGGCTCCAGGACCGTGCATCGAATCGGACGTGCGACCATCACACGTCCCATCACTGTCTCCTGGTGGCTTGGCCCAAATGAAGTAGTCGACGTTGCTCAGCCCTGTCTCCTTCGTAGGCAAAGCTCCGATCCCTGCACTCTTAACGTTGCACCACTCGTTCGACGCCGGTCCTCCATGATAACTGCGGGACGTGTCAAAGATGCAGTGCAGGTCCGTCGAGCCAATGGCTTGCTGGAACTTGCTGCACAGAGTCGCTAACGTGCTCGTGGACTGATAGTTGGACGTGTTGAGCATAATGCCCTTCACTCTGGACGTCGCTGACACGAGCTGCTTCACGATATCTGCTACGGCTGTAGACGTGGCAGGGTACTCGAGAGCCCAGTAGCCCACGTCCAAGTAAATCTCCGCATTCGCGTTCTTCTGGGACAACAACTTAATAGCAGTCTGCAGGTTGGCGAGGTATCCAGCCCCTTGGCCGCATTTTGTGGTATCTGCCAGCAGCCCAATAGCGTCCGGCTCGAGAACGTACAGCACCTTCCTGTCCCCGATTGCGGAGGCCAGTGTCGTGATGAACGCTGCATAGTCCGAAGCCGAGAAGACCGTGCCCCCACCCGTTGACTCTTGAGCAGCACAGTCTTTATTCGGCAAGCCATAGACGACGACACTGATCCGGGAGTCAGGGGGGCAAGCCGTCACAAGGTCAGCTGCGAGCTGGGCATAGTCTCCATTAACAAACCGATCGGAGTACCACGTTGCGATGCTGTATTTCTCCAGCGCCTCAATGGCGAAGGCGGATGCCGGGTACGCGGTTTTGGCTTTCGCATACGAGACTGGAGGCAGGGAACATAAAGGATCAGCAGCTCCTTGCACGGGTTTCGAGTCTGCAAAGAGCACGATGCAGGAGAGGATCGAAGCGGCTCGAAAGGAGCGCCGCATTCTGAGGCAAGCGAGCGAGAGGGACACGTCGAAGGCAGCAAGTTGCGAGTCAAGCAAGACACGGAGAAATCGCGAGTGCCCCGGCGTCTGGGCTGACGGAACGGAGACCACGCTGCAGGTTTCCACCATCACAACGGCCGATCTTGACCAATCCAGAGTGACCCGACGTGGCGCGCGCCCAGATACAATCGCGGCTGGCAGCTCGACGCTCCCTGGTCGTTGGTCCAGGGGCAGGACACCTCGGTGTCTTCAAGGTGACTGACTGACCTGACGGACTGACATAACTGACTCACTGCCTCCAGTCAGTCGGGCAGTCCCTCTCTCTTCGTGCAAAGGTGTCAGGAGAAGGGCTGAACCCGTGCGACTGTCGCACTTGGTGCTCGGTTTCGCTCCCTCAACGTCCAGCTCCCGAGTGGTGCCCCCTGATAGTCGAGAGGGTGCGTTCGTGCTTGCTCCTGCGGCCAGAGCCAAAACGTTGCGAGCGACGAAGCTGAGAAAAGGCAGTCGTCAAGACGTCAAGAGAGGACACGCACCGCTTCCTGGTAGACACGAGGAGGTGTCCCGCACGAACGTACAAACCCACGCACCCACTTGTGTGAAAGAAAGCAAACAACTACGTGCATTTTAAGCTGTCGGTCTCGCTCGCTCGCGTTCGGATCCACTACGTCCTGGTGGTTGCCAACCCGCTCGATCCAGAGCCGAATCGATAGCGACCGCATGGAGGAATAGCCAGCCGTCCACTGCGTCGAGCGTCTTCGCCCACCAACCACATCTCCTCCTCATGCAGCAAAAGCGATGGACAGACAATGACGGCGCGACGTTTCTCACTGCGTGGAAGTGAAAGAGCCTCATCCCCGTCCAGATCCTCACAGAATCGTGCTGCCGCCGTCAGGCGTGCGTCTAATCTCAATGTGAATGTTCTCATGGTCGCCCGGGGTGGCGAGCGCCGCGTCGGTTTCGCGCGCTTTCTTCACTTGGGACACGGCCAGCCCCACCACAGCCACCGCTGCCACGACCCCGGCAATCATGAGCCCCGCCGAGCCCGAAAACTTGCTGTTCTCGCTGTCGTCAGTCGACTGGGTCTCGACATGCTGAGCAGCGTGCTCAGGCTCCTCGTCCTTCGTCTTCTGTTCCTCCTTCTCCTCCTCCTCGTCCATTGCAACGCCAGTCTTGGCAGCTGGACCCTCCGGGGTCGAACTGCTAGGAGCGACCGGAGAGGGTTGAGGCTCCTTGGGTGATGCCGCTGGTGAAGGTTGGGGCTTCACGGGTGTTATCACTGGAGGAAGTTCAGGTGTTTCCACTGAAGGAGCTGAACTTCCAGCGGGGATGGTCGGGACCTTGGCATCTTCGGTCCCCTGCTCTTCGTTCTTGTGTTCGGGAGGGAAGTTCGGCTCGCAGTCGGACACGTGCGAGCTCGTCTCCTTGACGGGGTTCATGGCAGAAGGGGTTATAGGGGGATACCCTTCAGTGCCCGCGGGCATGTACGGGCCTTCGGGGCTTCCGTCAGTAGTTGAGGGTGGGAGCGAAGTCCCTTGGGGCACAGCCAACGTCTCGTCGGAGAGTACAGCCGCGATCACGGCCGTGCAGACAGCCAACTTGTGGAACATCTTCGCTCTTCAGGTCTTTTTCAAGTCTGTGGCAGCTAAAGAGAGCGAGAGAGAGAAATTGAGCGACGTGCTGCTGCTGCTGCTGCTGTGTCCCTCCCCGCTCCAGCTGGAGTCAGAGCAAGCACAGATCGAGTCACGTGCTCGGTAGGCAAAGGCGGGTGGGGTAAAACTCAGTCGTTATCCGCGAGAAGGGGCTCGCGTCGAGTCGATGCAACGACCGTGTCGCCCTTCGTTGCGAGCTGAACCCTGGGACGGACGGACGGACGGACGAACTGACTGAATGCCGTGGAAGATGCGGCGTTCGTGTCTATTTATTCGCGAGGTAGAGTAGGAGCAGATGGAATATCTAGGGAGCGGCTTTGAGGCGATAGGCGGCACACATCGAAGGCTGTGCGTGCGTTCGAAGCTCGTGGTGGAGCTGAACCCTCGGGTCTCACGGACCTGCGAAGACGCCGGAACTGAGGCGGACCGCCTTCTGTGCCTCCAGATAGTGGCAGCATGCTGTCGCCTGACCTACTCTGCTGTGCGTGCTAGCAGCTCTGTCCACACTGCAACGTGCAGCGAGCGCGGTTGTCGCCACATCGAAACGGCAAAGCTTTGCCGATCTCCTGGACGAAGTCACGATCAAATCGACGGTGAACTTCACCACTCAAACTTTCATTACGTGCGGGGCTTACGCATTTCGTGGAGCCTGCTGGCCGTCGCTGCAGCTTGCAGCTCGTGCGCTTTACCGTTTATGCACGTTGCGAGTTATTTGCTGCTGGCGATGCGCTTAGCGTCTAGAGATGGGATCACCGGTACCACACTTGTAATCGTGGATACGGCCACACTGACGTGCACAAGTAACTGCTCAAGTCGACAAGTGGTTGTAACGAATTCATCACATGTTCCGTGGTGTCAGCACGGTAGTGATGGTGTGTGGATGTGGAAGGCCTTCACTGGCTGTACGAAGGCCGTTGTGGCGTCTGTACACATACAAAGAGCACAATAGTTAATTGTCCGTCTTTTGCAGTGTTACATATAAAACCAAGCAATGAGCCAGGCGTGGCTTCCACTTCGCCGGTTCATGTCGGAAAAATTCGGTCGGATCACACCATTACACAGACGTGCAGTCGGAAGAGCTGAGTTCACGTCGAGGTCCTAGTGCAGTCAGTACGACAGTTGTCGATAGAACAGGCGATGCCGACACAGGCTGATCGTTGGAATCGTAGACCTTGGTCCAGCCCAGTTGAAAGGGCGTAACACAAGCTATAAATGCGCACGGACGGAAGCACGCATTCTATGTTCCTGTCTCCAAGACATGAATACGCAGCTCTGCATGCCAAAGCACGAAGCGCGCGATGCGCGTCACGATGAGCTGGCACGTACATCAGTCTAAAGGTAGCAGTTGTCGCGCTGGCGTGCGGACCGCGCGTCAGAGCAGGGACTCCATGGCTTCTAAATTTCTTTTGCTGTCGCACACACTATGGAGGTTTTGCGGGTCAACTTAATCGACCGTCGAGGTATTTTTCACAATGTGAAGCGTCCACATGTTCGAGATGCCACGCGTGTCGCTGACGCTCGCGACAGTTGTCGATGCGGTGGCCAATGCGTCAGTACTGTTTTGTGATAGTCACAGCAGGGGGTTGTCTGAACTGTACCCAACGAAAATCTGCACCGTACATAAATCCCGTGCCCACTGATTTGTGCGATTAAATCGATCGAAAAAAGAAAATATTATTCGATCTATTCTCGAAAAATAAAATAATGCTCTGGTGCTTTTCGATTCTATTTTGTGTATCTGACAAAGGACAGCAGTCTAACTGAACCTTTGGCTCTGACTCGGTAGCAGAATTTAACGTCGTGACGACTGAGTACAAGAACATTGGCCTAAGGTGTAAGACGTTGGTGGACAGGACAGGATTTGTCCGCTGTGGCGTCCCTACTGCCAGAACACACATAACTTGATCTTTGTGGTCGACACGAATAGTCGCGATCGTGCGGATGCTGAACGAGGACGAGCTGCACCGCAGACTGAACAAGGACGAGCTGTGGGACGCAATGCTGCGGGAGGTCTCAGCCGTGTAATGTTGCGTCCATTGCTGTAAAAATTACTCGCATGTTCATTATTTGGTATCAAGAAGCACGTACGTTTCCGCCACTTTGTGTGGATAGTGACTTAGAATGAGATGTAGCAAAGGCAAAATACAACGACGGTGCAGTAGTAGGGCGCAAGATTGGTCCTATTGCTAAACGATTAATCGTTCCGGTTTCGGATCGTGTAATGATATGTGAACATTTGACGGGAAAAGGATGTTTTACATGCTATCTGATGCTATAATGCCGAAAATTAACGAAGGAAATTAAATGGTGCACTTTGTGATATTGTGTCTTGAACAAGCTCGGAAATTTATAAAAATAAACGCAAAACACGCTAAGTACAATCATAATAGCTTATATCAGTGGACACGGAACTTGGGTACGGTGCGGATTTTCGTTGGGTACGGTGCAGACAAGCCCGCACAGCAGGCACAAGTATGAACACCTGCTTCCACCGCTTACTTTTGTCCGCGCCTGACACCTCCAACTGTTTGCGTCTCTCGGCTGGACGTTTGTATCGGCCAAATGGCATTCGTTACTCTCGGTCATGATGAAAGACGAAAAAGAGTTTGCAACACCGATTGACGATGCAAGGACGCAGTCCTTGCATATTGACGGGTTACGTGTAGACAGCTGGAACTTGTGCGACAAATCGTGACGAGGTTGTGTGAACATTCAGGTTGAGGGAGTTAGATCAACACGCGTACCAACAAGAAACACTCACTCTTTTGAACCGTACGACAATCACGGCGACGGATGGCTTCGAATAAACAAGGCGATACGTCCACAATCATGCAAATACCTTGAAGTTGCCTCTTTCTCCATTAGCCGAGGAGGCCAAACGAGTGTCAGCTCATAGTTTGGAAACGGCGTGCAACAACGAAAAAAAGAGTGTTTAATCAAGCGCACGTATCAGGTGGTATGCCCGACAGGTTTTCATGTTCAGAACGTTGATGCTGAATTGCATAAGTGTAAGCATCCGGGACACCAGCACAAGCCTGACTTTCTGCTCGTACCTCATGTGTGCTGATTGGTCACGGTAAAATCGTCCATACGGCACACCGAGTTGCAGTATTTATCATCAACAACTGAAGCAATAGTCTTCTGCAATAAAGTCAGGTTGCTATATCGAATGTAACCTCTGTCCCTGTCATCATCCTTCTTCGAATGGAGGCGTCGCAACGGCGATAGCAATAGATCAAAGGTAGTCAAAGTAGGTGCATCGAGCTGTGGCGCGATCGCTCCTGATCCGAGTGTAAGTAGTGCGGCGACCGACTTTAAATCAGCGCTTCTTTCTGTGTTGTGCCAAGCCGTCTGAATTGGCATGAAGCTCTGGCGGATGCTCGTGCGTTAAGGAGTCGTAGCAAGCCTGGTGACCTCGCTAATGGTTTGCAGAGCTACGATACAGAGTTTGAAATACAGAAGACGATTGCGTCCTCTCGGTGCAATCGTCGAAATCAATACATGCACTACTAATTTTACAAAAATTAGCCGTGCTAGCCCTCATTTACAGATTTATCTGGCACTAAGTGGCCGGCCAGGAACGTGGATACTCTTGATCGTGTGATTGTCAAGTGCAAACTAAAGATGCCGACTGCTTTCATTGCGTCTGTTACCGTCCATTCTCGTCGTAAATGCCTATAATTATTTATATGAACATGTTATTTACCGCGATAGCTTCGAGAGATGAAAGCAGTGTGTTGGTCCATAAGGTACAGCCGGCACCTTGTGGTACTACCCACGTGACGTGAGCTCTTGTCAAGTGCGATCGTGCATATTCTTTTGGGAGTTGGTAAATAGTCTTCTCATCGCCGTGATTGCACGGCATGCGTCAAGTCGAGCATGGGCCCTTCGAATTGTACACCCTTAAGAAGCAAATGCCGCCGCATAGATAATCGGACGATCGGCAAGCCAATCAAGTTGGCAACCAATCGAGTGGCTGTGGTTCCATTCAAACGTTGAGTCATCGCAGTTTTGTAAGAATAAATTTCAGCAATGATTCAGATGTCAAGTGCCCGGGTGATTCGCTTCAGCTTCTTCCAGTCCAATACTCAGAAACATTGAGAAGACGCTGCACACACTCACGATTCGCCAGGTCTTTATGCACGGACGCCTACGCCTGCATATTAACAATTTCTGACGTCTTATCAGTGCGACCGTTGCGTCGATCCAATTACTTGCACATGACCGATATCTATTTCAACAGACCCCGATCTCTCTGGCTTGAGGCCGACTTCCCACGCACCAGAAAGTACAGCTCATAGAGCCGTGCAGTGAAGCTATTAGAACTACGGCCGTGAGTCCGGCACTCGCATGCGTCACGTGCATATGACACAAGCTATATGTGAGCGAGTCTCAAAAAATTGATCAGTTGAGGCGCTGTTTTGAGGTTTTGCTCGTCATCTGTGCAGCAGCTCGTGTCACGATCAGTAGCGCAATTTTGGGCGCAGTTATATCGGCGCTTGTATCAAGAAGGAAATGTGCTTCCCTGTACTTGATTTCCTCACATTCTATGCGGAAAACAAGTTGGAAAATGGCACGGAAGAATAGGACTGCAGGCAAGATCGAATACGAGAGAATGATTGATCGGATTTTAATTTATAGGAGTGGATGATTGGGTTCCTATCCACGAAAAGTGAAGACGCGACGCTCTTTGCGAACTTCGTTTCGTTCAGTACAAGAGAAATGTCTTTGTTTTTCTTCACTTTCGTTCTTCCAAAAGGAGCTTCGCTAGTGAAAGTCCGCATCGTGCGCTTCCTTCCTGATGGTAGTTCGGTTGCTTGCGAAAGTACGAAACGAATATGAGCATGTGAGGAACGATGTCAGCATCATCATCAAAGATTACTGATAGCTATCATACACCCGACGAAATACGTTCGTCAACATGTCGACGCAGGGAACGAAAGTACGTTTTCTCCGTGACATTGGTCTTGAAGAAAGTAACTGTTTCGACATTCATGTGGACCTCAAACTAAGTTGAGCTAAAAATATTCTGAGCTACCTTGTCTTTGTCGTCTCAAGCTTGGACTTTGGTATGTCTACTGCCCGTTGGCGAGCATTGTGCTTTCACCTTGGTGCCTCAACCACCTTTTCTTTTGTCCTAAAGCTTGACGACTTTCTGCACTATCACGTGCGCACACCTCACGCAGAAATACTGATCCATTAGAGGGCACACTTTTTGGCATGTTCAAGCAACTCGCCTGCATCTAAGCAAACCTGACCTCGAACTTGACCTTACCACAAGGACCGATTGTTGCCAGCAACTCACGATTGTACGACCTGTACGAACTCGCCGCCTACTTTGGGTCCTGTGGCGAACGCCATTCGTGGGGATTCAGACGGTGCGGACTTAAGTTGCTGACTTTCTGCAAGCTAATTCCGTTCAGGAAGTCGGTTCGCCCCAAATTTTTTGTGGGATACCTACATCGACAGAAATGGATACAGAAATTCGATCAGGCCTGCCCCCTTCTCATTTGTATGTGAATGTTCAAAGTCACTCTTTGGCTAGGTCACTATTGTGACGCTTAAACTCAATCAAAGACGAAAATTATCATGTAAGCAGCTCTAGACGCTCGAAAGCAAAGGCTAATCGCGCTTCATGAGATCACTGCTGCGTTAATTTAGACATCTACAGCATCATTCTTCAGTGACTGCTGCTATATAGTCTATTGCATCACTTGATCCAGTTCTATAAACTGAATACAAAGAGCGAGCGAGCTCCAGAACTTGCTCCCCTTCTAAATGACGTTTTCGCTTTCTCATATTAATAAGAAGAGGCTTGTGCTTCACGCAGCGGAAGCAAATATTGCCCTCAGCCGCTTTTGCTTTCGCTGATGTTTGGCTGACGATCAACGTATTACGAACTTTTTTTGATGCTGGTTCTTAGATTACCGTGTTTCAATCACAGTACATGTAGACCTGTATAATCCAAGAGTTAGAGCAGTTTCGCAAAGTGCCTGCGGTAATTTTACGGCAGTTTGATACCTACTTTGCGCTCAACGTACGGCATGACTGAACGATACTGGGGATGTAGCAGCGTTTTTTCTGTTAATCATACAGGGTGGCGCGGCGCAAGACATCAAGTTCGTTTTTAAAATCCCTTTACTCTTTAAGGTGAATTGTGTTCTCCAGAAAGATGTTGCATCTTGTAAGTAAGCACCACAGGTGTAGATGCGCACGCCTTCTGTACGTGAGGACCAGCAAATAGTGGAATGGGCAGCGAGCTGCACAAAAGAGTACAATCATCACATAAATCTGTCTTGATTGAAAGGCCATGGTCCAGTGTTCTGTCGTTTTAATGAGTGTAAGCTCGGTAGTTATGTCAATAAACTTGATTTTTGGCATGGAAACTGACATGAAGACGAAAATAGTTGCTGTTGAAATGGAGTTTGTGAGGAAGGGTCTTTGCTGGGCTCTTGCTTCGTGACTCTGGTGCTACCTCACAGCTGGAGACTCTTAAGACCTAGCTTATTCGTACGGATGCGGGCTATTCCATAGATAACCATTACTTTACCCGACGTACATCCGAATCAAGCGCTAGTACGATTCAACACAGGTGGTGTGTTTCTTTCCGGACAATCGATATTGCAACGACGATATACTCATGTGCCAACGGCTGAGCCAGCAGGTGTGTGCCACTTCTTTCTCGGATGCACTTGCGTCTCGCTCAAATCATGTTTCCTGAATCTAGCAGATAGCACATCATCATTGATTCATCTTGTGGAATTGCATCTAGGCTCCAGTAGTTGCGAAATCGTCGCCCAGAGGGTCTGACGCTACATCGGGTTGGCTAATTTCCACTCTTACTAACTCACGTTCTCAATGTTACACGCAAGCTGAGGCAGCATACGCCTGATGAACAGTTATGCATGTTAACCCGTGGAAAGCAATTTTATGACACCGATGTGTACGTGGTGTGGTCTGGCACAATCACTGCGACGCGATTTAAAGCTTGTAGCGTGAAGGCTTCCTCAAGAGTTTCAATGTAATTTCTATGTATTCCTACAAATTGGTTCGTGTTGGTGCGGTAAACAAAACGGCTCGGTGTTCAGCAAACAATGAGACGGTAATGCCACGTTCACTTATCTTACGGCCTGACGCACCGACGGTGAAAAGCGCAAATGAATCAAGTGATCGACATACGCTCGTGGTGATCTCCATCCATACTCGCTGATTTGTACCCGTTCGTGTGTCTCATGGGACTACAAAGTTTGAAGGTCGCAGGAAGACACGAACATATTGTCGTGAATCGTCATGTGTACCCGCCTGATTCGCACCTGCGATGTCGCCAATATGAGCTCGCTGTTCGTGCTGTCTGAATGTCACATACTCGCTTGTACTTTGACCACCACAACCGCGTTAGGGTGAGATCGACTAGATTGTTCACAAAGTGTGTCAGTTTCTACCTCATGCAAACTACGAGAAGCCAACGAGTCAGTATTGTAACTCATCGTATGTTACCCGATAAGCCCAACCAGCCGTTACCTCAACGTCATCACAGCCGCAAGATTCGACCTAGATTCATGCACAGCGACCGCACTCACGTCAGCCATGCGTTGAGCATGTTGTGCGCTGGATCGATCAATTCATCCCGCAAAGTTATGCGTAGGGATCCGATAGCTTCCGTCATGATTCTCCGCTTTAGACACCGAACTGCGGGTGCTTAATGTTTGACCGACATACATGATCAGTGTCACGTCGTACCCACACAACAAGTATGAAGCAATGTCGAACAAACCTACGACGTCGGTCTGTATTCAAAATTCACACTGGGTAGCAGATCGACCGATCAGGTCGCTCACGTTATTGTGTAGCTCTGCTCGAAACTCGACTATATTTTTTGTACGCCATTTCTACCATCGTGAGATATATTTCAGGCGATTGTCTCAGGAATTGTGGCCCTTCCAATAGTACCGAGAAAAGCTCGTGCCGTACCACTTCTGTCATAATGTACAAGCTCACGCCACTGCTTTTGCTTGAAGAGCGACTCGCAGCACCACTTTTACCGTTTGCTGTCATCGCTGCTAGCTGTGCGACTGACCTGATTACATACAGCATCATCTCGACACGTTTGATCTGCCCAGCTGTCCAGTCAAAAGTCAAGTGGAGCATAAGAGCACCATCGAACTCAGATCGCAGGGGGATAGCCCCAGGTCCCTACTCCAGCTCGACAACAAACGCCCGATCCGATCGCTGCAATCGTTCTCTCAATATTTGACCAACGTGACTGAAAACGGCCACGACACAGGGCCAAACGAGCATAACGTGGGACTCGCGGGACGGTAAGCGCGCGCGTGTCAAATGAATGGCCGGCCGTCGTTTGAACCCCGTCCCCCTTCCCAGCTTGAACGACCCGACAGACGCTGCCGTAGAAACCTTTGACACGCTCAGCATGGGGCAAAACGCGTGGCCCATCCGTCTCGTCGTTGCCAGCTGGACGGCCGCTAATCAATCACGACGCGGGCTCAGCGTCAAGCAGTTGAAGGTAGAGGCGACCTGTCGACGACAGCGACACAAGAAGGAGAGCCCTTCTTGTGTACATGATGCAGTTGGGACCCGTCGCTCCCTCTAGCTCATCGCGCGGGTGGCCCAGGCGCATTCGCGGCAAAAGCTATTGAATGCATACGCGCCCATGGAGCGGAGCCTTACATCCACAACTACCCGCCCAATGCCTTGGTCACTACGCATCAAAGCTTTGGTGAACTATTCACATGATCCATTCTGATCCACCACATCAAGACGCTCGCCGTCAGCCCGCGACCTTTAGCAAACGTTCCAAGCGCGACCGCGAGGGAGAGAGCGCTCGCATCTGCGCCACAGCGCAGCAGTTGCAGTTCCGCCCCACCCGCCACCTGTTTTCTTCCGCCTTGGCTATGCGAAAAGCCAAGTCAAGTCAAGCCAAGCCACACCCGCCCAGTCGAGTCGCAGCAGTGCAGCCGGTACCAGCCGCTTCCCCCGTCCACTTGGCGCGCGCTCAGACGAACGAAAACCTTCGTGTCAGCCGTTGCCCGCCACTCGTCGCTTTTCCCACTTGGAGTCCCAGAGAAGCGCAAAATTTCGTCTTTTGCCGAGTCACTCGCTCACTCGCTCCGTCCGTCGGTCGGTCGGTGCCTTGCCCGTTCCTTCCTCGCTCATTCCTCAACTCGCCAGCTCGAGCCCAAGCAGCTGGAGCCGTGCGGCCGGTTCTGTGTCTGTCCCTCGTCCGACCTCATTCCCTCGCTCGCCTCCCCCCCCCCGTTGTCATGCCCGGTCCATTCGTTGACGTCGTGGCCGTCGCGTCGCCCACAACAGCCGCCGCGCCGTTCAAAGACGTCCCGGGTGTCGTCCCCGTGCGGGAGGGACGGTCGCAGTCGCTCACGGCGCTGCCCCGCCGCGCCTCCACCGCCAGCGTGCTCACGGTCGAGCGCAGCGCCTCTGCCTTCCACCTGCAGCAGGACCAACAACAACAACAACACGCGCGGCAGACGCGACGCGCCCTCAGCTCCGCCACGAGCACGTCCTTGAGCCTCTTGCAAGAGGAACTGGGCTACCCCCGACGGGCGCAGGTCTCAGCCTACGACGGCGCGAGCTGCAGCCGTCGCCGGTCGTCAGTCGTCGACACGTCGTCGGCCGTCGCTCAGCCCAACGACGACGACAACGACGACGACCATCGCCGTCCACTCCCTCGTCGCCTCCACAGTACCACTAGCCGCCCTCATAACTCTTGTAACAATCTCACTAGTAGCGGTAGCAGCAGTAGCAGCAGGTGTGGGGGCGCTCTCTAGTCGCACGCTCTTCAGCTCGAGCGACGACGACGATGGCGCGTCTGTGCCATGGCATGACCGGCCGTCGTCGTCCCTGGACCGAGACGGAGGCGACGAGGACGAGAACTTTATGAACTACCGCCGCGCGTGCGTGACGGGCTACAGCCGCGACACGGACGGCGTCGTGTACTACGAAGTGATTGTCAAGAGTCTCGCCCACGGGCCCTTGTCGGCGTACAAAGTGCGACGGCGGTACTCGGAGTTCCGTGCCTTGCACGTCGCTCTTCAGCGCGTCATGGCCGTCTCGGCCGTCACGGCTCTGGCTCGGCTTCGGGACGACAGTAGCAAGAGTCAAGAGGACGAGGAGGAGGAGAAGGAGGAGGAGGAGGAGGAGAGGAGGAGGAAGACGAGACGGGACGCTACTAGTCGAGACAGGAGGGACGACGAGCCGACGTTGCCGCCGCTGCCGGACAAGGGCGGCGTGTGGAGCTACCTCCAGTTCGACAGCATTCCGCTGTTGGAGCGGCGCGCCAAGTACTTCCACGCGATGCTCGCGGCGGCCCAGCGGCATCCAAAGGCTCGGGCGAGTCGCCTCTTGAACGACTTTGTCGGGACTCCGCCGGACCTCGTGTCCCTCTACTCGAGCGTCGAGAATAGCTACGTGAGCTTGAACCGGTTTGCAGCGCCCAAGTTGAGCTTTGCCATTGAGATCCAAGAGAGGAAGGAGAAGGCCGAGAGCATCCGACGGCGACGGAACTCGCTGCATCGCCAGAGCTTTACGGGCTCGTTGGATGCCAGTTTCCTCAGCTCGTGTCCCTCGCAGTAGCGGCTGCAGCAACTGCCGTCGCTGTCTTTTGCATTGGACGACGACGACGACATGCAAGAAGAAGGTGAGGGAGTATCACCGCTACTGCTACTACTACTACTACCACCCCGCCAAAGGCGAGACCTCCTGATGACGACGTCATCGTCATTTCCTCCTGCTCGAGGGCAGCAGAGCTTGGATCGGTTTTGGATTCCTCATGATGATCGATTGATCGGTCGGTCGGTCGGTCGGTCGATCGATCGATCAATCGTTCTCCCACCCGTCGTCCGTTTCGTTTTCGTGTCCGTTCGTCAGTCACTCAGTCAGTTAGTCAATCAGTTCGTCTGTAATGGAAACATATAGTCCACGTGCCACGAATGCAGTTGCGTCCACTGTCGGTCGATCGTCTGCTGAGCATTGGGACACCACCAAGCGCTTTCGTAGTGTGATTCCAGTTCTTCATAACCTCGTGTGAGTTCGTGAAGTATGTGAATGGACACGTCCTTGACAACTGAACTCGAGTCCCTGTGTTTTTGAGTTACCTATCTATACACGCGCACAAAGAGCAGCTGATCTGTCGATGCGATGATTGATTACCTACCTCTTACCACCCCACCCACGCCCGAGTCAAGCAGCAATCTACAGCTCAAAACGCACATACTCGATGGGTCAGCACCTCGTCCACACGCGCACGCTCGATTCAATTACGGCGGCACGATCTTGTAAATGTAGTCTGCAATCTCCGGGTCCAAGTACTCGGCCAATTCATCTCGCGTGACCCATACGTAGTCTACCGCCTTGTCCTGATTCAGCGCGACCTCGCCACCCAGAAGCTGCGACTTGTAGAAAAACACTTTCGTGCCATCCACCGCCTCCTTCTCCTCGTGCAGGTACTTGACGTACCCCATGGGTCCAAACCCCATTGGCGCCGTCCTCATCTCGTCGCCCACCGTCTCATGAACGTGTCGATTGGCAGCATCCCGCATCTTCTCGCCGTCCATCTTCGCTCCCACAGGAAAGAACCAGGAATACTTGACGCTCTTCTCGTCCTCCATCTCCCCCTCGCTGCGCTTCACCAGCAAAAACACACGCCCCTTCAGCGCTCGATTCAGCGACTTGCGATTGTTCATCGCATCGTCCTCGGTCTCCCGGGGCGCCAAGTGGAAACCCGCCCCCACCAACTCGTCCGGATCGTCTTGTTCGTCCGGCCCCGGCACTTCCTCGGGCGTCACATGGCGCGCCCCGGGCTCCATGAACCAGAATCCGTCCTCCAGTCGCTGGTCCTCCCGCAGCGCCTTTTCGTGCTGCAGGACCTCAAAGTCCATCTCCCAGTCGCCCACATCCGGCTGAATGATAGCCAGACGCTCGACGATGCCAGCACTTAAGATCCGCCAGTTTCTACCGTCGTCCAAAGGCGGCGAGATGAGAAAATTTGGACGACGGGAGTTTTGACGCCGCGGTTGACGGGGCGCTGGCGGATGGCGGCGACGCTCGTCCAGTTTGGCTTTTTGACGCCATGTGAGCCGCTTCTTTGGGGCAGAAGCGAAGGCGCGAAGGTGAGGAGGAGGAGACGAGGCGCGGGGAGGCGCGAGCGCGAGGCGGCGGAGCGCAAACATGCGGAGGAAGACGCCGAGGTGGGCGGCGACTGGCTGGCGGCTGGTGGTGGAGGGTGCGGACACGAAACCGGTTTTTGAACGGAATTTGTACGATTAAAATGATGTGAGAGAGAGAAGTGGTTGGTGGTGATCCCTCTTTGTTGGAATAATGAGTGGTTGACTCGGACGGTTATGTTGTGTTTTCAGGTTTGGAGTCGTGTTGGTGGGAGGCTGGTGGGGGATATTGTGCTTCCTATCCTGCAACGCATGATGAGCTTGGATTCGATTGGCCGATGCCCCGTCACGAACTTACCAGTTTAATGGCAATTACGCTCTGATTGGGTCCACGAAAGCAAGTTTCTAGTAAAAAAATATGACTATTGAATGCTGGAATGGATCAGGTTGTACGCTAGCTGTAAGCGTGTTTATACTAAGTGGGGCGCAAAGAGCGAATGTAGGACTAGTAGTGTAGAATGCTGACGTGCGGGAGGTCAAGGAGCTCGATCTGGACATTTTTGCTAAATGGACCAACCTGTAGCGAAATGAACTGGCTCCATGACTTCGACTGGTTGGCGAATAGCTCACGCTTAACAGGATCGTTCTGTAAATCTTTTACTACTTGGCATCGACCTAGAGTCTAATGGCATATCGACACCATGTTAAGCAGTCAATTTCTTGAAAGGCAAGTGGATTCGATCTTTGGCATTCTTGCATAGAGAGCGTAATGGTGCATGTCATATTACTATACGAAACGCCCCTCTCATTCATCCTTACAAGCTCGATCAAATAGCCTTGATGTCAAAACATTCTTTCTAGACGGCCTGGTAAACCCATTAGAATATGCTGCTGATGTTAGATTCATTTGCCATCGACTGAAGTGCTTGGCACGAATACAAATAGATGCTGAACAGGTTCCTCTTACGCCGCTTGCAACGCACCCGGCCATGGCAGTTGCGCCAAACGCAGCGATGTTACAATCTCTTTCTAATAGATCGGCGCATCGTAGAGCTTTTGGTCATGCTTTGTCGGCAAAGAGGTACTACACTTTACGCAGCTCTTTCTTCTCCAACATAGCACGCATCGTTGCATCTTCTCAATCTTTTCGCCTCGAACGACAACAGTACGATGATACTGTAGTTCATGCTTGCTTCTTGTGGGTTGGTAGCACTATTGTGCTGTTCGGGTCGTTGCGAACTGGCACTTAGCTGCCTACACTGATAGGCCGATTCGGTGACAAAGGAATGTGAGCTCGTCAGGACGTCATTTACCCCAATAAACAGCTTAGACATCTCCGAAAGGGCTTGCAGGCACTTTCTACTCAAAGCACAACAGTAGGAGTCAAGTCTCGATTAAGCATTAGTGTTGCGCCTATTTTCTTCTCCTGATAACCCCATTTTTATGCAGTATGTACGACCGCGTACGGTCAAATGCATCCAAACTGATGAGAAAAAAGAATTGTTGTGGTGGAGCAGTGTGATCTCTACCCAATTAGCTAGTTCCGCTTTCATGGGCCATAGTCGATTTGTTCAAGCGCTTGTACAAAGTAGCACACGCTTAAACTGCTTGTCTTGGCACTTGCAATGGACCAGAGTAGCTGATCCAAACGTTGGAGAGAAACCATACCGTGTCGATCAGAGCATGCATATACCGTGTATGTACTCTATTTTTCTTGTTAGCAAATGAAGTCGATCGATGAGGTAATGAGGCGCAAAACAACGGGGTTATGAAGCTTCTTGAGCATCAACAACACGGCTTTTAATGACGAAATTTGCCTGACACAGGATAGTCAAAGCGTCAAATGTTACAGTAAAGATGCGATGGCTTATTGTCAGCCTGATTACTAGGCAAATTATAATGGAATGTACAAACAAGACGGCTAAACCGCTTGTGGCATAAACGGTGACGGCAACGAGCTTCGTAACTGAGGCTTGCCGATCGATCATGCATTGCATTATTGGATAGTGAGCATAGCACGTTTATTTTCACGCACATGACGAGGGCCTGGTGCGACGTGGGGAAGCATTCAATGTTTCTACAATGTCCTGTAGACAATTATACGCCCGGTATCACTCCAACAAAGTCGTTTGAGCGTTTTGCATCCAGTCACGACGAATTCAGCCAGCAACGTATGGACGGTACAGGATTCCAGCAACGCGAACACTCTCCGAGTCATATCTCTTTGTTGAAGAGTGGGTGGTTGTATCGGCCAGGAACCTTAGCGCCAGCTTCCGAATGTTCATACCCATTGATGGCGACAATGTTGCGTCGGGCGTCAGACGCGGCGGATCGAGCGATTGGCGGTGCACTACGACGATCTTTCACGATTTTTGTCCATCCATCAATCTCGACGCGGTCTTGTGCACTGAACAGTAAACGATGGCGCGTTGCTAACGCCAACACACCCTCGACAATCGTTGCAGCCCATGCTACATTCACTTTGTCGGACAACGTGCGCAGTAGCGGCATCAACTCAGTATGTAGCTCAGGTGCCAGCGCCACTTTCTCTTGACCTTTTCCCTTGTCAATCGTCTTTTCAAATCGAAACTTTACGGCCTTTGCAGCTTTGTTGAACTGATACGTTTCGTCCGTGCACAGCTGCTTGTGTGTAACGACGGAGAACTTCCATGCGTCGAGTTTTCGCTCTCGCTCTCTCCGCTCACTATCGTCTCGAACACTTAGAATCACGTCGCGCTTTGTATCGAGCATCTCCATGAGTGTTTGCAACTCTTTCCACTCGGTCTTGCAGCTCAAAGTCCCGCGCTTTTCGTCCATGACCGTAGTCAAAGTCTGTAGAAAGAGTGCACTTGACTCGGAGGTCAAGTGATCCGAAATGAACTGGCTGAACAATGCACTGGCTTTGGCAAATGTTTTGTCCATGAGCTACAACATGTACACACGATATGGTTGCATCGCAACATTATCAGCACAATTAAATAGGAACAATAGCCAAAATGGGCTCAGATCTAAGCAAAAATAAAAGAACGAGAGAAAGCAGAATGTCTAATCGTCCAGTCGTGTGCCTAAATACGAGTACTAATCGCTATAATTACAACAGATAAGACGAGTCCGACATGACGCACCAGGTGTTTTTCAAGTTTTTTCATCGTGTCAGAAATGCCCCGCGGTTTCTTTGCAAGTCGCGGCCGCTTGACAGTTGCACTAGGATCCGTCGCTGTCGTACGATCGTCTTCTTTGTCGCGGTTGTCATTCTTTTGTTTCGCCTCGTCTTTTCGTTGACGCTTAGTTTGTGGAGGGATGTTCAAGCCGCTGTACAAGTCGTTGACCGGTACATCCATTTTGTCTTGATGTGTCGGTTTGTCTGCAGAGTCTGTCGAATAAAAATACTCTGTACAGTGATAATTTATAAACTATTCATTGTGTAAGTCGATGGTGGTGGTCCACACACTCATCCTCTTCTATGTAATTCTTCTCGTAAAAGGACGCTGCTCATAAAGAAGATTTCCCTGTTAATTGACTGAGTCGATCACAGATTATGTATTGTCAATTCTGAATACGTCGCGACACATCGATGTCGCCAAGAAGGGATTTAGGACTAGTTAATTGCTGATCGATTATTTGTTTTGCTGTTTTTAATCAGCTCTTAGAAAAAGATGCTTCGTGAACAAATCAGATTGCGTAAGCTTTATCGTTAACAGCAAAGCTGACAAAAAATGGAATATAATTATATATCACATTGCGCCCGTTAAATATATCATTTTGAGTGCTGACATCACGAGAAAATAGTTGGTGTAAGCGATCCTTACATTTACCATCCGAACCTTCGATCTTGTGGTACCTGGTATTTTTGTAAGTTCCTTATTGTGCAATTTGGCCTTGTAAAATTTGGGTATGTCCTTTTAATTATCCACGGTCTAATTGTCGTAGCAGACAAAGCGTTCATAAGGTGAGTGAAAAGTGTTCGTAGAATTGGAGCATATTGAAACATGCATTGGACACTTGGAAACAATGAGTTGGGAAGAGAAGCAGATAAGAGAGCTAAGAGCTGCAACATGGGAAAGGTCCTATATACGGGAAAGTTACGTAGGAAAGATTTGAGCCCGGTAATGACAATAGGTGCCTCATAGCGTCTGCAGCAGTTACTAAACTTTGTGTGAACCAACGAGAGATCATTATAGGTTCCTGTCCAACTTATACACAGAAGATTACAAACAGTCAGTATAATTATGTAACATAAGTTAAGTTTGGCTGAAAGTGACGGGTGAAGTCCCGGTCGCCTCTGCTTGTTTTTTGGTCCCCAGTTAGGTATTATAAAACAAGTATTGCCATTGTCATTTAGAACCACGTCGTCGACTTTGAGTTTATCGATTATCTCTAACAAATGCAGCCAATGTATGCAACTAATCTTCGCCAATGACCTGATTGATCTCAAAATCCCGGGCCAATGGCATGATTCATAAACTTATCTCAGGTGTCATAGAGCTACAAAATGTAGGCGGGTTAGTGAAATCAAATTTTTCTAGAGTTATCCCCAAGTTACTTTGCTGCTGCGGCGCACGTTTATGAGTATAACCAAATGATGTTCTCTTATTGGACAGAAAGTAAAGTTTAGCTGACTGCTGTAGACGCTCTTCGTGATAGTAGCAAACCATTTCTTATCTTTAGCTTCGTGTCCATATCTATTGTGAGGTGGGCAGGAACTAGTGTGAGTTACAGCAGGAAACTGTTTGAAGTGCTAACAGGGATATGTGCTTATGTCACTGGAGTATATCAAATTCGATCAATTTAAGCCGATGAAGTACACTAAAGAGGGTGTGCCAAAAAATTGGGACGATAAGGACTAGTAAACAATAAGCGGACTACGATGGCGGTGCTTGAGGTGAACACGTTCGAGAATATTATGGACGGAACTATCACCAAGGCAATGCTTTATCCAACAACTGTGGAAAAGCAGATATAATCAAGACTCAATCAAATCACCAACAAACGCATGAGTGATACGTCAATTGCCGCCGGCGATTTTACAGTGGATAAGCTACAAGAAGAATAAATTAGAAATGTAAAGAAAAATGTGCGATTTGCACGAGCTGAAATTAGACCACAGCTACCAAGGCCTACAAGATCCGTCGCTTAGTACATGATCTTTGCCAAATGGACACAGTGTATTGGAACGACGAGGATATCCATAGTTTCAGGATATTTAATTTATGGACAAAGCTCGCGAGTTTACACTGCAATTCCGAATTAATGGACATGGCCAAGATCATGCTTGGTTTGCCATTTCAAAGTGAGTTCGAGGGTTTAAAGTCGTCGATTCGGTATGGTGCAGAGGAAGCTGATCTACTCAAACCGCTAGTGTAACGGGGTAGTTCATTACATGAAATTGACACCAAATGATGTCAATAGGGAGTTTGTCTAGCATGACAATATTCTACCAATATTACCAGAGATAGATAATATTGAAGGAATATTATCCCCTTGTAGGATAATATTCATGCGCTGCTCGAAGATTGGTTGATAGAAGACATATCAACCAAGGCTACCACCAATCGCTGCTAGACGCGTAATGAGTGGTATGCAGGTTGTCGTCATACAACAATGTAGGGTAATATAGCTAGACAAAGACCGAAGTTCTGTTGATAGCTTAACTATATTAAATACAGCTCTCTTTTTACCTTTTACTCAAACAGCTGTTTGAGTAGATTAGCTTCCTTTGCACGTACTAGTGTACGTGAAGTTTCGCGGCACCCCAAACAAAGGGTGCCCGTTACACCTGGTATCCCTTTGTAGTTTGTCCAACGACTACATAGCGTCCGTTCAACATGAACATATTGGACGTAGAAGACGACAGCTTTCACGTCACACGTGAAGGCTACTTCCGTCTGATTGAATCAGAATGGGAGATAGTCGGCCGCATGAGTGTGCTCATGGGCGAACCCGCCATCAGTGGCATGTTGGAGTCTATAAAAAGAGACCAGCAACATGCTGCTATCAACAAGTTCCTACAAGGAATACTTGGTGTCGAACGACAGAAAATAGCCTTGCCATAACAGCAAGGCTCTCATCAGTCGATGGGTGGGCCTACGCACACGCGTCGATCCGAAACCTTGAAAATAGATATCTCAAAGTACAAGGGAACCGATGAAGATCCCCGTTTGAGATGGTTCGTCGAGTTAGAAGATGCCGTAAGGGTCCGTCACATCGAGGGTGACGAGATGCAAGTCACCTTTGCTCTGTCAAATTTGACAGGACGAGTAAAGATTTGGCCCTTAGGGATCAAGCTTCACGACTCAAACGTGTTTGAGTCGTTGGAGATCTTGAAGTCTCGGCTCAAAGAGACGTTTGAGCCGCCGAGAGCCGAGTACAGAGCACGCTCTGCACTCCTGAGGCTAAAGCAAGGTAAGCGTGACGTGCACGCTTACGCACAGCACCTGCGCTACCTTGCGAGTAGCGTTAGGGATAACCCTGTTGATGAGCACACGATCTTCAACGTGTCCATCTACAGCCTTGTAGATGGACTGATGAAGACCTACATGTTCCGAGAGGACTTCCATACGCTGGAAAAGACGATAGCGTATGCGGAACAAGAAGACTTCAGCCTGATACAGTTTCAGGCTAATTCGTCAAACTATCGTCCGACTAGACCACAAGAAATCGGAGGTCCCGAATTAATGGACCTCTGTCATGTCGAGAGCAAGAACTCTCGCTCTCTGAGTCACAAGCGAACGCAAGATGCCATCACTTTCAGAAGATCGGGCACTATGCTCATGAGTGCAGTGTCCCAAGCACCGCACCACGTCCAAAGACAGGAAGTGATGACCGTCGCTGGCCAAAGAAAGGTCTGAGGCGCGGGTCCTACCATGTCGCTAAGCCGCGACAACATGTTGGACCTTACACAAAAACCGAAAGGGTCAGTAGGGGCGGAGCACCCTGCTGATCCAGCAACGTCAAGAGAATTTGCAGGACTCTTGACGAAGACTGCTTCCAACACACAGTCGCTGCGTGTTACTGCCCCTAGTGATGAGGAGTCCCTCATCACTTCGAAGATCGAAGTGACAAGTGGAATGTCACGTCGCGCCCTAGTGGACTGTGGGGCGTCGAACAGTTTCATTCGACGCCAGTCTCTAGAAGATAGTAGACTCAACTATGCTGAGCGAGAGTTCCCTCCAGCGATGATGATGGTGTGCCTTTGTACAGGCACATCCGTAACAGTGAACAAACGTGTAGTTGGAATCCACTACACGCTAGGAAAGCAGTACGATAATGACTTTATCGTACTGGATTTGGATAACAAATTTGATGTCATCCTCGGTCTGCCATGGCTTAGAAAGTACCGGCCATGGGCTATCTGGCAGCATCGATCCGTGAAGATGCCTGCCGTTTGTTCATCGGATGGCTATCTGATGAACGTCTTGGAGCGTCCAAAAGTGTGTGGATGTACTACGAGTGAGTGCGATGGCCTCACTTTTGGTACGGTCGTTATTACGATTGCACAAGATCACAGTGTAGAAGGCCACTACACTGTGGAACCAGCTTCCGGCACCTGTGTAGAGGCACAGGCTGCGCCGAAGGTTCACCACTCGAAGAGATCGAGTGGACTGGAACACGGATGCGCACCAAGAAGGGTGCATCTGAGAAGAGAGATGAATGTTGTTCAGGATGGACAACACGTTGAAGCGAGATCGACTATCAGAGAGTCGATCGTAGAGCAAGCCCGCTCGTCTGAAAGAGAGTGGATTGAAGAGGACGTGACCGTGATAGTACCCATAACGGAAGCCCCAGCGTTCCTGAGAGTGATAACTCCCGAGAGAGTTATGTTGAGGGTGTGGATCCCCAACTAACTGCGGATGTGTTTTCCCAGGAAAGCACCGATACAGCGAATGTCTTGGTGAATGACGGATCAAGTGTAGGCGCTTGTACACTTGATCTGGTTACGCCCCCGAAGTCAGCTTCGGAGGTAGTCAAGTTGCCAACGCTAGAATCTAAAAGGTTCTTGCGAGATCTGCGTGATGACAAGATCAAGCAGATCTGCGTACTTGTCACAGAGGACGAGTACGCCGCCGATATTCGGTCGGCACAAGTGTTTGCTGAGCATGAAAGGGGTCTCAGTAGCTCATCGATGGACGAGAGTGTCCTCGATGAGAAGACTCGGATTGAGCGATACACGTCTCAATCTTGGGATTCGTTAAAGACAAAACTTTTGTATGAGAATTTGGTTGAATTCAGGGATGTTTTCCCGGAATTCGTGACATGCGAGTTGCCCAAGGACAAAGGCACTCGGCATGAGATTAAACTGAAACCCGGTTCGAAGTCTATGTCATGAAGCAATGACCACTGCCTCGCGAACAGGTAACAGCGATCGACAAATTCTTTGCCGATCGATTAGCGGCTAGTCGTGTGAGAGAATCAACATCCCCACACAGCTCTCCGACCTTCTGTGTGCGAAAGGTGAAAGGAGGGTGGAGGATAGTGCACACGTTCAACAAATTGAAAGCTTCAACGGTACCGGCTTAAACTCCGATACCAAGGAAGTACGTCATCATTGATGGCATGGCAAAAAGTACCATCTTTCCATGGATCTGATGGAAGGCTTCTATCAGGTACTCATGCGTGAACGGGACATCCCGTACACAGCAGTGAGCACCCCCAGTGGTATGCTCTGGGAGTGGTTAGTGATGCCATAGGGGCTAAGTAACGCCTCTGCAACGTTCAACAGATGTGTTATGAATCTGTTGCGATCGGTGCGAGACTTTGCACCGAGTTACTTTGACGATGTCTTCGTCCATAGCCGGGCTATGGATGGAAAGACGGATGTGGAGGTTCATAGAATCCACGTCCGGAAGGTTCTTACTCTAATGCGAGAGCATAAGTTGTTCGCGACCCTCAAAAGTGTATATTCGCAGCGAACGAAATACAACTTCTTGGATGCATTGTGGGTAAAAACGGTGTACGCCCTGACCCGGAAAAGATAAAGGTGATTAGCGACTGGCCAGTGCCAGTCGACGTCAAGGGACTTCGAAAGTCCCTCGGCTTGGCGGCGTACTTGCACAAATACTCGCGCAACTATGCCGAGATGACCGAACATCTCTCTCGTCTGTTAAAGAAAAACTAGAGGTCGTCATGGAGTGCTGAGTGTTAGCATTTCTTCAAAGGTATCAAGAAAAGCTTAATACAATCGCCTGTTTTTGGCGATTGCAGACCAGGACAGACCATACCACGTGGTC
This sequence comes from Peronospora matthiolae, assembly GCA_921007115.2. Classification (NCBI taxonomy): domain Eukaryota; phylum Oomycota; class Peronosporomycetes; order Peronosporales; family Peronosporaceae; genus Peronospora; species Peronospora matthiolae. The sequence continues at coordinate 70,187 of CAKLBY020000071.1, read as the reverse complement.
CGTGACGCCAACGATTTTGCAATCGGCTGCGCATTAATGCAGTATGACCCAGGCGGAGTTGAGCGCGTCGTCTGGTACCAGTCGCTTCAGCTGCAAGCCGCTGAGCGTAATTACCCGGTGCATGACAAGGAACGCCTTGCCGTTACATATGCACTGGCTAAGTTTCGGTTATATGTCTTAGGAGATAGGCTCTTCATAGTTTTTACCGACCATGCGTCATTACTCACGGCCGTAAACAGGCCACACCTCTTGCAACGAATGGCGAGGTGGCCGTCTTTCTTCGCGGAGTACAACTTCTCCGTCGAGTATAAACCAGGACGACTTAATGTCGTCTCTGATGCTCTTTCGTGTCGGCCCGATTTCGAGCCGACTGCTCAACACAACAGTAGGGGTGATTTCACTGCTGCAACACTATCAGTTTGTTTTCCGTCGTCGAATCTGCTCAACGACGAGCGAAAAGTGTATGCAGAAGATGAACCTCTTCTGCGGTTGATGGATTACGTATCCAATCCGTGTCGTCAAGCTTTAAAACGCTTGCCGTCTCAATACCGCTCGTTAACCGAACGGTATTCAGTTCGTGTTGGACTGCTGCACTATACAGCAGTCAACGTCGACACACCTTGTGTCGTCGTTCCTGCTAATGATGATTAGCAATGGCGCATCATGTGTGAGTGTCACGATGCCCCAACAAGTGGGCATCGCGGTAAAGAAACGACCTACCTCACGGTAAGTCGTGACTTCTACTGGCCCCGCCAGTATGAGTTTGTGCACAAATACATTCGCGCTAGCGAAGTTTGCCAGCGGGTGGAGTATAGTACTTCATCCCGTGCTCCCTTGCAGCCTCTATCAATTCCGGCAGAGTGTTGGCAGTCCGTATCGATGGACTTCGTCTTCGGGTTTACCAAAGACGTCCACAGGAATAATGGTATTCTTGTTTTTGTTGATCACTTAAGCAAGATGGTACATCTTGTTGCAGTACCGGAGTCAATTATAGCCCAGGGATGTGCGCGTGTCTTCATCGATACTATCTTCAGACTTCACGGGTTACCCCGTGAACTCGTGTTAGATGAAGACCCCCGGTTCACAGCGGAGTTCTGGCAATCCGTGTTCCGTTCACTTGGAACACGTTTGACGATGTCAACTTCTGACCATCCCGAAACAGATGGTCAAACAGAACGCGTCAACCGCGTTCTCGAAGAGATACTTCGAAGGTATGTACACTCGTTTAAGAGCTGGAGTGAGTTCTTGCCGATGGCGGAATTCGCTATCAACAACTCGGTGCACGCGTCGACAACGCATACACCGTTCTTCTTGAATGGCCTACGCCATCCACGTTTACCCGCCTTCTTATAGTATGAATCTAGTTTAAGGGGGGGGTGGACTCGCTCGAGCAAAAACCGATCTGGTTCTTGCTCATCACCCGTCGACAATGGTGTCGACGTGATGGATGCCGATGTCGATCACATCGACACCGATGATGATGATGACGAAGATTCTGGTTTATTCAGCATCGCAAATGACTGCCACAGTGAGGACGATGACACCCTAACTGCTAAAGACAACGTTCTTTCAGCAGAGCACACGAAGCGCACTACTGTTAACAAGGATGAAACAGCAGAGGAATTTCTGCTGACTCGCGAAGCGGTCGTTCGCTTCGTTTAAGACTCTATTGCAGATGCACTAGACAGACAGAAGAGAAACGCAGAAAAACATGGAAGAGCAGATGTTCTTTCATTTGATGAAGGAGACCTAGTTCTACTGTCTACAGTAAATCTACCAAAACACGCAGTGACAAATGTGGGCAGCAGTAAATTACTGCCCAGGTACATCGGTACAATTCGTGAGTTGCGCCGAATGGGCAACGCATACACTATTGAACTGCCTCGTAAGATTCGCACGCATCCTACGTTTTAAGTTGGACGTCTCCGCCCGTACTATCAGTACGAGCCCGTTTCGAGAGGCGAGGAACACCTCCACAGTCAAGGGCCGAGACCACCTTCGAGTGGTCCCGTTTCAACGAGCCAGTCTGGTCGACTAGCGAAGTGACCTGCTCACGCAGCTCAGCGAAGTCTCGACGAGCTGCAGCCAGCTCATCACGAAGAGCACAATTCGAACGTTCTTCCTCAAGTTGCGCGAACGCAAAAGCGGCACGATCGTCCAAGCGATCGTGCGTTAGGGAATTGTAATTATCCCTCACAAGACCCTCAAGCCCATAACGCCGAGATCGTTCATGAGCCAGGTCATCTTGCAACTGTTCCGTTACACGGTTCAGCTCCTTAACATCAAGTTGATCCGACCCTCGATCCGGATCAGGTGTTCCCATCGCCACCATATCCTTTGGTGACCTCAGGCGGTAGTCAACGCTTTCTGGTGGAGCGTATTTTGAACCACCGCGATGTGAATGGCGTCCGGACGAGTTACCTCGTCCGCTGGCGTGGCTATCCACCGGCGTGGGACAGCTGGGAGCCTCGTGCCCAGCTGATTGTTGATGTCCTTGGTCTCGTCGAGCAGTACGACGAGGCCCACCCGCTGCGGTTGATGAAGGGCTGTCGGAAAACGACCTCACCAAACGCAATTACAGGGATTGTAAAGTATCAATATCTTCGGCGATATCAGCAGTGACGCGCACCCTCGGTAGGGAACATTAGGGAGGTAGACCTACCTAGGGGCACGGTTCGGGTTGTCCAGGCAACCTGGACACGAATCACCCCACGAGAGACAGGGTAATCCTGCCTCTCTTGAGAGCCGGTGCAACTTGCATGGCGCCCCGACTGGGTTGCGCTTCTCAAACCTGATGCGAGCTGCATCAAGTTTGGCGAACCAGATCTCACGGCTAATGCACTCGATGTTATGAATGAAGGCATTCCATTCCTGCACTAAGGCCATACCGTCTCGAACACGGCTAACGTTGTACCACCGATGTAAAAAAACGCATCGGTGAAGAATTCTTCCTCAGCACGGATAGTTTCCTTGGTGGAATCAGGTGTGAAAATCTTTCTACAATCGAACAATGGGATTCGGTCCCGTTCGGTAGTCATACTGTCCAATCGGTCCAACTCTCTGGATGGCGGCATCCACGGAGACTCCACTTGGAGAGAGTGGCGCAGGACATTGCGTTCCCTGGCCTCTCGATTGGTGCCAGCGTGAGAAGTGACACCAGTGTTATCTCGATCCTTCGAATTACTTCGCTCGTGGTGATGTATGGGTGCATCGCCACCACGCCCGCGCGTCCTATCGCTGGATGGACTTGCGTGAGGCGGAGATTCGTCGGAATAACCACTCGATCCGAAGATCTCGGACACGATACCACCGCGATGACCAGAGCCAGTCAACCTGGCTCTTGCGGTGTCCGCCTTGTGTGATCCGGAGGCGTTAGGTGTCGCCTACGAGTCGGATGCATCATCCGACTCGCCAGAATAGATGAGCTCTATCTCAGACTCATCTTAATTACGACTCGTGGTACCCGCCGCAGACGCAACGGATATACCTGTCGCACGTGGTGACTCACCACGTGGACGATTCACAACAACAGGCGACGAATCACCTGCTGCTGATGTGTGATAGGCACTTTTCTCGGCCGCACGCATGCGTGCGGCCGCCCTTCTTGCTGCTGCAGTAGCAGCTCGCGTAGTTTTCGAGATCATGCAAGGGATTGGCAAATGAATGGGATTTGACCAACAAGTGCTCCTTTCCTAAAGTGATCCAACGGTGGTCACCCTGTTCATTTTAATTCTACTTCAATCAACGGGTGATTGATGGAAAGGGGGGGTGATGTAACGGGGTATCCCGATACATGATATTGACATTGAACGGTTGCAATAGGGAGATTGTCTAGATTGACAATATTCTACCAATATTATCCGAGATGGATAATAATCATGCACTGCATCTAGATTGGTTGATAAAAGACATATCAACCATAGATTGCCACCAATCGCTGCTAGACGCGCGCAATGAGTGGTGAGCAGGTTGTCTTCATACGACAATGTAGGGTTAGATAGATAGACAAGTACTGAAGTTATATCGATAGCTTAACTATATTTCATACAGCTCTCTTTTTACCTTTACTTTAACGAGTCGTTTAAGTAAATAAGCTTTATCTGCACGTACTAGTGTACGTAAGTTTGGTGACACCTAGACAAAATGGTGCCCTGTTACAGCTAGTTTAAATAAATATAAAAAGAGAGCTGTATTTAATATAGTTAATCTATCAGCAGAACTTCAGTCTTTTTCTAACTTTATTAAACTACGTCGTCGTATGACGACAACCTGCTCACCACTCATTACGCGCGTCTAGCAGCGATTGGTGGTGACCTTGGTCGATGTGTCTTCGATCAACCAATCTTTGAGTAGCGCATGAATTTTATCCTGCAAGGGAATAATATTCCTTCAATTTTTTATCCATCTCGGATAATATTGGTAAAATATTGTCGTGCTAGACAATATCCCTAGTGACGCCGTTTGGTGTAAATATCATGTAACGGGCTACCACGTCACATCTCCCCTCTTGAGCTATCAATCACCCGTGATTGAATTATATTGACTGATACAGGGTGTTTACCATTGGATCCCTATGGGATAGGGAGCACTTGTTGGTCAAATTTAATTCATTTGCCAATGCATCGCATGGTTCGTAATCCATGGGGTGCGCTGCCGAAGCAGCCATGTAGGCAGGTGCATGCATGCGTGCAGCCGAAGAAAGTGTTTCTCAAGCTTCAGCAGCAGGTGAAAATTCGCCTGCTGTTGAGATTCAGCAACAGGCAGTGCCTGGTGCGACTAGTCAACGTGGTGATTCACCACGTGCGACAGATACACCCGCTGCGTCTACAGCCAATGCTGCGACTCGCAATGTGCATAAGCCCAACATAGAGCTCATCTATTCTGAAGAGTCGGATGATGCATACGACTCGTAGGCGGTGCCTCCTTCGTCCGTTTTACCTGAGGCGGACATGGCCACAGCCAATTTGACTGGCTTTACGAAACATGGCGCTATCATGTCCGAGATCTTTGTACCGTGCGATTCGTCTGACGAATCCTCGTCTCACGCAAGTCCATCTGACGATAGGACACGTGCTGATAGTGGTGAAACACTATACGTCACCGCGAGAGAAGCAACTCGAGGGATCGATCTGCTACAAGTGTCAGTGCTCATACTGACACCACTTAAGTGACCAGGGACCACAACGTCATGCCCCATACTCCTCAAGTGGAGTCTCCTTGGATGATGTCTTTCAAGGCGTTAAAATGAGTGGATACTTGGACCAATGAACGGGATCGAATCCCATTGTTCGATTTATTAAAATTTTATTAAATTGTTTTGGTTTTTGCACTAGTAAAAAAACTCTAAATATGCAATGATATGAATAAAATCACCTATTTCAAATAAAGTTAGATTATTATTCATGTCATTATCAAATTCAATGTTTATTATTTATAGGATCCGTCCTCCTGATTCCAGCACGGAAACTATCCGTGCTGAGGAAGAATTCTTCACCGATGCGTTTTTTTTACATCGGTGGTACAACGGTAGCCGTGTTCGAGACGGTAAGGCCTTAGTGCAGGAATGGAATGCCTTCATTCATAACATCGAGTGCATTAGCCGTGAGATCTGGTTCGACAAACTTGATGCAGCTCGCATCAGGTTTGAGAAGCGCAACCCAGTCGGGGCGCCATGCAAGTTGCACCGGCTCTCAAGAGAGGCAGGATTACCCTGTCTCTCGTGGGGTGATTCGTGTCCAGGTTGCCTGGACAACCCGAACCGTGCCCCTAGGTAGGTCTACCTCCCTAATGTTCCCTACCGAGGGTGCGCGTCACTGCTGATATCGCCGAAGATATTGATACTTTACAATCCCTGTAATCGCGTTTGGTGAGGTCGTTTTCCGACAGCCCTTCATCAACCGCAGCGGGTGGGCCTCGTCGTACTGCTCGACGAGACCAAGGACATCAACAATCAGCTGGGCACGAGGCTCCCAGCTGTCCCACGCCGGTGGATAGCCACGCCAGCGGACGAGGTAACTCGTCCGGACGCCATTCACATCGCGGTGGTTCAAAATACGCTCCACCAGAAAGCGTTGACTACCGCCTGAGGTCACCAAAGGATGTGGTGGCGGTGGGAACACCTGATCCGGATCGAGGGTCGGATCAACTTGATGTTAAGGAGCTGAACCGTGTAACGGAACAGTTGCAAGATGACCTGGCTCATGAACGATCTCGGCGTTATGGGCTTGAGGGTCTTGTGAGGGATAATTACAATTCCCTAACGCACGATCGCTTGGACGATCGTGCCGCTTTTGCGTTCGCGCAACTTGAGGAAGAACGTTCGAATTGTGCTCTTCGTGATGAGCTGGCTGCAGCTCGTCGAGACTTCGCTGAGCTGCGTGAGCAGGTCACTTCGCTAGTCGACCAGACTGGCTCGTTGAAACGGGACCACTCGAAGGTGGTCTCGGCCCTTGACTGTGGAGGTGTTCCTCGCCTCTCGAAACGGGCTCGTACTGATAGTACGGGCGGAGACGTCCAACTTAAAACGTAGGATGCGTGCGAATCTTACGAGGCAGTTCAATAGTGTATGCGTTGCCCATTCGGCGCAACTCACGAATTGTACCGATGTACCTGGGCAGTAATTTACTGCTGCCCACATTTGTCACTGCGTGTTTTGGTAGATTTACTGTAGACAGTAGAACTAGGTCTCCTTCATCAAATGAAAGAACATCTGCTCTTCCATGTTTTTCTGCGTTTCTCTTCTGTCTGTCTAGTGCATCTGCAATAGAGTCTTAAACGAAGCGAACGACCGCTTCGCGAGTCAGCAGAAATTCCTCTGCTGTTTCATCCTTGTTAACAGTAGTGCGCTTCGTGTGCTCTGCTGAAAGAACGTTGTCTTTAGCAGTTAGGGTGTCATCGTCCTCACTGTGGCAGTCATTTGCGATGCTGAATAAACCAGAATCTTCGTCATCATCATCATCGGTGTCGATGTGATCGACATCGGCATCCATCACGTCGACACCATTGTCGACGGGTGATGAGCAAGAACCAGATCGGTTTTTGCTCGAGCGAGTCCACCCCCCCCTTAAACTAGATTCATACTATAAGAAGGCGGGTAAACGTGGATGGCGTAGGCCATTCAAGAAGAACGGTGTATGCGTTGTCGACGCGTGCACCGAGTTGTTGATAGCGAATTCCGCCATCGGCAAGAACTCACTCCAGCTCTTAAACGAGTGTACATACCTTCGAAGTATCTCTTCGAGAACGCGGTTGACGCGTTCTGTTTGACCATCTGTTTCGGGATGGTCAGAAGTTGACATCGTCAAACGTGTTCCAAGTGAACGGAACACGGATTGCCAGAACTCCGCTGTGAACCGGGGGTCTTCATCTAACACGAGTTCACGGGGTAACCCGTGAAGTCTGAAGATAGTATCGATGAAGACACGCGCACATCCCTGGGCTATAATTGACTCCGGTACTGCAACAAGATGTACCATCTTGCTTAAGTGATCAACAAAAACAAGAATACCATTATTCCTGTGGACGTCTTTGGTAAACCCGAAGACGAAGTCCATCGATACGGACTGCCAACACTCTGCCGGAATTGATAGAGGCTGCAAGGGAGCACGGGATGAAGTACTATACTCCACCCGCTGGCAAACTTTGCAAGCGCGAATGTATTTGTGCACAAACTCATACTGGCGGGGCCAGTAGAAGTCACGACTTACCGTGAGGTAGGTCGTTTCTTTACCGCGATGCCCACTTGTTGGGGCATCGTGACACTCACACATGATGCGCCATTGCTAATCATCATTAGCAGGAACGACGACACAAGGTGTGTCGACGTTGACTGCTGTATAGTGCAGCAGTCCAACACGAACTGAATACCGTTCGGTTAACGAGCGGTATTGAGACGGCAAGCGTTTTAAAGCTTGACGACACGGATTTGATACGTAATCCATCAACCGCAGAAGAGGTTCATCTTCTGCATACACTTTTCGCTCGTCGTTGAGCAGATTCGACGACGGAAAACAAACTGATAGTGTTGCAGCAGTGAAATCACCCCTACTGTTGTGTTGAGCAGTCGGCTCGAAATCGGGCCGACACGAAAGAGCATCAGAGACGACATTAAGTCGTCCTGGTTTATACTCGACGGAGAAGTTGTACTCCGCGAAGAAAGACGGCCACCTCGCCATTCGTTGCAAGAGGTGTGGCCTGTTTACGGCCGTGAGTAATGACGCATGGTCGGTAAAAACTATGAAGAGCCTATCTCCTAAGACATATAACCGAAACTTAGCCAGTGCATATGTAACGGCAAGGCGTTCCTTGTCATGCACCGGGTAATTACGCTCAGCGGCTTGCAGCTGAAGCGACTGGTACCAGACGACGCGCTCAACTCCGCCTGGGTCATACTGCATTAATGCGCAGCCGATTGCAAAATCGTTGGCGTCACGGACCACGTGGTATGGTCTGTCCTGGTCTGCAATCGCCAAAAACAGGCGATTGTATTAAGCTTTTCTTGATACCTTTGAAGAAATGCTAACACTCAGCACTCCATGACGACCTCTAGTTTTTCTTTAACAGACGAGAGAGATGTTCGGTCATCTCGGCATAGTTGCGCGAGTATTTGTGCAAGTACGCCGCCAAGCCGAGGGACTTTCGAAGTCCCTTGACGTCGACTGGCACTGGCCAGTCGCTAATCACCTTTATCTTTTCCGGGTCAGGGCGTACACCGTTTTTACCCACAATGCATCCAAGAAGTTGTATTTCGTTCGCTGCGAATATACACTTTTTGAGGGTCGCGAACAACTTATGCTCTCGCATTAGAGTAAGAACCTTCCGGACGTGGATTCTATGAACCTCCACATCCGTCTTTCCATCCATAGCCCGGCTATGGACGAAGACATCGTCAAAGTAACTCGGTGCAAAGTCTCGCACCGATCGCAACAGATTCATAACACATCTGTTGAACGTTGCAGAGGCGTTACTTAGCCCCTATGGCATCACTAACCACTCCCAGAGCATACCACTGGGGGTGCTCACTGCTGTGTACGGGATGTCCCGTTCACGCATGAGTACCTGATAGAAGCCTTCCATCAGATCCATGGAAAGATGGTACTTTTTGCCATGCCATCAATGATGACGTACTTCCTTGGTATCGGAGTTTAAGCTGGTACCGTTGAAGCTTTCAATTTGTTGAACGTGTGCACTATCCTCCACCCTCCTTTCACCTTTCGCACACAGAAGGTCGGAGAGCTGTGTGGGGATGTTGATTCTCTCACACGACTAGCCGCTAATCGATCGGCAAAGAATTTGTCGATCGCTGTTACCTGTTCGCGAGGCAGTGGTCATTGCTTCATGACATAGACTTCGAACCGGGTTTCAGTTTAATCTCATGCCGAGTGCCTTTGTCCTTGGGCAACTCGCATGTCACGAATTCCGGGAAAACATCCCTGAATTCAACCAAATTCTCATACAAAAGTTTTGTCTTTAACGAATCCCAAGATTGAGACGTGTATCGCTCAATCCGAGTCTTCTCATCGAGGACACTCTCGTCCATCGATGAGCTACTGAGACCCCTTTCATGCTCAGCAAACACTTGTGCCGACCGAATATCGGCGGCGTACTCGTCCTCTGTGACAAGTACTCAGATCTGCTTGATCTTGTCATCACGCAGATCTCGCAAGAACCTTTTAGATTCTAGCGTTGGCAACTTGACTACCTCCGAAGCTGACTTCGGGGGCGTAACCAGATCAAGTGTACAAGCGCCTACACTTGATCCGTCATTCACCAAGACATTCGCTGTATCGGTGCTTTCCTGGGAAAACACATCCGCAGTTAGTTGGGGATCCACACCCTCAACATAACTCTCTCGGGAGTTATCACTCTCAGGAACGCTGGGGCTTCCGTTATGGGTACTATCACGGTCACGTCCTCTTCAATCCACTCTCTTTCAGACGAGCGGGCTTGCTCTACGATCGACTCCCTGATAGTCGATCTCGCTTCAACGTGTTGTCCATCCTGAACAACACTCATATCTCTTCTCGGATGCACCCTTCTTGGTGCGCATCCGTGTTCCAGTCCACTCGATCTCTTCGAGTGGTGAACCTCCGGCGCAGCCTGTGCCTCTACACAGGTGCCGGAAGCTGGTTCCACAGTGTAGTGGCCTTCTACACTGTGATCTTGTGCAATCGTAATAACGACCGTACCAAAAGTGAGGCCATCGCACTCACTCGTAGTACATCCACACACTTTTGGACGCTCCAAGACGTTCATCAGATAGCCATCCGATGAACAAACGGCAGGCATCTTCACGGATCGATGCTGCCAGATAGCCCATGGCCGGTACTTTCTAAGCCATGGCAGACCGAGGATGACATCAAATTTGTTATCCAAATCCAGTACGATAAAGTCATTATCGTACTGCTTTCCTAGCGTGTAGTGGATTCCCACTACACGTTTTTCACTGTTACGGATGTGCCTGTACAAAGGCACATCGTCATCATCGCTGGAGGGAACTCTCGCTCAGCATAGTTGAGTCTACTATCTTCTAGAGACTGGCGTCGAATGAAACTGTTCGACGCCCCACAGTCCACTAGGGCGCGACGTGACATTCCACTTTTCACTTTGATCTTCGAAGTGATGAGGGACTTCTCATCACTAGGGGCAGTAACACGCAGCGACTGTGTGTTGGAAGCAGTCTTCGTCAAGAGTCCTGCAAATTCTCTTGACGTTGCTGGATCAGCAGGGTGCTCCGCCCCTACTGACCCTTTCGGTTTTTGTGTAAGGTCCAACATGTTGTCGCGGCTTAGCGACATGGTAGGACCCGCGCCTCAGACCTTTCTTTGGCCAGCGACGGTCATCACTTCCTGTCTTTGGACGTGGTGCGGTGCTTGGGACACTGCACTCATGAGCATAGTGCCCGATCTTCTGAAAGTGATGGCATCTTGCGTTCGCTTGTGACTCAGAGAGCGAGAGTTCTTGCTCTCGACATGACAGAGGTCCATTAATTCGGGACCTCCGATTTCTTGTGGTCTAGTCGGACGATAGTTTGACGAATTAGCCTGAAACTGTATCAGGCTGAAGTCTTCTTGTTCCGCATACGCTATCGTCTTTTCCAGCGTATGGAAGTCCTCTCGGAACATGTAGGTCTTCATCAGTCCATCTACAAGGCTGTAGATGGACACGTTGAAGATCGTGTGCTCATCAACAGGGTTATCCCTAACGCTACTCGCAAGGTAGCGCAGGTGCTGTGCGTAAGCGTGCACGTCACGCTTACCTTGCTTTAGCCTCAAGAGTGCAGAGCGTGCTCTGTACTCGGCTCTCGGCGGCTCAAACGTCTCTTTGAGCCGAGACTTCAAGATCTCCAACGACTCAAACACGTTTGGGTCGTGAAGCTTGATCCCTAAGGGCCAAATCTTTACTCGTCCTGTCAAATTTGACAGAGCAAAGGTGACTTGCATCTCGTCACCCTCGATGTGACGGACCCTTACGGCATCTTCTAACTCGACGAACCATCTCAAACGGGGATCTTCATCGGTTCCCTTGTACTTTGAGATATCTATTTTCAAGGTTTCGGATCGACGCGTGTGCGTAGGCCCACCCATCGACTGATGAGAGCCTTGCTGTTATGGCAAGGCTATTTTCTGTCGTTCGACACCAAGTATTCCTTGTAGGAACTTGTTGATAGCAGCATGTTGCTGGTCTCTTTTTATAGACTCCAACATGCCACTGATGGCGGGTTCGCCCATGAGCACACTCATGCGGCCGACTATCTCCCATTCTGAGTCACTCAGACGGGAGTAGCCTTCACGTGTGACGTGAAAGCTGTCGTCTTCTACGTCCAATATGTTCATGTTGAACGGACGCTATGTAGTCGTTGGACAAACTACAAAGGGATACCAGGTGTAACGGGCACCCTTTGTTTGGGGTGCCGCGAAACTTCACGTACACTAGTACGTGCAAAGGAAGCTAATCTACTCAAACAGCTGTTTGAGTAAAAGGTAAAAAGAGAGCTGTATTTAATATAGTTAAGCTATCAACAGAACTTCGGTCTTTGTCTAGCTATATTACCCTACATTGTTGTATGACGACAACCTGCATACCACTCATTACGCGTCTAGCAGCGATTGGTGGTAGCCTTGGTTGATATGTCTTCTATCAACCAATCTTCGAGCAGCGCATGAATATGATCCTGCAAGGGGATAATATTCCTTCCATATTATCTATCTCTGGTAATATTGGTAGAATATTGTCATGCTAGACAATCTCCCTATTGACATCATTTGGTGTCAATTTCATGTAACGAACTACCCCGTTACACTAGCGGTTTGAGTAGATCAGCTTCCTCTGCACGTACTAGTATACGAAAAGTTTCGCGGTACTTCAAACAAAGGTTGCTCCGTTACAGATGTCGATCTCTGGACTTGATCTTGCGGCCAAAAACAGACTTTGTGGTACGTTGGGCTTTGCGGATTAAAAACATTGGTGAGATGCAAAATAGAGTGCTCGCTACTGCTACTGCTGCGTCTTTGCTGTACAGTGACTAAGCGACCGTTTGTGCGAGTGGTTATTTGACTGCTTGCATAGCTACCTTTTACTAATGTGTAGATTTGCTTCATCGATTTTTGCTCTGCGTCCATTACTGCGACCTGTCGCTAACTCAGAGCAGCAGTCGCTGTTGCTGCGACCTATACAAATGCATGCATGATGTGATGAATGGCTCCACACCTCAACAATTATACCTATCAATCTTATGCCGTCAGCGTGACGACGCTGTACCTATGAAAGTGAAGACCGCTCGCCAGAAAACATCTTGTTATTTGTGCATGCGCTAATGCTGATTTTGCTAAGGTGATGACGACGAGGCCCCAACTCAGTCTCGAAGGGGCTGTATTGCACACCTGCTCGACCTATCACTCTCGAACCTCCTTATTATTGCCTTCTATAGAGGTCTGCTACGACATGCTACTAAATCAAACACTTGTCATCGGGCTCAGAACTTTCAGACACCAACTGGATTATTGTTGCAAGCTTGTAGGTCGAAGTTATTAGTGAGTGTGCAATGTTAAAGCCAACTTGTCGGCAGTCACTTCTTGTATGTCCGCCAATACTGGTGTGTATGAAATAGTGGACTTGCGTATTTATAAGTCAAGAGGAGACACATCACGGCATGGTTGTTTTGCCTAACATTGACCAGGCACGGATTAGAATCAAAGAGATGCATGTTTTCATTTGTTGATTGACGACATTTAAATACGTACGGATGTATTGGAAGCTCGGCTCGAATCTCTGAACTGGATTACTCACACTGAAGGGAAAGCCTATGAGCTCAAGACAGTTCGTAAACTCGATTACACACCACTTGATGGAAAGCCTCAGAGCTTGTACCTCTATCTGATGGTACCCGACCGTCGTGAAATTCCCATCTCTCACCACGAGATTCGCCACCAATGTTATTCAAACGCACTGAAGTAAAAGCCTCGTAAAGGAGCGATACTACCGCTAAGTGGGTGTATTCTACAAAGAAACAGAGTGCACAGCACATCGAGATGCTGTCGACTGATGTTCATTCGATCAAATCGCTCGGATGTGCGCGAGTGTCGCATAATGTTACAGAAGTGATGCTGCCCGACCAATTTACATGTCCACAACACCACACCGAACTAGGTAACGAGCATCGTGGCGTTGGTTACGAGCGATCGCGCTGGATTTTATATCTGCGACGTAAACTCAACCATGAAGCTGTTCGGTACTCGGAAGCGTCAAATGATTCAATGAGTTTGAGGCTTGTCGATTACATATTCTCACGTCGGCTTCTCGACGCTGCGCTCTCTTCATCTCTTTCGTCACAGGCAAAGTAGATCACGTACAAACCTATGCAAATGGGACCGCGGTACCAATCGGTTTGTAGCATTACAAAGGACGGGGGGTGTCTCATTGGACCCTCGATTCATCGCATTGAAAAGAGACCGCGGGAAAGCCTCGTTATTCATGTACAAAGTTGACACCTCGTTAAAAATGGACCAGCCCTTGCACTACACACAATCAGCGGCGGGCAGATAGTGTGGTTGATAGTGCACCCCATCCGATCCCAGCTCATCGTCCACCGCAATCGAGTGCACAGTCGCTCATGCTTTCCATTCATCCTTTTTCCTTCAACTGCTCTCGTCGCCGCGTCCCTTTAGTCCTGACTTCGGTCTTCACTCCGATTCACAAGATGAAGCTCATCACTTCGATTGCTGCTGCCGTTGCGGCTTGCGGCGTCACCGTTTCCGCCAATGTCGCCACGTCACCGACTTGGGGTTATCATAATAGGGATGCAAGTATCATTAGCACCTCCGAGTGGCACACCACCTGGGCGGCATGCGGCGGCAACCGTCAGTCTCCCATTGACATCAACACGACTGCATCTACCAGCAGTACGAATAACGTTCCGCTTGTGTTCCATGGAGACTGTCCAACGTTCAATCTGGCACATCCCCACGAACCGCTCGAGGTGAGCGTCGTTCCAGGAGGTACGGTAGTCACTACTTTGCTCGCTGAATTTAATCGTTTTGTGAATTCTAACGCCATTCGATGGACATCCAGGCAACTGTGGCGTGTCGCTGCGCGATCAGGTCTACGACATGAAGCAATTTCACATGCATTCTGTTTCCGAGCACACCATCAATGGAAAGCACATGGACGCCGAAATTCACTTTGTGCACGTGGCCAGCGAAAGCAAGGCACTTCTGGTCGTGGCTGTCTTTCTCGATATTGGCCCGGTTTCGGACGAATGGCTGGGTCCCGTTCTGGACGCTTTGGACCAGGTCAACTGTACTACTACAAAGCGCGATGCCATCATCGTTAATCTGTACGTTACTCCATACACACCGATGTAGTACCATGACATCTTCTAACAGTTTTCATGATTGTCACGTGCGCAGAAGCTCCTACTCTACGATGATAAGCAAGGCCGCGGCGATTGGTGGTGTCTACAACTATGCTGGCAGCCTTACGATTCCTGGTTGTGAAGAGAACGCTGACTGGTGGGTGGTGGAGAGCCCGATCAAGATCTCCTCCATTGACTTTGGCCGTCTTCACCAAGACTTAGTCGAGTACCCTATTACGGACGACGGCAACAACGCTCGTCCGGTGCAGCCTCTGAATGGCCGTGTTGTCACTCGCTACATAAACTGAGTTGAGGGAACTCATCGTCACGATCGAGTCGTTGTCGATACTAAACAATAGTACGTGCTCCATTGTGTACTGGAAAGAGGAAAATAACGACATAGTTACGTTTACACATTCGTCAAAGAAGTTCTCATGTTCATCAGGTCAATCATTTGCTTCCTGATTATAAAAAAGGAAACGTTAAGCACCCCCCAGGTTTTTGTTAAACACCCCCCCCCACCCCCTATGCATCACCAATCGAGGCGGTGCAGTGGTTAAGCCACGGCTGTTCTGACCGGGAGGCGCGGGTTCGAGCCATGGCGAGTGCAGCGGACCCGCCTGGGTACGAATCTAAACAGCATCACCGACTGGTCCGAAAGGGGACGCAGCCGGTAGATAAGGTGAAGCAAGTGTGCAAGAGGTAGCCACCGAGTCGCAAATCCTGTAAGTTACTGGTAGCAGGTATCTGGGCAGTTGAGGAACAACATGTGAAACTTCCCCGGGTAGAAATGAGCCTACCCACCCCCTATGTATCACCGTAATATATATGCCTTCCGTGTTTTTGATTGATTTTAAATAAAATGTCATATTGCTAAATACTGAAAGCCAATTCCAACACAATAATTGCATCATGTAATCGCTTGCACGCTATTTTTTTCAATTGTTGAATAATTTCTTTCAGCGCTTAAACACCGTAGTCTGTCATTCTCATATGGCTCTGCTACCGCCTCCTAGAACTACATACGATACGCTAGAGGAAGCCCGAAAGGCACTTTATGAACATGCAAGAGCTCAAGGCTATGTCCTAACGATCAAGCGTACCAAGAAGGTGGGTAATAGGAAAGATGGCGCAATTTAATGTATTATTCTATGGTGTTCCCAAGGAAATAAATACAAGCCAGTTGCTGTTAACGAAGTACCAGAAACGAGAACGATCAGGCGCATAAGGGCTAGTAGAAGCACTGGGTGCTGTTTTGAAGCTGTCATTCAACGCATTGATGAGCGCTGGAACGTTACGAATCTTTTTGATCTGGAGCAGGACGCGATGTTGGATGAAGAGTCAGTCGGCAATGCGTGGGATAGAGAGCAGCCGCGATGTGCATGCCGATGGGAGGAGGTTAAGCCACTACCATCATCAAATTACGCGCTATTCTAGTTAGTCAATTATACACGTAATACGACTACACACATACCTCGTGATACACCTCTGCAGCTGGCTTAGAGTCAATTTTGAATGTAGCATTAATGATTGCCTTTGTTACAGTGTCCATACAGGATAATCGCAGTATATGACATGTAAATTATCACACGTCGCCGACTTATAGACATGCATCAATTATCTTGATTTAGTATTTTATCATTTGTAAATGAAATAGTAAATTACTGCTTAAACCGGTGATGTATTCAATTCTACCAATCGGAACGCGTCCATCGTGTAAATTACGGTAATATATAGGGGGTGGGGGGTGGTTAACGAAAACCTGGGGGGTGGTTAACGTTTCCTTATAAAAATTGGTCAGTATATTTGTATGACAAAGGTAGCTGATTACTTTAAGGTAAAACTGCGGTTGTGAAGCGGGTAGAAGCGCTTTAAGTCGAGACCTGTCAACGCGTGGTGGCTACAACAGCATTTTTTTTCTTCGCTAATAAAATCTGTAACTGGATTACACAAATGGTCGTGATCATCAGGTGCATTGATGTGGTACACACAGAAGGAGATCAGTATCACTGATAAGGCGTACTTTTGTATCACATACGCTAAGCGATAAAAACGTGCCCTATCAGTTAAAGTTAGAGGATATCTATCGTAATAGGGCCTTCATTGAGGCGACGTAGTTCTGGTGTGACACACAAGTAGAACTATGATATGGATTTTACGATCAGGTAGCACATTTGTAAGGTTAAAGGCGTAAGAAAGGTTAATTATCGCTATAAATCAGTAGATTTATTCAGTTCCCCTTTCGATTAGTTTCAGACACGTGTCTTTCCAAGACGTCTCTAGTCGTACAAGTTAAGTGCCTGAGTTAAGGCAACGTACTTTGTGTATTACTGCTACATGAGTCCTTGGAGTCGTTGACCCCTGGATAAGGACTAGAAGCTAAGAGCTTGTACGTACACTTAGATTTAAGTCTCAACAAAAGTGTAAAATTTTAGACCCTTTAAGTCAAAGCCCGCTTATTTTAATATACTAAGAAAATCTACAATTTAAAAGTTTATCTCTCACTAGGGATTTAAATTAGCTTCGCTAACAGAAACGCTCTAACTGACAGTAAATCCTTCTGGCGATCAACACTGTTGAAGAATGCGAGACGTAATCGTTGAGACTTTCAATCGATGCAGCATATGCGCAACCGTTAATTTGAACACAAATGACAAGCAAACACTGCTACACGCGATGGTCCAGTAGTACACCGAAAGAAGCGTCAGTTGTCGATGGCAATAATATCGGCAGGGGCTGAATATAGGGGATTGACGTTGGCCACTAACGAGGTTTGATTGCCTTCGGTATCTGTTTAAAAGTCTTAAACATTGTTCATCTGGTGCAACAAAGACCATGATGGATATTTGGTGGAGTGGGTTGTCAAAACTTTTTGACAAGACCCCAAACAACTCCATGTGCCGAACTGCCGACTGTAGGATGGGGTACCCCGATGCCGCTTGTAGACCTTGACTCAATTTGTATTCGTCGGCTTGGCAAGTTTCACTCTTTGGAGAGCTTGGTGTTGATGTAGACGTCGGCCTTGATGAAGGTCGAACTGGGGGGCCCCGAGCGGATATTCTTTAGTCAGGGTCCAATGTAGGCGGCCACTCGATCGACTTGGTCGAGATTGGTTTTCTAAACAGTTGTCTCAAATGCTGGTGGCGCCTGGCCTTTACTTGTCTCAAGGGTGCTAATCGCCTGGCCTTTACGTGTCTTCTCTTTTAACACTAGTGTATGGAGGCCGCTTGTAATAGCGGGATTGAGTATGGGGGGGGTGTTACTTTCCAAACCCACAGGCTAATGTACTTCCTGGGGTTTTACGTACGCTTGTGTAGTACTGACAAGTGTCCATTCGACGGGTGGGCCAAAAAGATCCCTGGCCCGGAACAGGTCGGTGGACTTAAAAGTTTCTTAGCGCACGACACGTCGTGCTACTTAGATCGCAAATTGAGTAGTCATTAATGTTATCTTATCCTTACAACTCCTTTAATCTACCTTTGCCTTGCACCTGGGTTCGCTATGATAAGTGGCCAGGAGCCGCTAGACCTAATGGGGTCTAGTCGGCCTATGGGTGACCATGTCGGCTGGTGGATGACCAAGACGGCCGGTGTGTGGCCAGGTCGGCCTACGGGTGACCAAGGCCTACCTTGGGCAACCAGGCCGACCGATGGGTGACCAGGTATATATACGAAGGATCGAATTCCACCTTGGGCGACCAGGGCCGACCGACGATTGGTTGAGAACGATCCATATCGGTACCGTTTAACTGATACCGTTGGTCGGTTTGACCCCGCTGTCAGTAACCTTAACCGCTCTTCACGGTTGGATCCAACGGCCGCTCCTTACCTGTGAACCCCAAGTCTCTGGTCCCTATCCCGGCCGCGATGTACTATGTCCGTCCAGCTCGTAAACCATAAAGTCTATCATTTTCGTATACTCGCTTCACCAAAGATAAAAAGCCGGCAAATAGGATGGCGACGACCTTGATTAACATACCTCGTGGATAACACACTTACTTGCACGTTCTTTTGTGCGTAATCATGTGGAAATCAGAAAAGTGAGTCGTGAATGCGTACCTTCCAAAGGCTAATATGCGGACATCAGCCCTCCCCACCGCTCATTTGAGGTTGGGAAGTCCATAACATGCCTCGCCTATCACATATAACTTAGCACCAGATGCGTGACCCGGTCGTGAGTGCCAAAATCCTTAAAACTATCGGCTGAAGAGTCGATCATCCGCGCTGCTGGTAGTATCCATTTTGAAAATCCGGTCTTTCAATCAAACAAGCCGTTAACCTTTGTTATCACGGCTACAACTTACTCTTTTACTGATATGATGGCATGATCATGATCAAATATAGTCATTAGGCTGTGTTACGAATAATGAATGCCGGCACCGACAACAGCCTACCGTATAACTCAGGACTGAAGGTCGCATCAGTTACACTGACTGTTTAACCGTTGTCGCGATGCAGTCAAGAAATATTGCGACCTGACGACAACGATGAAATATAACATACAAAATGATTATAGGACCATCGCTAAGAATTTTAAATTACACCAGAACTTGATCGACAAGTTACTTGGTCACCACCCCAATCTGCGATTTAGTACGCACTCAAATCTGCTCCATGGTTTGTATATCTAAGGCGTTTATTCCAATGGTCTTGTGAGCCTTCCAAGAAATATAACACAATCATTGCTGCACTTCAATGCACTGCACGGGGGTTGTTGAGGCACTGCGACATTATTGCTTCTAGAGCACTGATGTCTGGCCGTTGCACAAGTCAATCGTTATAGAGACGACTCCGCATCAGCCATCGCGTCAAGTGCCGACTTGTGCGACGAAAACTCCGCCAGTGAAGGCGCTTCGCGCACAAGATTTGACAAATATGGCGCACGTAACAACTGTGATGAGTGAAGCGCAAGGAAGGCGACGCTATCACGGCTCTTTGTGTGAGTTCTATGAAAAAGTTGAGCTTTTAGTGACGGACGGATGTGGTTGAAGACGGGCTATCGAGATGGAGATTTGATCAAGAGGACTGGACGTAGGGCGTGGCATGAAAGATCTGCACGCAAGATGGTCACGAGGTTTAACAAGACTACAAGACATGACAATGAACAAAGCTAAAGATGAGCAGGCCAAAGATAGTGAAGGTGTTACTCTCCTAGAAGACGCCAAAAGAGCATGAGGAGCTCTCACGAAAGAAGGCACATTGTCAGGCGAGACGTGTGTCAAAATTGCTTAAGAGGATTGGAAGAGAGGCCAGCGACATGGTCGTCGAAGGGGAGTATTGGAGATGGGGTTGTCATAGCGGACCATAATTTCCGGTTCAATGCCCCAGATGCCAGGTTTAATATTTATACGGGGTGATTTGTATGGTTACACTCAGTTTCAGAAGTTAATTCGTTTGATTAGCAAAGGATACAGAAAGATTTCACGTCAAGATTGCATTATTTTACGGTGAGCCTCCCTGCGGGGACAAAATGCGTCGGCGCGCGTTTTAGTCTACATAAGCAAGCGATTTAATCAGTACTGCGTGAATCATAGGATGGCGCATCAGATTTGGTACCTCACTCTCCGCTACAAAATGGTCTTGCAGATCGAGTGAATAAATCTTTTGGTGAAGGCACTCGAGCATTGCTTATGCGCATGCACGTTAATCGTGTGTGTTAGGCTGAAAAGCTTACGCCAGTCGCACATGTAGCTATCGAGATCCTAACTCCGCCCGGGTTTACATGCCTCCATGGGAATTTTGACTATTTGAAAAACCGATAAAAGCTTCTTTCGAGTCTTTATATCTAGCGGTAATTACCCGTTTAAAGATAGCAAACGAAAAAAGATGGACTCCAAAACAAATCGGCCTTTTTTCTCTCGGATATTCCGAAACCTTAAGGACGTACCGCTTATGGGAATACGAAAAAGATTGATTCGTTTTACTCGATCTGTGGTTTTAAATGAACGATTAGCCGAATCCTAAAATGGTCAATCATGTTGGTGGAAGTGACGAATACGTAAACGGTGATCATGAATTCGACAAATGTTCCTTGTCTGACGCAGCTTCGCATCAATAAGATTATTTAGTTCCCCGATTATTACCTGTAATTTACGTAGAAGATACTGCTAGTGATGTTACACAAGACCCTTATAATGATTTTAATTTTGATAGCAACATATATTCTTTGTGCATTGGTGACGACATACGTGCGAGCGATGTGAGAAGCGATTTTCTTGATAAAATTTGCTCCTATCGAACAGGCTGATGGGCTCACATTAAATTAATTTATCATTTAGCATTCTCTGGTGGTCTCACCTGCTCGCTGTAGTACTGCAAAAATGTATGCACATATAGCCTCTAGAACTTCGTATCTAGAAAATCACACAACTGCAACCTTGGTGTCCTAACTGTTCGTGATAACATTGTCGTCCACCAGTTGAATTTGCACTGCCCCAACGCTATATTCCCAATAGTAATATGAAAAATTGCTATCAATACCATACAAGCGGATTTTAAGTGTTTGAGTTTAAGAGATCGATCTCGGTAACCTCTAATGATATACATACCGATAAAAACTACTTCCTATAGATATATCACGCGTATCGCATTTGCTCGAAAAGGAGTTCTCGAGCAAGTTTTGGAGAAGCCAAAAACCTTTTAGCAGTTAAGCACAGAGAAATCCGACGATCCAAAGGCTTGTCTATCATCGTTAGATCACTATAATCATTCACATGTCAGACGATAATTTGAATGGCAAAGTCTGAGTATGATGCGTGGGATACCGTTCGGTCATTTCTTGTTTAGCAGAACCTTCACAACGAGGTACAGCTACGAATATAGCTGAACAAAGTACAGTTCGAAGAAGGAAAGATATAGAATTACCTCCTGCATTTTAATGAGCCGTGTTTGTAACTTGTTCTTGTTGGCGAGACGATTGACGACGATGAGAAATTGGGTATTTACATTAAAAATCCTCTGGAACATGACGTGAGGAGGCGCATCATCAAAGCAACGAGTCGAGTGACCTTTAATACGAGAAGAATAGATGCTACGGCGAGAGTACACGACACGTCAGAAACTTGACGACAAGGAGATGGCGTTCAAAAATAGTGTCGGTCTTAAGGTTCTTAGGAGTTGCGGATTTCAGCAGAAAATCTCATGTTACCGCGGGGGTCAACATAATAATTGTAGCAATGACAGGAAGGTGTGCAGTCCAAGGGAAGCTGTTATAAACCCAAGTGGTATGGGCACAAGTAAGAAAACTATCCAGAACGAAGGTAGAGAAACAGTGACGAGTTTGATATTCTCGGCAAAATCTCATTCTCAGTAGAATGAATATGATACGTATTTGCTTGACAGAGGTGCAATCAGTCATATGTCAAGTGACGGAAGCGATTTTACAAATATGATCGAGATGGTTTCTTCACTTTACACTATCCATATGGTCTAATGATTTCTCAGCGATGGTTCTACAGAAAGTTCTATGGTATCAATGCTACACCATTCTTTTCAGGATGATCGGAAAAGAAACGATAGACCCGTCCCTCTTAGTACGTTTCTGCAAGATTAACACCCCAAGTAATTTAATTATGATATATATCGATCGGAAAGAGCAACTTCGACGTCGGCTGACACGATGCATAACACGAATTGTACGTATTCAAGCTTGTGTTTTTCCTAGCTATAATGTTTACGTCATTGCCTGTTCGTTGAATTACACTAATCTACTACAATGTAATGATGTTTTTTGTGGAACCAAGATTAGAAAAAACAGGGTTGATTTGCGTAGTTTCCACATGGATCCTTATGTATCTTAAGGCATTTACGACAAATAATATGTTAGAGTATTTATTCTATGTCATCTCCTAAGCCAAAAATTCTCAGCAGTTTAAACGGAGGAATGTTGAATGCACGCACAAATAATTAATAAATGGAAGCCTTTCATAGACTTTTAACAACTGTTGTTGAATGCACGCCCTTTTGTTGGAAATGGTTAGATCTTTAACGCCTTGTTTCAGGTGGTAGAGCTGCCTTCAATTACGCAGAAAGATTATGTCTTCAGAATTGGGCTAGATGAGCATAGGGCTGCTTTGAACTTGCGAATGTGTTTTTTAGTTTTTGTACTTGCGTTTATACGCGAATGATCAAGCTGGTGATTATCCGTCGTTTGAATGTCAGCAATTCGATGTCGCTCAACAGATCGTGCGCTATAAGTGCGTGTTAATGAACAATGTTATGTGCTGCAGCATTGTTTCAAATCTAGTGCACCACACGCTAACGTGTGCTGTCACTGGTTTAAACCTTGAAAGGCACATCATGGTTTAATACAAGCGCGTTGGGTATTTTCCTGTCGTCCTGTAAAAGTTGAAAAATTGAAAGAAATTTGGAGATACAATGAGCACGATCACAATGACCAGATCGATCGCCAGTCAGTGCGAAATGCTTTTTGTGCAATTGAGTCGACTAAGGTCGTGGATGTTATTGTAGGCACAAGTGAACCTAAGCTAATTTGCATAGATCTGACTATTGCATAGCGTGTATTTGAAGATGAACTGCATTGGTGCTAGTATTGAGCAACTACAATATTGCTGGCTTTGTTTTTATGATCTATATGCAGCGTATCGATAACAGCTTGCAGTAATCGCTTGCCCAAGTTCGCGGTGCTTTTTTGATACCCATCTCTACGCTCATAGGCAACCGCATCACTGCATTGGTAATCCCATTTTTAGTAAAAGTTGGACGCATTACTTTGTCTCGTCACTTTTGATGCTCGCACAGCATGCACCACCTACTAATTAATTTTTTGAATCAAGACTGATGCGTGGATCGCTGCGCGAGCTCTAATAAACGATCGGTTGTAGCAGTACCTTAAAATTAGCGATCTTAAAAGTTGGCTAGAAAAATGCGAATTCATAAAATTAATTAATTTAAAAGTAAATAAATATAAAGGCAAATGCTTTATTACAAAAATTAAACTACTTTCTAAAACTATTTAAATTTCATTTGAATTACTTTTGGATAGATTAATTTTCAGATATTAAAAAACAATAATTAAGTGGCGTCCATCAAATGTGTTTAAACTTTCTGGCTGCAAATACGAGCCTGTAGTTGTTTAATTTAGTTAGAAGAAGCTTATTTTAAACAAGGCGTCCATTTTATAACTTATGGGCATGTTTCTAACAAATTTTCTTTTGAAAACGCCGTTTTTATGCAGATTCAAAAGGTTATCTACAGACAGCGAAAAAATGCGTACGTACTTCAATTTCATCGTGTGATTGCGCTTCGTAATGAAGCAGATCAACCAAGTGCAGTGAGAAAACGTTTTCAGTTTTTTACTTAATATGCCAGAGATAATGCACGAAGATGTACAGCAACGCTTACAATCCTAACCATCTGAGCAGGCTTTTTTTCATCATCAAATAAAAATATGGAAATAGTGACACGTAGATAGATCACAGTGAAAAATTAATGAGTAGATGTAGTAGAAACTTTGACAAACGTTGATAAAATTTAAACCAGTAGACTGTTTATCCAGATGCTGGCCACCATATGTGCTGCTCTGTGTCCAATCAATCATTCATGTGGAACCAAACCAATTTTTTTTTAATATCTGGCAGTATTTTTGCTGTTTTATAAATGCTATCAGAAATGAAACCTTGTATGTATTCATTTGCTTAAATAAATTTGAAAATTTAATAATGCAATTATAATCATCAAACACAAAATAGCATTTCTTATCACCAAAAACAACTGAATAAAGCGCCCAAGTAATCGTTGCGCCTGATAAAAATGTAACCGTTGATTGACATATAAACAGCTACTTTAGCCATTTCTCTCTACCATCTCTAGTTTGGTCGATGCTTTATGTAATTGCTAACTAAGTACCATACTTGTAGCTAGTACGGTAACATACAATGTCACCTGATAAATTTTTATTCGTTTTCATACCCAACTTATTCATTTAAGTCACGTCTCGGTCATACACCCTGCCACGGGCAATGGTTAAGCTTTCAAGCACTCGAGATGATTGAACAGAAAGAATCAAACCGCCAAGAATATTTGCGCCAGATTTTGCAATCGCCGCCGTGGTACATGACAAAGAAAGTTCTACATTGCCGTTCTGTGACCGCCTTATCAAACACGACGACGCCGAAGCCCTATAGACCATGGCAAACTTCTCGCCGCGATAGTTTACTACACTATGGTAAACTATGGGTGACCAGATGAAGCACTATAGGAACATGGGGCGTGTCAAGCGCTCTTAATTTGCTGTCAACGACGCGTTTCTATGACGATCCTTTCGTTAAAGAATGATGGCATTTGGAATGTAACAGGGCATATGTTCTACGTGGCAACGCCTACCCTCATCTCGACAATCACGAAATTTTTACGCGTCCGCTTAACCCAGAAAATACGAAGAAAAAGTCAAATGAGCATAAGAAGAAACAAGCGCTTTCGGGCAACGTCCGGGCGTACATTCATATTCTCTTCGCGCGCGATGTAATCCACGGACCTCACTAGCAGCCGTGCAATTGCTTAGTAGGTAACAGTGGAGATTAGAACCCCTTTATAGCGACAAGCACCATCTGATGTACTAAAGGTGGTAATCTCGGTGAACCCTCGCTGTTTTGCCATCCACTGTACCAACTTTGCAAAAAGAAAGGTCACAGGCAATGTAGTCTTTCGACACAATCTCGAGTTTCAACAGAAATTGCGCATCTAGACAGGGCAAGATCTGGCGCTCGTAATCCGCAGTCCTATGAATGCTAAGTTTTCGAAAGAGTGGGCGCTCTTAGCGGACGTAAGGCATCAATAACTTGCTCAGCACCTACGCGCTGTACATTTAACAAGAGTGCTCCCAGGAAGCCGTCTTTTATCAGATAAGGAGCGTGAAAATGACAAGATATCAAACGCAGGGAAATTGTCGAGATTTTTTTTGCGCTACTGAGTACGTCATGGCGAATTTGCGTTGACAAGTACAAGTGATGACATAATTCATTTGATTTTATTTTCGGGCCTGCATGAGTTTGACTATCTCACATTTAGATGCCAATCTTATCGGTTGCGTGAACCGCTAAACTCCCGAAATACTGCCATAGCGGAGGTACTGACTATTACTCTGTTTTCCGGACGACCGCGTAAATCCATATCTTCAAAATGGTAAGGCTCTCAATGTATCAAATCTGTAACTCACTTTAAATTAATCTGATTGATGCTGTATTTAAAGAAGTGCTTATTACGGTAACTCAAAGTGTCTCTATTTTCGGGGGGCTTAGGATGCCTTAACTTACAGTGCCAGCATTGAAATATCGGCTTCCCGACACAATCTTCCAAACAGACTTTATTTCATGTCTAAAATTGACCTATCCACACTCGTAGAACTAGTTGACAATAGGTTTCTACAAAGGCAAGACAACAAGATTCGGACCCCAAGCTTCCTTTTGCCTCACAACTTCTTCTTCATCGTTTATGTAGTCATTGCAAGTCCAAAGTACGAGGCTATAGTAGCATGCGATGGGTGGAAGCTAAACTGCATAGCACAGTAAATCCCTTGCCTGTCTGTCTTTATGCATGTGTGAATGTATGCGTACATGTATGTATGCATGTACATACGTTTGTAGGTTAGTATGTTTGTGTGTATGTTTGCTGTTTGAATGCATGTTTGTATGTTTGTATGTATGTATGAGTGCATGTATGTATGTATGTATGTATGTATGTATGTATGTATGTATGTATGTATGTATGTATGTATGTATGTATGTATGTATGTATGTATGTATGTATGTATGTATGTATGTATGTATGTATGTATGTATGTATGTTTGTATGTATGCATGTATGTATGTATGTATGTGTGAATGTATGTATGTATGTATGTATGTATGTATGTTTGTATGTATGTACGTATGTATGTATGTATGTATGTATGTATGTATGTATGTATGTATGTATGTATGTATGTATGTATGTATGTATGTATGTATGTATGTATGTATGTATGTATGTATGTATGAGTGCATGTATGTATTTCGGTTTGTATGGATGTCATTCCGCCAGGACACATCACTGAAAAATGTTTGTACTTCATGGCAAGGCATGGATCAGATTCATGGGGATGCTTACTCAGTTTTGAAATTGTAAATATAAAAAAAATGTCAAAAAATATTTAGATCTTGACACGATTCTTTAAACTTTATTTTTATATGTGTTTAGACAAGATCCAGAACTTTTTTCTATCACTAGTATAACACACCGTCTTGAATTTTGTTAATTCAGTCGTAGCAGTTACGAGATGCTACATGTAATTCATACGCGACGATAAAAAGTGATAATGAGCTGCAATATCTTGTAGTGAGTCTTGGCAACGTAAAAAAGGACTAAATGGTACACGTGTGGGTAGGGTAACTCTAACTACACCTACATTAATTGCTTAATGCACCTACACGAATTGCCAAATACACCTACCTGCCGTTCAGAGTATCTATTAGAAACATATTAAAAATTGGGAGTTGTAAAGAAAGCATCCACATGGACACCATCCTTTATGTTAAAGAATCTGCTACTATAAAATTATACTAACTTCCTTCATTTAGTAAAATTTGCAACCTTGCAGTCTTGCGTTTTAGCTCATCAGTGACGGCGGAGGAGCAAGACGACAGCATGAAGGTGAATTCTTCCCCGAAATGGATGGACTCCAATTCATCGTAGCCGTGGTGGATTGTAGCCCCCGCGTTTAATTCCTGCAAAGAGCATTCAATTCGCTTTGCAAACGATATTGTGGTATCACTTGCCCTCGTAAGACGTTCGTCTCCTTCCGTAATTTAGCTATACCTAAAATGAAAAATATGATACAGCTATATGTAAAAATGATTTTTATGTTAACTCATGTGCGCGCTACACTGTACAGCATCTATAGATACATGCATCTGGACAATGTGCCTTCGTGTTGTATTCTTCTCGTGACACACACCACACCGCTGGTGGGCCTAGGACTTGAGGAGCGTTGACTGTTTTTGAAGGGGCAGTTGACTGTTAAGTGTCACCGGGCTCAATTTTGCCGAGACCAACAATTGGAAGTTCAAGCAACGCCTCTGGAGCTCGAATTGGTGCCCCATTTACTGCATCTGCTGATGGTTTTAATTGATTTTTTTTTCTGGCAGTCAAGTTGAGGTTCCTATGAGCAACCGGGGCGGCAATTTCGGCGGTTCCAGCGGGATGAGTGATTTCGGTTCCTGGCAAGGTTAATCAAAATAGATCGCTATCTCATCCATACTGATACTCGTATCAATTCTGCGGTTTCGAAAGGACATCAACCGTCGTGTAACATTTGATCGTTTTTCCTTTGCCAGCAGCAGAGAAACGCGCTTGATGCATTGAGACTTTGTGCGGACAATATTGGCGTCAAAATCTTGACGCACAAAATCCTTTTTGACGGTCTGGTGAGTGACTAAAAGGGGGTCTTTGACCTTTCATGATGTAGCGGATGGAAGTAATGGCAGCATCAGCATTGCTTACAGCAGTGTATCATTGGCAGCGTCAAGACTGGCAAATGATATTGACACAGGAGCAACGTAAAGACTGACAAGGTAAGCAAAAAACCCTACAAGTGAGATTAAATGGTAAAATCATGTAGAAGAAGAAGTTATGAAGACGTCGAGGTTGGTGCAATTGAGACTAAATAGTAGACCATCTGTTGCTAAAAAATGGATATTCTCACATTATTTGTTGGCATAATTTTGCAAGTTTAATGGGTACTTAATGTGGCATGTAGGTGCATTTAGGAATGCGAGTCGGTGTATATAGCAGATTTTAGATTCGCTCTTACCGCACCCACCCAAAGTCTTAACACCATGCGCTCATGTGGGC
Source organism: Peronospora matthiolae (assembly GCA_921007115.2). NCBI lineage: Eukaryota > Oomycota > Peronosporomycetes > Peronosporales > Peronosporaceae > Peronospora > Peronospora matthiolae. The sequence continues at coordinate 41,489 of CAKLBY020000071.1, read as the reverse complement.
ATATCCCAATCAAGCCCGACTAAATTTTTTACCCTAATAGTACCGAATTTATACCGTACAAGTAAGCCTTTTACACGTAAGCAATAGACCTAAACAAAATATGTTGCTAAACATGATAAGCTTGCGACGTCGTGTCCGCCCACGCCTACCCACCATTGTCGGTCACACTCATGACGATCAAAACCATGGGCCCGGGTGGTCGTAAGTGAGCGTGCACAATATTATATTTTTGGTATTTAGCAATGCATGTAGGCGTTGTAATGGGGTAGCCCGTTACATGAAATTGACACCTAAAGGTGTCAGTTGGAAGATTGTCTAGCATGACAATATTCTACCGATACTATCCGAGATGGATAATATCTAAGGAAAATTATCCCCTTGCAGGATCATATTCATGCGCTGCTCGAAGATTGGTTGATAGAAGACATATCAACCAAGGCTACCACCAATCGCTGCTAGACGCGTAATGAGTGGTATGCAGGTTGTCGTCATACAACAATGTAGGGTAATATAGCTAGACAAAGACCGAAGTTCTGTTGATAGCTTAACTATATTAAATACAGATCTCTTTTTATCTTTTACTCAAACTAGCTGTTTGAGTAGATTAGCTTCCTCTGCACGTACTAGTGTACGTGAAGTTTCGCGGCACCCCAAACAAAGGGTGCCCATTACACCTGGTATCCCTTTGTAGTTTGTCCAACGACTACATAGCGTCCGTTCAACATGAACATATTGGACGTAGAAGACGACAGCTTTCACGTCACACGTGAAGGCTACTTCCGTCTGATTGACTCAGAATGGGAGATAGTCGGCCGCATGAGTGTGCTCACGGGCAAACCCGCCATCAGTGGTATGTTGGAGTCTATAAACAGAGACCAGCAACATGCTGCTATCAACAAGTTCTTACATGGGGAACTTGCCGTCGAACGACAGAAGATAGCCTTACTACTGCAGCGAGGCTCTCATCAGTCGATGGGCGGGCCTACGCACATGCGTCGACCCGAAACCTTGAAGATAGATATCTCAAAGTACAAGGGAACCGATGAAGATCCCCGTTTGAGATGGTTCGTCGAGTTAGAAGATGCCGTAAGGGTCCGTCACATCGAGGGTGACGAGATGCAAGTCACCTTTGCTCTGTCAAATTTGACGGGAAGAGCAAAGACTTGGGCCTTAAGGCTCAAGCTTCACGACCCAAATGTGTTTGTGTCGTTGGAGATCTTGAAGTCTCGGCTCAAAGAGACGTTTGAGCCGCCGAGAGCCGAGTACAGAGCACGCTCTGCACTCTTGAGGCTAAAGCAAGGTAAGCGTGACGTGCACGCTTACGCACAGCACCTGCGCTACCTTGCAAGTAGCGTTAGGGATAACCCTGTTGATGAGCACACGATCTTCAACGTGTTCATCTACGGCCTTGTGTATGGGCTGGTGAAGACCTACATGTTCCGAGAGGACTTCCATACGCTGGAAAGGGCGATAGCGTATGTGGAACAAGAAGACTTCAGTCTGATACAGTCTCAGGCTAATTCGTCCAAACTATCGTCCGACGAGGCGACAGGAAACAGGAGGTCCGGGATTAATGGACCTCTGCTACATCGAGAGCAAGAACTCTCGCTCTCTGAGTCACAAGCGAACGGCAAGATGCCACCACTATCAGAAGATCGGGCACTATGCTCATGAGTGCAGTGTCCCGAGCACTGCGACACGTCCAAAGACAGGACGTGATGACCACCGTTGTCCAAGGAAGGGTCCGAGACGTGGGTCCGACCATGTCGATAAGTCGCGACAGCAAGTCGGACCGTCAAAATCGGTCAGGGTCAGTAGGGCGGAGCACCCTGCTGATCCAGACACGTCAAGAGAATTTGCAGGACTCTTGACGAAGATTGCTCCCAACACACAGTCGCTGCGTGTTACTGCCCCTAGTGATGAGGAGTCCCTCATCACTTCGAAGATCGAAGTGACAAGTGGAATGTCACTTCGCGTCTTAGTTGACTGTGTTGCGTCAAACAGTTTATTCGACGCCAGTCGCTAGAAGATGGTAGACTCAACTATGTTGAGCGAGAGTTCCCTCCAACGAGGATGACTGTGTGCCTTTGCACAGGCGCATCCGTAACAGTGAACAAACGTGTAGGGAATCCACTACACGCTAGGAAAGCAGTACGATAATGACTTTATCGTACTGGATTTGGATAACAAATTTGATGTCATCCTTGGTCTGCCATGGCTTAGAAAGTACCGGACATGGGTTAGCTGGCAGCATCGATCCGTGAAGATGCCTGCCGTTTGTTTATCGGATGGCCATCTGATGGACGTCTTGAAACGTCCTCAAGCGTTTGGATGTACTACGAGTGAGTGCGATGGCCTCACTTGTGGTACGGGAGTTAGTGCGATTGCACAAGATCACAGTGTAGAAGGCCACTACACTGTGGAACCAGCTTCCGGCACCTGTGTAGGGACACAGACTGTGCCGAAGGTTCACCACTCGAAGAGATCGAGCGGACTGGAACACGGATGCACACCAAGAAGGGTGCATCCGAGAAGAGAGATGAGTGTTGGTCAGGATGAACATCACGTTGAAGCGAGATCGACTATCAGAGAGTCGATCGTAGAGCAAGCCCGCTCGACTGAAAGAGAGTCGATCGAAGAGGACGTGACCATGATAGTACACGTAAAATAAGAAAGCTCCAGCGTTTCTGAGAGCGATAACCCCCGAAAAAGTTATGTTGAGGGTGTGGATCCCCAACTAACTGCGGATGTGTTTTCCCAGGAAAGCACCGAGATAGTGAATGTCTTGGTGAATGACGGATCAAGTGTAGGCGCTTGTACACTTGATCTGGTTACGCCCCCGAAGTCAGCTTCGGAGGTGGTCAAGTTGCCAACGCAAAAATCTAAAAGGTTCTTGCGAGATCTGCGTAATGACAAGATCAAGCAGATCTACGTACTCGTCACAGAGGACGAGTACGCCGCCGATATTCGGTCGGCACAAGTGTTTGCTGAGCATGAAAGGGGTCTCAGTAGCTCATCGATGGACGAGAGTGTCCTCGATGCAAATACCCGGATTGCGCGATACACGTCTCAATCTTGAAGGTTTTCAAAGACAAAACCTTCGTATAAGGATTTGGTGGAATTCAGGGATGTTTCCCGGAATCCGTGCCATGCGAGCTGCCCAAAGACAATGGGACTCGGCATGCGATTAAACTGAAACCCGGTTCGAAGTCTATGTCATGAAGCAATGACCACTGCCTCGTGAACAGGTCACAGCGATCGTCAAATTCTTTGCCGATCGTTTAGCGGCTGGTCATGTGAGATCATCAACATCCACACACAGCTCTTCGACCTTCTGAGTGCGAAAAGCCACAGGAGGGTGGCGGATAGTGCACGCGTTCAACAAATCGAATGCTTCAACGGTACCGGGTCAAACGCCTATCCCAAGAAAGGATGGCATCATTGATGGTGTGGCAAAAAGTACCATCTTTTCATCCATGGATTTGATGAATGGATGGGTTCTATCAGATCCTCATGCGTGAACGGGATATCCCGTACACAGCATTGAGCACCCCCAGTGGTATGCTCTGGGAGTGTTTAGTGATGCCATAGGGGCTAAGTAAAGCCCCTGCAACGATCAACAGATGTGTTATGAATCTGTTGCGATCGGTGCGAGATTTGCGCCGAGTTACTTCGACGATGTCTTCGTCCATAGTCGGTCTATGGATGGAAAGACGGACATGGAGGTTCATAGAATCCACGTCCGGAAGGTTATTACGCTGATGCGAGAGCATAAGTTGTTTGTGAACCTTAAGAAGTGGATATTCGCAGCGAACAAAATACCACTCCTTGGCTGCATCGTGTGAAAAAAACGGTGTACGCCCTGACCCGGAAAAGATAAAGGCGATTAGCGACTGGCCTGTGCCAGTCGACGTCAAGGGACTTCGAAAGTCCCTTGGCTTGGCGGCGTACTTGCACAAATACTCGCGCAATCACGACGACATGACCGAACATCTCTCTCGTCTGTTAAAGAAAAACTAGAAGTGGTCATGGAGTGCTGAGTGTTAGCATTTCTTCAAAGGTATCAAGAAAAGCTTAATACAATCGCCTGTTTTTGGCGATTGCAGACCAGGACAGACCATACCACGTGGTCCGTGACGCCAACGATTTTGCAATCGGCTGCGCATTAATGCAGTATGACCCAGACGGAGTTGAGCGCGTCGTCTGGTACCAGTCGCTTCAGCTGCAAGCCGCTGAGCGTAATTACCCGGTGCATGACAAGGAACGCCTTGCCGTTACATATGCACTGGCTAAGTTTCGGTTATATGTCTTAGGAGATAGGCTCTTCATAGTTTTTACCGACCATGCGTCATTACTCACGGCCGTAAACAGGCCACACCTCTTGCAACGAATGGCGAGGTGGCCGTCTTTCTTCGCGGAGTACAACTTCTCCGTCGAGTATAAACCAGGACGACTTAATGTCGTCTCTGATGCTCTTTCGTGTCGGCCCGATTTCGAGCCGACTGCTCAACACAACAGTAGGGGTGATTTCACTGCTGCAACACTATCAGTTTGTTTTCCGTCGTCGAATCTGCTCAACGACGAGCGAAAAGTGTATGCAGAAGATGAACCTCTTCTGCGGTTGATGGATTACGTATCCAATCCGTGTCGTCAAGCTTTAAAAAGCTTGCCGTCTCAATACCGCTCGATAACCGAACGGTATTCAGTTCGTGTTGGACTACTGCACTATACAGCAGTCAACGTCGACACACCTCGTGTCGTCATTCCCGCTCATGATGATTTTCATTTGCGCATCATGTATGAGTGTCACGATGACCCGACAAGTGGGCATCGCAGTAAAGAAACGACCTACCTCACGGTAAGTCGTGACTTCTACTGGCCCCGCCAGTATGAGTTTGTGCACAAATACATTCGCGCTTGCGAAGTTTGCCAGTGGGTGGAGCCTAGTAGTTCATCCCGTGCTCCCTTGTAGCCTCTATCAATTCCGGCAGAGTGTTGGCAGTCCGTATCGATGGACTTCGTCTTCGGTTTACCAAAGACGTCCACAGGAATAATGGTATTCTTGTTTTTGTTGATCACTTAAGCAAGATGGTACATCTTGTTGCAGTACCGGAGTCAATTACAGCCCAGGGATGTGCGCGTGTCTTCATCGATACTATCTTCAGACTTCACGGGTTACCCCGTGAACTCGTGTTAGATGAAGACCCCCGGTTCACAGCGGAGTTCTGGCAATCCGTGTTCCGTTCACTTGGAACACGTTTGACGATGTCAACTTCTGACCATCCCGAAACAGATGGTCAAACAGAACGCGTCAACCGCGTTCTCGAAGAGATACTTCGAAGGTGTGTACACTCGTTTAAGAGCTGGAGTGAGTTCTTGCCGATGGCGGAATTCGCTATCAACAACTCGGTGCACGCGTCGACAACGCATACACCGTTCTTCTTGAATGGCCTACGCCATCCACGTTTACCCGCCTTCTTATAGTATGAATCTAGTTTAAGGGGGGGGGTGGACTCGCTCGAACAAAAACTGATCTGGTTCTTGCTCATCACCCGTCGACAATGGTGTCGACGTGATGGATGCCGATGTCGATCACATCGACACCGATGATGATGATGACGAAGATTCTGGTTTATTCAGCATCGCAAATGACTGCCACAGTGAGGACGATGACACCCTAACTGCTAAAGACAACGTTCTTTCAGCAGAGCACACGAAGCGCACTACTGTTGACAAGGATGAAACAGCAGAGGAATTTCTGCTGACTCGCGAAGCGGTTGTCCGCTTCGTTCAAGACTCTATCGCAGATGCACTAGACAGACAGAAGAGAAACGCAGACAAACATGGAAGATAAAATGTTCTTTCATTTAATAAAGGGAGCTAGTTTTACAGTCTACAGTAAATCTACCAAAACACGCAGTGACAAATGGGGGCAGCAGTAAATTACTGCCCAAGTCTGTCGGTCCATTTTGTGTGCTGCGCCGAATGGGCAACGCATACACTATTGAACTGCCTCGTAAGATGCGTACGCATCCTACGTTTTAAGTTGGACGTCTCCGCCCGTGCTATCAGTACGAGCCCGTTTCGAGAGGCGAGGAACACCTCCACAGTCAAGGGCCGAGACCACCTTCGAGTGGTCCCGTTTCAACGAGCCAGTCTGGTCGACTAGCGAAGTGACCTGCTCACGCAGCTCAGCGATGTCTCGACGAGCTGCAGCCAGCTCATCACGAAGAGCACAATTCGAACGTTCGTCCTCAAGTTGCTCGAACGCAAAAGCGGCACGATCGTCCGAACGATCGTGCGTTAGGGAATTATAATTATCCCTCACAAGACCCTCAAGCCCATAACGCCGATCCCGTTCATGAGCCAGGTCATCATGTAACTATTCCGTTACACGGTTCAGTTCCTGAACATCAAGCAGATCCGACCCTCGAGCCGGATCAGGTGTTCCCACCGCCACAACATGCTTTGGTGGACTCAGGCGGTAGTCAACACTTTCTGGTGGAGCGTATTTTGAGCCACTGCGATGTGAATGGCGTCCGGACGAGTTACTCCGTCCGCTGGCGTGGCTATCCACCAGCCTAGGACAGCTGGGAGCCTCACGCCAAGAGAGTGTTGATGTCCTTGGTCTCGTCGAGCAGTACGACAATACCCACCCGCTGCGGTTGATGAAGGGCTGTCGGAAAACGACCTCACCAACCGCGATTACAGGGATTGTAAAGTGTCAATATCTCCGGCAATATCAGCAGGAAGAGATGCGCGCCCTCCGGTAGGGAGCATTAGGAAGGTAGGCCTTCCTACGGGAACGGTTCGAGTTGTCCAGGCAACCTGGACACGAATCACCCCACGAGAGACAGGATAATCCTGCCTCTCTTGAAAGCCGGTGCAACTTGTATCGCGCCCCGACTGGGTTGCGTTTTTCAAACCTGATGCGAGCTGCATCAAGTTTAGCGATTAAACCTCACGGCTGATGCACTCAATGTTATGGATGAGGGCATTTCTTCCCTGCACCAAGGCTTTGCCGTCTCGTACACGGCTACCGTTTCACCATCGATGTTTGAGAACGCATCGGTGAAGAATTCTTCCTCAGCACGGATAGTTTCCGTGCTGGAATCAGGAGGGCAAATCTTTTTACAATCGAACAAAGGGATGTAATCCCGTTCGGTAGTCGTGCCGTCCAACCGGTCCACTCTCTGGATGGCGGCATCCACGGAGACTCCACTTGAGGAGCGTGGCGCAGGACATTCCGGTCCCTGGCCTCTTGATTGGTGCCAGCATGAGCACTGGCACCAGTGTTACCCCTATCCCTTGAGTTGCTTCGCTCGTGGTGATGCATAGGTGCATCACCACCATCTCCACGCGTCCTATCATTGGATGGACTTGCGTGAGACGGAGACTCATCGGAGTAATCACTCGATCCGAAGATATCTGTCATGATGCTGCCGCCCTGGCCAGAGCCAGTCAGCCTGGCTTTTGCGGCGTCCGCCTCGGGTGATCCCGAGGCGTGAGGAGTCGCCTTCAAGTCGGATGATGCATCCGACTCGCCAGAATAGATGAGCTCTATCTCAGACACGTCTGGATTACGATTCGAGGTACCCGCTGCAGACGCAACGGATGTACCTGTCGCACTTGATGACTCACCACGTGGAGGATTCACGACAACATGCGACGAATCGCCTGCTGCTGAGGCGTGAGAGGCACTTTCCGCGGCTGCACGCATGCGTGCAGCCGCTCTTTTTGCTGCTGCAGTAGCAGCTCGCGTGGTTTTCGAGATTATGCGTTGGATTGGCAAATGAATAGGATTTGACCAACAAGTGCTCCCTTTCCCAGAGTGATCAAACGGTGGTCACCCTGTCCCAATCAATTCTAATTCAATCATCGGGTGATTGATGGTCAAGGGGGGGGTGATGTAACGGTGTAGCCCTTTACATGAAATTGACACCTAAAGGTGTCAATTGAAATAATGTCTAGTATGACAATATTCTACCAACATTATCCGAGACGGATAATATCGAAGGAAAATTATCCCCTTTTGGATAATATCCATGCGCTGCTTCAAAATTGGTTGATAGAAGACATATCAACCATGGATTACCACCAATCGCTGCTAGACGCGCGCAATGAGTGGTGAGCAGGTTGTCGTCATACGACGGCGTAGATTAACATAGTTAGATAATGAATATAGTTATATTGAGAGCTTAACGAAATTAAGTACATTTATCTTTTTACTTAACTTGATCGAGTCGTTTAAGTAGATTAGCTTCCTCTGCACGTACTAGTGTACGTGAAGTTTCGCGGCACCCCAAAAAAAAGGGCGCCCCGTTACAGGTGTACTTACAGTGACGTGATTTTTGTGCATAAAATTAAGTACATGGTCGAACTTGCCGAAACGCACTTGTTAGGCATGGTTGGATTTGTTGGGAATTGGCTGGTTCGATACAGTGGATGTTAACTCATTACTTGTTAGAGCGTCTCCAGCGGTCAACACAACTTAACTTTCTTTTCAATAAAAACGTTACTCAGCTACACGTAAAATAGGGCGCCACAGCAGCGAAGTAATATCAGGGCATACCTCAAAGAAAGTCATTATTTGTTGTTCTGCCTACTTTGTGTGGTCCTACGACGCCTGCAAAACCTTTTTTGAATGCATGCCATTGGCTCTATATTTTAAGATCAAACAGGTCATTGGCGAAGATTAGTTGCATGTGCTTGGTTAAGGTTAATGGGAAAAAGAAAACGTTGAAGTCGACGACGAGGGTACGACTGACAGCAGCACTCTTATGCCTTCACCTTTTGTAGGAAAGAAAAAAAACACTCTTATGCCTTCACCTTTTGTAGGAAAGAAAAAAACCTACAAAGGTTTCCATAACTTTCCAGTCGCATTCAGCTGACAATATGCCAACTGCGAGTTTGAAGGGTGTAGCTATCAGTGGATGTGCGCAAAGTTGGAAGCCGAATTTCATATCGTAGAAATCTGTGTGATTGTGTCGTGTGTCTGCATATAATGCAGCTATGTGTACCTTACACGTTCTATGTGCAATCTATCCTGCACCCTTTTAATTATGAATAGGAATATTCCCAATCACTCTTTGGCTAGGTCACTGTTGTGACACGCGCACGTGGTTGGCTATAAATCGATCGAAGGTGAAGTCACCATATCGTCTAATGTTAGCTACATATAAGCAAAAGCCGGTCACGTTGCCCTAGCATACTGTACTGATTACGACAGAAATTGATATCGTCGTGCTCAGTTTACGTGGATGTCGTTGTGTAATGGTTTTGAATTGATTCAGTTTCCCGAGCTGGATTACTTTCATTATAGGGAGAGATCCAGAGATTGCATCACAATAGTGACCAAGGCAAAAAGTGACGTTCAATATTCCTGTATACCTCTGAGGACGAGACAAGCGAGATTGTAAATGGTGCAACATGCATGGCACACCTAGCGTTATTTGCATACACAGGAGGTGACAGACTAAATTGCACTCAATGCAAAGTTTAAGATACACCTGGGATTACTTGCAGAAACGCAGACAGAAACACACACAGATGAGTAAAATTTTAAATTTCTACATTCACCGTGCGCACAGTCACTGATGCTTGAACCTTCGGGCTCGCAATTAAACACTTATTCCAACTGCTGCAAAAGTTGTCTGCACATTATTTCAAATGGAAGTTATATTGATCTGTCGTTGTCTTAAGAGATAGGTTATACTCACTTCTATATACACTCTTAACAAAATTAAATAAATTAAATTTTAAAAAAGACAGCCTAAGAGACCTTTAGGTGTACGTAGCAATGAAGTAGGTGAAAAGTAGTCTTCTTAATAGACAAGCAAATTGCGGAAGCACAAAAGGATTTTGCAAATCAGAAATGGTCGCGAAGTAAATTGGATTGCCTACCAGTGTCTGTATGGCCTCCCAAAACATAAATTTCTTTTTACACTTAACTAAATATGCAAAAGTGTACCGCCGTCAAATCGCGATTTCTATAAATTTTTGCCTATACACAACCGCTTCAAAAAATGGAACCCCGATAACGACCACAACGAGTTGCTTGGGTTCATTTCCTCGAACCCCTTTTAAGCATATATCTGCAAAATCTAGAGCAAGTAAAGATTCCTTTTCACGCCTGCGCATTTATGAATGGCTTTAAGATTGCTATACAAAATTCGGCGAACTGGTAATATCTTACACGTATAAGTAAGGTTTGTATGCAATGTGCGCAGGCAGGATACCATCGCATTTATTTATCCAAAAAACTAGCTCTGAAAAAAAAAGGTTTGCAACAAGTATGGGCTGTCCTTATGTGTTACATTCCTACAAAAAGGAAAAGTGGACCAAACGCATTTCATCAGGCGTACTAATGCACCGTACTATCACCTGCTCGCTTAGTTACACCCAACATGTGTGGTTAAAATCAGTGCGATCTCCAACGGAGACTCAATCGTCGACTACGTCTATTAATATGTCTAAAACACCCAGGATGTAGGTTCTCTCATCTTCTGCTGTATCGCTGTTTAAAGTTGCCGATTCCTTGGCGCTGCGCAGGAGCTTTTTCCAACAAATTTGTTATTATTCTTGTCACGGACTGCAACTCATCACACTCGTACTGATGTACTTCGCCCGGCTCCTAGTTCAGATCTCTATAATATTGCATTTACAATCATCTAGTGCTTCCCATCTTAGCAGAATACTCTTACTATTATCACGTTAAGTGTGGACGTTCCCACGCTTGTAGGTTATCCCCTGATTAGCGCCTACCCACTTGTTTTTTTTGGCTAAATCCTTGTTTTAGCATCACACTTTTTTAGACAATTTTTTAATAAGATTCTCCAGTTTATATACACAAACATATTTGCTAAATACATCTACATACATCGTAGACTAATCATTTGACTAAATTGAAGTATACCATTAAAAGCTAAGAGAATTATCACTAGTCACAAGAGAACGTCCACTAATTTGCCTCAGTCAGGCCTCTTTTCCGTCTTGTAATTTAGTGTCTACATTACGTTAAGCTATTATTGACTGTGCGCAAGGTAAATGCCGAATCTTTTTAAGCTTACTTATCTGTGTATGTCTGTTTTTGTTTGTGTGTCAGTAAATAACTCAAATCAATGTAGCTTGCACGTATTACGTGCGATCAAGCCTGTCCTCTTCTCATAGGTATGTAGGTATAGTTTTCACTCCGATAATTATGGGTACGAGTGGACGCCTATCACCTTAACTTAGCAGACGCAATAATTGATTAATTTTTGTGCATAGTATATAAATTGAATCAATCAATTGAGTGATAAAAAAGCGGAGCTGGGCACCCAAACCAACCTCCCACTTCCCTTAAGAACAAGCCAAAATTCATCCCTAAGGCTTTCACTGCTGAATTAGAAAAAAGGCTCAGGCCCCTGGCTGGTTTGCTAACTTCTAAACGTTAAGAGACACACCCATAGCTTCTTTCTTCTGAGCTAACAATTATTACATAGGGAAAGCTACAAATCTACATTTTTTCGTGTCTTGCCTATTGGTGTGATATCTGAGCAGTATAAAATGTAGCAGATTCGCCTTACCAATGGACAACGTCTGCAAATATGCAAAAACAAGGATGATAGCCCGGATTTATCTCAAACAGCACTGGCTAAATGAGCTACGGTGGAGTTCAGCCTTGTCAAAACGCTGTCATAGGTATCAATCAGCAAGATCTTTCAAAAGCGATCTAATTTGGAGAATATGGAGATAATCATCCTAATTGCAAAGCGACAGCGACTGGTTCAACATCCCATACTTGAAGGAGTAGTGTCTCTGTGGGTCCTGCATTGTCAACACCGCGGAGTGATTGATTATCACCGGGATATCATCCGTGCGAAGGATCATCGTCTTGCTCAATTGCTTGGTACTCCTTGCGACGCCATCACTTTCTCGCACGGATGGCTTTATAAATTCCAGCAACTTCACATGCTACGTGCTACTAGCATCTACGATGAAAGCGGCTCGGTGGACGTGGATGCAATGAATAAAGCTCTGCCTAATGTTAAGAAGGTCATCGCAGAGTAAGCGCTGTGTGATGTTTAAAATATGGATGAAACCAGTACAATTTGCTTGTTCTATTTCTGATTGAAACCACGTCTGACAAAATTAATTTGCAGGACTGTGTTACAGCATGACACCTGACAGGAATATTGCACAGCATGAAATTAAAGGACACAAAAAGACAAGGTGGATATATTGCAGAATGCTTGTAACCGTATCCTAGCACAGGGGGATGCACTGAGATCCAATGCAATCGCGGATTACAATTGCGCTCACTGCAAATGTTGATGACTCTGACAAGCTGCAGCCTTCAGTTATCGGAAAAGCCAAGAAGTCTCGCTGCTCTGACAAGAAATCAGGCCAAGCGCATAAATGCTTCTATCGCAGCAACATGAAGTCTTGGATGACAGGCATGTTCTTCCAGGAATGGCTCGCAAGTCTAGACAGAACAATAAAGGTGCGTAGCCATCTGCAATTAGAACACTTACTGTATCAATTTTGTATGTTCTTCAAATCAAAAGTAGAGATATCCTTTATTAATTGAAAATGCTCCATCGCATATGACGAATGACCTTACGTTAACTTACTTCAAGGTCCGGCTACTTCCACCACATACGACCCCCCTGATTCGACTGATAGATGCTGGTTTCATCGCAGCGCTCAAGCGGCGGTATTGCCGCTACCATCTGTAGAATGCGATCGACTGTGAAGAGCGCTGATATTGTTTTAACATGTACGAAGTCGACCAACTTGCTACCATGCGCTGATCGGTGGCTGCCTGGAATGAGGTTTCAAGCGCTACCATTTCCAACTGCTTCATCCACACGAAGCTAGTTCTACTGACTCGGTCTTTTCAAGTGCAGTGGAGGTGGAAAGGAGTAAAGATGGCGCAACGGAGGTTGAAGAGGAAGAAAGTGAGCTGGAGCAAGAGCTGATAGCATAGCTCAAGAAGCTGCGTGTCCGATATCCCATGAAGATTTCGAATCTTCTCGATCCCATCAAAGGGGGTGAGACTGCTCGGCCTGAGCTAACCGACACTGAGATTCTAAAAGAGGTATTAGAGGCAGAAAATAAGGAGGAACGAAATGAAGATGCGGCACCTGTCGCAAAAATATACCAGAATCGAGAAGATTAATCTCCTTCGTGATGCCTGCTCCCTGCTCGACGTATTCCAGGAACGTGACCAAGCTGCTTAAAAAGTCCTTAGCAACCTCCAGCTTGATCTTCGCAACACTCTCACCACCCAAAACACCCTCGACATGTAGTTCAAATAGTTTCCGTCTTCTATAATAAGATAATAAGTGCTCATATTTAAAATTTAAGTTTTTCTCTTTGATCATAACTTAAACCGTGTAACTTAGCGGCCACAGAACGAGGTCCGTGCACGCGGAAATTGATCATCTACTAGAGTGATAACTTATCGGGGGGAAATTCTGCATAGCGTCAATAATGTTGCTACATTGAGATAGACTAATTCGTATTTTCAGTGCGTTGAGTCTAACTTTTGATTTTACAAACCCAACAAGTTAAAGCAACTCATTTTGGCTTACATCTAACGTTTACCATGTGATTAAATACTTGATGGCTTCGTCGATGCGCAGAAGAAAACAATGTACATACTTGATTTCGCTCATTACTCTGCGCTGTCTCTTGATAGCTCCATGCTCGACGCGCAGTATTAGAGTCACTGACACCACTTTTATCTTATTATATATTATTAATTATATTATAACAAGTATAAATTTATGGACTTCTTATTTATCTTTAAATATTAATCTTCTTTTTAATTGTTCGATATACACTTCACGCACAATCGGTAAAAAACACGGTCACCTTCTTCGAATGTAGCACCATTATAATTTATGCGTACCCATTATAACTTCACGTTTGGTACTGCCACTACTCACAATACGTTTCTCATGTTTAAAATTCTATCCAACACTTCGAGAATGATGAGTATGAAAACATACCAATTAGCAACACCACACACTTCACGACGCTTGCTTGTTACGAATTAATATCGTGTCCACCGTCAAAGTCATCACCCCTTTCATCGCGAGGTTGAGCTAGCTTGACGAATCCTTGCCTAAATAAGGCGCAATTGTTTTGATTTGTTTTCTGTATCGTTGAGATCCTTAATGGCCGACAAAGCCCTGTTGCATGTCCGTTATCGATATACCTATCCGTGTGAATTTAGGTCGGCCAATCCCATCATAACCTCTACACTTAAAGCTATTCCAACAATTTAAATAACTAGCACACCTATGCGCGTCACTGTAATGATCGCTGGCCATTTCTAACCCCTTCTTCCATGATCGAAGGCTAGTAACTAGCTTAAACTTCTTTCAGTACTTCTGTTCCAGTTTAACATGCTGCTAGACTATCTGCTAAAGAATCAATTTCAGGATATAGTGCTTGGAGAAGTCCAGCAATATCAGAAGCAACCACCAAAAATGTAAGATCACCATTGGAGAGCAAAGACAAGACCATTTACATATTTGATCAGATCTTATAAAAGCTTTAATACAGCAACGACGAAGGGTGCAATAGTGCACCACACGTCTTCATGACATAAAATCTGCATTGGAGTGCATTCGTCTAGTCGATTATTTGAACCATGATAGCGGTCGCGATGCTTTACCAAAAGAGCTTCGGCATCTCTTTCTCTTGTCGCGTCAATCACGAATCGTAAGGTTGATGACCTATTTGGTGGCATTCCCATCATCATCTTCGCCTTGTGACCGAGTCCTGGATTGAAGCAGCACATGATAGCACCATGTTCTTGATCTCAAATCAAGGAGAACTCGTCCACCTTAAAGATAGCAGTCCGTACAGCTGGCCCAAATTGGCCCACTTGTAACGTTTAATGTGTACAAACGTGACGAAAAGCGATAGCACGATTCATTGATCTAATAGAAGCTGTACCTAATCTTCTGGCTCGTCTGTTGGACACAGAAATAACAACGTCAGTACATGTATGTAGTGCCGCCACCAATTTAGATTAGCTCAAGAGTACCAGATTTCAATTCATTGTAGGAAAACCGGTCGAATGGCTTTTATATCATCAAATAGTTGCGTGGCCAATCAAAGACAAGGTTTTTCAGAATGAATCTAAAAACTACATTAATTTTTGGTCGATGATGGCTGATAATGAAAGGATGGTGGCTGAGTAACGTTTCCCTGTGAGTAATCCAGTTCGGAGAACTAAATCAACTTGCAAAACACTATACTACGGCAGACACTGAAGAATGAGTATGGTGCTATTAATGTCAGCGCTAACCCAGTACGGTATACTCAGGCAACGCTATTTGCCTGTGCTTATGAGCGTCGAATGTTTGCTTACATGACCATATTCACTTAAGATCAATTTTAAGCCAATCAGGTGCATGCACGACGATATTGACCGAGCCAATGAGTGATGATTACCTATCATGCTAATCGATCAATCAGGGGAGGACAAGCTAAATCGTATTTAGTATGAGTCAGGTTGAATTGGTCACATTGTCCTATTTTTTAGTCTGAGTCCGGTACACCTAACCGCGGTATTTACCGACACATTTACACACACAGACACGCACAGGTAAGTACGATTTAAAAGTTCGGCATTCAACCGTGCGCACACTCACTACTAGCTTCACTTATCAGGCTCGCAATTATCACTTGGAACCCATTGCGTGTTCCTTCTTGATTGGTGGATCTCGAATAAATATTCGCACAGAATCAGCTACTTGAGAACAGAGCGGTAAAAATAGATAAGATTCTACCGTCGACCTTTAATTACAGTCGCTCTAAATTCCGGGCTCACTCCGTCAACCGTGCGATGTCAACCGGCAATCCGCACCCTCCCAAAATTCGGTTGCGTCGTATTCTTCACAAAAATAGAGTCGTCCTAACGTCATCAACTCCCCTAAGCTGTAATTACCTCCTCGCTTACCGCATATTCGTTTTACACTGGCTGTCCAGTATCGTAGTTTCCTACCGTCCATGCAGCCCATGGACTCGCCGACCAACGCCTACGCGCACTTGAACGCCGGCCTCGCGGGCCCTGGACAGACGCACATCCACCCGTTCGCACTCGCTCTTGGCATCGCTGGATTCTTCTTGCTCCTCTTCCTCGTCTCCGCGTCTTCGTACCAGAAACACCAGCTGCAGGTCCTCGCCCGCAAACTCCTGCGCAAGAAGCGCAAATCCGTCCTAGACGAGGACCTGGCCCGTGTGAAAAGCAGTACTGATACAAGTGACAAAGCAAGTGGTACGTCCACTTCGTCCACAGCTTCTACCTCGGACCTCCCGAGTTTTGTCCGTCAAGCTGCTGAAGTCGGGAATGCCCGCGTGGTCAAGCGCTGGGTCAATTCATCGAACCGGTACCTGGACGCTGCAAGTGCAGAGAACCTCACGGCGCTGCATTATGCTGTCCGTGGCGGTCATAACGAGTGCACGAGGCTCTTGCTGGCTGCCAATGGCGACCCAAACGTGATGGATGAACGTCGAGTGACGCCGCTGCATTTAGCTGCTCTGGGCGGCCACGCGCTGTGTGTCAAGCTGCTGCTGGATTACAAGGCGGACCCTTTTCTGGAAGACGTGGACGACCACACGCCGCTGTTTATTGCCGAGCAGAGCGGCAATATGGGCTGTGCCAGGCTGTTGCAACGAGCGATGGCCAAGGCAGCCATGCAAGACGATGCGTCGTCGGTCACGTTGCGTGCAGGAGCGACGACGGCTCGGGTGGACAATGCCGTGTAATTACGCGTCGTGATGTTGTGTCGGGGGTTCTCAATAGCATTGGATTGGTCAGCATAGAGCTACATGATCTTGAGAAGTGGCTGCTCGCTACAAGTTGGAGACTGCTGGATGAGCTTGAAACACGGCCGCAAGAGCTGTCACGAGCTTATCGACTTGATGACGAGTGTTGTGTGCGTGAATGACAATGCGGAAGCGCTCTGCCCCTTTTGCCACTGTTGGAGACCGAATCGGGATGACGCGAATGCCCATGGCGTTCAGGAGCTGCGCAGCCTTCAGTACACGGTAGTTGCCATTGAACACGATGCTTTGAATTGGAGAGTCGCTAGCCAGGATAGCACTGCGAGGAATAGATTCGTTGCTCTTCATCTTCTGTTTGAAGTACTGAATGAGCTCGATCGTATAGCTGCGAAGCGCGTCTGCTTCGGAACTGGCACTGAACTCGTGCACACAGGCGATCGACACAAGCTGATGGAACGAAACTGCCGTGCTGTAGATGAAAGACCTCGCGTAGTTGACGAGGTAGTCGATCAGCACTTGAGAACCGCAGACCACGGCCCCATGGCAGCCCATAGCTTTGCCAAACGTGTGGATTCGGCAAGCAACAGAGCTCTTGTACTTCGTGTCCAAGTCTAGCTGACGGACTACACCGGAGCCTTGAGGTCCGTACATACCAGTGCTGTGAGCCTCGTCAATGATGAGAAACGCACCCATGGTTTCACAGAAGGCTGCCATCGCCTCCAACGGAGCAAAATCGCCGTCCATCGAGTAAAGTGACTCTACTAAGACGTACACACAAGTCTTGGCTGCATCCTTTCCAGTCGAAGAGGTCGACATGCAAAACTTTTGCATTTTGCGCTTGAGGTCCTCGATGTCATTGTGACGAAAGGCAAAGGAGCGGCCCGTGGCGTACGTGCGACTCAGTCGAATGCCTTCGTGGCACGAACTATGCACGAGTTCGTCGTACAAAATCACGTCTTCTACCTGAGCGATACAAGAGAGAACGCCTAAATTGGCGGCGTATCCCGAATTGAATACCAGCGCTGCCTCACTGCAACATTGTAGCACCAATACCTCATCAGTCTTCAACGAAATTACAATAGAGTCCGTTCACGAATGCCTGGTAACGGATTTGGCCCATCATACTCACTAAGCTGCTGCAACGTACCTGTTGTAAAATGTAGCCAAGTCTTTTTCCACTTGCATGAAAAGGTTCGAATTGCCTGAAATTAGCCGGGACCCTGTTGCACCTAAAGTGTACCCATGTTGAGACTGCAGTTCTTTGTGTCGTGTCCGCACAAGATCCTGTAGCGACTGCAGACGGGCAAATCCGAGGTAATCGTTCGAGTAGAAGTCCACTGTAGCGTCAGTAGTTTCATTGGAAACTTCGAGGGTACGCAGAGTACCCACGGTACGGCGGCGCGTGAGTGCCACGCGGAGCTTCTCGTCCATCCGAGTCATGAAGTAGCGCAGATGCTGTGATGCACATCAACGACAGATTCATGTGGGTCACACTAACGAGCGATATATTGCGCTTTTTGCATCTGAAAATAAAGCTATTTATACATCTTTTGTCGCTTTGTAGTTGTCGCAGAGTCATTTGCCACTGCTGACAAGTTGACCATGTCGTTTTTGTGCAGTACTGATTTAACATCTCAACAGGCTCTACAGCTGGTACTGCACATGGGAAGGTACCCTGTCCACTGAAGTCTATCATTGGCAAGCAGTGCGTGCAGTAAACCAAAGTGACGCACCTGGCATCGAAAAAGACACTACGCAACTTTTATCATTGTCGTCCTTTATTCTCCCCTTGACGTGATCGCTCGTCTCGAACGCACTACAATTACACGCTACGCCACTGACTCCATCTCCTCGTTTTGCTTACGGTCTCAAAGAGCATCTCTCTGGTGTTCGAATGGATGCACCATGCGTGTTATATGCTCGCTCCTCAATGCCCTTGGCACACGCAAACACGCACTCAAGCCTTCCTCTTCCTCCACTCGGCGAAAAGCAGATTCTCTAGACCACAATCTCCCGAATTCAAAGGTTCCCCGCGATCCTGCTGGTGGCACAGCTCTATATTCAACAGATCAGTCGTACCCACGTCCGCCGACAACTCGTTCATCACTTGATAAGAAGTGCTTGCACCAGAGATCTCTTGCCACTCGGGATCGGGTTTGCAATTCAAATCCGGTCTTCTGCACTCGAATTCGAGAGGGACCGAGGCGAGCTCAAAGCTCGAAGATCCCGTTTGTGCGTCCCACATCCATGGCTCCAGAAAAGCACCTTGCAAAGCTGCTGCATCAGCCGCTCCGTTGGTTGAGCTGTTTCGGATGCTACTCAGCGGTGTTTCGTTCAGTTGTTTCATGTCAAATGACTTGAAACCAGTGCTTCCACACCCCCCATCAGCTGGCAAGATACTCGACGAGCTAGGGTTGTTCACAACCTGAGGCAGTGGGAAACGACAGCCACTTGGAGCTTGTACTGTACCGAAGTCACTGGGGATCGAGAAAGAAGATGCCAGCGATGCAGACTGTAACGTACTCCTGGGGGTTGCTGCCTGGAGATAGTGCGGCTGAAGCGGGGGCAAAACTACTTGCTTGAACGAGTCGTCGCAAAAAGCTTCCAACCCGTCAAGCAAGTCGGAAGTTTCCTGCTTCACAACAACGTGAGGCCGTGCTAGCTTCTTCAGAGGAGGCTGGTGACTCAGGTGGTGACGAAAGGCACTGCTGTCCACACAAGCAGTCGAGTTGGGGCTGTGGTACATTTCACCGAACGGGGACATTGTAGCGACGATATCGCGACCTGGAACCTGCACATGAACTGGCCGTCGACGAGAGACACTCGAGTGGTCAACACGAAGATGTTGTGCTTTGGCAGTGGCGATGCCGTTGCTTACAAAACCTCGTTTCATCAACGGACTGTCCATTGTGCCCCCAGCGGCTACGGAAGTCTGCACCTGGGTGCTCTTCTGTCTCCACTGATCCCGAATGGACATATTGCAAGGCGTGGCAGCCGAGAGGTCCGGTGGGAAGCAATTGTGGCTGAACGTACAGACGCCACTCGACTGCGTCTTGGTCCATTTCCGAAAGCCAAAGTTGTTGAGCTGGCGCTGGAAACTCGCAAACTTCTGGTGTTTAAAGTACTTTGGCAAAATCTCGCGCTCAAAGCGCTCCATCTCAAGAATGTGAAACGCCGTGACGCGATTTGGCGTCAGGTCCTTGTTCTGGACCCACGAGATAATGTGCGGGTCTTCGGTCTGCAAAATCGCGTACAAGGACCGCAGAAACTTGGGCACTTTGCACGCAATAGCGGACGCGGCGAGTGCAGCAGGCAAGCCAGTACCATCATCGACTGCAGCTTTGGGACTCAAAGTGCAGTCACGATGTGACAGAAGACGGGCTCGTTTCAACGTCCTGGAATCCGACGCGTCCAACTTTGGGCGGTCGATTCGGCCAGACGGCATTGACCTCAACTTCAATACAAAAGTGTTCGGGCGTTCGGGACCGAGTCCGTGTAGGCCCAAAGACGCCAATTCACTAATGAGCTCAAGATAAGAGAAACGGCGACAAACAAAGAGGTGCGTTCGTGCTGGGAGGCGACGGCAGCAGCGAGAGCCATTGACTGCCGGGGAAGAGGCATGGGACCAATCAGTGGACGCAAAAGGCGACCCGTTGGGTCGCGTCCCCGTGACGGGAGACAGGGCGTCAAGATACTTTTTGAGCAGACGAGCCCCTCGCTATCATGATCATCATCATCATCGCCTTGATCTTCACTATCATCTGGTGCTCGACAAAGCGAAGAGCTCCGAAAAAAGAGGGGGCAGAAATACTGACGCGTGAGGCTTCACGCTGTTCGCAGCCACACACGCAAGGCACGGAGACCCGGCTTTGAGGCGGTTTGGACGCACGCCGCTTACTGGTCGGAAAAGGCGGTCGCGCTCCGCTGAGTCGCAGCCTTGCAAAGCCATGCGCGAAAAAACAGCCTGCGCGTCCACCTGGCTGAAGACGTGCCACTCGCAATGGCGGGCAAGCCGTTCAGCGGCGGCACTGGTCGCGTCGTCACCTGCCAGTGCGCGAGCGGTTCTTATTTTTTTTCCTTTGCAGCGCTTCATTGAGTGAACGCAGTTGCTACTGCTACTGCCGACTGATCGACTTCTTGACTGGCTATAGCTGATCCATTGAACGCGCACAAGTGTTTACTAGCGACGTGAGCTTCTCATCTTTCGCGTACGGAGCTTTACAATCAAAGCAGCTAGCTACCTTTGCTGCCAATCGAGCTAGCTAGCTGGCTGTATGTCGTGCTTCTGGATCCGACGAGCACCCAAGGTGAGAGCGAGGCCAAGTGTTAGTGGTGTCACGAGCCAGATGGTAACGTGTGGTCGCAGCTGCAGCGTAAATGAACGCCCGGACATCGATCGCCTCCTGATGCCGGTAAGAAAGCGCGTCGCGTTTTTGTCACACTAGCGGAACGTGCGGCGAACCTTGTGTTGAGCCAACTCAGCGTCGGATTTTTCGAACGTCACCGCACCCGGCGGTTCGGACGTAGGGATCCGTACTTTACATCTCGACGTTCGATAGGGTGAATGATTCCGTGCTAGATACCGGACTTTGCACTGTGTGAAGTAAAGATGTGCGGTGTGGTCCTTGTTCGTGTTGGAAGAAACTTAACTCTTGTTATTAATGTTCGCATCAGGCTGCATCGTTGTCATAATAGTACAGGTTTAATGCATCTTTTGTTGCTGTTAGGAAGGAATGGCGCCGGAACATGAGAAGTGACCAAATAACGTGGAGAAGACAGGATCTGCTGGCAAGAAACCATCTTGACACCTGTCTCAAACGACAACATGCGTCTCTGTTTCCTCCACCTTTTTGCCTCTATCATACTTCTTCGAGGAAGAAAGTATTGGATAGCGCTTGTTCTTGCTGTGGCGACTCTACCGCCGCCTCTTCGAGCCCTCCGATCTTGCCTTTCAGTCGACCTGCAGCAGTCTCTCACCTCCGCTAGCATCAATTGGCCGTAGCATTACCATAGACCTAGCGGTAGAAAGTTAGTCATTCATCGGGACTCATGCCACCATCTCCCGCGCGTGAGATGGTAGAGTTTGATCCTGAGTTTTAGTAGTGAGATAAGAAGCAGGTCGTGTTCCTACTTGCGAGCGAAACCAGGCATCGGATATTGCAGCGATTATAAGGCGATAGCAACATCTGCATCTGTGCCCACAGACTGCTGAGGGATTGACCAGATGCTATCTTCATCAACTTCTTCTCCATCCCTTTTAAGTGACGTAGCCTCTCTACAGGTCCAACTCTCTTGTTTTCCCATACTTGGTGGGTACACCGTTGTAGCGGCAATGCTCCATGCTATTCATCGCCGTCCATCGAGACTATTAATGTAGACGTTTTTATCAACAGCAACAAATAATAATGACCAACACACGCTCGCTAATACGAAGTTATACACAGGAGTTCAATACACAAGGATCTACAGCAGCCGATGGCAAACACTTTCGACAAGTGTCTTTGTTCAATGAGCAGAGATCACAAATGTTCTACTCGATATTTTTTGCAGATTGCAATACGTTACCTCCGAAGTTGCTACGAGAACCACGTTCCATCTTGAAACAGAATGATTTGCAGCAACCCGACACATGACGTGTTCGCAGTGTGTTCCGCTAAGACGAAACGTTGCCGGGTAAGATCCTTTCCTCGCGCTCAGCCCATGTTATGATCCAAACAGTGAGCGTGCGTTTGCCTGATTGAAACCGAAAGCCCTTTTTAACACGAGACGTTCCAGCACCACTGTTCAGAGATCTGGCTGGTCAAGCAGGACCGGTCGACGCGAAAGGTATTCGTGATCCCTCCTCCTGCGTATCAGTCTTTTGCGAATAACGATGCCGTCACACTTGCAAACCTGCTACTTTCGGTGTAGAAGTAGCTCGTTATAAAGCCTCGCGCTAGTATCAGTTCGTAAACAGTCTAGTACAGACTTGCTTGCCCGCCGTCCGAGCTCCTGTTATTATTGAAATTATCGATAGTCAGAGTGAGTTCGTGGTGGACTCGCACTGCAATAGGACAAGTTTGATTACCATAACCTCAAGTTAGCCAGTGTAAGGCGAAAGTATCTTTCCAGGCTCAACCGATCCATTAAACAGGCGATGCAACTGTCTGCAGTCTCACATCACCATCGACGTTCATGATTGAGCAGAGAAACCCATCAACAAGCGTGCAAGGTACGTCGGACTATCCAGCAGTAGCACAAAGTGAGCCCTCAGTCCAGACAGACCCACGCGTACATGTGAGTGTGGCATCCTCCAGCCAGCTGCTCTCTCAAGGGATCAGTACACTCGTGCGAGTACAAAGCAGTCTCTCTCCACGAGCACTGGCAAGCCAGGCACCCACGTCAGCTGCATGAGGTCGCTGCTTTGGATTGCGCGCCACACACGCTGCAATCAAATGCGTGATTGGCACTGGACAGTCCGCCGAGAGTTGGGGACGAAGACCGTCGTCAATGATGCGACGCATCAAGCGTAACGGATGTTGTACCAGTCGCTCAGCTAGGGAAGCTAAGTCATGGTACGGCAACGTGCACGTGTCCAGCTCGCTCAGGAGCACGCCAAGAGAATAAATGTCCACCTTCTCCGAGTACTCTTCGCCTAGCAGCAATTCAGGTGCAGTCCACGATAACGTGCCAGCTGCAGCGGTCGCAGTGACATTCGTCTTTCCGTCCTCGTTGCCCATGCACTTGCGTCGACTGATGCCAAAGTCGCACAGCTTCGCGTCGAGGGAAGACGAGAGAAGCACATTGCGGGACTTGACGTCGCGATGGAGGACCTTTGGTGTCAGGGCATGCAAGTACGTCAATGCACTTGTGACCGCTTGAGCAATAGCCAGCTTTTGCTTCGACCACGTAAAGTGGTTTGAATGCGTCGAGTGTAGCATGCCCCCAGCCAAAGTACCGAGTCCAGCTCCAGCAACATTGCCACCACCGAAAGACCCGGAAGACGTGGCAGCACCCGCAGCAGCTTCATCGACTTGTGGTAATACGGAACCTGACCGCCTCCCAAGTGCATTGCCAAAGCTAATTGACGTGCTGTTGTTAGCCAGTTGTTTGGCCAAGAACTGCTGTAGATCACCGCCTTCCATGTGCTCTTGGACCATGACCACGTGCTCGAGTGTGTTCCAAGCAATGCCATTCAGCGTCACAATGTGCGGGTGTTTCAGCTGCACCATGAGGTAGATCTCGGCGAGAAACATCTCGATTTCATGCAGTACTCGACGCTTTTCAGGTACGAGCTGCTTGATCGCCACTTGCGTGTTGCTGCGGAGTGCCAGCCAGACTTCTCCAGTTGCGCCTCGTGATAACGGTCGTAATAGTTGCAGATCTCCAAGCGGAAGTCGCAAGCGACGGATCTTACGATGTGACTCGAACAAGCGGAAGCTCCGGATGACCAGCTCGTTCTTTCGTGCCACCAACTCGTTCCTGCTTTCAACGTCTTGAAGACTCTTGTCCGATTCAATTTGCAGCGGCTCAAGCTGAGCGCTCGATGCTAGCAACGGATCGAACGCAGACGCTGACAACCCAATGGTGGCGTCAAAGTGCTCAAAGGCTTCGGCATTCTGGAGCCCATCGTCAAAGCTTCGAGGCATCTCGGATGCATCAGCTGAAGATCGAGAGCTAGAAGCACTGCTATCACTGTTTCGACTGCATGAAGAGGAGCGAGACAGCAACTGCTGATGACCCTTTCCTGCAGAACGTGAGCGTTCGTCTCTTGTCGTACGTTTCGGAACCAGGAACGCTTCCACTGCGCCATTGTCAAACAGATGCTGGTTTTCTCGCATAAAGAGATCCACTTCTCGCTGTGCTTCGTGACGCAACGCCGACTTGTAGCGATACACTGCGACGGTGGTGAACGTCATGAACGTGACAATACACAACGGCACGAGCAGCCACGTCTTGTCTTCTTTCTCGTCTGCTGCAAACCTGGCAAGCCATACGGACGCGACCTCCCCAGGTCTTGGTGGACAGAATCTCGATTGATTCTCGATAGTGTACGGTGCACAAGGGATGACCATGGCCGGCGTGAGTGGACACTGCGTCAAAGCCACTTCGTGCTTGGTCGTATGCAGTGCAAAGATCAACTGCGACGTGCCATTGTCGTTGGCAGTAGCTACATGACGTAGCACCGTCACTTCCGGCACCGTGTCCAAGTCGATGCCGTCTCCCCATGCAGCTGCATACGCAGGTGGCGACACGTCTTGAGCGACGTCAACTGCACACTGCACAGCTCGTAAAAGCTGCGACGCCTTGCAATCTAAAGACCGGTGAAAGACCCTTCCGTCCGGTAAAACGCACTCGCGAACGGGACACTTCAAGCGCTCCACTGCTTTCGGCGGGACGACCAGCTCGGCCATTGAGCGGCCACAGCGCGTGTAAACCTTCACGAGCGAGTGCGTCGACGTAAGGACGTAGCCAGCATCCCATAGAATCGCGCGTTGCAAGAGCCCGGGCAAGTCGCTGAAGACCAGCGAATAGCGACGAAGCGTCTGCTGCAGCTCACGAGGCAGCGCATCCGAGCGCACGTGTCCCAGTGACGCGACGTCGCCGCCTCGCGTGAATAGTCGATAGTAGTGCTGGGCAAAGTCCGAGTGGAGATTAGCAGTGACTTCAAATCCCCTTTCAAGTGGAACGTCCACGCTCCAGGACGTGAAGCAAAGCGCCAAGAGGAGGAAAAGAGGCCGAACGAGGGCGACGAGGACGCGCGACATGGAAAGTCACCAGCGACGAGTTTTTGCAAGTCCTTTGCCCTTCAGACAGACACGCGGTAGACGACGTTCCCTCGGATCTGCCACATCACCACCAGCACCAACAACATGAACAATGAATGAATCTCAACGACGGACGAGGGATCAGATACAGCGAGCGACACAGAAAGAGCCAGCGAGTCATTTCCGACGGTATCAAGTAAACTACCGGTCGTTCGTCTGTCTGTCCGTCTGCAAAAAAGACTTGCGGGTCGAATAAGTCGAAGCGCTGCTGCTTCGTCCTCGTCCAGTCAGTCGTCGATTAGTCGTCCACCGGTTTCTGCCACTTTCGCGTGTCTGCCATTCTCCAAACGTCTTGCTCCGCACCTCCGTCTTCATCCGGTGATCTCTCTCTCCTTCCCCCCCTCCTCCTCCATTCCCTCTCTACCTCCAATTGCCATGTTGGCCGTGACAAACAGCACGACCAAGTCCCCCATTGCACTCACAGCTCAGCCGTATCTCTGCGGTGGCTCGGCCGCTGTCTTTGCTGCGGTCGCTATCCATCCCATCGATCTCGTTAAGGTGCATCTGCAGCTCGCAGGTCAAACTGGAGCGAACGTCACGGGCCTGAGCGTCACTCGCTCGGTCATCGCTCAGCAAGGCATCTCTGGACTCTACGCCGGTCTCTCCGCTGCCGTGGCCCGTCAAATGGTCTACGGCACCGCGCGGCTTGGCATGCATCGAGCGTTCTCGGACAAAATGAGTGCCCGTCGAGTAGCTAAGGGCGAGAGCGCGACGCTGCCGCTATCGATCAAGTCTGGCTCTGCTATTGTCACGGGTGGGATTGCCGCCACGTTGGGCTGTCCCATGGACGTCGCTCTTGTGCGGATGCAAGCCGACACATTGGCCAAGACAGGCGAGACGCGCGGCTACAAGAACGTCATGGACGCGGTGTTCCAAATTGCTCGGTCGGAAGGAGTGGCGACGCTCTGGCGAGGGAGCATCCCGCTCGTGGCTCGTGGAGCGGCCATGAACCTTGGCATGATGGCGTCGTACGACCAGGCGAAAGAGATGATTGCGGCGCAGTATGGCCACGGCTTTGGGACGAACATGGGCGCGAGTGCCGTCTCGGGCTTTGCCTGTGCCTTCACGTCCCTGCCGTTCGACCTGGTCAAGTCGCGGCTGATGAACATGAAGGTGGACCCGGTGACCGGCCAGAACCCGTACTCGGGCGTGACGGACTGCTTCAAGCAGATCATCACGAAAGAAGGACCGTCCAAGCTCTGGCGGGGCTACTGGACGTACTACACACGCTGTGCTCCGAACGCCATGATCGTGCTGCTAGTGGTGGAGCAGCTCAATGCAGCATACAAGAAAGCGTTCCTCGACTAGAGATGATGGAGCTGTAGAGGTGCATCGAGTTAGCCAAGCAGGCCAGCAGCGTTGTATCGCAGCGCAACAAGCAGTTAAAGTCATGTGTGGAAGTGCTACGTAACATGCTATTATACCTTTCGTCATCAATGCGCGCGTGCAACTGCGACGAACTTGCCCTCTCGCCTGTCGCTAGCGACACCTTCTTGCTGGAAGTAGTTAGGTCGCCATCAATGGTGGAGGCTCTTTCAATAGCATCTGGATATCTGTCACCATGCTAAGAGGTGAGTCTCTTGGAGTGTACCGCTTGACCACTTGACCGTCGCGACCAACGAGGAATTTGACAAAGTTGTTTTCAATGAAGGCATTTGCAGCAGACTTGCTAGCGCCTGGTCGTCGCGTCTTGCAGAAAACCATCGCATCACGTGCGTTCGGACCGTTCACGTCGCGCGTGGCCAACACGAGGAACTCGACACCAAACAAGTCGCGAAAATGCTCAACGAGCTCTTCATCCGTGTCAAATTCAGCATCCCCAAACTGCGCGCTCGGAAATGCCACAACCTTGAGCCCTGCGTCTTCGTATTCAGTCGATACGTGTACGAGTTCCGAAAGCTGTTTGGCATCCGAGCTACAAGACCCGTTGGGTACATTTGTCAGCAAGGCCACGTGACCACGAAGCTCTGACAGGCTGTAGGTGCTGCCTTTTGCGTCCAAGTCTCGTAGCGCGTACAGGGAAGCTGACGAGGCCGCAAACGATAGGATTGCAGCGTTTGTCTCCAAGAATGCAGCACCAGCATCCAACAGCGCGAGCAACCATGCTTCTCGTTCCGCTTTGTTCCCCAAGGCCAGAATCTCTACCCCATCATCGTCATCGCTGCAATCCCAGCAGATCTTCAACTCATCGGCACCTCGATACCTCACAGTCGCCGCAGAGAGATCGACAGTGACAAGCTCGCGTCTTGCCACGTCCGTCTGAAACAGCACTAGCGAGTGATGTTTCGTCTTGTTCACAACAGCATAGCAGCGTTTCATCTTTGTTGCAAGGCCAAGCAGACTTCGCACATGAAAGCCCTTCCATTCACGCTGTACGAACCCTGCGCGAGTAGCTCCATCCGTCACGCCCCAGACCGAAAGATGGTCACTTTTGGTCGGTCGCGCCTGCTTTTCCCAGCCTTCTGGTGACGACTGACGTTGATGGATCGGCAGGACGACGGCACCTGGCAATGAACTCGTTGAACTGCTATAAACCGTCGCAGAAGCCGCGATATTCGGCGTTGTAGCAATTACAGTAGCTCCAGGAGCTACAAGCTCGTAATAGCAGTCGTCCGAGACGTACAGCTCTCCCAGTGCTTCATCGTCCGCTCTGGACGTTTCGTTGGCTGGCGACAAGAAACCGCTGAGCACGAGACCTTCCGCGAGCTGCTGTGCGTCACGGAGCGAGTTGTTCGTCGCAAAGGACAGCAACAGGTACTCGAGAATGGCCTCAAGCAGCTTGCGACCTTGGACAAATGTCCCCTGTCCAGCTCTTGCCAAATGAACGGGATGTTGCCATCGGTGCGTCCGCTGAACAAACACGTCGTGGCGTACTTTTGGAGCCAGCAAATAGGTCGCGACCATGTCAATTTGCGTCTTGAGCTCCGACGGCAGCAAGTGGAACCGCTGCAGACGCCGGAACACTCGTCCTTTAACCGCAATGCTCGACGAAAGCCGTTCGACAGGACACGATACGAAAGACACTGGCGATAAAGCAGTCAAAAACGACGGCTCTCGTTCCAGCAGCTCTCGCTCCGTGCGCTCAGTCTCGCGAGCAGTTTCGGCCATGGCTGCCATGCTCTCCGCGGCTGTAGTCATGAACGCAAACAAAGCTTGTGGTGAGAACAGCGAGGCGAAAAACGCAGTGTGCGACTTACGAAGAGAAGAAGGAGGAGCGCGTGGTGATGGCTTCTCACGCCTTTTCCCGTATTTTGCGCCCCTTTTCCAGTTGAAAACATGTCCCTGTTGCGACGTCCCTATCATAGTACAAAACAAACTGCAGCTACTGCAACAAGTTGAAGTTTGACCATCACTCCTCATTCCCACGATATTATTTACCTGACCCTCGACCCGTAAGTAAACGTTGCAACCTCGGACGTGGCGATTACAATAAAAAGAATCGGTAACTAGCGATAGTCGATGTCAACGTGGACGGTCTGACGATCGGACTCCCCGGCACAAATGAGGAAAGGCGGGCGCATGCATGTCGCGAGAGGATCTGAGTTAAAGCGTCGTCGCAACCACCGGAACGCTTTCCGACGTGACAGTCTCCATCACAGTCGTCGTCGCGACCGCGGGAACGCTTTCCGACGTGACAGTCTCCATCACAGTCGTCGTGGCGACCACCGGAACGCTTTCCGACGTGACAGTCTCCATCACAGTCGTCGTCACCACCGGGGCAGCAGCAACTTCTTCAGACTTGACGGCCTCGTCCTTGATCGCCATCTCAGAAACAGCAGCAACAACCTCGTCCTTCTTGTCCGACTGGACGGTCTCCTCTTTTGTCTCTACCGCTGGAATAGCAACTACTTCCGACTTGACAGCCACCTCCGTAGTCGTCACCTCTGGAATAGCAGCAGCAGCAACTTCTTCCTTTGTTTCCGACTTGACAGTCTGCCCTGCGACAGGCACCTCTGAGATAGCAACTTCCGCCTTCTTGTCTTCCTCCTGCTTCTCCATCGTCGTCTCTTCGTCCGACTTGGCGGCCTCAGTTGCCTCCTCCTTGGCATCTTCTTCCGTCTTCTCCGGCTTAGACGCCTTCGCCAGCAGCTCCTTAATGTCGTCCTCAAACGACAACGGGAGGTCCGTTGGTGCGTAGCGCTTGTACGGCTGGCCATTGCGGTCCACCAGAAACTTCGTGAAGTTCCACTTGATGTAGTTGCCAAACGTTCCAGGCAGCTTTGCCTTCAAGTACGTAAATGTCGGACGAGCGTTCGAACCATTCACGTCGTGCTTTTCGAAAAGCGGGAACGTCACTTTGTACTGCTTCACAAATTCCTTGATCTCCTCGTGCGTGCCAGGCTCCTGACTCTTGAACTGGTTGCACGGGAACCCCAGCACCACGAGTCCTTCCTCCTGATACTTCTCGTACAACTGCTGCAGCTCCGGGTAGTTCGTAGGGGTCAGACCGCACTTGCTCGACACATTCACGACCAGGATCACCTTGCCCTTGTACTCCTCCATGCTCACTTCTTTCTTGTCCATATCGAAATCCCTCAGCTCGTAGAACGACGTGGCTTCTTCAACGGCCAAGTTGTACACCTCGCGATACTGCACACCCACGTTCAGCAGCGAGTTCAAGAAAGCGTCCTGGCCTTCCTTTGTCACCAAATTGAGCAGCTCGAACTTGTCGCCATACACCAGTTTCACACCGAACTGGAAGTGCGTGTTGTCAAACTGGACGAAACCGTCAGCGGCAGCGTACTCAGCAATGGCGACACGCGCCACGTCCGACTCGAAAATGTAGATCTTGTTCGTCTTTTCGTTGGCCACGACGTACACGTCTTTGCCCTGCGTAAAGGCCGAAAACACACCAGCCTTGCGCTTCAGCTGGGACGCAAAGACCGCGCCATCCACGACACTCCACACCGTCGTGTCCTTCGACTCAGTGATCGTCGCCGACAGCGGCACGAACAGCTCGTTGTCCGTCACGTACTCTTTGATCGTCTCGGCCAAGTAGTTCTTCACGCGGTCCTTGTACGGCGTGATGAAGCCAATGAGGACCAGGGCTTCAGCAATCTCCTTGGCACGCACACGGGACTGCAGCGGCGCTTCCAATGCCGTCTCATTCTTCGCACCCTCCACCTCGTCAACAGCCTCCTTCTTCTCACCAGCAACAGCCTCTTCCGCCGTAGCAGCAACAGCCTCCTCCACCTTCACAGCAGCAACAGCCTCCTCCTCCTTGGCCTTGCCAGCTTCCTCTTCACTCTTCGCAGCTTCTGCTTGACCCTGGAGCACCTCCCCCTCAGCCTTAGGCGCCTCTGGCTCCACAGCTTCTTCCTTCTCCGTCTCCACGTCCACGGGCTTGAGCCACTTCTCCAACATGTCCACGAGCTCCTTCCCACGCACGCTCTGCGGCACTTTCACGAGCGCCGAGTGATGCGTCGTAAACACTTCGGTCGCCTTCTCCATCAACATCGTCTGCGCCTCGGCCGTCTGGTCGGCGAGGTCGTTCGCGAGTGCACTGAACGCGGCGCGGCGGGCGAACACGCGGCCTTGGACGGGACTGTCACTCATGTCTTCGTAGGGGGGGGGGAAGGGTACTTGGTGACTTCTGGGCGGCTGGAACGGGACGTGCGCACTTGCTGGGAAGTTGCGGAATGAACGCGCTTTCTGCGAAGGGAGAGCCACTTTTCCACACGTCGCAGCTGGGGCGACAGACAGGGACGTCGCCGAAGGCAACCAAAACTCTGCCACCCCCTCTACAAGCCAAGAGACGGTACGGCAAGGATAGAGACGGGCCACTGTCCGCAGTCTCAACGTGAAATCAAGTCTCACAGTCGTGTAAATCACCTCCGCATCGAAACGCAGAGGTCGTTTATTATACATGACAGGTCCAAGTCCCGCTGTTCACTGCGACACGGCGGGAATAGTGCAGCCATGTTGCAAAACCAGGCACGTGCAGGCTGAAATACCTCAAACCTTCACTTTACAAAAGCCCTGGCACTGGCTCTTGGTCAAGTTTTGCACGTCGTTGCTTTTACGCTCGCTGTTGGCGCTTCGAGGGCGCTGAAGAGGCGGGACTCGACGACTCAACGGTCGACGAGTCGCTGAGCGCACGCCTTTCCGACTCGCGTCTCACGGCTTGAGGGTCGTTCGTCGTGCTCAATGGCAGTACCACCTGGTCGATTGATCGCAAGGGGATGGATTCCCGCAGCTGTCGCAAGGCAATCGAAGTACCATCGTAGGGATCGCCTTGCCGAGAATCGCGAGAAGTGTATAGAGGCTATGAGCTGAGCCAATTAGCAGCGAAGTGAAGCAACCCGTCGTACAAAACGCCTGCGAGACGCGAGCAATAAGTCGGTGCGCAAGTGATGTGCCACCCTATGTACACTTTACGTTTGCAGTATCCTTGATTTGCCTGCCTTGCCTTCTCATTGGCAGTGATGGTGTGCTGCTCTACCGCCACAGCACCTTCGGAACCATCACCATCTCACAGAGATTCTTTCAACATGCAATGCGCACATGGCGCTTACTGCCTGCATGATGGTGCTACCAGAAGCTCAGGGTCAGGACGATCCATTCTTTGTTGCTGGTCAGCATTTTTCTTACGTGGAGATCCGTACGTGTTGCTTCTGGAGAATAATTACCGGTTAGTGGGCACCATGCTAAAGAGATGGATGACAAGATTGTATTCTAAAATCGATGAAGGAATGGGTGCGCGTGTGACTCTTAAAGTGCTGGCAGGAGATCACGTAGCCAACTCAGGGACGTCTACATGACAAACTAACAGTGACGACCAGATCATGGAACGACTGAACACTTGAAGTACACTCTTGAAAACTTAGAGATATGTTTAGGCTGCTTATCTGCATCCGTAATCCTTATTGTCAGCAAGCCTGTAGTTCTTAGTGAATGACCGGCACGAGACTTGTATCAAAGGTCCCGTTCACACAGCGATCTCGGAAGTCTATGTCGTGAAGCATCGTAAGGCTGACCGCGCACCATTAGATAAAATCTGTAAATCGCAATACTCAGGGTGTAGAAGCTTTCTCCATGTTTCTCAGTATTGCAACTCTACCGCCGACTACGAGTTCGCATGTTACCTAGAAAACAAGTAGTATCAGACTTGTATTGTCAAAGCGAACAGCGACTGTCTATTTTGCATGCGCTTCATTTGATCCCTACATCGTTTACACGATTGACACGCTGGCACGATATTGATGTCGTGTCAGAAAGCGTCAGGTCTCTTGACGTCCTGTGTGAAGCACACACACGTGTCAGACCACATGTCTGGTAGGGTAACCTTACGTCTTGTCGACCTTGTTCCAATGCATTCTTTGCTTGCGTGAGATATTTCCACAAAGACATCAATACGCTGATCGTTAACATCTTGTGTGGATTCATAATCGATATCATTCCATTTGCGCGTATGAAGCGACGGAAGGATATTACAAGCAAATTCAGTCTGGTTGCATTTGGTCAGCAGCCTGTCGACGACCACTTTGCCGCCGGACAACAGTAGAAGTTTGCCACGTTTCAACTGCTACTAAATCCGCATGAAGTTCAACGAGCGACGGTAGTGTGAGGACGTGTCGGGGGTGACGGTGCTGTGCCGCACGCATGCAGGCAGGCTCTCAAATGTAGATCCCGTAGAGTGTATCACAGTTGTCAAAGCCAGGCTCGTACCGTCTCTAATGTGTCGTCACAATGACGACGGTGGGAGTGCCGAACATGATTGAGCTAGTATTCTTGACAACTGAACTACGCAAGCATAGAAACGTGTCCACTGTAACACCCTCTATTGACGAGCCTACCACGTCAAGTAACAACGTCGTCTACAGTCGCGGGTCGTGGTAAACGCGGCACCTATGAACTGTCGCTGATGTGAGACGGAAAACTTGCGTCGCGTGTAGTTTTACCATGTTCTCCATCTTTTTCTCGATCCAGTAGCACATGCTCGATGAAGAAACACTAAACGCTGATGGTGCGCATAAGGCGTTTGCCCAACAGGCGAGAAGCCTTGGTTCACCGATGATCGGCTTCGCCCTAAGAGTTGGTCAACCATTTGTAAACTTTTTTCTCAGTGTTGCCCTGTGCGAAGCAAATGCTATATCAAAAGCCCCATGTGACGTCGTCAGTAGAGGTTGCTTAAGATTTTGCATAGTCGGTCGCACAACGACGCCTCACGAATGACCATATCAAAGTAGCCGGTATATCGGAAGAGCTGGCATGGCATCGTTCATCTTGATGACAGTTGTGGCCAAGGTCTGGTTGAAAAGACAGTAAAAGAGCAGGTCCGGAAAAAAAGGGAGCTGCATGGACTTCTTGAGCGCTAACTCAAAGCTAGAGACTGAGTTTGTGGCGGTGTTTTTCGAAGTGGATCTTCACGTCTAGACGCATTCGTACGCTTGACATGCTATCGGCTCTTCATTCAAAACGTTCCAACATGCAGCCAATGGCTTCGAAAAGTGACAATGCAGGGCCATTTCCATTAGTTTTAGTCGTGGTTGTCCATCTTGTAGAGGCACCCAGGACGTTGACTGTCAATATGAAGTACAGGTCGCGAGGAACGTTTTGCTCACATTGCTGCAACCGTGTAAGACGGACGTCTTTCACTTGCGCGTGCAGAGTATCGATAAACGTCATCGCAGCAGGTCCTGCAGATCGTCCGGACCTTGAGCTTCTTTTGCTGGTGCTGGTCCACGCTCGAACGACGTCGGCCAGCGCCATAATCGCCAGCACTCGATCTTGTGTTACCTTCTGAGCCCGCATGCAAGCCAGTATGGGCGTGGGCAAAGCTGTCTACGGACGCTCGATAACCGCACTTGCGGCACAACGCGACCGAGTGACAGATGTCACACATGTACTGCTTTCGAAACAGTCCAAAGCGCTTGCTACAATGCCCGCACTCAGTCGCCTTCTCGCGAATGGTGCTACTAGAGTGCGAAATGGGACGAAACGAGCTTCGAATGGGTAGTTGTACGGACTGCGAGCGCACCATGGGACCCGAACAGCTGTATGCGCGTGTCAAGCCACGAGCCGAAGCGGTGGTACTTATTGGGGTAGCGTCAGGCATGCTGCCACGCAGACTAAGGTCGCCATCCACGGACGACGACGAGCTGGACGTGGACGTCGAGGACTGCCTCAGCACCATGGAGACCCCGTGTCCGATCGACACAGGGGCTGCAACAATCCCTCCTCCCTCAGCCACGGACTTTTCAATTTGCTTCAGACGACTCGAGCGAGACTGTGTGCCCTGTACACCCATAACACTCACTCGCATGAGACCATACACGGTCAAGAAGCACGCAAAGATGATCCCGAGATAGCGCACTTCCTCAACGGTGAGCGCGTCGACAGAGCTCAGCAATGAAGACGACGCTCGGCACCTTGAGCTACTGCCGCTCTTAATATCATCCAGCTGAACCCACTGATACTCGTGAGCGCTCGACACATTGTCCCTGCAAATGGCCTTTACACGATACGCATACCTGCGTCCAGACTGAACGTTCTGATCCACAAGCTCCGAGGCATTCTCGTCCAGCAGCGTGCTCCACTGCGGCTGGTGCTCCACGTCTGGATATCGCTGGAGAACAAACCGCTCGACTGGCCACATGGGCATCTCGAAGCTGCGCCAACGCAGCGCCACTGCATCACACGCTCCAACTGCTACCAAAAGCGGCGAGTGTGGCAACGGAGAGTCTGTAGAGAGACGACTCAGCGTTAATCAACAACCAATTGACGTTTTACCAGTACAACTGACCAGCCAGAATCCATAAAGCTGCGTACATTTAGATACCGACTCGTCTTGATCAGCTTCAAATGCCATTTCAGACGGCAACGAGACGTCGGAACTCGCAACAGCTTCAGCTTCAGCTGCGTCCGCTACTACTGAGTCGAAATACGGACGTATTGCGACGGAAAGCTCCTTGAGAACAGGCGCTACAAAATCGACAAACAAACGTAGAAACATCGACACAAAGGAAGTCCCAAAGTTACCGTAAAGCTTTTAGTTACAGCAAACACCTAGAAGGAAAATGACCAGCTATTGCACTGTGTACTGAACTTTAAACCGTACCTTCAAGCAACACGGCCTGGACGCCGATGTGGAGACTGAAGCCCGACAGCACGAGCTGCCAAAGAGAGACGAGGCAGGCGCGGACCATTTGCGTGCGGAGTAAGTCGGGACACGGAATGACCTCTGACGACTTCACGGGTTCTAAATGCAGACGCCCAAGGTCGAACTCCTCGCGATGAGCTCTTCCCTTCTCTCGGGCAGAGAGCCCCCGCAAGAGGGTTTTGTCATGAGCAAGCGATCGGATTGGACAAAAAGCGTCTTATCAAGGCCATGTAACGCCATCATTGCTCTGAATCAGGTTTACCAGCTCAGTTTCAGGAGCGAATGGCGCTTAGGTGTGTATCGTCTATACGCAAAAAGTGCCTAAACAGCTGGTTTGAAACTTCCTGGAAACGTCCGAAGCGGCGCCAGCTACTCACATGTCACAGATCGTGAGACCTGGCACCAGCATCATTCGTCAGCATTTCGGTTAAGTACGTTTATGCTGTTCGATGATGAGGAATCAATCAAAATAGTTCGACGTCACCATCACGCGCACGTACAACCTGCGCCGTCTTTCTTCGTGACGCTTAAGTTCGCACCTTGAATCTCATATCGTTGTCAAAATCAGCATAGTAAACAAGCGTTATTCAAGTTCGGTTCGTTGTGTATTACAGCAGTCGAATGCACGATCGAGCACCATTGTGGCTGCTGACAGATCACTTGTCAAGGTCTTTTGCGTCAATTTGCTAGTCGACCCTTCACTCTTCCGAAGCCTTTTGCGCCAGCAGTGTTTTGATATCCTCCTCCATCGACAACGGACGTTCCTTCGGAGCAAAACGCTTGTAGGGTTGGCCGTCGCGGTCCACTAGGAACTTGGTGAAGTTCCACTTGACAAAGTCGCCGAATGTACCCGGCAGCTTTGTTTTCAGATAACTGAACACTGGACGAGCCGTTGCGCCGTTGACATCGTCTTTCTTGAAAAATGGGAACGTCACGTTGTACTGCTTCACAAAGTCCATAATCTCCTTGTGTGTGCCTGGCTCCTGGCCAGCAAACTGGTTGCATGGGAACGCCAGTACCTCTAGCCCCTCGGTCTGGTACTTCTCGTACAGCTGTTGCAGCTCCGGGTAGTTCTTGGGCGTCAGACCACACTTGCTCGACACGTTCACGGCCAGCACCACTTTGCCCTTGTACTTGGACATGGGCACTTCATTGCCGTCCATGTCAACGTCCTTTAGCTCGTAGAACGACTTGATCTTGGCGGTGTCCTCCTTGTTAAATGCTTCACGATAGTGCGCACCAGCATTGATGAACGAGTGAAGCCACTCCTCCTGCTTCTCCTTGGTTTCGGCTGCAAGGATCTCGGTGCTCTTCTCATTGGCCAGTTTGATACCGTGCGTCATCGACGAGTCAAACTCGACCGTGGCATTTAACGACAAGTCGACGGTCGCAAGGGGCGTGGCCTTGTTGGTCTCCGACTCGAACACTGTCACGTTCTTGAGCTCTTCATTCGCCTCGACGTACACGAGGTCCTTGCTGCACGTGAGTTTAGCAAATAGTCCTGTGCGCTTGCGGTGGAGATTGCCAGCCTGGATCACGCCTTTCGTCTTGTTCATCTTCGTTCTTCCGGATTGCGTGAGATTGGAAAGTGAGCCGCTCATATTCCTCGCACATTGGTAAAAAGTGATTTTTCTTTCGGGATCGACGATCTGTCGCAGAAACGTGCGACGGAGGACATGTCCGAAACGACTGGGTGCAAATATAAAGTTAGACAACCGGCTGGGACCTTGGAAGTCAAGAGATCGACGGACGTCGCTGACATTGCAATAAAGTAGTAGATTCAAGACAAAAAAGCAAGGCTGGCGAGCTGTTTGTCCTGAGCGAGCTCAGTTTTGCCGTGTTATCAGCTTTACATTACAGCGAGAGCTGTGTGAAAGCGATCCGAGACGTTCTACATAGGGTGTAAACATTGTCTGTTTGCGTCATGGACGTCGGACAGTTGCGGTTTTCTGGTCGCTACCGTTCCTGCTGTAGTGAGTCGTCGGTTTACTGATGTCGCAGTCTTTTATAAATTGCGCGACTTCAGAACAATTATCTTCTTGATACCGTCACATGCAACTAGTATACTTGCGTCAATGCACCCAACATGATCGCGATGAAGCGCTCTCCGTGGGGTCTTCGATAGAATAAGAGAACGATCAAGAAGCAGCTCGTGCAAGTTCAGCGGTAGAGCTATGAATGCCATCTCTTTATGCGATTATGTGAGTATGACTCCAAGTGTAACGGGGCACCCTGAAGCTTGTACTGGTGACAGTACAAGCTACTTATTCTGATAACAGAATAAGGCGGTGCCTCGTAACTTCACGTACACTCGTACGTGCAGAGGAAGACGGTAAGAAGAAGCGAGTACTCGGTTAGTGTAACGGGGTGAATCGTTACATAACAATTTATAAGAAATTGTTAATAGAATATAACTATAAGAGTTATATTCTCAGAATATTGTCATAAGGACAATATTCTGTAGCACTTCCAAGTAGTTCCTAATTGGTTGATATAGGCCATTATATCAACCAACGAAGACGCGCCACGACAGACGCACGCAATGAGTGGTGAGCAGATAACTGATTTACACATTTGTATTTAGACATAGTTAGATGAAGATAAATAGTGATTTATTGCAGACATTAACTATTATAAATACAGTTCTACTTTTTACTCTAACCGAGTACTCGCTTCTTCTTACCGTCTTCCTCTGCACGTACGAGTGTACGTGAAGTTACGAGGCACCGCCTTATTCTGTTATCAGAATAAGTAGCTTGTACTGTCACCAGTACAAGCTTCAGGGTGCCCCGTTACACCTGGTAGCACTTCGTAGTCCGTCCAAGGACCGCGTTCACATCCAACATGAATATGTTGGATGATGAAAGATGACCAAAGCTTTCACGCTATGCGTGACGGCTACTCCCATTTGAGCGATGTCGAATGGGATGCGGTTGAACGAATGGGTTCGACCATGGGCATCCATGCTGTTAGCGTCATGCTAGAGGCTCTCAATAGAGATGCCCAACATGCTACTATCGCCAAGTTCATTCAAAATGAACTTGACGCAGAACGCGAGAAAGTAGCCTTGCTTCACCAACAAGGTTCTCAACAAGCAGAGTTGTTGAGAGAACAAGGTGCTCAACAGTTTGAACTGTTGAGACAGCAGCAGGCTGCTGCTGGCGGGTCGATGCACTCGCGTCGGCCCGAGACTTTGAAGATTGACATCTCAAAGTATAGAGGGGTCGAAGAAGACTCCCTCTTGAGATGGTTCGTCGAGGTGGATGACGCCATAAGGGCGCGTCGCATCGACGACGGGGATATGCAAGTTGCATTTGCCCAGTCAAATCTGGCAGGACGTGCCAAGACTTGGGCACTGGGGCTCAAGCTGCACGACCCATATGCGTTTGGGTCGTTGGAAGTCTTCAAGTCGCGGCTCAGACAAACGTTTGAACCGCCTAGAGCTGAGTTCAGAGCTCGAACCGAACTCTTGAAGCTCAAGCAGGGTAAGCGTGATGTGCACGCTTACGCTCAACATATACGACATCTCACGAGTTGTATAAGTTCCAATCCGGTGGATGAACACACGTTGGTTTCGGTGTTCATGCAGGGTCTTGCGGATGGTCCCGTCAAGACTCACCTGTTCCGGCTTGAACTAGATTCACTAGAACAAGCCATTTCAATTGCGGAGCAGGAAGACTTCAGTCTGAGACAGGCTCGCGCCAGCTCGACATCATATCGTCAACCGAGACGATATGACAACGGAGGTCCAGAGCCGATGGAACTCTGTTATGTAGAGAGCGAGAAGGCTCGCTCTACAGGCTACAAGAAGTTGCAGAGATGCAACAGATGTCAAAAGACAGGACACTACGCTTACGAGTGTAGTGCCCCTCGTCCAGTGTCTCGCGACACTGGGCGTAGTGACCATCCACCCATGAGAAAGGGGCAGGGACGAGGGTCCGCAGTTGGTGCAAAGACGCAACAACGGGATGGACCGTCAAAAAACGGACAGGATCAGTAGGTGCGGAGCACCCTACTGATCCAGCAACGTCAAGAGAATTTGTAGGCCTCTTGATGAAGGTTGCTCCCAACACACAGACGTTGTGCGTTGCTGCTCTAGGTAATGAGATCTCACTCATTACCTTGAAACTCGAAGTGACGAATAAGTTGTCCCTTCGAGCTCTAGTCGATTGTGGGGCGTCCAACAATTTTGTGCGACGCCAATCGCTAGAAGATGGTCACTTTAAATTCAGTGAATGTGACACACCTCCTACGAGGATGACGGTACGTCTTGCGACAGGCGCATCCGTAACCGTCATGAAGCGTATAGTGAAGATTCACTATACGCTAGAAGATACCCAATACGACGATGACTTTATCGTATTGGATTTGGATGACAAATTTGATGTCATCCTTGGAATACCGTGGCTCAGAAGGTACGAACCACGGGTAAACTGGCAACATCGGACAGTAACGATGCCTGCCGCTTGTTCATCAGATGGCCATCTGATGAACGTTTTGGAGACGTCCACAAGCGTGTGGATGTACTACGAGTGAGTGCGATGGCCTCACTTGTGGTACGGTCGTTAGTACGACTGCACAAAACCTTAGTGTACCAAACGGTTACACTTCGGAGCAAAGTTCCGGCGGCTGTGAGGAAACACAGGCTGCGCCGAAGGTCCACCACTCGAATAAGTCGGGTGGACTGGGACAAAGATGTATCCCTAGAGGGGAACATCTAGAAGAGAAACAATCGATCGCTCAGGTTAAGCGAAACGATAATCCTAGATCGACTGGAGAGTCTTTCGTAGAGGATCTCGCTGTGGTTGCGCAACCCCAGCTAGAGGAAGTAAAGGGAATAAGTCCCAAGATTACAAATACGGCGGAAATAAGTTCCCCGAAACCCGCGGGAATAAGTCCCCGGGAAGACGAAGGAATAAGTCCTTCGAAGCCTGAGGGAATAAGTCCCCAGGAAATGACAGAGACATTGAATGTCATAGTCAATAACGGATCATGTGTAGGCGCTTATACACTTGATCTGATTGCGCCTCCGAAGTTAACTTCGGAGATCACTCAGTTGCCAACGCTCGAACATAAAGGTTCTTGCGTGATCTGCGTAGTGGCAAAGTCAAGCAGATCTGCATACTCGTCGCTGACGACGAGTATGTAACCGACATAAGGTCAGCAACAGTGTTTACTGAGAACGAGAGAGGGTTCTCAGTAGTTCATCTATGGACGAGAGTGTCCTAGATGAAAAGACACGAATTGAGCGATATGAGTCCCAATCATGGGAATCGCTCAAGGAAAATCCTCTCTATGAAGATTTGGTTGAATTCAAGGATGTATTCCCTGAAACTGTTCCGTGCGAATTACCGAAGGATAAAGGTATTCGACACGAAGTCGAGACTTAAACCAGGCTCGAAGTACTGTGTCATGAAGCAGTGGCCACTGCCTCGTGAACAAGTACTTGCGATCGACAAGTTCTTTGCCGATCGTTTAGCAGCGGGCCATGTGAGGGAATCAACTTCCCCACATAGCTCTCCGACCTTCTGTGTGCGAAAAGCAACAGGAGGGTGGCGGATAGTGCACGCGTTTAACAAATTGAACGCTGCAACGGTACCGGCTCAGACGCCGATACCGAGGAAGGACGTAATCATTGATGGTATGTCAAAGAGTACCATCTTTTCGTCCATGGATTTGATGGATGGCTTCTATCAAATCCTAATGCGGGAACGGATATACCCTATACCGCAGTTAGCACGCCTAGCGGCATGCTCTGGGAATGGCTAGTAATGCCACAAGGGCTCAGTAAT